>JAGPOW010000261.1:227348656-227456949 GCA_030014935.1 Caiman crocodilus
ATCTACAGCAGGGAGAACCCTGAGAGGGTGTCGCTCCCAGGGGAGTAAGATAAAGAACGGTGGGTAGCCAGCCCGGAGAGTGAGGGCTAGCAAGCGGAGATGCGGGTAGTGGCTCCATGTAGGGGCCAAGACCCTGTTAGGCGAATAGCGGTGTTTAAGTTTGTTAGAGTGTTTCTTTGTTTGTGTTACCCCAGGTAAGAAGGGGCTGCGGTACGAGAGTAGGTAGGGAGGAAAGCCTTCCCCGTCGGTGGCGGCCATAGAGAGCAGCGACAAGAACACCTAGAACCGCCAGGCAGGGTAAGGGTAAGGTGAAAGGGGTGGAGGAGCCTCGCAGAAGATCTCGACTACAGGTAGCCAAAAGGGACATCCGCCCAGACGGAAGCTGCACCCACTGGAAGATCAAAGTCGTGGCAGGAGAGAAAGGGGCGGACCCCGGTGCGGAAAGAGACCTGCTCCAAGGCTTCCTGCGATGGCCAGCTGGATATCTACAAATCCTTGGGGCAAGGAGGCCCGAGGTAAGATGTTCGATGCCCAGTGGCTACAGTATGCAAATCTTCAGAGATTGAATTCACTGCTTTGGCTTTACAATGCTAGTCTGGATTTGTGAATTTTTAAATCTTAATCCCCCACTTGTTATCCTAGCCCAAAACAGAGTCCATTTTTTAAAGATTTTTTTCAAATTAAAAGGAAGTTTGTGCTAACAACAATAACATAACTATACACAGGTCGAGACCTTCAGATGGGGTAAAGCCATGGTGTTCCACTGATATCAATGGCGGTACACAGATTTGAAGTGGGAGATCTAGCACATACTGTTGTATAAACTTGTAGTAAATCAAGAGACTTTAGCTAATTAATTTTTCATATACTGTCAAAGTAAAATAATTCTCATCCTTAAACAGGAAATTAAGTTCATAGAGGCTTTAAAAATAAAACTGGAAATGTTGAGCCCAAATTAGCATCAAAATATTAGTGTGGACATAAAATTTACTGATTAATATTTTACAAAATCTAATGTTTATAAACCAGTTTCCTTACAATTAGCCACTGATCATATGAACACAGGATTCTATTTATTGCAAATTCTCATAAATTGGAGACTTGATCTAAATCATCAACCTAAAATGTTGGTTGTGCATTGCCTTATGTAGACCAGGTGGAAGAGAAATTCTCTCACAGCAAGGTGGGCGCTTTGGATACCGTACTCAAGTTATATTTTGTTATTTATTAAAAAGTTTGGCTCCCCCTCTCCCTTTTTCACAACTTTGATGTATTTATGCTTTCTTTCTGATGTATTTTTTACTATTTCTTCCCATCAAACTTTCTCTTTTCTTTCTTCAACATCTTTTTCACTGCAGTTCCTCCTATGTGACATTCAGACCTAATAAACCCAAAGTGTCTAAATGTATTTGGAAGTAGACAACATAACTTTGTAGCTTCTTCAGGAAATGTACGGCCTGGAACAATTGTGAATTTACTGTCATCAGGAGTTAAGACATAAGAGACAGAGCACAAAACCAAAAGCAGATCATGACAAGTTGGTAGTATTTTGGTATACATTCTTATGCTGAAGGCACCGTTTTACCTTTTCTACTTTAGTCCTCCGCAGACTGATAATGACAGAAAAAGAAAACTTACCTGGTACCTGCTCAAGGTACCAGATATTTGCAGGAGATGAGGAAATCCATAGGCATGGGATGCTAGTAAACTTTTGGGGATTTTCCACAGGCAAAGCAAAACAGGCTTAAAGACTAAAATAAAATTCAAGCAATGTATTGTTTAAAATTTGATTCTGAGTATCTAAAAATAATGCAACAGCCAATGTTTCTTCTTCCTTATTCATCAGCCAAAACTGTCATTCAGCTATTGAGATTTATAAATGAAGTCAAATAAATTGGGTGTTTTTCTCCCTTTTTGTTAAATACCTGATAGCTCCTACAACTTACCGGGTTCGCGAGACTCCCATTTCACTGTAAATCCCCCTGCATTCCCTGTGTGGTCAGAATGGAACCAGAAATACAAAGAATTGTGGCTACTAAAAAGCTCAGCAGGGTGAGATGAGCCACAGTATTTTCCTAGCATGTGCGTAGAGGGTGAGTCCCCATCATGAATTTGAAGGAAGTCACCATTACAGTTGTTGCTAGCTTCCAGTTGAAAGAATAGGAAAGTAATATGCAGGATCTAACAAGAAACAGGAGAAATTAGATCATTTTCTTTTTACATGAGTGGCCTGAAATATAAACAAGAATGATTATATACTGTTTATACAATAACCCTAGACAGAGCAGATGTACCTGTCCATACAACTGTGAAAAGCTATGAGGCAAGCTCTGGAGCCATTATGTAATTTCCTGAAAAAACACAGGACAGAGGAAGGCATTAGATGATCTTGAGGCTCAAAAGAAAGGAGAGGAGATAAAGAGAAATCCAGACAAAAAGAAAAGTTGTCTGAAGTGGACTTAACTCCGAATGTCTTTAGCCTCATAAACAAATAATTATTCAGGACCTCTCACTATAGGATCCTCAGAGCTAAACTTGATAGCAAAATGTTAAAAACTTGAAATACATACAGGATGACCTAAAATATTTCATCACCAATTCACCGTGATATTTTACAAACTAGCACCTACCCATCCTTTTTATTGTGCTAGGTATCTTTCTCTGAGTAGGAAAATGTGGATTATTTGTAGACATAAATTCTGATTTCTAGGGACCTACTCTGGGCAAATAACAGCATACAGAATTTTACCCAGGTATTGATCCTCAGCTGTGAAGCTCCACTGAAATCAGTCAGATTGAAACTGAGGATGGGGCATACATTGTTATATAATCAATTAATTTTAACCAATTAATTTTTGCAACTGTCAGAATTAAAGAAAATAAAGTTCACTCCCCTGCCTAGAATTCCAGTTTGCAAAGAGGCAATTAAATATTTTGCAATTAAGGTACATTTATAATGTCAGAGCCAAAATTATCAAAATATCCATGTAGCTATAACACTTAATGATTAATACTTTAAAAACCTAATATTTTTACATCCAGTTCCTTTTACACTCAGTTTTTTCTTAAAGCCACAGATCCTGAAGTCAAGTCATTATATTTGAATCTTGGTTTTTATTTTCTGTAAGAAAAAATTCTAACCCTCATGGAAACAAAGAAAAGCTTGAAAATGTGACCAAAATGCATTCAGAAATCTGATGGTAAATAAAAAATCCCAAATGTGTTCTTTTTGTTTCAAACCGTATCATTCTGAGGGAATTAACTCATGATATTTGAGTACTTGGAAACAGCAATACTGAATAATTATTGGTTGCAGGAGAGAACGCACTGAATGTGAAATACTTCCAGTTTTTTATTACTTATTCTGATGTTTGAATTAATACTTCTTCCCTTGAACTCAAATTCACCCTCTGAAACCATTTTCCTGACTTCAGTAACCCTTCCTGGATAGGATTATGATTGTGTTGATGAATGGGTAGTTAGTCATTCCAGCAGATGAATTATTTTAGGTAAACTCTCAATTACCTTGTTGGTGTTAATTCGGATAACCCAAGCACAGCTGACCCCGTTATCATATTGCTGACTGTTTGGACTGTTAGGGTAGCTGAATGTCCCATTGAAACCTGAGAGGTATCCTCCACACACTGGAGAAAAAACAGTGAAACAGATTAAATACAGCTTTTCCAATGTGGACATAAAGTGAAACCCTTTAGCTTAACACATGGTATGCTCAATATATAAAACAAAAATGAAAAATAGTTGTATAAGAAGAATGGGATTTGCTAGGAGCAGAGTGACCTCAGGTTATCTTAGAGAGAATTATTTTGGAAGGAAATAAGAAAATGTCTACAACAAAATGTCCATTTTTCAAAAAGATTTTGATTTTCTATCAGGAATGATGGAGCTTCCCTCCTCAGACCTGATGAAGAATGTCTTGCATTTGAAAGCTTGTCTAACTTCATTCCAACCATGAAGCTGGTCCAATAAAAGATATCACACCCCAAAAATCCTTGCCTTTTGTGTAATGCCTGGACCATCAGGGCTACAGCATTAACCTAATACTACCATTTGAACTGAAACATTTTGGTTTGCCTAACTGTTTCAGTTTAACATTAAACCACCTGTGCTTGTGGTGGTCCCTTGACTCATGGGAATGGTAAATTCAGGTGCTTCATATCTGCATTCTTCCTTCCTGGCCAGACTACAGCTTGCATAATATAGTCCAATCTCTCCTCTAACCAAACTGTATAGTAGCTCATAGGAATTGCAGGCCAAGATCCCAGTCTATAAAGGAAAACCAGGGACAAGAGACACCCAAAACACAAATCCCATGAAATTTCATGGCACTACTAGGCAGATACGGTTTAGTACCCAACTGCTTTAAAATATAATAGTCTCATTTCAGTTTGCTGAACTGAACAAGCTTTTTGATTCAGGGAATGACAAACTGTTTTAAAGTTGATTATAAGTGCCCATGTAAAATACTCCATTATTTTCAAATTTAAAATGTTCATTACTTTTCATCCATAAAACAGTGACGTTTTGACTTTGGGTCCTGATTGGCAACTACCAAATATTGAAATATTCTCTGGCTCTGTTATGAATGATTCAGAAACAAAACTCTTGTTTTCAAACAGGAATTAATAATAAAAATAATCAAGAGAAAAAAAACAAATTAAGAATAAAACATAATGAGATATCTCTAAATAGAACAGTGACTCTTTAAAAGGGTTGCATACTGTATACCATATACAGTTCTAATTAATGTTCTGCTTTCTGCACAGCAGTTCATAATGTGTGTGAAACTACAGAGCCGGAAAAACTCTGACAGACTGATTCTACTGGGGCACTCATTGGCATGTCACACTGACATTCCTTAATGAAAATAGAGGAAAAATTGTGCAACTGCAAAAGCAGGACTAAGACAGATCCTTGAAATCATCCTATAAACTTAAAGCCCCTTGGCTCTTTGGCTTACATTCCCTTTAATTAATTTTTCACTTTACAATTTTTTTTCAAGCTTTTGTTGTCAGCAGAAAATTTTAGGACTTCACTTCTCTCTCGTAATCTCTGTAGACTGCGGTGATTCTTGGCTGAGGACATACTTGGTCAGCTGCTGTTTTACAATGACCTATTTCAATGTTTCTAGCACACTTATTCTTCTGGTTTTTAAGCCAATGTCTTCTTCCATCACTCAATTATAGGTCACTATGATTCAGAATTAGAGAGCCAGTTCATTAAGTCTTCAGGTTCCTACCAAGTACCACATTGTAATTAGTCAGATGGAGGATGATAAGGTGTGCTGTCACTTAGAACTGCTATTGCTCAAATGAAACATTAAATGAAAGTCTCTGTTGTCACTAGCTGCTGTACCAACTAAATGTTACGGATCCTATGACACTGCTTGAAAAGAGAAGGTAATAGTCCTAATTTCATGGACATCACTTTCTCCATTTTACACATTCTGTCTCTCTCACTCAGTGGACACCACTCGAAGAAGCCTAAGAGTTGGTTGTATTAGCCTGAAGCATACTACCAGTGCACTCATAAAATTTAATTGATTTTTAGAGCCTTTTAAGACAACCACAACATGGAAGCCATTGTATAAAATCAGATCCAAACCTTATTCTGTTCTCATGTAATTTCTATACTCAATTGCAAATCCTCCTTCCCAACTGGACATGGCAGGATTTGGGAGGCCACTTAGAAAACCACTTATCTAATTTTAGGATTTCAAGGAACTGGTGAAAACTGGTAGGTCTAAAACTGAGCAATCTGTTATGCTCTTGCTGACAAATATATACATCTAGAATATTTTAGCATTGTTGACCTAATCCAAGGATTCACTGAGGCCCATGGAAAAATTCTCAGCCTTCAAAAACCTTCGGGTCAGGACAACAGTCGATTTATAAAAGTTTTTCATTATAACTTCACCTCTAATCCATATACCTCTTTTGGCTACCTGATATTTACAGACTGATAATGTAGACAGGCAGATTCTGGTAGCATGACTTCTCTCAGACACCATGCTTTTCATCTTACCCTGCTGTGGAATCTGACATTGAGGTCCAGTCCAAGTATTTGTGCATTCACAGGAGTAACCATTAAGTCCATCTGTGCAGCTCCCACCATTCTGACAAGGGTTGCTAATACATTCATTGATATTTTCTGTACAATTAGTGCCTGTCCATCCCAGATTACACAGACAGAAATATCCAGAGAGTGTAGCCTATAGGCATAAACCAAATGAAAAGAAACACAGTGAACTGTGAGCCAACTAAAGTAATCGATGTAGTTAATAGAATTATTCATATTTGCATTGGTTTTCAGTAAGCAGTTTCAATGCAGAAAAATAAACACAGAACTGAGTCTTGATGGTAATTTATGGATTCTTAAAAAAAAATAAACCTTAATAGGATTAGGTTGGTCCTTCTTTTGTCTCTTAAATTGCAGTTTTGTAGGGGCCTTTCAACTAACTTGAAAAATACAAAATTAGTCTTCCTTCAGCTATCCAAGAAACAGTCTGCTGAAATTGTCACTAGAAACAAGCAAATCAGGTTAACTAAACCCTACAAGTGAGCCAGAATAACTGCTGTTTATAGGTCACTTGGCTCAAGCCTCGTCTCTCTGAAGTCTGAATATTTTAGAGAGGTTACGAGTAGGATTTAACTACTGCAGATAATCCCTATCACTAAGTCAAAAGAACACAGGAATCATTACAGTGGTCCACCTTGGACCAATATCCTGTACCTAAAAGAGGCCACTTGAGGTTTCTTCAGAGGAAGGTACAAAACACTAGAAAAATTATGGAATAACATGACCACAGGGAAAGTTTCTTCCTGAGACCTGAAGAAGAGTATTGTGATACTTTAAAGCTTGTCTAAGTCTATCCCAATTATGCAGTTCGTCTAATAAAAGATATTACACACAAAAAGTCTTGCCTTCCTAATCCATGTCTTTTGGTGGTATATGCTATGAAACGAGAGACTGTATATGGGTTACAAATTTATACTAACCTATCCAAGGTAACTATGACATTTCTTATTGGGCAAAGTTCACTTAATGCACAAAATATCTGAAGTTGATGCAAGTGTAAACCAGGGATCAGCAGCCTCTGACATGCATGCCAGAGCGTGACATGCAAAGTCATTTTGTTTGGCACACGTGCTTTGGGGCAGATGGCAAGGAAGGGCCTGGAGCTCGGGTTGTGCTGCCACAACAAGGATCAGGCCCCTCGTGGCTCTCCCACCATCTGCATGGAGGTGCATGTGCACCCACCACTGGCAACAAGCTAGGCTGGGGCTCTGCGGACCTGGGTGCAACTGTTTGCAGTCTCCCTGTCACCAGCCACAAGCAGCCCAAGATCTCTGCCAGGTGACAAGGGCCTGCTCAGAGCCCAGGTTGGCTGTGGCAGGCAATCAGGAAGCTGCAAGCAACTGCACTGGGGTCTGTAGAGCGCCAGCCTGGCTTGTTGGCAGTGGGGACACGTGCATCTGGGGAAGACAGGGGGAAGATGCAGGGGCTTGATCCTTGGTGTGACAGCACAGCCCAGCCCAGCCCGTTTTCTGCTCTCTACCTTAAGACGTGCATGCACCTGCCACTACCAATGAGCCAAGTCAGGGCTCTAAGGATCTTAGTGCAGCCGCTGGCAACTTCCCAGCTCCCTACCACAGCTGGTTTGCGCTCTGGGTAAGCCTCTGCCAGTGACACAGAGCTCAGGCTGCTCACAACAAGCAGAGGGAAGGCTTCGAGCAGCTGCACTGAGCTGCACTGCAGAGCCCCAGACTGGCTCGCTGCTCACGGTGGGTGCACTCGCACCTTGGGGTAAATGGCAGGGAAGGAGCCCGGGCTGCACTACCCCAACAAGGATTGGGCGTCTCATGGGTCCACCACCATCCACCCCTGGAATGCCAACATCTTCCAAGTAGAGGTTGCCTGAAGAGCAAAGGTCACCAGATGTGGTAAAACAACAGTCTGCAGCCACATCTTTGGCCTACTCCCTTTGTGGTGTTTTGTACCAATCTACTGGGCAAGGGCACCATTGTGCAGTCACTCTTTTAGTGGGATACCTGCCCAACCATAATACAGTGTTTAAGAATCAGGAAGAAACTTGGGCTGGCTTGTAAGTCCATTGAATAGACTTCAACATTGCCTGAGAAAGGTCAAATTTTTCCTTGGAATTTCTTCCACTTATCTTTGTGCTTACCTACTGACAATGAGTTATTCAGATTAAAATGAAGATAATTTAAAATAGTTAAAAATGAAAATTTTAGTTTCATTTTATAGTCTTCATAAGTTTACTACAAATGATAACACTTGTTTGCACCTTTGTTCTTTGAACCTGTCATTATTTAGTGTTTCTTCCTCTTGTCCTTCCCATTAATCACTTTTCTATATAGCCCTAATCTTTCCTATTTACCACTATATGTAAACCATTTCACATTTTTAATTCATTTTTGGTGCCCATTATTGGACCTTCTTGCTCCTGCTATAAAGTTTTTGACATAAGTAGGCCAGAGGAATGCAGTATTCAAAGTGGTGGTAATCCCACCATCGATTTATTTCACCAATGTATATAACAGCAGCATAATATTTTCACTATTTCCTATCACTTCCTTTGCAAGCCAAACTCCTTTTGTCCAGCAGTGCGCACTGAACGGAGATTTTTATTGTGACACGTCTCTTTCCTCAGTGCAGGCAACTCCTGCTTGATGCTGTTTTACTCAGCACTATTTTTCTATAATATTGTACATTGATACCTGATTCCACTTAGTGTTCAGCAAGTTTCATTATAATGCTCATGGTCACCATGAGCATTAGTCACAATCAACTAATTTGGTTAGTCAAAATCTTTCGGTTTCACTTAATGCTATTTCTGCTTAGTGCTCCGCTTTTTGGGAACCAATTAAGAGTGCTAAGCAGTGGTTGCCTGTATTTAGTTTCGGACTGCAGCAGGTTTTCTAGTAACTGAAATATATATATGAAAATATAATTTCAGTTACTAGACAACCTAGTAACCTAGAAACCTAATGTAAGATAAAATCTGTCAGTATTCTGTCTAATGGTATCTTTATCTGCCTAAAATAGGTACTTACATTGTCTCATTACTTTAGTATGTCTTGTTAAATCTTACTTATTCTCATAACCCCCTGTGAGGTGGCATGGTTCTATTATCCCTGTAGTAGAGATGAAAGCTGTAGCGTAGGCAGGCTAAGGTTATATCTACACTGCATACTTACACTGCAACAATACTAAACTTACCAAGTTGATCCAAACAGCCTCTCTCTGTACTTGAAAACAGTATAGTCATATACCCTGAGCCAATATTCACAAGCTAATTAATTCTGTATCCCAGCAGTGCTTCTGATAGCCTGCTGTACCTTGCAAACATTACCACACTTCTGTTTGAGGAAGTAACCCAAAATGAAGTAGAACAGCACATTTGCAAATACTGTTGCCCAGTACTATATGTGATATAGATCTAACTCTAATGCCAGATCCACAAAGGGGTTTGCCCAGCCTGAGCTGGAGAGGGGGCAGGTGGATTGGAGTCCCCCTGAGAGTCCCTTAAAAACTGGAAGTGGTGATGCTATGTCTATACAACAAACATGGACAGTCTATTGGACCTATGAGCACTGCCACTTAGGAGTGCTAATTACCTCTCCCAAAGCTCTGCAAAGCAACTCTGGACAGAATGGGGATATTAATTCAGGTCTTCCAAGTCCCATCCTAATGGCCTAACAAGGACCCTAAAGTAGATTTACAAGGAATTCCCCCATTATACTTTTGCTTTGCTAAAAATTAACAATTTATTCTTACTCTGTTTTCTAGCTCTTCATTTCTGACCCAGCACAGAATTTTGACTGTTTTCCCCATAAACATTGTCCACTGATAGTCACTGTTGTATCATAAGTTTTACTCTCCATTTACCATTTTGTGTTTAAAAAGCCCTACTATCTCTTCTGTTCATAACTGGTATGGCTGATTTACCATCAACCAGGGAACTGGGTGCATTTAACAACTACCACACAAGTGACAACTACATTTACATATTTCTCATTATTGCCACATATAGATAACACAAACGAGGGACAAATCCTGCATTGACTTCTGTTTCTGTTCACTCCTACTCTATGCAATGGCATAACACTATGCCTGTAAAAATCATGAATAAGAGCACTATATAAACCAATGCAGATCACAGTTCCACCAGTATCCAATGGCTACAGCTAGATATCTACATTTTCTCTCCAAGTATAACACGCTGAGCACTTACTAAGCACTGCCCATTCACACAAGGGTTTTGACGCTGACAAATATCACTGACGGGGATACATCCATTTGGTCCATGGCCACTCCCAGTGTAGCCTGATGGGCAGATGCAAGTAGGCATCAGACCTATGCAGGATGAAACAAAGTATGCACAGTAACTAGGCAGATCCTGATTACAATAATTTTAGCCTCGTCATTAATGATGCCTGAGACAGATAAGCATCAGGGCTTTATAAAATGTTTTAATCTACTAACATACAAAATGTTTTCAAAATCGTTTCCTTGCCCCGTGTATCAACCAGTCACTAGAAGGCTATATGTTTTGATTTGATATAGTTATTGAAGAGTCTGAAGTCCAAGTTACTGGACAGTCTGAGGACTTTTGTAGAAATGAGCAAAAGGAAGCTTACCACTGGAATTGGGGAGCTGGTTGCAGAAAGGTAAATGTAAAGTGGCCCACATCTGCAACTGAACCTGGTGACAGAACCTGGCAAATTCTTGCAAATTTTCAATATGTTCTCTTCAAATTCCCAATCATCACATCTTACAAACTATTTGATAAAAGCCTATAATGCTAGACAAGCGTGGCAGGCCACCAACCTTCCTGAAGGTTAAGTAAACATTCTAAAGGTAAAGGATGTCCCTGCCATGTAATGCCACAAACTTGTGTGATCTGATTTAAATTTCCTAAAGACTCAGACCAAAATCACTTAATTCCTAATAAGACATATTACCTGGAATGGAAGTACAGGATGCCAAAGAATGACAATCTCCATTATTTATTAAGCAGATGTCAACCTGAGTACATATTTTTCCATCTCCTTCATAGCCTGGTCAGAATAAGGTCATTATTAGTTCACAACAGTTCATGGCATATGTGAGTTTGTGAAATATACTCACACAACCATCAAGGGAAAGATATTAGAATGCAATGCAAGGGGAGACTTTTTTACAACAGCTGAAAAGATTGTAATAATTACGGGACCAGAGATTTTCAAACTTCTTAGGTTCTTTTACTGGCTATAATGCCTTAAAGGCCTAGTCCTAATGTAATTTATTCTAGTGTTAATCCTAAGAATATTTATTAAAGAAAACAGGATTACATGCATACAAGGTTTTTATTAACTTCAGTCAGACCATCCCAGGATGCTCTGAGGTTTAACACACACAAAACTCAATGTGGAGTAGGAAGTGTGGCTCAGTAAGGTACACCCCAGAGTATCATTCATTAAAGCCTATGAACCAGAGGTGGGCAAAATATGGCCTACAGGCTAGATCTGGATCTGGCCTGCAAGGCCATTCTATCTGGCCCAAGGTGCCTCTAAAAAATTTAGAAAATCAATATTGATCTGTCCTTGGTTCCTCTCAAAATGACAGAAACCAAGGGCAGTAGGACACAGGGGAAGCCCGGGGGGCTCCCGCAACAGCAGGGTCTGCCTGGCCCCACTCCCTGGCTGGAAGCCCCAGCAGGGGCTCCTGGTCTGGGACTGTGACACTGCACCACGCTGGAACCTGAGGTAAGTGGGGAAGGACAGGGAAGGAGACTGGGGAAAAGTGGCCCCTCACCGGCCCTGTGGCCTGCGCTCCTTACTGCAGCCACTCACAGCCTGCATGGGGCTGTCCTGAGCAGGCACAGGCAGCCCCACCTGGACTGCAAGCAGCTGCAGTGCAGGGCACTGGGCATGGGGTGGGCAAGGGGCTGCTTTCCCCCCCTCCCACACTTGGCACCAGCTTGTAACCTGCTACCGCTGCCACCCTGGGCCCTGTGCTGGCTCCAGGCTTGCCTGTCTGGGCTGCACACAGTGGCAGCAGCTGCAGCACCCCCTCCTCCCCTGCTTCCCACATCAGACAGTGTTTGCTGCTGACACCCACCTGGAGCTCGCAAACTGGGCAGCCCAGAGGCAGGGGTGGCAAACACTGCCCAGTGAGACAAGCAGGGGGGCTGCAGCTGCTGCCGCTGTGGTGCAGTCCTGATGGGCGAGCCCAGAGCCAGCATGGGGCCCAGGCTGGCCACAGGGGTGGGTTACAATCTGGTGGTGAGCATGGGAATAGTGACCCCTCCCCAGCCCTGTGGCCGGCACCCTGGGCTGCAGCTGCTCACACCCTTCATTGCCCTGCCTGTGCCTGCTCAGGACAGCCCCATGCGGGCTGTGAGCAGCTGCAGCAGGGAGTACACAGCATCAGCTTGTCTCCTGCTGGGTAGCAGGGGAGCAGGACTGCATGCGGCCCCCTCCACCCCACCATGGGGCTGGGGGGCACTGGGAGTGAGCAGGTGCACAGGGCCCCCCGCACCAGTGTCCCAGGGCCAGTGCCAGTGGGTCCCAGTGCAGGGCAGCAGGGGTACAGGGTCACAGCCAGCAGGGGCTCTATGGAGCCAGACCAGCACCCCCCCATCCCTGCTGGTGCAGCCCAGCCTGGCTCCACAGACCCCTGCTAGCCTGCACCTCACTCTGGGCCCTGCCAGTGCTGGCCTTGAGACATTGGTCTCAAGAAACTGGGACATCAGTCCCAAGATGGTGACCAGGGGGTGGGGCACCTATCAAGGGGCGGGGCTACCCACGTGGCTCTTGACAGCTTGCCAAAACTGGGTAAGCAGCCCTCTGTCCGAAATAATTGCTTGCCCTTGCTATGAGCCAATTATAATCAGATCCATCAGATCAAAATGTAAGGTAGAGTTTGTTTCCACTGAAATGATTCCATCCAGTTAGAAACATTTTTTTCAATTTTTTTGCCACTTCTATAATGTTTGCATATTTGAAAGTGCTTTATGAGAAGTACTGCAACACTTCATACAGACTCTGATTAACACTTCAACACGTTTCCAGACATAAAGTAAATAGAACAGCAGATTTGGGAATCACTTTTAGTGCAATAAGTAATTAGTCTTTTAAAGAAGAGTGATACATCTGGTTTCTGACATACAGGATGCATTTTTAATTAACATAAAAAATACAATTACTATCTTAATTATACAATTACTGCTTGCCAATTAATTACCTTTCTTTAGAAAAAGGAGTCCTCTAGCAAGTCAGAAGACTGTTTTAAATGTTTTGTTAGCTATGTCTTGCTGTTTGAAGTAATTTACCCCATTTTAAAAGAGCCACAATCAGAAACGTACGCTACAAAATGTTCATCACTAAGCTGTCCTATAATTTAAGGCAGCTTTAATGTATGTTGAGTACAAATACTATATTAAACCAAAATACAATTGATTTTGGTAATACAACCCACCTCTATATAAATCATATTACAGTATCTTAGGACTCTAATAGTACACCTTTTATGTCTTATACAGTATGCTAAAATGTGCAGAATCTTCATGATTTAAGAAAACTAATCTTGCAGAAGATTAACAGGAAATAAGTACATTGTTTTACCTAATGGGCAAAGACCACAGTGGAATGATCCCATAGTGTTAATACAATGAACCATTGGCACTATTGAACAACCGCCATTCTCACTTTCACATTCATTAATATCTTGGCAACTGTAGCCATTTCCTTGCCAACCTATGAAGAGACAGAGTATACAGCCATAAAATGAAAAAAAAAAACAAACCCATATGACAATCCTTCTCCTATCCTTGATAAGAGATTTTCTGCCTTTCCAAGTATAACAAAATATTATTTTTGAGTGCCCTTAAGACAAGGTGGAGGACTCAGATGGTTCCTCCTGTGGCTTATTATATTTAAAAGCAGAAATGTAGTGTAGGCTTTATAATAATTTAGGCTATGAGGTATGAATGACTGCACACCTTCTGACTGCACACACACTGTTCAGAGTCAAGAATCAAACACATTTTTATCTACGTACTAGAAAACATAGATTTACTGCAAAAGTGATACAAAAGTTTTTTCTATACTTAATATTGAAAATTCCAAATTTCTGTAATCCTAGTTTGTACAAGCTACCTAAATTATTTAGGCACGTATAATCCAAAAAGGAGATTTATAAATTCAAGATTTTGCAGCCAGATAAATTGTTTAGACCAATAAATTGTTTAGACTGACTCCTTGTATAATAAACGTCAAAGAGTCTAATATAATGCTTGTATAATATAAGCCAAAGCTCCTGACACTGCTCAAGTAATAACATCAGTCAATATTACCAATGCTTGCCCTTGGTGGCTGAAAATAGAGAAGGCTATGATACCTGTGGGACAAGGCCCGCAATAGTAAGATCCAGGAGTGTTGTAGCATCGAACAGGAGGATTCTGTGAACATGGAGGATTAGGAAGACTGCATTCATCTATATCAGCACTACAGGCAGAACTACCTGATGGAGACATCCAGCCGGCCTCACAGATACAGTGGTATTTTGGCTGTGAACATCATATATAACGTTATAAATTGTGAAACTTAGTACAAATCAAACAAAAGAAATACTTTATGAAGTTGTTTAAAGTGAGGCAAAGTCAGTAAGGTAACTTTCCCAATCTATTTTTCCCTTTGAGATTGAATCTGTAAGACATTCTAGTAACAAGAGCCTAAATAATTTTTTCAGTAGGTAAAAGAAATCTGTAATTTACCAAAATATGCCAGAGAAAATGAACAGCAATTGTAACTCTACCTAAAACATAATCAAAAGCAATCAGCTTGTTTTCCATTTAAGGAAAACAGACTATATGAAATCAATTGGTACCTCTCTTTAAACAACCTGTTCAGTAATCTGTGCTATGCAAAACCTAAAATAATTAATTAAAATCCAAATACATATTTTCTTTAAGGGCTGCTGTAAAATTTACCAGTGTTCGGACACTCAGAATCAATTGCACCACAATAAAAACAGATGAATAATCAGAGTGGCAGCCTGTCCCTGAACTTCTTTTTGAAAGGCAGAAGGCAGGACAGGATGGCACCTTAGAGACTAACTCAGTCAGAAAAACACAAACCTTGGTAGGCAACTTCCTACTTTGTCAGATGCCATGCAGTGAATGAACGAGTTAGTCCCTAAGGGTGCTTGTACACATGCTGGCAGGCTCCTCCAGCATGCTGTAATTACAGTGCATCAAAGCAGACTCAATTAATCAAGTTTGTTGGAGCTTGGTAATTATTGCATTCCAGCCAGACTCCATTGTCTTGTGCATCAGCATCCCCGTAATTCAAAATAGCGGTGGGGGCACTTTATCTAAAGCTCGTTTGATGAGCTTTGACAAAGCAGCTTTACCACCATTTTGAAATGCAGGTACCCTGATACACAAGATACTCTGGGTGCTTTAATTAGAGTGACTCTAATTAATGTGCCCCCCACCCTTTCCCAGACCCAATGCACATGTAAAAGCAACCTAAGGTGCCACTCTTCCCTGCCTTCTACCTGACTTCCAATTAACACAGCTAACTTCATTCCTCATATGGGAATAACATCCCACTCGCCTGCCCTGCTCCCAGATGCGCTGATGGGCACAACACTGCATTTGTCAGTTTGAGGAGGGCACCAACTGTGAGGGGGAACCAGGATCTCCCCTTCTGCCAGGAGTGTTTGCTGCAGCAAGGGAAGCTCTGTGCTGCCCCTGTCCAGTTTCTAAGGCTTAGAAGTAAAAGCTTAGAGCAAAGTCAAGGCAACACTAAACACTTCTGAATAACCCGTCATCTGTAAAAGCTGGAAAAATATGAGAAGTGGTGAACTATGACAGCAATAACAAAATTCTGGATAAAAACACAGATACCACACTGTATTATCTTCACAGAGTGCACAAGCCATAAGAATGCAGCAAACAGCTATACTCCTACCACCAGATAGTACTAGGGATAATATTGACAAGTTCTTGCTTTCCCTTCCTTAAGGAAAACAATGATAACAGTATTTATTATTCTTAAACTATTTGAAAATTATATCTCTAAAAAAATATGAAATGTAATTGACACAATGAATATTTTTAGATTGGAACACTCAACCAGAATGTGGGGGCACACTGGGAAGCCATGAGATTCTTTGAAGGCTGATAAGCAGATAAGTGCTGGCTTCGGCTTGTCCCTGCCTGGCCTCTCTGCAGGAGGTAAGCACTGTAATAAATAATTCGTTTTGAAATGGGGTGCTGCTCAATTCACAAAAGGTACAGAAGGGTGGTTGGAGTCTAGTGACATATGCTTTGAGTCTATTCCAGTGGCTCTCCACTTTTTTTATAGGCCATATCTAAATAAAACTTCTAAATATTCAAATAAATATGTCATCTCCTCAGCTGCTTAAGGTTATACAGTAACAATGGGGCCGATACTGTGTGGGGACAAATGCATCTCAGGAGGTGCTAAAAACTCTCAAATCTTTCTTTTATGAATGAGTATAGACCCTAATCCCAACACCACACAACAACCAATGTTTAGTCATTTTATACTTTAGTATTTGATTTCTGTCCGTAGCTGACCTTTAGGGTGCATACAGTCATTCGTCACACCCAGTCTACATTCACATCTTTTGGTTCAAACTACATAAATGTGGACCAGAAGCAGTGCATGCAGCCATTTGCCACTCTCAGGAACAATGGGGGGAAACCTGTGTAAGTAACTTTGGGTGGGGGAGGGGCAGGTGGGATTGGGGGTGTTAATAGGTTTGCACAGAGGTTGGCAGGTCTGTGGGGGTGCATAGTCAGTGGAGGGTGAGAGGGGGCTAAAAATAGCCCATTCAGGGCCATGGGGGTAGGAACAGTATAACCCTGGAGCTCAGGAGAATGGCTGGGTTTTCCCAGCCCTAGGGCTGCACTGCAAATGCATTTGCAAGATTGGCTTAACCCAGTTTCTATCTAAGTTGGTGCACCTACTCAAGTGCACTAATTTTGATTGGGCATCCTATTCTTTAGAGGATTTCAGGCCCCTGAATGACAGGGCATTTAGATCAACTTAACCCTGGTTAGGTTGATCTAAATGTAACACTTGTGTGTATCCTCAGAATATAGTTCATTGGAATACATTTGTATTTTTGTTGTATGTAGAGATTCATATTAATTGTCTTACCTCACTAGGCTGCTTTCTGTCTGCATCTATGCAGACACCATGCTCACAGAGAGCCTGAGATCCTCCTTGGCAGTCATCAAATTTTGAGGTACAATGAGGCCCATAGGTTTCTGGGGTACAGATGCAGCTAAGGATGAAAGCAGAGCAGTGCTGTAGTGTTCACTATCTTAGATAGTTATATGGTATAATCGTCGTGGTAAAATAAGCATTTCTCAGTCTTTAATATCTTCAAGAACACCTTGGTAAAAATGAAGACCTAAGGTAAAAAGTAGCAAAATTCACAAAGGAACGTATCACACAATGCCAAGTATTGCAACACCTACTTTTTAGATACCTGTTCCAATGGGAGAACCCATAGCAACTAGGGCCAGACTGATAAACAACGTAGGCCTTTAATATAGAACTGATGATGGGTGATCACTTGCGAAGAAGTAAGGTTGTCTTCCAAGAATCTTGATGGTGAGTCCACAGGTGGCTCTATAGCCCAATTCTAGATCCACATGTCTTGTCGCAGCGAGGACAGGTGTTTCCAGAAAGGATGGGCACTGTGTTGCTGTGTTGGATGTTCTCACGCTCTTTTTGCCTGTTCCTCTTTTCCTCTTCTGTCTGTTGACAAGCTGTTTCAAAGCGTTGAGATCCCGCCCAAAGAGTCTTCCTTCATTTTGGTCAGTCCTGAGCAAGCATCTCCCAAGTGTTCACATTGATGCTATACCTCTTCATGTTTGCCTTCAGGGTGTCTTTGAAGCACTTTTCTTGCCCTGTGCTACTTCACTGACCTTCTTTCAGCTGTGAGAAAAAGATTCTCTAGGTTGGAGTCAGGAAAGTGAACAATATGACCTGTCTAGCAAAGTTGGTTTTGGATGATCATGGCCTTAATGCTGTTGGAATTTGCTTTGGTCAAGACACTGATGTGTGTGTATCTATCCTCTCAGCTAATCCAAAGGATCTTGTGAAGGCACCATTGGTGATACTTTTCCAAGCTCTTGAGATGTCTTCTGTATGTGGTCCAAGTTTCTAAGCCATACAGTAGACAAGGTTCCCAGGGTTTTTGAACCCAAAAGCTTGCTTAATAAATATTCTCCAACTATTTGGGTTGGTCTAATAAAAGATATCAAATTCACCCAAGGAATCTTGTCTGCCGATGGCTTCCAAAATAGGCAAAGTTTTTGGCAACTTGCAGACAGAGTCATGAGGCGTTCATTAGCATCAAATGGGAATTCTGAGAGTAGGTTCACAAGTTCATTTTTGATGGCAAAACCAATTCTGTGTGTCCATGACTTCTTCTGCTCTCCCTCTCCAGAAGTTGTATCCTCCGATTTCTTCTTTCATATGTCCTTCTCCAGCACATTGAGTTTCAGATAGGGCGGCAATGTCAATGTTGAACTTTCATAGTTCACAAGAGACAATTGCTGTCCTTCACTCAGGACAACCACTATTTGCATAATCCATTAAGGTTCGTACATTCCAGGTTCTGAAAATCATTTTTGTTTCTTTGTGACCAAATAGAGGTGATCTCACTGGATGCAGTTATTCAGTCAGAAACTGAGTGAGACAGACTATGTTTGGAGCACCTTTTCTAGTCCCCTCCCCACGTGAGGTGACCAGAGTGGATTCTAAATAGGAATGCTCAGCCATGGGTGCAGGTGCCAAACTGCTCTTACTGCCTCTGTCCTCAAACAAGACGACTGAAGCAAAAACCCACCGTGTGCCGGTCCGTGACCAGGAACTTCCAGATCTCACAGTCCTGTCACCACTGCTATTTCGCAATCACTGTAGGACTTTCCTGTTCTGCAGAGGAGATGTATAATACCCATAAGGAAGACACCTGTGTGTGACTTCTTTTAATGTGAGGATGTTGTCGCACTCCAAAAAATTCATAGTCCTTGACAGATAGGGATGTAAATCCAATGGCATGAAAGCCAAGACTATTGGAGACGCTTAATCTGCTGCAGCCTTCATCCACCTTCACAGCCACTGAAAAGGTGGGTACACTTTTCTTCCTCCTGGTCTGCCACTGAGGTCTTCTTGGACTACAGCTGAATTAGGTAACAAAGTACAAAATTGTGTACTTGAAAACTTCTGCTTTGCTTCCATTCATATGTAAAGGTGCCTAACCTCCATGGGTGTTTTTTACCTTAAAGTTCCTCAGAGACAGAGATCTCCCTCAAGGCATGCTTGCACCTCAGTCTTGATAGGGCTGACCAGCCTGGTTTCTATTATATGAATTAACCTGGTTAGGATCCATAAAATAGGCATTTCACTATGCATCTCCGCTATGGGACTTAATCCTGAAGGCACCCTCAGTTCACATGTAAATCACTCTGACTGGATTCTGCACAAGAATGCATTGACATCTGTCATAAGAATATAAGAATTGCCATTTACTGGGTCAGATCATTGGTCCACCTTACCCAGTATCCTGTGTTACAGAGTACAGCTACATGTGAATTAATGTGAAGCAATAAACTCGGGAGCACTTTGAGCCAGAGTAAATTGCTCCCAGGCATAGTGTCTACATGTGCACCTAGGAAAGCAGCAATTTAAGCAAGGCAGAGCAGGCCCCCAGCTCACTGGGCTGACCAAATGCAATTTATGCCCACAGTCAGCATTTACATGTGCTCTTCAGCACAGTAAATTACTCTATCATAAGATAGTACTGTCCCCAACTTTGCTTCAGAGTTAATTAGCCTACTCTGCAGTGCACTGCATGTTTAGAAGCACCCACACAGTGGCAGACAGTGGACAGTGAAAGGGACAGTGAACTGGGTATGACTGGTAGGTCTGTGCAAAGCTTTGGATCACGACTTGAATTTGGAGATGATTTGGGAGATTCAGAGGCCGAGTCTACAAATCCAAATTGAATCATGAGAAGCTTTAGGCTTTCTGAATCGATTTGGAGCTTCTGCATCTATTTGGAAAAGATTTTTAAAAGATTCAGCAATTCAGCCATAGGGTATAACGGGGAAATCAATGAAATATCTATAACTGTTGTATTTTGGATGATTTGCATGAAACTTACAGAGATGGTAGCCTCTGCTAAGGGCATGAAGCCTTCCAAGTTTCAAGGTGATGGGTTTAGGGGTTTCTGAGAAACTGGAACTCAAATTCCTAAAAGCAAGACTCATGTTATATGCATGTGTTAAGCCACAGTGGAGTAAAAACTGCTGGGATGGTGGTTCCTGCTGAGGCCACAAAGCCTGCCAAGTTTCAAGAAGACAGGTATAGGGGTTTCTGGGAAGCTGCACCTCAAGCTGCTGACAAGCAAACCTTGTGTCACCTGCGTGTGTTAAGCCACAGTGGGATGAAATGGACTCAGGATAGATTGGACAGTGGAATTCTGGCACACTGCAACCTGCCAGACATCCGACTCCCCAGGTATCTCTGCCCTTTTACCTGTGCTGCTACATCCTCCTTCCCCGCACCCATCCCAAACTGTCCCTCACCCCCCCAATGCCTCCATTTCTATTTTCACTGACTGGCTTTCTTGCCTGCATTGCGTGCCAGGCCAGCTTTTGGCTTCTTTACTATTCCTTCCATCCACGCCCAGGACACACTCCAACTGCAGGTACACCCTCAGCCTAACAAAGGATTTCTCAACCTGAAAGCTTCCTAAGATAATTTTTCTATTTTGTTTTTTTCATAATAAACATATAAACCTAAAAAACACAAGATAAGACATCAAATGCCACAAGTAACATATATCCAACACAACATCTCTCCTTTTTGCTGTTAATTCCCTTATAAAAAGCAAGGCTCTGTGACAGTTCCATCTGGGTACCAGTGATGCTGCTGGTACTATAGATGTTGAGCCAGCTAAGTTATTTTGACCTGCCGTCATTTACAGTGGTGGACTAAGCCGAGGCTGTAGGAGAGGAGGAGACTTCATGGGGGCACGCTGCCATGTTGTGCAGAGGCCCCAGTGCCAGAAAGGGTACACCTGAACACACACACAGCCCCACAAGCACCCATGTCATGAGTTTTGCCTGCCTGCAGCCAGAAGTCCAGGGCCCCAGAACCCAGACTCCCCCGCACCTATATCCTTGACAGCTGGCAGGCATTGTGGCTGCAGCGGGGGCTACCACCCCTGCAGTTTTTACCCCCCTGTGCCTTAACACAGTGTCACCCATGTCATGAGCTTTGCTTGTCAACAGTTTGAGGTGCAGTTTCTCAGAAACTGTGCACCTATTTCCTTGAAACTTGGTAAGTTTTGTGGCCTTATCAAGAGCTACTACCCATGCAGTCTTCAGCTGACTATGGCTTAACATACAAACGTGACATGAGTTTTGCTTTCAGAATTTTGAGGTGCAGTTTCCCAGAAACCCCTGCACCTATCACCTTGAAACTTGGTAGGCTTCATGCCCTTAGCTGAGACTATCATCTCTGCAAACTTCATCCAAAAAACAATGTTATAGATATTTAATTGATTCCTTATTATATCCTATGGCTGAATCTCTGAAATCGCCGAATCTTTTCTGAATCGATTCAGCCGAATTGATTCAGAAAAGTGATTTAAATTTCCAAATTGAATCAGCCGAATTCAAATCAACCAAATCCAAATCCAAGTCAAACAGCTGCACAGGCCTAGCGACCAGGGATTTTTCCACTGTTCCTCTCTAACTTGCAGCCTCCAGCATTTATGAACTAGAAAGTTCTAAAACAGAGGAGGTATCTCTAACTCCCACGCTCAATAGCTACCGATGCCTCTTTCCCCCAAGAAATTATCCAATCCCTTTTTGAATCTAGCTGAGCTGTCAGCTTCCACAACATCTAGTAGCAATAAGTTCCACACTTCAATTATATGCTATGTGAAAAAAAACTTACTTGTGTTAGTTTTCAACTTAACTACCAGTTTCATTTTATGACACCTAGTTCTTGTTTTGTGGAAGAGAGTAAGTAATAATATAACTTTTTCTTATTTACTTTCCCTTCACTATTGAGGATTTTTAAACTCTTATGTCCTCCTTCGAGTGCCCTTTTCGAAACTGAATAGACCCAGCCTTAGCAGTGATGCCTTCACCTCTCCTTTTATCCACTAGCTCAGTGGCTAAAGACTGCTATGACTGCTAGGCTATAGGTTTGTTACCCTCAATTTAATTTGTAGTTAGGAGTAAGATAAATTGATCAATGAGACCATTTCAGTCAAACTCAAAAGCTTTATTAGGATATGTAATAGCAATGATTAATTGATACTAATAAAGACAATATTTATTATGCAGCCTTCTCTATCAGGAAGAACCGGTCTGCCAGCCAGGCATTTCTGCTTTACTGGGGATTCTCACTGAGTTGGGGTGGGGGGGAAGGGGGTGTTCTGTTTTTGGGGGGTTTTGCTCAGCTTTGGGAAAGGTTCCATTTGTTGCTTGCCCCACACCTAGTATTTATACTGGTTGATTTGACATGCTAATAATTGATCTATGGTTGGTTTTATTTAAGAAGCAGATCTTAGTGGGTCAAGGGATCACCTTAGCTAAGGCTCTTTATTTTTAGGTCATCCGACCCCAGTCTGTTTATCATCTGTTAATCTTTACTTTAATCAAGATCTTGTAAATCAATTAACATTTATATTTTTGACATAACAGGAGGACTGATTTCTTATCTCCTATTATGCCTTGCACTTTGGCCTTGATCAGTTATTTACTAACTGGCCTATGGGCTGACAAGGCTACTTTCCTCTTTCCATCCTCAAGGCTGCCTTTGTGTCTATAGTCACTTGAACATGTTAGCAAAAATACATTTATCATAACAAAATAACTATTAATACATTTGGTCACTTTAATTATTAACATTTTAGGATGCAATTGTAATACAGAGTATTTAGGATATAGGCCCTTGGCTTGCTGGTCAGTCATATTTCTACAACCTTGACTCAAGTTCCCTGAAAATGGCCAAGCCTGACATCCACACTTTCCCTGCAATTTGGTTATGCTTTAGATCGCATATGTTTGAAAAAGTTTCTAGTGCTGTTTGTCATCCATAGCAAACGTTGCACAGGCTTATGCATGATCTACAGGATATTCTGAGTGAAGGCCAGGATGTGGTTAATTTGGACTTTGTGGTGCCCACTAACGAACTAATAATATCTCTGTCTCTGGGTCACATGTTCAGTTGGAAAGTAAACTTGATAAACTACTTGCAGATTGCTGAACACTGACTATGTTGAGCTGGCACTAATTAACTTAGGTTTAAAAGGTGGGATACTTTAATACTTAACAAGAATCTATGGGAGCCAAAAATATTTAGTTCACCTGTTAAGACTGTCCTAACATATTAACACCATTTCATGTTCCTCAAGCACATACGGAGAAACAAAATGACAAACTGAAAAACCAAACCAAACTAAAAAGCTGATTCTTAAAGAAAAGACTTGATAGACTTTAAATACATTAAGGGGCATTTCCATACTTCAAGTCCTGCTCCAAAGGACAGATCAAAGTCAAGGCAAACAAAAACTCAGAAAGGTTATTCCAGAGAGCTAGAAATCATCCCTGTATTCAAGTTATTATAGTAAAAAATGAATTTATCACCCATTTGAAGCTGCTAACAACAGAAATTCTTAAAAAGGAGGTCATGCTCTATGTAGTTTCAAATGAGTAATAAAACATCATCATGTTCTTCTGCTACCAAATAGGACACTGGGTTTTTTCCTTCTTCTTCAAAGTTACTTTTCACTGAAGTCCAGATCACTTACAAAAAAGTGAATAAATAAATCATAAAACTGTCCTTACTAGGCATGGAGGAGTGGACTATGATGGGAGGAGGAATGGAAAGGAACCAGGAAGATATAAAGAGAAGAGCCTTTTTTGACAAGAACGTCAAAGGAACGTTTATACCTTTGGGCCTGGTATATAGGTACTGTTCATTTTTTTCTAGTACTGATTTGACACAAAGAGGGGACAGAAGAGACACTGAGGTCATCTCCTGGAAGCTGCCCTTCAGGAAATGACTACTTAAACATGAGAGCGAAATGGAAATGGGGACCATATTATATCTTTTACTTTAGTAGTTCACCTATGGTGCTGATAGAAAGGTCACGGTTATTTAAATTACTTTAGGTTTAACTTGTTTTACATACAGTCTGACAAGATAGGGACAGCTGCAGGCATGATGAAAACTTGTCTTTTAAAATCAAAGTAAAGCTGACAGATTACCAACCCAACCCAACCCAACCCCTGCCTCCCACAAATAGTACTCTAACTGGTACAAGCAGCACTGTGAAGAGATAGTCCTCTTAGAAATTTCGTTAAAGCAGTGACAGAACATTATAAAGCCAGTGGCATGCCAAATAAATATTTGTGGGGGCTAAGATTTTTAGGTTGAAGCTGAGAACAAAATGCTTTGCAGAAAGCTCTGGCATGCTGTCCAGCCTGTTTGTTCCCTTCTCACAGGAAGAGCTTTGTATTACATCTGAATGTTATGTATTTGCCAACTTATTTGCCACTATGAAAAAATGCAAAAGAATTTTCAGACAAGCCTGCCCCAGTAAACAAGAGGGTGTGCTCAAGGGAACTGAACAAAGGCTGTCATTAGAACAGGCCTGAATAGCACTAACATACCAATTAAAGAAGGGGAGGTGACATGGACCCCACTTCTATCTAATTTGTTGAACTGGGTAAAGCTTTGAACTGTAAGACTCGCACTCTGGGACTGCCTGCATCTCCCATATGCTGTCAGTGGGAGATCCCATTTCTGCTCATTTGCTGTGTACACAAACAATTGTGGATTACGTGTTATCTGACTTCCATCTCAGTAGTGGCTGCTTTTCTGTGGTAGGTGCAGATGTTCCTTTAGGTCTGTATTGTGCTGTTATGAATATTGCAGCCCTAAAATGCACATTAAGACTTAAGCTTCCCTGGAGAAAAAATATCCTTTTCTCCTCACTTTCTTTTTGCTACAGGAGATAATGTGATGCAAAATACATGAATTACAACACGTATGGTTGTTCCAAAGATTGGCACATTAGGGTCAAGGGGTATGAAGCAGAGTCTCTAGTAGTCACCTACCTCACCTTCCCACTTGCAAGTGAGACAGTAACCAAGATGCCACCCACTTCTCCCTCTACCTGGATCCAAGATCTGGATAATCTAGATTACCATGAAAGATTAAGGTATTCCTCCCATGCCCCCTCCCACCTCCCCCCCAGTCTGTAGGTATATAGTTCAGACTACATTCTAGCTGTGAAGGAGATGTGATTCCCTTAAAACAGGCAAAGTTACCAACAGCTTTGGTGACAGTTTTTTCTGTGCCAGGATTTACTCCATAAATGTATCAAGCATGTTTTGATCACCCTGAGGCAAAGCTGCTACAGTATAGTGATGTGCATTGTTATTTCCCACAGTTACTGGGTTGTCAGTAAATGACAAAAAATGCCAGAGGATCCTAATAACAATTTTTTTTTATGTAAGGACATTAAAATATACCTGTAACTGCCTGGTGTGTTCACACACGTAGCTCCATTCTGGCAACCTAGTGCTGTTCCAGCATCAATCTGACATTCATTAACATCAACTGAACAGAGTGGGCCCTGAAATGTAATAGAAATCCAGTTTATTTACCAAATAGCAGAGAAAGAAAAGCTGTTCAATGAAGCAGGTATTTGAAATAAACTTTCTAAAAGTACACAAACCACAGGCTGCTGTCTACATAACTTCCCTTAGAAAACATGACTGTTGTTTGGGTTTGTTTCCTTGACCCGCTAATCAAAGAAGGGTATAAAATCTCTCAGATGTTCATAAACAAAATATGAATAACATAACATCATCATCCCCATCATCCCTTGGGTGGCTAGGAACTTTTTGGCAAAATATTTTCTCACTGAAATATGCCATTTTTATAAAATTGAAACATGCTATGAAAACAGACCAAATTAAATGAGTGTTTTGATGGGACAGTATCTTAGGTCTGGGGTGAACAAGAGAGGAGAGAGGGAAAAAAAAATCAAATTTCAATCTAACGTGAATGCAAACTAGTTTTGAATAAACTTGTTTTCTGGGTTACTCTGATTACTAACACCAGGGAGGTTGCTTATCAAATACTTTAGAACAGAGAATGTATTGGCATATTCCCTTCACCAATGGAGAAGCATAAAAAGAAGGTATAATCTCATGAAAAACAACTCACTAAATAAAAGAGATGTTGTAAGTACAGATTGACATGCACAACCAGCCATCTTTTCTTCCTTCTACAGGCTAGGCTGGGATTTGGCCTACAATTAACTGTATAGAGCAGTGGTTCTCAAACTTTTGTTTTTCACAGACCGCTTGAAAATTGCTAAGGTCTCGATGGACCAATTAATAAACTTTTTTTTGTTCTACAGATCAAAGCACACAACTCATATTTAAATTCTGGTAGTCTTACTTTACAAGTACAGATATTCACGACTGTTCTCCAACCATTCTGTGGACCACCTGAATGGAGCTCGCGGATTAGTGGTGGCCCACAGACCAGTTTGAGAACTTCTGGTATAGAGGATAGGGACTAAAGTTTTACCACACCCTGCTAGAGCCCTGTATAGATTATCAGGGCCTTAGTTCTGGAAACACATGCCAATTTACTCCATAGATTGTAGGGCCTGAAGGGACCTCAGAAGATCATTGGGTCCAGCCCCCTGCACCAAGCAGGAAAGATAACTGGGGGTCAAGGGACCCCAGCAAGGTAACTGTTCAGTCTCCTCTGAAAGATGTCCAGGGTAGGTGATTGCACCACCTCTGGAGGCATCTTATTCCACAGTCTGGACACCCTAGCTATGAAGAAGTTTTTCCTAATGTTGAGCCTGAATCGATCTTCTGGAAGTTTGTGGCCATTACTCCTGCTTTTCTTCTTGGGTGCTCTGGTGAACAGTTGCTCACCGAGCCCTTGATGTACTTCCCTAGCGTAGCGGTAAGCTGCTACCAAGTCCCCTCAGCCTTTCCCCATATGGCTTGCCTGTTAAGACTTATCATAGATGAATGGCTCTTCTCTGGATTCTCTCAAACTTGTCCATGTCCACCAAAGTGTGGTGCCCAGAACTGGATGCAGTACTCCAGCTGCAGTCACACAAGTGCTGAGCAGGGCAGAAGAATCACCTCCTTGGTTTTGCTGGAGATGCAGAATATTATTTGCCCTACTGGTTACAATGTCACACTGCCAGCTCATATTCATACTGCGGTCTGTTATTATTCCCAGGTCCCTTTCATTCATGATGCTGGTCAGTTTGGCACTGCTAAGCCTGTAGGTGTTCAGGGGGCTGCTTGTCCCCACGTGGAGCACTTTACATTTTCCAGCATTGAACTTTATCTGGTTCTGATCCACCCAACTTGCCAGCCTGTCTAGGTCTACCTGGGATCTGTAGCCTATCTTGAAGCATGACCATGCTCCCCCATAACTTGGTGTTGTCCACAAACTTGGTCAATGAGAGCTTCACCCCCACATTCAAATCATTAACTTCTTTCACTCCCAGAGCAAATAGTGGAAATAAGCAAATTCTCTGATAATGTAAATTACCAAAGCTCCAATTCCTTCAATAGAGCATCAGCAACAGAAATGGCAAGGCTCAAGATGTTTGCAGTGGCGCTACTCTGTGAGAGGAAACTTGTTATAGCTATAATACACTTGCACATACCAACTGCTGAGCCTGCTATTAGCTTCAGCTAACTGACATATTATCTTCCATCTTGAAATGATGTGCTGCAGCATGCCAGACTAACGTTGACTCGTTATTGCCATCATATATATTGAGTATATTCAAGGAGTTTGAAAGACTCACCTGCCAGTTACTGGGACAAAGACAAAAGAAGGCATCCAGAAGATTTAGACAGGTTCCAGAGTTCTGACAGGGGTTGCTACTACAAGCTTTTCTCTGGACAGCCTATAATGAGGACAACAAAAGATAAAATCAGCTTCCTGGCTACACACAGCTTTGCTAGCTTGATTTTTAAAAGCTAGTACATTTGTTTTCACACTTTCTGCACTATATTACTAATCATGTAATAGTATGTATGTGATTGGGCTTACATGCAGTCACCCAATTCTCAATTACCTGTATTGGTCAAGCACCTTTTTGGGGGGTTTTTTTAGTACTGATGAATAGTCATTTATTTTTCATTTCTTACATGAGTGACAACTGTATTTTTGTCCCTAGGACTTCACTAGAAATTGATTAGCTGAAATTAAATGTTTTAATATAACAAAACTTGTTGCCCAATTTGAAGACCCAGGTTTTGGAATGGACCGAGCAGTAGAGGGGCTGATTCTTTTCCTGGTATGTAGTTGCTATTAGTATTTCTATAATTCAATTTTGATTAAAGAGGAAAGCTTATTTTTTAGAAAAGACATTTCACATCAGTTACAAAATGCAGTTACTCCATGCATGTCATTTTTCTATTGGAAAAGCTACACTGAAAGAATCCATCTCATTCTATTAATCCTTGCAGTCCTCTTGGTTCTTTTTTTTTTTTTTTTTTTTTTTTAAACAAAACTGTTGAGTTCCTGCTACAATTCCTCACCTGCTCCAAGCTTTGAAGTCTGCCCTCCAGATTCATAATCTGTAACAGAAATACAAATATTTGTGTCACTGTTCGCATTTGTACATGCCTTGGCCTGACCAGGTACATCTACACAGGTGCTTGACTGTGGAGTAGACTAATTAGCTCCATAGTAAAGTGTCTCTGCCTACACATGAGCTTGTATTAGGGCACAGTAAATTGACTCCTCTGGTAAGATAGTACTAACGGGGACAGTACTATCTTATGTCAGCGTAATTTACTCGACTGAAATTCATGTGTAGACATTGACTACAGGTATAAATTGTGCCCAGAAAGCCCAGCCAGCCAGGGCCCTTCTCTTCTCCAGCTCAAATTGCTGCTGTCCTGGGTTCACATGTAGATGCTGTACCTGGGAGCAGTTTACTGCAGCTCAAACTGCTCTGGAGTTCTTGCTTTACATTAATTTCATGTGCGGATAAACCCACTGAGTGCCTTTTTCAGCCAGGCACAAACTATTAGATTAAGTAGAAATGCACATATGAAAAGAAAATAACAAATGGATTTACAATGAGGTCTAAGTTCTCCAATATCCATTCTGTTGGCAGTACCTAAATTGTATACACGTTTCTGGAAATAATAACCACCTAAATACGATTTATACATTTGGTGACAAAACTAACATCTTGATCCTATAAAGATTTACGCATATACCTCTGTAAACCTTATCTTTAAGCCACTGAATGTACATTGAACACATGCAGAAATCTTCATGGGACTAGAGTCTAAGACAGGAGTTAACTGTCTACAGTTATATATAGAACACCATTTTAATAAACTCTGTTTATAACAATCCCAAGGGCAGGAATTAATTAGTATGATTCAGCAAATGAGCTCTTTTATAGTAAACACCCTTTTTCAATGGACTTTTTTCCCATTCCCATAGAGATTTGTTATAATGAGGTTGTATTGTAAAAGGCAGGAACAGAAAAAAGACAAAGATGTTCACTACAAGACAGCAAGCTATAACTATAAAAAAATTAATGAAATTGAATACAGGGACATGAGGGATAAATAGTGTCCCTGTAGTGAAGTTTCTTTGACTGTGGAATATGTTCCTAAAGGAAATTATGGAAGTTTCATAACCTGAGTAATTTACAACTGACCTGAAGAAAGGATTCTACAGTGCAATGCACAGAAAACACCTGCATTTGCAGTGGACAGGGTGCATCTCTAGTGTTTTGCATCTTTAGTTTATGGAGTCAAATGACTCCACAGATGGAATACTTTATCTATGCAGCACTTTATCATTAACAGAAGGTTTTGGTCCTACAGTTCTTGAATTCAATGGGATTTTGCTTTGGTAGAAACTGCTGAATTAAGTTCACATAGATGGTAACAAATTAGGAGATTAGGAAAGGAATCACAGAGTTTACAATACACAGAGCTTTAACCACTACCTATTGAAATCAGTCAGAATCATTCCATTGGCTTCACATATACTACACCAATTACTTTGGTTTTAGAAAAGGACTATGGTCCTGAGCCTAAGGAGTTCACAGTAGAAGGCTGTACCTCAAAATATTCAGTCAAAGAAATAAAGGCAAATACGTTGATTTGAAGAACTTAAATATAATGTCATATGACCTGAGACTTACCTTGGAATTCATCAGAATAACCTGGCTGGATACATTTTGAGGGATACCAACGGTTCTTTTTAATTCTAGTATCTCATCTTTATTTTTTCTTATCTAAATTAAAAGGGAAAAAATAGTTCTAGGCTATTAAAAACAACTCAAAAACAACATTGACTTTTCAAATGTTTAAGAGAGGTTTGAGTCATACATTAATTTACCATAATAAAGTCCAATATAATAGTGGTGAGTTACATACTATACACAATGGTATCTTTGAATTATTTTGTAACTACACAATTACTTTACAAGTCTTTAAAGATTTATAATTATAACAGTGAAGGTAATAGTCAGAAAACCTAATACCATACTTCACAGAGTTGCCAAGGTAAATTTTGCTACTGTATCAATTTAAATTAAATTTCTCAATGTGCAAGAATAAAGCTGAGTATTTCTCAAGACATAAAATAAATATACTACCTGACTAAAAAGTTCTGCAAGGTCATCTTCATTAATTTTTATTTTCCCTTGTGATCCAGTTCGAAACTCAATATTTTTAGTAGAACCAGTATGGAACACTAAATTACCCCTCTCTGAGGACATGCGAGGCCTGTTGTATTGAAGAAAAGACAGCATTTAGCTACACATCCATCAAAGATTATGTGAAAAATTAAATGTATTTAAGTCACTCTATTACCATTTCTTGTATTTAAGCTCCACTATGTGAACAAATCTTTTTGCAACTGATACATGTAATGGTACTTACTGTTCATTATAAACACTCCTTTTGTACCTCTTTTTTTCATACTGGATCGATTCACAGCTTAATCCAGAAAGTACAACCAAGAGCAAAGGAAAAGGAGCTAGCCAAAGCATTGCTCACTGCCAATGTCCATGGGTTGAGCAGCAAGTTAAAATGAAACAGCCAAGACTGAACTCTGGTTTTGAGAGCCTCAGTGCACTTTGCTCTTGCAAGATTCACTGCCCAAAGGGTGCCCATTATGGTTTCCTGCCCTAGAATAGATAATCTTTAACTGAATTGATTTCCCTAATTACTGAAAATGTGCAAGTGATCTAAACGTTAAACAAAAACTTCTCTCTTTTTCCATTCTTCAGGTACTGAGTGGTTAAAAAAGCGGAATTAGCATGATTAAGTCATTACCTCTTTGACCTTTGTTATAATGAAACACTACACCGTGCTAAAATACCTTGAAGTACGCAGTGGATTTTGCAAAGAAACACCTTGCCATGAATTCAAGTTTCACTACAAGGATTTTAATGAAATGTAAAGATCTGAGCTACCAAGAGACCCAGACAGTTACAAGGAAAATGGCATATAACAGTTACACTAGTTACCAAAAGACTGTTTGTATCAAAGTAGAGGTCTCTAACCATTCCTAAAATAATTCCTTGGATAAATAACACAAGTGATCTAACAGCACTACATAACTTCAGGAAAACAAATCACAACCAAAAATGGTTGTTTTGTTGCATGACTGAATCACCAAAAGACAACTAGAAGATCTCTGTGCCCTCATCCTCCCTTCCTCCCATCCCAGACCTAAGTGTCTATTCTGCCCCAATACTAGGGTCTCAGTGTAATTACTCTGATACACACTTAGCGCCCATTCCTTCCACGCACCTGGTCTTCCTCATTCTGTGTGCTCCCCTCTTTTCCCTCAGGGCTTTATGGCCCCCTATTCTTCTTTTGCCTATGGTTCCTCTTGTTCCCCCATGCTTGAGGTTGTGACACCTCCAGGCTCTCATTCTCCCAGTCTTCCAGTGTGTAAGATGCAGCACTTAAAAATCTCATTGCATCCAGAGATACGTCTTCAAAACAGGTATAGAACTTAGATAACTAACATTTTATTGCTGCTCTACCAAATGCATAGCTCCATAGAAGAAATACATATATACTCTAATACTCTAGAAACAATATTTTCTATTCTTTTTATTCTAATTACTTTGTTAGGTTCTCTCTCTCTCTGTATGTAAATATTTTAAATTAAAACCCTGAGTATAACTTATATTGTTTATAAACTACAGCAAAGCCTAAAATATCTAGATTTCTTCATCAGGTTTAGGAATGTCACTGAATAAAAATCAGGCTTAATATCAATAGACATTAATCTCAAAAGTGGCTCTAAAATAGTATGACAGGGATCCATGTACATTCATCTTTCCCACACAGATAAACTTGTTTTGTAAATGAAAACACAGGATCAGCTGGTATAAATTGCCATACCTCCATAACTCATTAGGCTTTTGTTTTTTCCCATTTTGCTCTAAAAACTTGCCCTAGAATAGGAAAGTCAAAGCAGTTTCTACTGCTTTACTTTATTTGCTGATAACTAAAGATTCTGGAGGCCAAACTTTACCTGCAGTGTAATCCTTTTAGAGAGTGTCCATGTGTATCTGAAACTGGGAAATGTTGTTTTTTGTTTGTTTTTTTTAAATGATGCTTGATCCTGTTTTTTTTCCTGTTGTTTTTTCTGGTTCTTGCAGACTGGCTATGAAGCAGCTATTGGTCAAGTGAGCAAGTGATGTTCATAGCAGCCTGATTGGATGAACATGTACCACAAAGACTTTCTTTCACCAGATCTGCCATATGTTGATACCCCTCAGCCTCGACTTTCAGTATAGCCCAAACAAATATTGACATTTCTCTATCCTTGCTGTCGGCAAATCTGTGATTCTTTGTGCACTGATCCTCCCCCAACAATTCAGTCAAACCCAAGAGGTAGCCAAGAAGATAAGTGACAAGCAATACTCTTTCATTCTTCATGGTCTCATAGGCTCATCCTCTTGTAAATGGATGAACTGGAAGAAAGGTGCATTTGACTATGGAGTATGTATATAATGGAATGGTCTGTGTATTCTAGCCCAAATCCTTGCATAGAAGATTTCTCTCTTCAATGGTGTCACCGGCAGGGTCCTACAGGAAGGCTGTAATCTCCTGAAGGCCCTCTGCCCACACCAAGTCAGGCCCAAGGCATCCTCAATTCTTGCCCGCCACATCTTTGATCTTAATAGAGGTATGTTGGGAGGCTGCCTTATACCGCCTTGGGCGCAGTGTATTGGGACCTTCATCCCTGTGACCTCCCAGACCCACCAGGTGTTTCCCCATATGATGGGTGCCCTCCAGACACCCTGGCCTTAGGGCCAAACGTGGCTCCTACCAGCCCCTGATACCACGTCCCAGGCCTTGCTGATGTCGTAGACATTGGTCAGTCAAATAAACACCCGCTCTCTCAGGTCTCTCAACATGTCGCCGGTGTCTTGCATGCAGGGGGGGGGGGTAGTCCCCACGGTAACCCACTGGTTGCTTCGTCTCAAGTGTTCACCTGCTCTGGGTCTTCTCTATGTGCTTGCCCCTCGTGGGCCTAATTCTCATCATGGGGTCTACACCCCCCACATGCAACCCACTGGTTGCTCCTTCTCGAGCCTCCGAGGTCTCCGGCCACCTGCGCTGCTCCCCTCCGTTCTCTGGGCCCAACTGCACCACTAGCCCCCTCGCTCCCCAGGGGTAACCGCAGCACCTCGGCCTTACCAGAGGGCTACCACAGCACATAGCTGCTGCCGGAGCTCACCACGCCCATCCCGGGCTTCTCGATACTTTCCCCTGCTCAGGGACTTCCTATGCCCATGCTGGGCTATCTAATAATGACTCCCTCTCTCGGGCTTCCCAGCAGTGCCCCTCTCAGGGCTGGGGTCTACGCACCCCGCAAGTTGCACCCCTTGCTGGGGCCAGACTGCGCCTCCCTGGTGCCGGGATCCCCACACTGCTGGGGTCTCCCCTGAGACTAGTGCATCTTCGCTGGCACTAAGTCATGCCTTCCTGGGTGCTAGGGTCCCACACCCTGTGGGTCCCTTATGAGGCCTCTTCCAACCCCTACAGCCTTGCCCAAACCACCAGTGTAATCCAAGCTAACAAACCAAAACGCAAGCCTCTTGGCTATAACTCAAATACAAGGCACCTGGCCATAACAGCATAAGCCTCCTGGCTACAACTGAGCATCATTGCTCCAGCCTCTGGAGGTCTTATGGGCTGTGCTCACACTTTACCTCTCAGAGCTCCTGCCCCTCCCACTGCCAGCAGGGAACTGCCAGCCTGGCCCTGGCTCTGGGCTTTATAAGAGCCAGGCCCGGCCTCTTAGGATCAGCTGCCTCCCCTTAGTTGCCCTGGCAACTTGCAGCTGTGCTCATTATCTCCGCTGGGGTTAAACCCCAGCAGCTTTTCTCTTCTCTGGGAGCAGAGCAGGCATACCCAATGCCCTGCTGCAATCTATACAACTGGCAGGCACGCACAATGCCTGGCCACAAATGGATCACCAGGATCTTAGCTATTAGGGGTTTGCAAAATGGGCCATATCAATTCAGATTTGGCCTGAACTGGGGACAGTGATTTGATCACTGTCCCTGATTCAATTCAGCTGAATCCAAAACTGAAGATCCAATGCTGATTCAGAGAATCAGCAGCTCAGCCATAGGCACTGCTTTAAAAGTTTTTTTTCTACATACCTTGAGGTACCAGTTGTGGCTCATGAATGCTGCAATGCTGGGGTGGATGGAGCATGCTTCTGGTCCACTTCCAGGTGTGATGCTGAATGCACTGGGGACCCATCCACACTCCCATGGGATACTCCATCAGCCCCACCATCTCAGCATTCATGAGCCACCTACTACCTTGAGATACATAGAAGAAACATTTAAAGCTTTGTGTATGTCTGAATTGCCAAATCTTCCCAAAGCTCTCCAAATTGATTCAGAGGACTCCAATTTGATTCAAAGTGATTAAAGGGTCTCCTGACTTAAGTCAGATTCAGAGTTTCAGCCACTGAATTGGGTCGAATCTCTGCCAAATTGAATCAGGGACCGAAGCTTTGCATAGCCCTATTAGCTATCCTACCTCTATACCTGTAGTAAATGCATGTCAGGTCTGCAAACTTTCAAAAACTATAAACACTTTTGGGGAAGAAGAATAAGCCCACAGCTTTAATTTTATTGAAATGCATTTAACTGAGAAATTTTTTTTGGAGAGACAAGGTGGAAAAAAAGTAAATAGCTGGCTTAGGAACAGGGACTATCCTTTATAAATAGGGACAGTTGGCATGTGTACTTCCTCTCTGAGCAGATCATTCCGTTACCTCATTGGCATTATAGCTGACAAACTCTCTCTAAAGAGAATAGATTGTTCAGGGACTTGGCAAAAGGACATGCTGTATTTTGCCTCTTGGACCCAGGCCAGATTAGTAGTGCCTGACATTTACCACCATTTTGTATGATGCCACAGTGGACTACGTGAAATGAAATGGCAGACTTAATCTAAATGCCTGTAGGTGTATACCCATTGCAAAAAGCTGCTATCATACTCAGCACATATTTGGACACAGGAAGAACCCAAAAATTCAATATGTGCTGAGGCTGAACTACATCTTTACCTAGAAAGATGATCCTGTTAAATCAGAACGGATACCTGTAAGGTAAGTGTGCAGCACTAGCATACCTATTTAGTGGGTAAATTGAGGTCTTCTCATCACATAGATGTCAATCATGATCCTTTGTGCAGAATTAAATTATTTTTAATGAAAAAAAGATAAAACAGTCCTGACTGTTCTTTATTTACAATTTATAATTTTTTGGGAGGGAAGGTGGGGAGAATAATCTCTCTCTTTCTCTTCTTGATGTTATAACTCAACAGTTTGTACACAATTATAGCTCTATTTTGTTGATTTATTCTGATGTAGTACACATTCATTTTTTCTGGCCTCCTGACAGCACTCACCCTTTCAATCTTCTCTTTTCTTCCCTCAGTTCCCTCTAGGGAATCACCTTCCCTAAAAAGTCATCCTTTGATACAAGGAAGATAGTCTTCCAGTAGATAGTCATCAGTAAGTCTGGAGGTTACCAGAGGGGCCAATCTGAGATCAAATGTAGACATTTGATTCTACATTCAGTAGAATGTAGTTCAGTTCTAGGAGGAAAGAGGAGATCTTTGTGCTGCTAGGTCACAGCTCTTCCCTTTGTCTCTCTCACCTATTCACCTGCATAATGAGGCACATTTGTTCAAAATGGCCGTTCCCTTCATTGGTCACATGAAGAGGAATTATTATGAACATGGTGTCATGTGCAAATCACTCATATCGGTGAACTAAAGCCAAGAGTAGAAACCCAGAGCTACTTCAAACTGTTGGTACTTATTCTTTTTCTGGCCTCATTTTACAAAAGAAAAAAAAAGTTTGAGACTCTCCCAATATAAGCATGAAAAAGGACTGTAATCATGATACCACTTTCGCAGTTGGTGCATCCCATGAGGTAGTAATTATTTTGGAACCCTAAAGTTTCAAGCAAACAATTAACAAAACCTGTATGAATGACATATTTGGGTTGTGGAACAGGCAGCTGCTGCCAGCTTGTTCCATCTATAAGCTGCCCTTTCCTACAATAGGCCCATCAGTCTCTCTTCCTATTTTAATGTCTCTATGGTATTTCATTTTTTAAAGGATAACAATGCATTTGGTTTTATTTACTTAACTTATATCTCAGGGAGGCTAAAGGAATTTTCAAAATGGGTCGCTGAAAATTCTAAGATTCCTTGGGCATGCATAATCTATTGCTGCTGACCGAGTTATTCAGGGTGAAATTCTAGACCTTTGGCCTCAGTTTGTCCAGGTATTCTTTCATCTGCACATTAGGGATTATTTGCTCTGGCTCACCCAAGTTATATATAAACTCCTAGTTTTCTGACACTTTTTTTCTCTCATTTTCCATTTTGAAAGTCCACTGCTAATTAGTTCACTCCTAATTCATCTGTAGATATATTTATCCCCTGGTTTCTCTCAACTGAATAGCTGTGTAACTCACCCTTTTTTCCATTTTAGCCAAGAGTTACATTTTACTTCCAACCCCCCATCCAATTTGCCATGTCACATATATTTATAAATCTCTATTTTTACTTCTTATTTCCATTCCTTCTTTAATTCCCTTTTTCTTGTTTATGGCTAACCCTCTTTTCAGTCACATTAGTTTTATTTCCGTTTCATCATTCCTGTTCTTAACCACATTGTAACTGTTTTCTTGTGTGTGTGTGTATATATATTAGTTCTTAGATTCACTTTTTTATATATACTTCTCCAATAACACTCCTAAAGTTTTAAATCCACCAGTCCCCTCCTCAATTTTTTAGCTTCTTAGGCTAGAAACACATATTGCATTTGCCCCTGAATAAATTGTGTGTGTATTTTTCCCAGAACAAAAAAGTCCCATATTTTGACTAATGCCCTGATTATTTTACATAAACATATCTCAGCCTTCCACATTCATTACCGTTCAGGAAGGTACGTGAATAGTACCTAAACGTGGTATTGATGTGTTACTGAGAGATAGTAAACTGTAAACTCATTCCTATTATCACACTAGGACTATTGATATGGTTTAGACCAGCTGCGCATTTAGCACTGTATTCACTATCTCTGTGCAAACCCTTCCCTGGCATCTGCACTTCCTTCAGGGTTGAATCCTATAACTGACTCTGCTTTAAGCCTGGGTTCAAGCTAGAGTGCCCCAGTGAACTAGCCATTGTTACTTAATTGCATTCTGCACCTTCAGAAATGGTAACTAAAGACAGTGAAAAAACAGGCAAAAAGAACCACACCAAATAGTCAATAACCTAGTGGCTAGATCATTCAACTTGGGTACAGGATACCCAGGATCAAGTACTCTACTTGACATCCTCCTACAACCTAGGCAAGTGTCCTAACTACACCATTACAGATTTTCATCTCAATCTAACTGTTCCATCTGCACAAAGATATAGTCAGTCAGCCCAAGGCACATATTTGGGATGTAGAATATTCAGGTTCATGTCCTTACTCCAGTGAATAGTTAATTATTCAAAACTGAAAAGCTCCAATAAGAGCTCTTGGGGGAATAGCCTAGGAGAATGAGGTTCAAAACTTTGGTCCAAATTACAAAGACAATATCCTAGGTGATTGTAACAAGGACCCAGCTGAGCACTATACTCATTGGGATGAAATCAGCTGGAATGCTCTTTAGGTGGCTGACTCCCAGCTGGCCCCTCAGAAAAGCAGTGAGATCTCGAACCAACGGTGTGTTCCACCACACCATCATCCCCTGGGCCAGACAGTAAACAAGCAGGTTCTCCCCAGGCCCAAATTCCCCCATCAGCATGAACCCCAGCTCCAAAAGGACATGGGCACTAACCCAAGAAGAGGGCAGGTAGCTGGCACAGAAAGCACTGCTTAGGACCTGGGAGCCACATGTGCAGGCTTTAATAAGTCCCTCTGGGGCTCCCAGCACCTGACAGTGGCCCTGGGGCACATGGGAACCAGCCAGGGTACAGATTGGCCCAGACCAACCTACAACTCCTTCTTTAAGGCAACATCAACCCTGGATGAGGAGGAACACCAGTGTAGGTACTGGTTCATGCTACATCCCTCCACCACAGCCAAAGATCTAGGATTGTGGACCAGGACAACTCCAGCTCTTCAAACAGAACCCTGTCACCCAGCCGCTCGGGATCAGGTATTTTTAGGGGCTCCATGTGGGTTCATGATATACATGACCCCAGGTGTTAGACCTAGCACAGACTAGCTAGCTCAGATCAGACTCCTATTAAGGGCACACCCTGGAAAGCCCTGGCTGCTGGGAAAAAGGCAGCTGAGACATCATGCCAGGCTGAGGCAAGGGCTGAAGCAGGCACAGGCATTCTTATCTGAGTTATATTAGTTCATTTGTTTTCTTGTACTGACCAGACTTTGTACTGCAGAACTTTATCCAGATGGGAAGGCTCAGCCAGCGCACACCAATCACATGCTATGTGGTCTCCATCCGTCACAGATGATTCTGCCTAAATAACAAGGCCAGATGCCTAATACAACTACACATCTACTGCAAGGACAAACAAGAACACCCAAGTGGAAAAGGAGTGGGGTGTAGGAGAGGAAGAGCCCCATGTAAGCTTCTTGGGTGTTGTGGTCCAAGTCAGTCTCAGCAAACCCTACATCATCTGGTACTGCCTCCTGGTACTTAGTTTCAATTACACCAACTTGTGGTGGGTGAGATATACGGGAGTGAGACACCTGCTGAGCATGTGGCACTCAGGCCCACACCAGTGTGGCCACTCAGCCTGGGTCCCTCTACAGTAACCATTGAGTGACTGGCTGTTCTGGGGTAAGATGCCCAGACAGACCCATCACCAGAAGCTCCACTTTAAGAGAAAAGTGTTTGGGGTTTTTTTTTGTTGAAATTGAAACACTGTGTTAAAAGCTTTAGGATCAATTATAAAATCAGCATTTTCTGATGGAAAAAAAATGTCAAAAAATTCCCAAACTTCAGCTGCACCCATGGAGTGCTATGACTCAAATAGCTTTTAAGATATTGCAGCTTTTTCAAAACTAAGCATCATCCATAGGAGAAGGGATTAAAAGAACCAATGGCACATGCATATACCTGTCTTACCTAAAATTTTGGTAGGCTTAACTTAACCACATACCCTCCTTTTTTGATTCAGGGAAAGGTACATTCAACACCCCTTCAAATCTCTGCTTCTTACCTCTTGTGACCAGGAAGGTGAGAAAAACAAAGGTAGGATCCTTTGCCTTCTGTGCCCATGCACTTTGCATCTTCCTTTGCAAAATCTTCTGTTGGGCTCACCAATGGATGGAGACAGGCCAAAAAGAACCATCCAGTCATTTTTTGTATTCAGGCTGGCTACCTAAAGATATTATGATCCTTTTCCATGCAAATAACTCCTTGATACCACACACACCAGCCTGTCAAAATGGCAATCAACTAAGCAGAGGTGTACATTATTTTTATAAATATTGTACAAGTCTTTCCCACACTTTTCATAATATTTTAAATTTATACAGTTCTACCATTTAATATTTATTTATTCCAGATGCTCTGGCATATCAGTTACCTATCCAAGCTTGGTTTTATTAACTAAGCATATTTTTATTTATTTTTTAAATAATTACTGTTCTAATATTCTTTCAAATCCAAGTTTACATGAGTAAAAATGAAGACTAGAATTACTTTAATTTGTTTTAAGCTTTTTGCTTGTTTCTCACATTGCAGTATTGTATTTCTTAGGGTATTTCCCCCCAAATTTTTCCTTGATAATTTGTCTAAAATTGCCCAGAAGGGCATGGCACTTCTAACCAAGTACAGGAAACATTTATTGATTCACCCATATTCTTTCAACCACTGTGCCGCACACGCGCGCACGCACGCACACACACACACACACACACACTCAAAAGCCACAACACAAACAGCACAATATTGGCTTCAAGTATCTATGATGCAAGATATATTAGATTTCTAATGGTTTTTGACATTTACAAAGGGAAGGGAATGAACTTAAATATTTTAAAATGAGGCCAATTTACTGATTGATCAAGCACAGTTCAAATATCTAACATTATACAATAGAGGGTAAGCAAAGGATGAATAATTCATCTTCGAGGTTTTAAGACAAAACTGACAGCAAAATATCAATTTGTCTTTCTTAGTTCTTGCATGGATAAACCTCCAGAATTTGATATGACCCTAAAATCAAACCCAGATAATTCAGATATTTACTTTGGTAAAATTAGTTTAGATAACGAATATATTATCTAAAACATGGTGGGCAATTATTTTGGTTCATGAGTCATTAAATGAGTTCTGGTGAGCCATTGAGGGCTGCACATATTTTATATGTCAGAAGATATTTTAACAAATTATAGATAAAAAAAATCATATACTAAAAATCAAACATCTACTATAACATATTTAATTGTATTAAAAAAATGTTTGTCCTGATTTTTTTTTTTGAGTAGTATATATACACAAGGTGATCACATATTAGCTAAAAATAAATTCTTACTCTTGTATATTGTGTTGGGAGGCGCACGGGGGCTAGGTGGCACTGCCTGTGTGCTAGGTTCCAGGAGCCAGCTGGGGGTGGGAGAAGGGAGGAAGGAGAGGGCACATGTAGCTGAGTTTGCCTGGGCAATGCAGTGCAGGTGCACCCCACCCCTGTATCTAATCTGGAGTGGGTGGAAGGCATCTGGGAACTGAACCTGGAGCCCCATGCGCTGGGGTAGAAGCCATCTTTCTCCAGCTTCCCCCGAAACTGGTGCAGTGCAGCATGGGCAGAAGAAGGAAGAGCTGCTGGGGTGGGGGGGAGCTGAATAGTACCCAGGCAACTGCGGCAGCAGCAGGACCAGCCCTGTTGGGAAGCTGTGTATGCTAGCCAGGACCAGTGCTGAGGCAGTGCCATTGATGGGCATGGGGTAGATGCAGGTGGGATTACAGTGTTGGCTTCCCTGGGCAGGTTTGAACCCCATGCGTCGCACCACAGGGGCAGCCATGGGCTGGATATACTCAATTGGTGAGCCAGATTCAACCCGCAGGCCATATCTTGCCCACTCCTGATTTAAAGCAAATGGCAACATTTGCAAATTTAAGATGACTGAAAAGTAAAAGTGATACCACCTACCTCATCATGTTTTCTGCCTATATTCAGTCAGACCTTCTGACCTGCAGAGCATGAACTGTATTCTCTAGCAAAGCAACTGAGCTGAGGGGAGATCTGGATTCTATTCCTTGTTCAATATCCACAGAACTACTGCAGACCCTAGTGCCACTTGATTAGAAGTAAAGAGGTTTCACAGGTATCACATTTCATAACTGGTAGCTAAACGTTGCAAAGTTGAGCATGAACTGATCTCAGGCTAATTGGTTTGCAGATATTTCTGACTGGTAGGTTGCACAAAAGACAATATATTTAAATGAACATTGGGATTAATATTGTTCACTGGAACCCAGTGAATAGTTCTACTAGTGATATACTAAATGCAACAGAGCCTAGTACACTTAATCCAGTTACTCTCATTCCTTGGGGCAATCTGGGGTAAAAGAATAAAAAAAACCCACTCTGATCCATGCATTCAAGGCACTCTCTCTTATGTAGGGTGACCATATGGCCCAGTTTGGCCACAACAGTCCTGGATTTCATGGGCCGGTCCTGACCAGTTGGTGAAAATTGAAACCAAAGTCCTGGAATTGGCCATCTAACATGATCCCTTCTTTCCCTACTGACTCTACTACGCATGAGTGGGAGGCAGCTGAGCCAGCCTTAGGGAAAATGGTACCCTGGGTGAACTTGTATTTTGGTGTCCCTTCCCCACTCCCCAAGTCAATGGTGCTGCTCCAGGCAGAGGTAAAGGCAGGCAGGAGGCACAAGGTGCAGTCAAGTGGGGAGGTCCTGCTCTTCCTGTTGTGAGTGCACAATAAAAAAAAAAAGCTGGTCTCCCAGACATTATAAAGCTGGTCTCCCAGACATTATATTGTTTGCAAACACACTGAAACAACTGGAATTCTTTTCTTAACTGTCTACCCAATCACTTTTTAATCCCAAGTCGAATTTAGAACTATACAATCACCATTTGGCACTGCTGTACTAGACTTTATACACCTGATCTAGTGTGATACTGAAAGCTAAGCTGTCCTAGACCTACTTCTTAAATGTCATAGCTACAGCCAAGGCACTGTGGCTAAACACTTGGTGAATATAAGACCTCAAAAAATTAGTAAGTGGCAAGACTTTTCAGCCCCCTTATTTCTGCTGGGAACAGATACATGGGAATGAAAGGAAGGAAGAGATCTCTATTCGACCCACTCCTTTAATTTATAAATAAACTCGTCAGCAAAATGTTACTACTAGGCTATCACAGACCCAAATTCTGCTACATGCATCATTACTATAAAGGTTTACAAGAAACCATTGTTAATTTGTATATCAAATTACATGATTTTATAAAAGCACAAATTTACATTTCTACATGTGCTTGTATAACAGAATCCGTGTTAAAAAAGATTGTTTTGCTTGAATCAGTCAGAAGTAAAATGCATAACTGATCACTTATTCCTGCATCTTAGAATCATACAACATTCATTAATCACATTAATAGACACATAAAGATATATCCCACCATCACATGACATGTTCCCATGGATGGGAACAAAACTACAGTTCACGACGTATTTAATTCAAAACAGGATTTGTTTAAAAGAAGGTGCAATCCAGGAGACTATCATAGGGTTATTCTCCTCATGTCTCATTGCAAGAAGCATTGCAAGGGGTCAACCTTATCTAAAATGAAAGATGGCTTAGTGATCCAGGGCCTTCTACAAGAATCCAGTGCCTAAGCCCCCACAGTTTCATTCTGAGGATTGACAATTCAGTGGCATGGTTGGTTGTAATTGCCCTTGCAGGATCAGAAAGGAGAGGTAGGCTTTGAGGTAGCTCAAGCTAAGCTTATCCAAATCAGGAGCAGCACACAAAACAAAAGTGATCTAGAAAGAGGGGAACTTGTGTAAGAAAAACAATCCAAGTATGGAACAGAGTGGCTGCAGTTTCTATATGGTATTCAGTCCCAGATAGGAGACACTGCATTACCCACCTGGAAATGGCAAAAGCATGATCTGCTGTGGCTAGGTCCCTCATTACGAGTGTTTTGTTTTCTGAAGAATTTTTTCTTCTTAAGTTTTCAAGTAGTGGTGCTTTTGGTACCTTGGTGCTCAAGAGCAACAGCCTAAAGAAATCCTTACGTCTGACTTCTCTTGGGCAGATGGCATTTTAGACCAGATGCTAGTTCCTCAAAGTGGCATTCTGCTTTCTAACTTACATTATCTCCTACATTTACCAAGTTTAGCTTAAGATTAGTGGCACAAATGAGACTTGCAAGATCAATGAATTTTTCAATACATTTCCATAAGATTGCATATGGCTATGCTGATCTCTAATGATGAAACAAAACTCAGCCTGGAAAGAACTAAAGTGGCTTAAATTGCTTGTATGCCTCTCCAATTCACAGCTGTTCTGCAGCCACTAGTAACAGTAGCACCTGGGAGATGATCTAAGGGAAAGCCTATGCTTAGAGTGGTTTCAGAAAAGATGGGGAACTGCAGCTACAGACTGGCAACAGCTGTTACAATGGAAAGCTTCTTATACAGAAGTTTGTAGGGATACATATGTTACAAATGAAAAATCATTCTAATTTCAACCTTGCTTAATCCAGGGTTAAAACTGGGACACTTTTATTCACCTGAACAACTACACACATGTATGCAAATTAACAGAGCATAACAGGTCCTCCGTACTCTCAAGCAGGACCTCGTCCACTTTTGAAGTCACTCCAAGCATGCATACATTTGTCCATGCCTTAATAACTGCAAGACGTCTCCAGCTGCTTATGAGTTCCTGCACCACCCAGAACATCTAGCTCTTCATGTAGTACCCTTACCCCAACAAACATTAACTACCTGCAGCTCTGCCTCCATGTCTGTGAAGGGGTACTTGAATGACCTCCTAGTAACTTTGTTCTGGTTACTATAATCAGAGAAATCCTCCTGCACAGAGCTTTAAGGGCTCTTTTACGCCAAGCAGGTGCTTTTATACAATATAAAGGGACCAGAGGAGATGTAAGAGTTCCCTAAAATAAATGTCTTGAAGAGGATAATACCTAATTTAACTCATACTGACAAAAATATGTTAAAAGAAGGAAAAAAGATAAGCTAGAACATGATGAGTGGGAGCATTGTCAGGGCTCTAATAACCTCAAAGCATATTTCATGGGTTGTTCCTAAATGACACAAATACAACTGTGATCTGAGGACATAAGTACTTACAAAGATTAGATAGATACTTACAATCAACATTGTGTCTATTTAGAAATATATAAAATACTGGTATTATAAAAGTATTAAAAGTACAGTAAACTATTAGACAACTTTTACAACAAACCTCATAAGAACACATTAAGCTGATACTTAGTTGTAAACGATATCCTGAATGCCGAACAAATAAATACCTGACATTCACATGTTTTATATTCTAGCCCAATATTTGTGATGTAATATGACAGTTCTACCCTATACAACTGTCATACATAGTTTATATATACATAAACTATATGTATAGTTTATATTTTACAAACTAAAATATATATAGTTTATATTTTACAAACTAAAAATAAAATATAAGTAAAACAATCAAGGTGTTGGCAGTATACATTTAATAGTGCACCTGTATGCTCCAACAGCTCAAATATTCAGACACAAATATCAGCTCAAATGTTCAAACGCAATGTTCAGCAGGATATAGCTAGCCATTTCAGACAGAGATTTGAGTTAGCAGTGATTTTTGTAAAGCTGCTATCAACTTCACTGTTACTCAAAGGAAGTTATATTCTGAGTTAGCAGGGCTGACAGAAGTACTCCTCATCAAATTCAGGTTCAAAATCATCTGATCAGAAGTGAAATCAGTTTAGCCACAATATGTACATTGAGACTATTTCCTAGGAGACGGTAGCGCTGCTTCACTGTTATCTTGTCAGGAAAACCTACAGACAAAAAAAAATGTACAATACAAAGACAAAATTAATTTCAGTGTTTCTTTTCTTTTCAGGTTTTTGGGTTTACACAAAAAATTCCAGGTAAAGTTATGAACAACTGTAACATTCAGCACAGATCCCTAACTTTACAAATGACTATAAAATATAGCTTAACCTGCAATCAATTTTGATTCGTCTCTCCTTGACATGGCACGGGATATCCAAGGCCCATGATGCAAGAGGGGCCCTCTTTGAGGGGGGAGAGAGGTAGGGAGGAGCTGTAGCAGAATAAATACTGCACAGTCCCTGCTCTGCAGTCTTTTAGTGGGATGCCCCAATACGGCAATGGTACTGAAAGAAGAGTATGGTCACAGCAGCCAGAAAATGTGATGATTCAGCAGGCTGCTTAGGCCTTCTTTTGGTGGGGATCCTCAGGAACTCCAAAACTCACCATATAAATCAGCTGTGATAAGTAACACATATGAGCTCTGGAGAAAGCACTAAGAAAGCCCTCCTCCATACTGGACAAGCAAGGGCTGGGAGAAGGAAAGACAGGCTAATTTAACCTGGCCAGGATGGGGAAAAAGAACTGAGAAGAGGCTCCTGGGGTCATTAAATTTCAGGCAACTTTTATACATATGAAGGCCTGTGTGTGCATGTGTATCAGGGAAGAGTATGTCTATAACTATAACTATGCCTATAAAATGTAAGCTGTACAAACTTCATTGGAAAACTCCCATCTAGAGTGAGCACAGGAGAAAATGTGGCCAGAGATCATCAGAAACAAGGGCTGAAAGCCAAGGAGGAGGTGGCTGGGAGGAGTTGTTCCATATTTCTCTGCCAGTTTGTAAGGCTTATATATGGACTACTGTGGTAAGCACTTTCTCTGCCAGCTCCAGATGTTCTGCCCAGTTCACTGACACCAATATTTAGGCATCCACTTTCCTCCTCTGGGTCAGTTACTTGGCTGAATGTTTCTTAGATCCCCATACATATTCTCCTAGATGAAGTTTCCATTCGATCTATCATATAAATTACATAAAATGTATTTAATAAGCGTGTTTGAACAGTAATGGTTGTGGAGTTTCCTCTGCCTTCCCTAGACAGATGCTAGCCCTAACTCTCTTACTTGCCTGGATAAATTATCTTGGAAAAATTCTTATTTCAAGGAGAAATTACTTGAGTCTAGCCTTCATCTGCAGAGTTGGTGGCCAGAGGTTTGAAGGGCCTTGTGCCTAATTTCAAAATCTTTGATGCTCAGGGATGCTGCTATCTAAACACATATACTACCACAGAGCTCCGACTCTGACCATTAATTGCTTTTCCACCAAGTGTTGTGTTCCTGATTCCCATTTACACAAAGTTTCCTTTGCATTACTCTGGCAAAGCTCTAGTGCAAATGAGGATTAGCTCCAAATATTTTGTCTTGTTGTAAGTCATTCTCTGGTCTGCATCCCTGTCATTCCTGTATCAACAACAGTTAAGTGGACAAAGCAAAAGCCTTCTGCATGCTCTGAAGTCACTCTCCTGAAAGCAAGTCACAAGTGCAAGAATGGTGTAGTCGGTTTTAATGTTTCTGTGTTAACCTAACGGCAGTAGACCCATTCCCTGGGACCTGCCAGTAGTAAATAACAAACTGTTCTAAGATCACTAAATTCACTATTTTCAAGAAGCTCATCTCTGGCTTTATCTATCAAGTGCAGAAATTCCTAAGCAATGGCTCTAGTTTGGGAATCTCAGCAAAATGTCTCCTGCATGAACCAGAGAAAATATGACTTGCAGAACTGTTGCAAAGACAGAAACCACACAGGAGTGTAATCTATCTTGGAAACTCAGTTTTTTATTTAATTACCTTGGCTTGCAATAAAAGAAGTCTGTCACAGCATACTTTTTTGCTGTGAGAAAGTAAATAATGCCAACATGGTGGCATTTGGCAAGCACCTCATAACACGTAAAACACCCACCTTCCTGACTTGATTCATGGTGGGGGAAAACTGGCCTTTTGGTGGAGCAAATTGGTAAATGAATACAGATTCATTTACGGACCACAGTTCCATGAATTTCAGGATTTGTGTTGCCATCTTCTAGTTTACCTTCCTCCACAAACATCTGTCCTCTCTGAATGGGAGTCATTACTAGGTCTTTGAAAAAGGGCTACTTGTAGCCTTTGTTAGAGTATGGGGAGACTCAAAAAGATCAATAACTAGAGAAACTAGCTACTCCTGAACACTGCCAAAGAAGAAAATAATTCCCTATCCTCAGTCCAGTTTCCCATCTCAAGCTTGAAGCAGATATTTCAGTTAGATGTTAATCTGGCAGAGGTGGGCTGGGGATTCTGGACTGAAAAAAAACAACCCCCATATATATATATATATATATATATATATATATATATATATAAAAAAAAATCAGTGGCTAGAAGCTAGAACCATTTGGGGAAACCAGAGCTTGTCTGAAGTTACGGAGAGATTCTCCAGATGCAGAGTTGTAGTTCAATGTCTGTCAGAATTAAAGAACCATAGAAAATAAGGTTGGAAGGAACCTCAGGAGGTCATTCAGTCCAATCACCTGCTCAAAACAGGATCACTTCAACTAGATCATCCCAGACAAGATTTTATCTATCTGGGTCTTAAAAACTTTCATGGATGTAGATTCTACAACTTCTCTGGGTAACCTGTTACAGTGCTTTCCCACCCTCCTGGTGAGAAAGTTCTCCCTAATAATTCTTCCTTTTCCTGGTGAGAAAGTTCCCTTGCTGAAACTTAAAACCATTGCTTCTTGTTCTGTCATCTGACACCACTGAGAACAGTCTAACTTCATCCTCTTTGGAAGCAACCTTCAGGTAGTTGAAGGCTACTATTAAATCCTCCCAAGTCTTTCTTCTCCAGGATAAATATGCCCAGTTCCCTCAGTTTCTCTTCATAATTCATGTGCCCCAGGCCCCTAACCATTTTTTCCAATTGGACTCTTCCTCAAATTGTCTACATCATTCTATAGTAGGGGCCCCAAAACTGGACATAGTACTCCAGATGTGGCCTCACCAGTGCTGAATAGAAGGGAAGAATCACTTCCCTTCAGCTGCTGGTAAGTCATTATCATAGTCATGTCATTAATGCAGTCCACTATGCGGTTAGCCTTCTTTGCTACAAGGGAACAATGTTGTCCCATATTCACCTTACTGTCCAGGTCCTTTTCTGTACAGCTGCTACTTTAGCCAGTTGGCCCCCAGCATGGGACTGTTACATCTTAAGTGCAGGACAGCACTTCTCCTTATTGAACCTCATGAGATTTCTTTTGGTCCAAACCCACAATTTGTTGAGGTCACTCTGAATCCTAGCTCTACCCTCCAGTGCATCTACTACTCCCCCAGGGTTAGTGTCAAATGCAGACTTGCTGAGCATGTACATCAACTCATCTTCCATACTCTTGATGAAGATATTGAACAAATCTGGCCCCAGGACTGATCTCTGGGGCACTACACTTGATAGCAGTTGCCAAGTAGGCATCAACGCATTGACTACTACACTGAGACCAACGACCCAGCTAATTTTTTAAGCACTTTACAGTCTGTTCATCCAACCTGCACTTCTTTAGCTTTCTTGTGAAAATGTTGTGGGAGACCTTATCAAAAGCCTTGCTCAAGTCAAGGTATATCACATCCTCTGCTCTTCCCACATCTACAGAGCCAGTCATCTCATCATAGAAGGCAATCAGTTTAGTCAGGCATGACTTACCCTTGGTGAATCCATGCTGACTGTTTCTAATCACCTGTTTCTCCTCCAAGTGCTTATAAATAGATTCCTTGAGGACCTGCTCCATCATTTCCACTTCCTGTAAGCTTCCTTTATTTGTTTTTAGCTCATTTAAGATTTCCCTGCTAAGCCAAGCTAGTCTTCTGCCATACTTGCTAGTCTTTCTGCACATTGGGATGATTTGTTCCTGTGCCGTCAGTAAGGTTTCTTCAAAATACAACCAGCTTTCCTAGACACCTTTCCCACTCAGACTGGCTCCCAAAAATCTTCCTCATCAGTTCCCCAAGTGAATAGAAGTCTGGTTTTCTGAAGTCCAGGGTCCTTATTCTGCTTTTCTCCTTTTCCCTTTCCTCAAGATCTTGAACTCAATCATCTCATGGTCACTGATGCCCAAGTTGCCATCCACTACTACATTCCCCACCAATTGTTCATTGTTTGTGAACAGCAGGTCAAAAAGAGCACTGCTCCTCATTGGCCTCTTTGACACCTGCACAGCAAATTGTGCTCAACATTCTCCAAAATCTGCCTGGATTGCACTGCTGTATTGCCCTCCCAGCAAATGTCAGGGTGATTGAAGACCCCCAAGAGAACCAGCACCTATTATTGGGAAACTTCCCCTAGGTGTTTGAAGAAAGCCTCATCCTCCTTGTCCTCCTGGCCTGGTGGTCTATAGCAGACACCAACCATGCCATCACCCTTGTTGCTCTCTCCTTTGATCCAAACCCAGACATTTTCAACACATCTATCTCCAGGTTCGTACTGGAGCTCTGAGCAATCATACAGCCCTTTTATATAAAAAGCTATTCCTTCTCCTTTTCTTCCTTCCCTGCCTGTCCTTCCTGAACAGTTTGTATCCATCCATGACAGTGTTCCAGTTATGTGAGCTATCCCACCAAGTCTCTTTTATTCCAATTATGTTCTGTGACTGTGAGGAATTCCAATTTTCCTGCTTCTTTCCCAGGCTCTGCATTTGTGTATAGACACCTGAGTTAACTAGCCAATTGCCCTACTTTCTCAGGAAGAATGAGACTGCTTCCCTTCCCTGTTGCTGCTTTCTGCTTGTGCTTCTTGCAGGTCACCCACTTACCTCAGAAGTTGCAAATGGTGCATGAGGGGAAAGCCAGTAGTTCTTAACACTGATAGTCATAACAGAGCTCCCAAACTGACAACAGATGCAGCAACTTATTATAGTTGTCAGTATTGCTCAATATTCTTAAGTAAACAATATTTTCTAAACCAAACAAAGGCCTCTGCTTCATGGCCATTCAAGAAAAAAAGAAGATTTAGAGTCCATAATTTACTTTTCTAAGATGATAAAAATAAATCTGATTATACAACAGATAGGAATGTTGTTACAAACTGAGAGAAACTGATGAATGCTTAGAAAAATAGTAACAAAACAGAAATGAAGTTATTTTTAAAATAAAGTTGTATTAGAAGAATTATTGAACAAAAAACATTGAACATTCCCTTCAATGTACCAGGCTGGCAACTCTAGCTCCCCTTCTGAAGGCTGGACTAGAAATGAGGTGTTTAATGGAAACGTACCAAATTCTGCAGGGAATCCATGGAGATTGGCTATTTCTCTAGGAGTAAAGTATCGCAATTTTAGCGTTGACAGTTTCTTAAGCTTCTCTTCTTCTGATAATGTCTCAATAGATTTGAACACCGACTCAAGCTGTAAAGAATGTCCAAGACAAATATGGATGATGAACAAAGACTATGTAAAATTACATCACAGCATTCATATCTTTATGAAATGCTTCTCAGATGACTGTGCTGCCAAAGACAACACAGCAACTGCATTTTCTGTTTGAAAGTATACTTTGCCTTATACCTCTGCAGTCAACATCTTAACAAATATATCTACAAGGAAAATAACCATGCTGCCATGAACGAATCGATCGTTTTTTTCAACATACTCAAATGTGCAACCACAAAACTATAAACTTCTGTGAAGGGTAAAAGAGATGACTCAGTAAGTGGGAAGCTGCAAATTAACCTGTACTAAAATTAAGCTATGGGCAGTTGGCTCAGAGGTAGCTTTGACGTGCCTCTAAATTGCAGTTCTGCATTCCTTCTGCCAGTAGTGTAGCTAGGGTGGGCTGAGCAGGGCAACAGCTCTGTATGCGAACGTGGAGAAAGCACCATTGTGGCCCCTCCCCACCCAGCCATGACACTAGGGTGATGTTAGTATCCCACACCATTGCAAGTGAAGGTCCCCTTAAATCCAGCATTTAAATATACCCTATCTGAGAATTTAAAGTGAATTAGAGGGAAACACAACTAGCCTGTGCCATACAATTTAGTTCTTAAGACATTTTTATTATAATAAATCCAGAATAGTTAAGCAGAAGATGATAGATAAAAATGTTTTTAATACTATCTGCTTTGATCTGTTTTAACAGTCATCCTATACCTGCACATCCTCTGCTGTCTGCAGCACTGAGCCTGTTCCTTCTACATAGTGTCCGTACCTTAAAAACAACAAAACCATATATGAAAAATGTTATTGGGTTTTATGCTACAAAAAAGGGCAGAAATGCAAAAAAGGTTATTTTGATGTTGCTAACAGTCTCCTGGAAAGGTCACATAAAAAGTCTTTAAAAAAAACCAAACCCTAACCCTGAGAAGGCTAGACTAGCATCTGAAAATCATCTCCCATCAGTGCATAAAGAATTTATTCTTGCTAGTGCTAGATTGTACAACTAGCCATGGATTTTTTGCATGTCTTTAAAAAGGCCACTTAAGTTGCATACACAGCTCTTGCATTTCTAAGTATAAAATGGTTCCTTGGGCTCACAAATCGGGCCTTTGTCCAATTTAACATCTGTTTTACCTGTGATTTTCAAAACCAGGCTCCTTGAATTCCTAGGAAGATATGACCATCACCAAGAACCTAAAATTGTCATTCTGATGTGCAAAGAGCAAAGTTATTCAGTCAGATTGTTTCATTAGACTTTGTTTGTTAGGTTTTTTTGTGGGGTGGGGGACTTACAGTTTAACAGTTAAAAAAAAAAGACATGAAAAAAATAACCGTGTAATAATAAGAGAGTGGACATTATAAACCATACTAGGGCTTTTTTGGAGTCTTTGTGGTTTATTCTGTAAATACATGTTTACTCTATATTCTCTCACAAACTATCATTTAAATATAATTATAGGCTTGCCAGACTCAGAAACAAGCTCTGTTTGCATGATAGCATTGTGCAAGTATGTCCTGAACACAGAGATTTAGAGAGTGAAATGGATGGGCTTTGCACAAAGCAATCATCTAAGGATCATCTGTCCAACAGACCATCATGGTTCACACTCCTCATCAATTAAATCCTTACTTTACTATCCTCCCTAAAATTTTCTTGGCATTCCTGTTGAAAGGACTGTTGCATGGTGCTCTGTACGGTTTCTTTGGGTCTGCTGCATCCAGTGCACTGGTATGTGGTACCCCAAGTTTGTATTAGCCTTTACACACCACAAGAGAAAAGGAGAAAAATGTTTTCTCTTATGTGCAATAACCCTTAAGGGCTCAGCCATGTAAGGTACTAGGTATGCTTGCTCCAATCTAGCAAGACATTTAAGTATTCAGCAGTCCTATTAAAGTCAGTAGCAGTGGCAACATGCTTAAAGTTAAGTATAAGTAAATGCTCTTCAGAATCAGGCCCAAGTCTTAAAAAGTAACTGATTCACATTTTAAATGTATGGTCAGTAATTAATAGGCTAAACTCGGGGGGAGGGTGGAAAGAGGGAATGAGTCTTTTAAATCTATTTTTTCAACATTACCAAGGAATTCCAATGCATCAGTTACTACATCAATGGATCTCAACCTTTTTGAAGTCACAGCACCTCCCCACCCCCAACTTTTCTGAATGTAGCACCTCAGTTAAGAACCACCGTCATGCTGCCCCAACTAACCTCAGTGGTTCTCAACCAGGTGCCACCACGGGCAGGTTAAAGTGCCCCACATACTCTTTGGCCTCATTAGGGTTTTCTCTGATAACCACCTCTCCATGGCACTCCAGATGGGAACCCTCACTTCACCAAGCGCTGCTTATACACAGAGTAATTTGCATAATTTGCATAATCTGCTCAGTCCTAATCTGCTGCCTATTTCTTGCATCATAACAAGCACTGGTTATGTGCATATCAGTTAAGCGTACAAGCCATTTAAAGGCATAGCATCTTTCAGCCTCACTGTCATAACCTCACTCAGGACTCTCCAGCTGGTGGCCCACAGCTGCCTCTCCTGCTGCAGGGGAGGATTTTGGGGTCTACATGCAACCAGCATAGCCTATGTGTTAAGGAGTGAGGGAGCTGCATGCCATGCTGACAGTCCAGCCTGCATGGCAGGGAGCAGGAAGCCGCATTCTGCTGGTACAGTCTGCACAGTACGGAGGATGCCGGAGGGAGTTGCCCCCTGTAGCTGCACATACCCCTAGCTGCACTGAAATAGTACAGCCCTAACCTAACTGAACTCTTTCATTTCATACTTGGTAAAACTGACTACCAGGTGTCTATTTCAGAGTTTCTAAAGCAATCTTGAACTGGAACAATTCTGTCCATTTCAGGCCACTAGAGTCATAAGGCCCTCTCCCAAACAAAGCAACAAGATTCATGAGGTGGAAAAACTTAGCCTGGGTTGATCCCTAAACTAGCAAGTATTGTTTACTTTGAATTCTGATAAATGCCAATCTTTTTTCAGTCCCAAGGCAACATACTTAAGCAGAATACTCTGTATATACTTTTATAAATAAATGGATTTGGGACAAAACATGAATAATTAATTACAGCTTCGTATACTGGTATTTCAAATCTTTATTTTAATCAGTAATCTTTTTCTTGGCATCCATAAAATATAAACAAGGCACTTCTCTAAAAGACTTATACTGTGACAATTATAAATACAACACATATTATATAGTGTGGTACTGTCACACATTTAAGAAACTACATCATGTCAAAGTTTAAATCTCAACATTTTCATGAGCTGAAAAGACAGAAAGAAAAAGGTTTGTGTCAACTGATTGATTTTTGTTACAATTTTCTTTAGAAAGGTAGTATATAATTGTCTTTAATTAAGAAACAAAATTTCACACTAAGAAAGAATTTTCAATTTTGAAAATGTGAAAAAGAAAATTTTAAAACTTCCAAAACCTTTTTCAGTTCTTTTTATTCAGAAAAACTATTGAAACCAAACGCTTCCTATAAAACAGATTTTTGATAGTTCAGCATTTTTTGTCAATACGTACAGCTTAAAAATTCTTGTCCAGCTCTGATGACCATTTAGCAGCTTGTATAATCAGGTCATCAATATACAAAATACAATTTGGGAAGTTACCAGACAACTAGGTCCCAAATATTCATCTGAAAGAGTCATCATTTGTGTTTTTTCTGCATTAAAAGTTTAACTGCTGCTGTAATAATGAAAGAACAGCAATCTTCAATGGGCAGAGCTTCATTAAAGTTAATGGAGCTATTCTGACCTAAAAGCCAAGGATCTGGCCCCACTCTGGAAAATATCAACATCTATAAAATGCAGATACAGTTATAACAAATGGCGCTGTCAAGCATACTGCTTTTTAACTTCAGGGAGCAATATGAAGAAATTCATTTATGAATTACTACTCTACCAGCCTACTGGAACCATATTTCTGCAGATAATTAAGCTTCTGTGAAGGTCATGAAACAAGAAGCATTGTTGACCTCTTTTTGGGACTGGGCACATGATGTTCTGCCAGAGAGAGACTGATTCTCATGCTGGTATTTTACTGAAAATATGCTACAAGAAAAGTTGTTTCAGAAAAGCCTCTTTTTTAATTAAATGCTGCTTCTTATGTTCAAAAGGACTGCAAAGTAAGGCCTGCATTTAGAACATCTAGGTAAGGTCCACTCATAGATTCTCATTGAGACTTACCCTTTTGTGAAGCATGTGGACCTTCTGCAGGTGGGTTGAACAATGTCTAGTAGGAAAGCATAGCGAAGTAAGGATTTGTGCGGCAAGTAGTACTGGCTCATTTCTTCACTGTCCCCTTCAAGGAAGTCTTTTAGTACTTGCATAGAGAAATCATTGTCCTGGTTCTGCTTTCTTTTCATCTCTTCCATTGTTTCAAGTTTAAAAAGAAAGGCTTCCTTTGGTGAACACTGCCTCTCACCACAATCAAAACCAGAGTTTGGCACAAGGTTTTCCACTTCAGTAAGTGTGGATGAATTGTCCTTTTCTAAGCCTAGAGGAACTTTGTACTTCACTGAATTATTTGACTCCTGATCTGGAAAATATGTCAATATCTAGCAAGAAATAAAATATGCAAAAGATTATGGTAGCATACTTGTATTGTGCAACTATCAATAAAGTTCACGCAGTGATAAAGCAATCCCCATCTAAAATACAACAATTACTTTATTATCTCTCTTTCTATAAAGATTTTTAAATGATTTTGGTATTATTAAGTACTAACCTTTTTTTAGATGCATTTTTAGATGCACAAGAACCAGATGAAAGTTGTGTCCTTTGGGGCTCGATTTATAACCTAAAACTCAGGGTAGGTTTACTGAAATATTTAGTAAATCCAGGTAAGTTTCACTCTTTTCCCCAACCTTGATGCCCTTCTCCTTTTTACCTTACCTTTTACATCTCCTGGGCATTAGGTAGCAATTTATCACCTTCACTCATCACAGAATATTCTGGGCCTCATCGGCCAGGTCCTCCTCAATGATGGGTATGCACAGTCCCCTATTTTCTCTCTCCCTAAAAGCCTTAGCAGGCATAACTGCACACAGTCAGCCTTTCAAGAAAAAATTCCACTTCATGACAAAGAGTTCGGTCTGTCATCACCCACAGATGTGCCCATAAGGACCTATATAAATCACATAAGCAACTGGAGCTATTTCATTCCCTAACAGATCTGTGAGGAAGAAAATGGAGGTAGCTTAAAGCTGTATCCCTCACACATGCTCACACAGCTAAGATGAGCATAAACTGGGCACAGCTGAAGATGTATCCCCCAGTCTTCAGAAAAAGAAAGAGCAGTTAAGGAATAGAAATAAATCTCACCTGATCTGAAGCTTGAAAGGAAAATGGCTCTGAATGAAGCTTTGCAATCAGAAAATATCGCAGTCTAGAATTTGGAATGCCAAGCTGCAAGCAAAACCCCACAGGCAGTCAGTCCACATGACAGAATGGCAAAATGATTTGTGCCATCATGAAAACTGCTAGTTACACTTTTTATATTAATAAAAAAAAAATCTATTGTATTCTCACCACAATTACATTAGCATTACATCACACAAATACATTAGCATTAATCTAAACTAAACCTATTTTCAACTGGCACAAAAGGGTTTTAAAAATGCACTCATGCAGAAATCTCAACACTGTTAGTTTGCTGTGAAGGGCCACTGTTAGTTTGTTGTGAAGAGCATAAGTTTTCATGACCCATAAAACCCCAGTTTTTCTATCTAGTAGCAATATGATGAATGCCCTCTTTTCCCACAACACAGGCAACAGAGTGGTAACTGGTTTATTGTACTTGTCATCACACTTTTCCTATCTAACTTTCTTAAACATATGGATCATTTTTTCATATTTCTGCTTCTTCCTCCAAACATCAATAGAAAACTTAAAAAAAATGAAGTGTACATTTATAAAGGGCAGTAAAAGAAACTGAAATGGTTTCTAGACCTAAGTTTTAGGGCAAACATGCTGCCCTTTATCTGGCATGTTTTATCACATGAATGAGGAACTGGATGAGGCAAGTCATAATGAAACAGTGCTTTTTTAATTTATACTTCCCAAGCTACTATCTCAAAGATGCAGAGCTTTCTAGTTAGCATTCTAAGGGCCAGATCTCTTCCACAAATAAAATTCCTATCGACTTAAAACGTATCCAATGGCTGTTAAACCATTACAGGAATTAGCTCTGAACAACACTAAGAATAGAGGCATATATGTACTGACCCCGACCTAGCCAGAAGCTAAATTAGATGGCATGACTTATCCAGAGGAATAGTCTAAACATGAAGGTATTTTTTTCTTCCAGCATGTAAAATCTATTCCATGTACCCCATGTTTGATGAGGAGTTGTTATAATCTTACTACTCACACAAGTTGGAGACAAGAGAAATTCTTGATATTTAAATCCACACGCCTCTAGAGTTTGTACAAATTCATTTCTGGCAATGAGAAGAAACAAAGCCAATTATTTTCTATAAGCAATTTGCTATATATAATACATATGCTTCCTATTTCCATTTTTTCCCTAAATAAAGTTCTCTTAAATGAAGATCTGTAGGTGTTAGACAATTAGCTGTCACACAACAAAGATTAAATATAGATTTGTACATATCCAGCTAGTCACACACTTCTGAGTCTCAGAAAAGGGTATATAAAGATCAGTGTTATTCCAGCCAAGTGAAGGATGATTGGAGACATGCATGGGAACTCCACATCTATTTACGAACAAACATTCCTCCAAAAAAGTCTCCCATTGCTAGAAAAAGTACTTGCAACATGTCAGAAGCAAAAATAATGAGCAGGAAACATTCTCCTGATCTGTGGATTACCAAATAGTTTACAGGGGATTAGAAGCAAGATATTAAAACTCATACAAGTGGTTGCGCCAGAGAAGGCAGACCTCTTTAACAAATTCTTCAGCTCCGTTTTTTTGTGCAGGGACCAAGACTCCCCCACCATATTTCAAGACAGACTCGAGGGGAACGCCTCAAGACCTAAGGTTGAGGAGGACTAGGTTAGAGTGCTTCTGGAGGGGCTGTATGTGTTCAAGTTATCAGGTCCAGATGCTCACCACCCCAGGGTGTTGAGGGAGCTAGCAGGGGTTATTGCTGGACCCTTGGCATGGCTTTACGAGCGCTTGTGGTGCTCGGGCCAGGTGCCAGATGATTGGAAGATAGCCAGTGTGGTCCCCATCTTTAAGAAAGGGAAGAGGGATGACCCGGGCAACTATAGGCCTGTCAGTTTTAGCTCAATCCTGGGGAAACTCTTTGAGAAGATCATCAAGGAGCACATCTGTGATGGGCCGGCATCGGGGATGACGCTCAAGGGCAACCAGCATGGTTTCATTAAGGGCAGGTCATGTCAGACCAAACTGATTGTCTTTTACGATCAGGCCACAAAAGCATTGGATGCAGGTGTCACCGTGGATGTAGTCTTTCTGGACTTCAGCAGGGCCTTTGACACTCTCTCCCACCTCATCCTCATTAAAAAACTAGGCGACTATGGCATCGATGCCTACACGGTCAGGTGGATTGCTAATTGGCTGAAGGGTCGTACTCAGAGGGTGGTGGTGGACGGGTCATAATTGACCTGGTGGGAAGCGGGCAGCGAAGTCCCCCAGGGCTTGGTCCTTGGGCCTGCACTGTTCAATTTCTTTATCAGCAATTTGGACGATGGGGTGAAAAGCAACCTGTTCGAATTTGCTGATGATGCCAAAATTTGGGGTGAGGTGGGCACGCTAGTAGGGAGGGAAAGACTGCAGAAAGACCTGGATAGGTTGCAAGGGTGGGCTAACAAAAACAGGATGCATTTCAATACAAACAAGTGCAGGGTACTGCATTTGGGCAGTAGTAACCAGCAACACACTTATAAGATGGGAAACTCCCTTCCTGAAAGCACAGAGGCAGAAAGGGATCTTGGAGTCACAGTCGGCAGAGCTAATCGGACCCTGTCGTGCATACACCGGTGCATCTTAAGTAGGGCCAAGGAGGTGATCCTCCCCCTCTATGCGACACTGGTCAGGCCACAGATGGAGTACTGTGTCCAGTTCTGGGCGTCCCACTTCAAGAGGGATGTGGACTACATTGAGATGGTCCAGAGGAGGGCCACCCCCATGATCCAGGGGCAGCAGGGCAGACCCTACAATGAAAGGCTATGGGACCTGAACCTGTTCAGCCTTCACAAGAGAAGGCTGAGAGGGGAACTTGTGACTGTCTATAAACTCACTAGAGGGGAACAGAAGGGTTTGGGGGAGACCTCGTTTCCCCTAGCACCCCCCGGGACAACAAGAAATAATGGCCACAAGTTGTTAGAGAGTAGGTTTAGATTAGATATCCGTAGGAACTACTTCACTATTAGGGCAGCTAGGATCTGGAACCAACTTCCAAGGGAAGTGGTGCTGGCTCCTACCCTGGGGGTCTTTAAGAAGTGGTTCGATGCCTACGTGGCTGGGGTCACTTAAGCCAAGTTTCCCTCCTGCCCAGGCAGGGGGGTCAGACTTGAAGATCTACAAGGTCCCTTCCGACCCTACTTCTACAATTCTATGATGATTCCATGATTCTTTATCTGATCACCCAGGATCTACCTCTCTTTACTGCCAGCTTGTTTATTTAGGTGCTATGCCAGCACAGTACTGTGTAGCAAAGCCTGTTCAAAGTGATCACTTAAGAGACTGGCAAATGTTGTTTGCTTAACTGGGGAACTCTCCTAATCAAATGAAGTAGAAATGCTCTCTGTGTATTTGGGAAAGCCCATTACAATGAAAAACTGCTTACTAAGGATCTCTGAATAAAAGCTTAACTGTACCCTACAGTCTACTTGCAGGCTTTTTCAGCTCCACAGAAAGCACCAGCTATGATTTAAATCATTCCCTTTTGAAGTGTCACATAGAAAAGGAGAAGTGCTTCCTAGTATATCCTGTGATATATAGATCATTGTCTTCAGGACAGGATTCAAGGGAGGCTTGGGGGCATATGTGGGCAGCATGCAGCTCTTATGTGCAAAGGCAGTGTATCTTTCCAACTGGAAAGATGGAAATGCCTCCTAACAGACGAGACTATCTTAATTAAGGACAGTAGCAATGCACAGGCTGGCACATTAACCAGTTACCCCTAATGTTCTAATGCAGGGGTTTTCAATCTTTTCCATTTGTGGACCCCTACAAAAATTTTTGAATGGAGGTACATAACCCTTTGAATTGTAAGTGTGGTTATCTGCATACTTCTAATTGATCATGGTCATTTTTGCAGCTCCCTTGGACACAATCTGCAGATCCCCAGGGGTCCACAGAGCACATGTTAAAAACCACTGCTCTAATGCAAAGATCCCACCCCATTAGCACAAGGCATGAGGAGGATAACTATCCTAAAACCTCTTCCCAACTGCAAGAAGAAATTATGCTTCTGTTTTAGGGTTAGGCACCCATTACCCCCCAGTAACAAATTTCAAAATTAAAAGTTATACATGCTTTCCTTATTTTATAATAAGGAATATTTTATTTTATAAGTTATTTTAACTTATTTTTGGACCGTTAGCTGCTGCTATCACACCAATGGACAATCAATGACTGGTTCTCAGAGTCAGTAGTCAATCAACTGACTTAAGGATAAAAAAAACCCCATCAGTTAACCCTTACAACCTCTACTATGGAAGGCAGGGTTGAGCTGCACCTTATGGAATAAGTGAAGAAACAATGCACAAGCTTTCATGCACAAGAGCTCCCTTCATCAGATGCTATGAAAGGACATTCAGAGAACAAGCTATCAAGCAGGGCAACTCATTACTTGGACTAGCTTTTTTGATCCCTGTGTCTCTATGGGTTTATTACTTTCTTATTTGTTTGCTTCTCTTAGCACTGCTCCCATTCCCTCTCTTCAGTATTCAATTCACTGTCTCTGCTTGATAGTCTGCTCTCTGCATGTCCTTTCAGATAATCCAAGGAAATGAACTCTTGCTCACAAAAGCTTAAGCATTTCTGTTTCAGATAGTTTATAGAGGTACTTCTCTACCTTGCTTTCTGAGTGATTTAGGACTAACATGGCTCTTCACCTACCTCCACTATGATCACTTCAAAGGAACCCTGAAGTTTCTACCATCAGTAAAAACCTTGAGAGCTGCACATCTATGGTGCATGTTATTATTACTTGAAAATTAGCATACCCCCTTCCCCAAATGCAGTAAGACAACAGATCAGGTGGGCAGGCAGGCATGTTCAATTTTTTTTTCTAACTTGAACAAGTTAACAAGTACGTGACATCAACGATTTCCTTTCAAACATAAACATTTTCATTGTAAACTTAAGGTTGCATTTATAACAGTGAAGTACTTCATAACAATAAAACAAGAATAAAAAGGAACTAATCATTGATCATACAATACCTGGCAGAAGAGGTTTCAAATCCTTTGACATTTTCTAAAAGTATGTATTTTGGCAGTCTTTGTAGCCTATAAGAAATGTCAGTTTAGTATATTAAGATACAAATCATATTAAATAAACACCACAAATTTGTTTGGCAACAGGAAACAGTTAAGTGATCCAGAGTAGGTGCCTGCACCGCTTTTGGTGGGAGTCTATTCCAGGCCTTGGGGGCTCAGAGAGTAAAGAAGTTTTTCTTTATGTCCTGACTAAAAGAGTCATGGAGGAGTTTATGACTGTTGGTCCTTGTTATCCCTTGGGGTGTTATGGTGAACAGACATTCCCCCAGATCCTGATGCACACCCCTGATCAATCAAGTCTGCTTGCTCCAGCACGTTCTAATTAGAATGTGTTGGAACAAATATCCCACACGTGTACAGGCACACAGTGCCACTAGGAAAAGACTAGGTCTTGTCAATTTCAAGACTACTATCAGAAATGTAAAGCCTCAGAGCAAGATAAGGAGCCTTAATGAAGTGTAAATAGCTGTGCAAGTGGTGACTATGTTCTCTGTTAAAAGATCACAAGCCTTGATGAGATGCAAACAGCTGAACATACACTGTTCCTGTATGAATCAGCAGTCACTTAATATGGATTAAGCAGTGCTTTAAATATCAAAATCAATGGGATCTGGCAAATGGCTAGTGTCAAGTAAAATGGGGTCATAAGTAGATTCTACTCTTCTTCTCACATTCAATGCCCCAATTTGGTCACATTTGCTCCAGGGCTAGTTTCTGATTTAAGAGCCAAATTAACCCCAAGCATAAACTGCAAATGGTACTTTATTGATTTACTGAAGTATAACATTGTCATTCAAAAGATAATAAGGCACACTTAAGGCACTCATTCTGTGTGCTGGAAAACTGTAAGAAAACAAGTCACGCTACTCATCTCAACATCAGAACTCCCACCAACTTGAGTGAGAGGAGGAACAACAAGTCTAGGGCTCATCTAACTGGTTTTGTTTTAGTAACTTCTTTGACTTCAGAAAGTTTTTGCTTTCAGACATTTCGAATTATATCTAATTAACTTTCGGAGAAATGTGCTATATATTTGGTTTCAGTGGGGCAATTCTCAAGCCTAATGGCATCAGTGCAAAAAGAAACAAGCTTATTCCATGATCACCATCCCCTGGAGGTGGCCACATCTCCATTTTGCTCTGGCTGATGTCACATATATGAACTTTGTAGTGGTCACCTAAGCTAGTAAAATAGATATTTACAAACTTAAGAGGAAAAAGGGGGTAAAGGATCTGCATCAGAAAACACACCTAAACTACAATAACACAAACACTGATAATAAATTGTGGTAATTAGTTAGCAATTTATATCATTATTGTTTAAGAATCATACTTTTATTTAAAATACATATATATTTGAAAGTTTGAGGGATGAGGAATGGAAAATGAGATGCCAGTTCCTACCTGCTACAGGGCAAAATAACTTGCGTGTGTTGACCGTGGAATGCAATATCCAGAATCACCTTTAAGTGATGAAAAATTTCCCTAACAAACTGCATCAGAATCTGGCTCCACTGAAGCTGGTGGAGTGACAGGGGACTTGCATTGGTGTATATAAGAATGTCGTCTAATCTGATAAATTTAATACAGGATGCAGACAGAAGTAAGAAATGAAGCATTTCAAATGTTACATTCATATCTGTCCTTTAAAGCATTCTAAAAGTGGATTAAGTGCTTCAAACGTTTTGAACTAATGTATTGTTTTGATAAGGTTCTTTGGGTGAATTTAATATCTTTTACTACACAAGCTAAATAGCTGGAGAACAATTTTTAAGCACACTTTCAGGTTCAAAAACCCTTTGTCAGGCTAAGGAAGTTTCAGCAGTTGGTATGTGTTCTTTCTGGGTGGAATGAAAAGTAAAGAAGCCAGCAGCTGGGCTGGTATGCATACAAGACAGGCAGTCAGTGAAAATGTAGACTGAGGAGTCAATGGGTGAGAGACAGGCTGGGCTGGGAGGAGAGAAGGGGGATGAATACTAGAGAAGTACCTGGGACATCAGCTGTCAGGCAGGTTATAATGTATCATAAATCCAATGTCTATATTTAGTCCATGATTCTTGCCATCACAAGAAATGAAAAACCTGCCAACATATCTCCACTACCCCCACAATCACTACGCCCCACAACACAGCCATCAGAATTCCTGGATCTTACAGCTGCACCTCCAGAAATGTGACATATATCATCCAATGCACCAAATGCCCTGATGGAAAATACATAGGTGAGACCAAACAACAGCTGCGCACCAGAATGAACGCACACCAGAAATCTATCAAAGACAGGAATACCCAGTGACCTGTGGGGGCACATTTCTCACAAGAAAACCACTCTCTCTTCAATCTCTCCGTCCTCATCCTCAAAGGAAACTTACAAAACACTTCCCAGAGATGGGCCTATGAACTCCACATCATTCATCAACCTCCTGGACACTAAAAATCATGAACTAAATAGAGACATCGGATATATGACACATTATAACCTACCTGACAGCTGATGTCCCAGGTACTTCTCCACTATTCATCCCCCTTCTCTCCACTGAACCCAGCCTGTCTCTCACCCACTGACTCATCAATCTACATTTTCACTGACTTCTTGTCTTGTATGCATACCAGCCCAGCTGCTGGCTTCTTTACTTTTCATTCCATCCAGGAAGAGTACACACCAACTGCTGAAACCTCCTTAGCCTGACAAAGGGCTTTTGAACCTGAAAGTGTGCTTAATAATTGTTTTCCAACTATTTAAGTTGGTCTAATAAAAGATATCAGATTCACCCAAAGAACCTTGTCTGCCTATGTCCTTAAATCAACATGGCTACAACCTAGACCCCTGTATTGGTTTGAAGCATTTCACTTTTTGTTACATGTGTGCAGGGACAGGAGACTCACAGGTCCTCCAAATTCCAGTGCTCCGCTCTCACACTTCCTCCATGGGGGAAGGAGGGAGAGCATGGTGGACAGCCTGGCAGGATCTTTCTGCTGCCAAGTTTCTAACACTCCGGCTCCAAATATCCTAAACTTTTTGTAGGGTGGAGAAGTAGACATGAGCCCAGCTCTGGTGGTGGTGAAGGCCTGGAAAGTGGTAAAGTGGAGTGGGAGGTATGGAGGTCTGCAATAGTAATGGGGACCCCTCACTGTCGGGACCACAGTTTCTTGGCGTCAAGACCCCAAATCTTTTCTCTCCCAGTCTTCCTTGGATAGAAACTTAGAGGGAAGGATTGAGGTTTAGGGAGCCTGGTTCTGGTTCTGGTTGGGGGGGGGAGGTAAACAGGGGCTTCCAGGAGGAATAGGGTTTCAATGGAGAGTCCAAAGGTCCCTTCCAGCCCCCCACTCCCTGCTAGTGCCCTCCTGCCCCACCCCAATATGTACCTTCTGCAATACTCCCTGGCTGGAGAGCTATGGGTGCCACTTGCTATACTTGAAAACATTTTTTAAATTACTTCTGAATCCAGTCAGTTAAAGTAAGACCACCAATTCATTCAAACTTCTCTGAGACTGTGTAAAAATAAAAGCAAACAAAAAAGAAAGAAGAGGCCAAGCCTCTAAGAGACCACCAGACAGTTACTTCCTAAGTTTATCCCAAATTGGAAGAAATCCAGTTTCTATTACAGAGCTCAAATCTAGAGTCACAAACCCATAGTTCAGCCTGAGACTGTACAGCTGTACTCTCAGGAGGCAATATAGCTTGAGGATACTTGCCAGACACAAATACTTAAAATATGTCTATAAAATGAGCAGCACTGTTCTTCCTTAAGGTAAACACAAACTTTGATATGCTTGCAGTAGGTTGTATGGGGTTATGCTCATAGACATAGGGCACCAAGAATATTCTCTGGCTAGACTACATGTCCACTGGCTGAAGACCATTTTCTCCCCACATTCGGCTCTCAAATTCCCCCTTTCTTGGGCTTCATATCTTGGCCACTTTCAGCCACACATAAAGTTGCATTTCACTTGTTTTTCTTTATAAGAGGCCAGAAAAGGCAGAATCAGGCAAGAAAGATAGAATTGTGTTATGATACTTAGCGTGAAATTTGTGCAAATCACAATGAAGAATGTAAAATAACTCCTACATTTTACCACATAGAATGGTATCAATCATTTCCCATTTTAAACTCTAATTCTCTGGGCTTAGTCTCCACTGAAGATGTCGTTTCCAAAACTCATGTGAACACTATCTTTGTAAAACATAACCTGTTGGAGCTGGGAAACTGCAGAAACAGCTCCCCTCATTTGTGGTGGTGTCTGTAGAAACTGCTACTTCATGGGAACAACCTGCCTAAGGGAGATAAGGGAGGTTGAAAGCATGTGGTGGGACTCCCAGATAAAGTCTGTCACCCAAGCCTAACTCCTTTGCATCGTCAAGAGGGAGGTATGCTCTGGAGTGTTTGAGGGTTTGCTTCTGAAAAGGAAAAAATTCTGTCATATCAATGTTTTATCACTACGGTGACCACAATGTTTGCACAAGACAGTAACTACTGTTTCCAAAGAAGAGCTTTCCTTTTTCACGTTCCCTTGTAAATCCACCTGGAATCTATAGAATCCAATTGGAATCCCGTATTACCTCTGTAATGAGCTATTAACTCAATCCTAAGGTTTCCCCTTTTTAATGTAGTATCATGGAAGGATGACCTTACAATTATAGTGCATGGTATTTAGGATCTCTGTTCAGTTCCCAGCCTAACCAGAGATTTCCTTTCACAATGGATTTGGAACAATAACTTAATCTCTTACTTTCAAACCCAATTCATAAAAAGGGGAAGATAATATATTTATCATTTCTCTCAGTTACTGATTTTGATCACAAAATCATTTTTGTAGGAACTCTTTCACTATATGTTTAAATAGCACCTAACCAATCTCACTGAGGTCTCTAAGTCCTACATAATGCAATGACTATTCACCTTCATACTTTTTTGAGCATATTAAATATGTGTGACTTAGGAAAATGAAAAAGCATTAGAAGACTATGTTGGACAGTTCTGTGCCCCTGCCACTGTCCTACCAAGATTTAAGCAAAAACTTGGCTTAATAAAGCCTCAGCTTCTAGCAGGTTTTCCTTGCTCTTAGCTCTTTCTCCTTCTCTTTAGTTTAACAAGGTATCAGCTTCTAAACAGTTTCCCCACTTTTCTCTCCCTTCCTGAAATGTGATCAGGCTTAGTTGGACTTACTAAAACATATAATAAGCAGGGAGTTTCAAGGCCCTTTCAAATCACATCTGGATGATAAGTAAAGTAACATATTTCCAGGAAGATTGGAAAAGAGGTTCAACAATAAGGGGACAACCAATTATAACATATACCAAAGAAGTGAAACAGGGTACCCTGCATGTGTCTATGTTAGAATTTGACTGGCTCTTATAATTATTCAACGTAGAAAAATGGTAAAAATATATAACTGTACTATCACACTTTGGACATGCAAACCCTTGTACATTTCCCATCTGCCAGATGGTTTAACTGTTCAGCTAAGAGTGATTAAAAGCTCTCTAAATAAATTCACTGTGTCATTTCTTTAAGCTCAATATGTACTGTGTGCAGCAAACCAGGAACCAAGCTGAACTGTGTGGGGCTTGGGTTCAGCCAACTCAGCCACCCACTGTAGACCATCCTTTTGAGAATCTCATTCATATTTTGATAAAGAGCTGCAAAATACTGTATTTTCTCACATACAACTTGTACCTTTTTTTCTACAACTCAACTGCTGAAAAGTAGGGTATACTTTATAAGCGAAGAAATATGGGTATAGCAATATGCCTGTGCTGGGAAAAAGTAATGATGCAGTGTTTTTGGTGGGATTCTCTAGGCACTGGATATGGACATTTTCTCTTTCTTCCTGGCAGAGGTCCCAATGCAGAAACTATTACTCAGTTACTTACTACTACTTACCAATATTTTCAAGGAAAAGCCCACCTTTCTTCATTCTGCCTTTCAAAAACAAAGCATGTATCTTACTTGGGGACATGTATGCAAGAAAGTATGGTATTTAGTAACTTGGTGCTGATTTTACTCACTACCATTAAAGAGATAAAGAACCATTCAGTGGTCATGAGTTTCATGTTAGATGAATGTTTTCATTTTCTACCCTGAAAAAGGTGGGGATTGGGGGGCGGGGAGGAGAGGGAGTCTATGTTTGCTGCTCTGTATGTTCCAATGCAGCTTTACTGTGTGACCTTAAACAAGTCATTTAGTTTTGCTGTGCCTCAGCTCCCCAACTGTAAAATGGGGATGAGACCACTTACCCATTAGTCAGACTTTCTGGATATTACTGATATGAGTACGCAGATCAGCAGTTCTCAACTATGAGAACTAGCCGGGGGGGCTACAATGCTGCCAGTGCTACAGGGTGAAATTACCTCACACACCTGTTTTCAGGAGGCATATCAGAGCCAAACTGACAAGCAGCTGCAGCAAAAAGGCATGCCTACCCTCATTACATTATATAGCACAGTCTGGGAACTGGCTGGTTAAGGCAGCAGCTGTGCAGAACAGGACCTGGGGGTTACTGTGGACAGTAAGCTGAACATGAGCCAACTGTGTGCCCTTGCTGCCAAGGAGGCTAATGGCCTACTAGGCTGCATTAGTGGAAACACTGCCAGCAGATCGAGGCAAGTCATTCTTCCCCTCTATTCAGCACTGGTGAGGTCACATCTGGAGTACTGTGTTCAGTTTGGGGACCCCAAATACAGACAGAATGTGGACAAATTGGAGACAGTCCAGCAGAGGGCAACAAAAATGGTTAGGGGACTGGGACACATGACTTATGAGAAGCTAAGGGAACCAGCCTTATTCAGCCTGGAGAAAAGACTGAAGGGGGATTTAATAGTAGGTCTTCAACTACCTAAATGGTGGTTCCAAAGAAGATGAAGCTAAACTGTTCTCAGTCATGGCAGATGACAGAACAAGGAGCAATGGTCTCAAGTTGCACAAGGGAAGCTTAGGTTATATATTAGGAAGAACTTTCTCACCAGGAGCATAGTAAAGCACTGTAACAGGTTATCCAGGGAGATTGGTGAATCTCTACCCTTGAAGGTCTTTAAGGCCCAACTAGACAAAAGCCTTGGCTAGAATGATATAGTTGGAGATGGTCCTGATTTTGAAGTGGGGGTTGGATTAGATGGCCTCTTGAGGTCCCTTCCAATTCTAATTTTCTGCAATTCTATGCCATTTCTGCTGCAGCTGTTCCCAGTTTGGCTCCACCATGTCTCCTGAAAATGGAAGTGCATGGGCAGTTCTGCCTGATAGTAGGGGCAGCCTGAAGAGAAAATGCCACTGCCACCAGATAGAACGGCCTGCACATCTGTTTTCAGGAGACACATTGAAGCTAAACTAGGAATGGCTCCAGCAGAAATGGTGCACCTGCCTGCATAATGTAGCTACTTGTCAGTTTGGCTCTGACATACCTCCTTAAAACAGCGCTGTGTGGGAGACTTTCATCTGCCCTGCACACCTTGGTTTCTAGGAGGCACCCTGAAGGATCAAACCAAGAAGGACTGTGCCAAGAGTGTGCACTTTCTGATCTGGTTCTGCAGGGTGTGAGCCACATAGTGGGTGAATATACTGTATTTAGAACGATCTAACAATTACAAATGATCATAACAGAAGTATGCAAAATATTAATTCATAACAAAAACATAATGATTATATTACAATATGCATAAATCAGTTGTTTGAAAATGGAGTGCTGCTAAATTTTGAAAAGATTTGGAAGGAGGTTTTGAGTCTAAAAAGGTTGAGAATCACTAAGAATAACACATAGGAGTTCAGACTATCCAGTACACTATCTTCCATCTTAAGACAATACAGTAGGCATATATGTTGCAGGACATATGAATGTCAGCCCCAGGCAAAGTGACACAATATCAGGGTCAGAGAATATGAAATAAAATAAGTTCCCTTAACTGACGCTGCCTTGACATGCCAAGAACTTTCAAACTACTAGGAAAGTTTTGACATAGAGACCTCTGCAACAGCCAGGATCCCTGGGATCACCTCCTTGCCTGACCAGGATTTTCTCTGGAAAAAAGATGAAGAGCATGATCTCTCAAGAGCAACAGAATATTTAGAAGATTTCTGACTGCCCAAAATCTCAAATCGCTGCTCCTCCTCTGCCAGTAAGATTATCAAATAGAAGAGGTAATGAGCAGTCTGTCTCAACCTCCTGAATAAGCAGGATCCTCAAGGAATGGTTAATGAATGGCTGATCCCACACCATGGCAACACTTAAATCCTTAGGTTTGTATCTAGTTCTATTCAACAATAGGGATTTCTCAAGAGATTTCACTAACTCTCTAAATGAGTTAGTTTCTAAGGTACCCCCGTGCTGCCTTCTGCCTGACTTCAAGCTAAGACGGCTGACTACCTCTACAGAGACATATGAAAGAGATAAAAATGAAACACAGAAGACTAAAACAATGCTAAGTGTTTTAGTGCAATAAGTAAATGTGTTAATATAATAGTAAAAGTGTTCATACAGTGGAAACTGCATGGGTTAGGTTCCTTACCCCTCTGCAAAGATAAGGTATAGGGCTGTCAGATAATTAAAAAATGTGATCATGATTAGTTGCACAATTAAAAAAAATAATTGCAATTCATTACAATTTTAACTGCACCACTAAAAACTCAAAATAATGCAAAATTATGCAGGTACTTAGTATGGGGGGTAGCGGCGGGGGTTACAGGGTTGGGAGAGATGACGACTTGTGAAGCACTGCCACTACTGCTCTGCTGGGTAGCCCAGAGGTGGTGGTGATGGTGTGGGTTCCAGAACCAGACATGATAATTGCATTAAAAAAATTAACACAAGAACCAACTGACAGCCCTAATAAGGTCTTGTGAAGTACCTGGGATATACAGAGCTGCCATAAACAGTTGTGCCATACCACTGAGGTAGTCCAGTTGTTAGCTGGGGCTTTTACTATTTCAGAGGGCAGAGCTGTGTGAGACCACTGCTGAATTCCTGCTGAGTCGCAAGCAACACCCTTTGAAGTAAAAACCCCACCAAACCTGCGAGCAGCATAATTTAGCAACCTGCTGTGAACTCGATGGGCTGCAAACCACCCAGATATAAACGAGCTGTACTCTACCGCATTTACAACTTGTATAAAATCATACAAAAACAACTACATGAACACAAGGCACAAAGCTGTATAATTTGATATAGACAGTTTTCCTACAATAATATTTGTAACTGCATAATAAACTAAAAAGATTGAGAAGGGCTCCACTAGAAATTAATTTATACCTTGGGAGAATGTCAAGGATATAAATAAAACTCTTTGTCCTTGGATCAGATACATCACCTTGCAGGCCAATTCTAAGAGAAAATAAAAATAAAGAAATATAATACACGTACTGAATACAATGACCAGCTTGTCTTCTCAGGGTTTCTTACAAAACATAAGCCTTTTCCTCTAGACCAATACGGCTACAACCTGAATACCTTACAAAACATAAAACATCTTTGATTAGTGCTTTTTCAAAGTTCTGTACAGGTATCAAAGGGTATGTACAAACACATATTTTAGCTTCCTTGAGAGGGGAGTGAGAGATACTGCTTAGAAGCATGCAGCAGCAACTATATATCTGCATGATCCTGCAGTGGTACAAGCTAACTAAATCTATTTAACCCTGAACAAGGCAGTGGTTTTGTTACACTTGTATAAACTACAGAATCATGCAGACATAACAGCTATATGGTAACAGCTTATCCCAGCGTCCCCCAGTTAACCCTAAATTTGATGTGATATCAAAACAAATGTTATGTCTGCCTGTACACAAGGTCCGTCACCCCGGATCTGCCTTCAGGGTCATAGCCTTATCTCTCTAAAGAATGAAAAGGCACTCCCAGAGTATGTTAGTGCTCAATCTTTTTGGCACACAGACAAGGGCAGAAATCCTGCCTGTGGTCTTTCTGTTCTACACCTGGACTCTAACAGTCCTCCTGCAGTGACAGAGATTATTAGCATCTGACCATTAGCACAGAGAGGGAGCTCTCTTAAAAGGGAGACCCTCCAAATTTTACTTTTAGAACTAAAGTACAGGATGTAAGGTAAGTGGGACATCAAGCTTAATAATTCAGCCAAAATTACTTAGTATAACCACATGCCTGACTCACTATCATTCTTGAATGCTGGTAAATACAGAACTAAATATTATAATCTCTAGTTTGTGAAAAGCAGTAGCTCTCAGGGAAGTTGCAGACAAATATGAATCACATATTGTATCACTGCTGAAAACTCATTTTTTTTGATCTAATAGTGTTACTTATAACACACTGTATTACACTGAATTTTCTCCAAAACTGGAAGATTTGTTATACATACCTTGTAAATGGCTGACAGGGAGGACTCATCAAAATCATATCAAAAGATAATCTGTTGAACTCCTTCAGTGTTATGCTCTGCAAGATGAAGAAATATGAACATGGGTATTGAACTGGTACTTTTCATAGACTTGAAATAAGTATATTACAGGTGCAAAAATGTTCAGGTTGTTTCCCCTATATATAGTTCCAAGGCATGCATCAAGGGGGGTGTAGTGGTACAGCTGCACCGCACTAATTCCTGCTCCACCCAAACTTTAAAACCAACTGCCCTGGAGAGGCAGCACCATTTCTATTCAGGTAGTACATAGACAGTCAATACATTTCATAGCTTATTATAATGGATCTGATTCCTGCTAATCTCTCCGCAGATATTAACAACCCGCTCTCCTTTTTAAGGGCCTTGATGTTCCTTTAATCAAACTAGTCTTTTTTCTGCAATCCTGCTGCCTGTTAGCTATTTCTGGTATTATCTCTCTTCTATTTCACAGCCCTGCACACTGTTGTTAGTTCTAGTTAAAAACCTTTACTTTGGTGTGGTAATATTAATTCAGGTGAGCAGTAACTCAGGTGGGGAAATTATTTACAGGGAAGTGCTGGATGCACTGTCAAGAAGCTCAAGAAAGATAGCTTTTGTTTTGCAAATCTGAAGACAAGATGCACATTTAACCATAACAACTGCAGGACTAATAAGAAAACTCTGTGGGCAATTTTTGCCTTGTTTGTTGCGTTTTTTAAATTCAATATGTAAACTAGCAAATTAGCACACATTCCAGTTATGTTATATTTGTTTATGCTTGATCTTCAATGGGATAATATAGCATAGGGGCACTAGAGTATTAGTAAATCTTCTAGCTTCTTTTTAACCTGAGAAAAAAATATTTTGGGCTGTATGTTGTGATGTAATACTCTATCTGCACCCATCCCCACTTTTCAAAATCCTAGATCCATCCATGGTATCAACTTAGTAAACATTTTTTAATTCATCCATTTCTTCTAATAGCTTTGCCCTTCTTTAATGCTTGGCAAATGCTGTGCAGTTGGATCGGTATTTACTACTTTAATAAGAAATCGGCAATGGCAGCAGACACTCACAGTCTTGAGTTTGTTGGTTAATTACCCAGAGCAATAGGGATAGCTCACATTTCTTTCAATGGGTCGCATCAAAATGATGGCTATAATTATTCACTCCTAAATAAAGCACTTTTATTCAGATAGTAAGCCTAGTGGCTAGACAATATTTCAAAACATTGTAACTTCATGGGCAAGCATTATTCAAATTCTACAATGCATGTTGTTCTTTCTAGTCATTTGCCTTTATAAGCATCTCAAATATTTGCTTTATTTGAAAATATGACAAGTTCTTTACACAGGACCAAATTCTGATTCTCTCACTAAAGTCTAAGTAAAGGGGTTCACAGAGAAGACCTTTAGGAAAGCTTGGGAGAAAAGAGATTTCACAACCGAGGCCCCAAAATATTAATGCAGATGGTCCGTGGCCACTACAACACCTAGAGGTGCACCAGTAAAGAATCTGTGGGCTGAAACAGATGGCCAATTATTAACAAGCTATATTGGCCGATAGCAATCCAATTGCTGGTATGCAGCTGGGCAGCTTGGAGAGAAGTGTCCAGCTGGTAAGTCTGTTGGGGGGGAGAGGCAGCAGAGAAGAGGGGGAACAGATCGAGGCCCCTGCAGTGAGGGAGGAAGTGGGGCTGGGGTAGGAACAGGGGGTTGGGCAGGCAGCAGCAGTTCGGGGGGGGATTACAGGGTGGACTATAGCCACCCCAAAATTTGCTGTACTCCCCCCATAACCCCTCCCTGCACCACCGCAGCATAGTCATGGCCCAGCCCCCACCTCCACTGGAAAGAGCCTAGTACTGCCCCTGGCCCCAGCCTGCAGCGGCAGCCCGCTATCACCCCTCACACAGATCCAGGGGGCACATGCCCCCCATGACTCCCCCAGGAGCGTGCATAGCAGTGGAATCTGCCCCCCTCCCCTCCACACCCCCTGGATGAGCGGTTCACAGCTCTGATCTGCACTCCACTCTGGCTGGGCAGTGCCTACTGCAACCCCAGCCCCGATCCCTCCCTCACCACAGGGGACTCAATCTGCCCCCGTTCCCCCCACACACACACCCACCTTCCCTGCAACAGACTTACCAGCAGGACGCTGCTCTGCAAGCTGCATTTAGCAGCCACATCAGAGAAAACAAAACAATTGCTGATAATGTCAATTTCTTTTTATCAATGCCACTATGATATGAACCAATGTATCAGTGCATCTCTAACAGCAACCTATAAGTTATTATTACACAGTGATTCTCCACCAGGGTGCTTTGGCACCTTAGGGTGCTGTGAGATCCTTTTATAGATGAGGCAAAATATTAAAACTATTAGGCATGCAAATACTACATGCGATTTACAAAATAAACCCAAAAATTTCAAACAGGAATCCATGGGGTCAGAAACATTCTGACCCAGTGTAGTCTTTTTCAGTCCTCTGCAACAGAAAATTGCTGTATAGTTTTTCCATAGTCAAAAAGCAATTACAAGCTTAGACTTGAAAGTCTCTGGGAAGAATTGGTGGGGAATGTAGTAGTGAATGGCACCTGAGGCAGCAGTGACCATGAGATGACTGCGTTCAGGATCCTGAGGAAAGGAAGGATGGAGAGCAGCAGAGTAAGAACCCAAGACTTCAGAAAAGCAGACTGACTCAGGAAACTCATCAGCAGAATCCCCTGAGAAGCCAGTCTAAGGGGAGAGGAATCCAGGAGAATTGGCTATACTTTAAAGAAACCTTACTGCAGAAACAAACCAACCCAATGTGCAGGAAGACTAGCAAGTACAGCAGAAGACCAAATTGGCTTAGCAGGGAACTCTTCAGTAAACTAAAACACATAAAGGAAGCTTATAAGTAGAAACTTGGACAAACAACTAGGGAGGACTATAACAGCATTGCTCACGCATGCAGGGATGAAATCAGGTGCAACTGGAGTTGCAGTTAGCAAGGGATATAAAGGGTAACAAGAAGGGTTTCTGCAAGTATGTCAGCAACAAGAGGAAAGTCAGAGAGTGTGGGTCCCTTACTGAATGGAGGAGGCAATCAAGCAACAGAGGATGTGGAAAAGCCTGAAGTACTCAATGACTTTCTCACCTCAGCCTTCACAGGCAAGGTCAGCACCCAAACTACTGCATCTGGCAGCACAGTTTGAGAAGGTAAACAGCCCTCAGTGGTGACAGAACAGATTAGGGACTATTTAGAAATACTGGATGCGTACAAGTCTATGGGGTGGGACACAATGCACCCAAGGGTGCTGAGGGAGTTGGCTGATGTCACTGTAGAGCTGCTGGCCATCATCTTTGAACTCTCATGGCAACTGGGAGAGGTCCTAGATGATTGGAAAACAGCAAATATAGTGCCCATCTTTAAGGAAGGGAAGAAGGAGCACTGAGGAAACTACAGACTAGTCAGCCTCACCTCAGTACCTTGAAAAATCATGGGGCAGATCCTCAAGAAATCCATTTTTAAGCACTTGGAGTAGAAACAGTCATCCTGGATTCACCAAGAGCAAGTCAGACTGCATCAGTGCCTTCTATGATGGGATCCATGATCCTTCTACGATCCACAGACTGGCTCTGTAGATGTGGGGAGAGCAATGGATGTGATATACAGTACCTGGACTTTAGCAAGGCTTTTGACAGTCTCCCACAACATTCTAGCAAGCAAGCTAAGCAAGTACAGGTTGGATGAATGGAGAGTAAGGTAGACAAAAAACTGGCTAGATCATAGGACTCAGAGGGTAGTAGTCAATGGTTTGATGTCTAGTTGACAGCCTGTATCAAGTGGAGCATCCCAGGAGTCAGTCCTAAGCCCAGTTTTTTCAGTATTTTCATGAATTACTTGGAAGACGGGATGAAGCGCACCCTCAGCAAGTTTGCAATTAACACCAAGCTGGGGGTGTGTAGTAGATACACTGGAGAGTACGGCTAGTATTCAAAGAGACCTTGACAAATCGGAGGATTAGACCAAAAAAAATCCCATGAGGTTCAATAAGGAGAACTGCAAAGTCTTGCACTTAGGATGGACCAGTCCTGTGCACCAGTACAGGCTGGGAACCATCTGGCTAAGGATGTGGACAAATTGGGAAGAGTCCAGTGGAAGACAACAAAAATGCTTAGGAGGCTGGGGTACATGACTTAGGAAGAGAAGATGAGGGAAGCAGGCTAATTTAGTCTGGAAAAGAGAAAACTGAGTGGGGATTTAATAACAGCCATCAACTACCTGGTGTGGTTCCAAAGAAGACAGAGCTAGATTGTTCTCAGTTATAGCAGATGACAGAACAATGGTCTCAATGTACAGCAAAGGAAGTTTAGGATAGATATTAGGAAAAGTTAGCCTCTCACTGAAACAGGTTACCCAGAGAGGTTGTAGACTCTCCATTCCTGGAGTTTTTTAAGACTCAGTTAGACAAAGTGTTGGCTGGGATGATCTAGGTTGGGATTGCCTTGCTTTAATCAGGAGCTAGATTAGATGACCTCTTAAGGTCTCTTCCAACCCTAACTTTCTATGACTCTGTGATTTTCTGAGAGGTGTCTTCAATCTAATGAGGCTGAGAACCAGTGCTATCAGGAAGATGGTACCGTGACCAGAAGATTTGCCCCATTCTGGAACAAATCTTACCATACTAAGAAAGACTGTGCTGCTCTACATTCTGCCATGAACGGTAGAGAAAGTAATTCCTCTTCTTCCTCCCTCCCCCATCTAAGAACCTCTGAGCTGACACTAGTCAGCTAATACCACGTGCTAAATAAGCAGCTAACCTTTAGTCACCTACTCTGCTTTTTCTTTAAACTGGTACATACCAGTAGCTCAAAATTGTTTATCAAGCCATAAAGCTGTAAAAGAAGATTAAAAAGCACTCTGTAATTTCTAACCACTCTGAAGAAGACGGAAAATAATGGAAAGCACATGGTAATTTTGCATTCTCCTGGCATATTATAAAAACTAAAAAACTTGCCAATTTTGTTGCAACAAACTCATAAAACGTCAAGCCTTTTTATAGGCACTGAATTGATTTTCAAGTTTCTTTTTTTAGTGACGTTAAAGAAGGAAGAGAACTACTATGCTGCCTGATCTATCTACTCCCCTAGCAATGCAGTACTGTCCTCCACAGTATATTCCCTAATACTTTATCCAGCCCAGTTCCGAAAATGGCCCCTTACTGATTTAACAAAATCCTTATAATGTATTTTGAAAGTATAATATTTCTATTTTAAAATGTTAACATAATCATTTATAAGTCACTTTTCTTTTGGGGCTGGTGAGCATTCTCCTTATTGTCCACATTCCCTTTATAATTTAGCATTGTTGACACTCAGGGCATTTTTACACATGCACATGTTGCAGCACTGGGTGCTTTGAAAAGAATCCCGAGAAGATTTGAAAAGCACCCAGTGTTGCAATGCACGCAGTTACGTAAGTGGCAAAATGTGCATCAGTGCTGAGAAAATGATGGCAGCTTGCTTTTGAAAACTCCTCTGAGGTGCTTTAATTTAAAAGTGACCCACTGCCATTTTCTCCAAGCTGACACACATTTCACTGCTTATACAACTGCACACAGCGCAGCACAGTTCATTTAAGCTCACATGTGGAATAGACTCGATTAATCAAGTCTGCTCTGAAGCAGTGGATCTCTGGCACATTACTGGAAAAAACATATGTGTATAAATGCCCTAAGAGAAAAAAACATCTAGAGGTGCACTGATATATCGGTCAATTTAAAGAAAATTGTCTATATCAGATATTGACCCAATGGGGTCAATAATTTGGCTGATAAATGCCCATGCTGCAGTGAAATTTGGGGTGGATGCAGCCCAAATTTGGAGCAGTGCCGCCAGTCTGCTCCAAGCCCAGCCCCCAGTAAGAAAAGTCCTGCACAGTGCAGCTCCAGCTCCACCCTGCAGCTACAGCCTGCCCTGTCCCACACAGATCAAATGGCACATGCCCCCCTGCCCTCCTGGGGTGCAAGCAGAAGCAGGAGAGGAGCTGCCCCAGTCCACAAGCCGTGGCTCTGTCCCACACCACTGGGCAGTGCCTGCCCCTGCCCTCCCCCTACCACAAGGGACACTGATCTGCCCTCCCATGCCCCTTCCCTTCCCCACTCCCTTCCACCACAACAGACTTACCACACAATGGCAGCTATATCAGATATCAGATCAGTATTGGCCGATATGCCTCCTTAAATATTGGCTATTGTTATTGGCCCCCCAAATCTCTATCAGTGCACCCCTTAAAAAAAATCCCTTCCAGTAACCTAGAACTATATGAAATCTATCTGTACTCTTTTTCTCTCTACTTCAAGCTGCAGGTAAACCATGAGAAATTAAGCAATCAGTAGAAAAAGTAACCCATTAACACCATCCTGTTAAATTACCGCCTCTCAATTTAAAGTGCTCCGATTCTACATTTTCTATGAAATGTGAGCAGCTGGGACATTAGCCTCTCAAAATGAGCACAAAGCAAAACATCCATTACTCACCTCAATTGTCTTTGCCCACAAAGGTGTACTTGGAAAATTGTGTTTGTAGACTTCGTTGGCAGTAGTGTTCACATCAACAGCAGCAACAACTTCTGCAGGTATGCAACTTTCTAGAATTAAAAGAGAGAAATCTGCAAAACTACCAGACTCCAGTATTCACATTTGCTTATTCTAGTGATAGCCTTCTTAAATTAACATGCTACAAGGGGTCCAGATTGATCTTATGAATTATTGCTAATCATCAAATTCACAATTGCAGAGCATGAAACAAATACAATGTCCTAACAGCAATACCTAGTGCATTTAAAAATAGATTCTAAAGTAATTATACTTGGTGTTTTTCTCAAGCCTCTTCTGTCCAGAACTAAGAAGAAAGACAAATCAAGTATGTGAAAAGCTGCAATATGAAACATACAGGTATTTTTATTCAGAAAATATCAGAAAATTCTTATTTACTTAATTTCACCAACAGCAAAGAGGGTCTAAGCCTCATGGGAAAAATGTACAGGTGAATTCAGTGACCTCCTATTAAAGGTCCAATTTATACTACCTTCTCTAGTCTCCTTGACTTTCTGAACAACCATTGTAACTACAAAGTATTTTGCACAGGTACATTCACAGTAGAGCAAGTGATGATTACACCTGAAACTACAGATCAGGTATGTTAACACTGACATCTAGTGTGAAAAGCATGTCAGCTTAACAGATCAACTACCTGCATTTAAAATCTGACACCTTGTCTTCCTGTTATACAAGTACAGTGTCTAAATGATAAAGGCAAATTTCAAACACAGGTAAGGGGATACCTCTTTCATTTATTATTTCTATTTTTTACATATAGACTTCTAATTCCCAGGAGTTTTTGTGTTCTCAGCACCCTGGTAAAAATATAAATCAACTCTCTCAAGTAGTTATCCCAGCAAGCAAATAAGAAGGGGAAATAATACTCGTAAAAGCTGACATGGTCAGACGCCCACCCTTTCAGCAGCGCTGCCTCATTCCCTCAAAAAATAATCAGGGACTTCACTCAACAACCCTAAATGCTGGTCCATGATTCAATTGAAAAAAGGTTAATGTCCCTGATTTGTTGGGTCCCCTACTGTTTTCAAAGAAAGTAACTGAGACACCCTTTCAACCCAAACCATGAAAGCTATTCTTCAAGGAAAAGAAACAGAAATATTACTTTAATGCTCCCAATTCATCACTTATTCCCTTATCCCCATGATGATAGGATTTTCTCAAGTTACATGGGTAAACTGCAATTACCACAAACAGAATTATTACTGAACCTTCATGCTGTGCTCAGGTTCTAAGATGAAGAAGCAAACAATGTTATAGAAAAATACTGCCCTTCTAAATCTTGCTTTTCTTAAATTGGCTATTTAAAGAGAAGTTGGAAAAACAACACACAGTAAGACCCTGCCTGCCTGCCTGCTCTGCTCGGTGCCCCGATAGTGGGTGCAGGGCAAATGGGCCTGGGGTGCCCAAGCAATAGGACCAGGATCTGGCAGCAGCAGTGGGGGCTCCTGGGAAGCCAAATCCAGCTGCCACATGACCCCTGCCCTAGTGCCCAGCCCCACAGACTATGGTGCCCATGAGCCACATGCGGGGATAGCAGGATGCACCAGGCAGTACCTCCGTGCTCAGAGGCATCAAGACCAACCCACATACCGCAGCTCAGGCTGTCCCACGCACTTGGGCCAGGTGGGGCCGAGTAACAGGCCATATATTGCCCACCCTTGACTTACAGTCACCATCATAAGCCATAGGAGCCTTTAAACTACTGTGACTTATTTCCAGATGCCTATGGCACCAAGGGATCATCATGGTACCTGGAACTGCCAAGGCTTAGGAAAAACCTCTCTACCAAAAATGCCACAGCTGTTGGGTACCAGGATAGGATGTTGCATAAAGGTATTATATAAGCTCTGGTTTGCTTGGGAATTCTTTTTTACAAGCTGATTTAACAGCTTTCTGATAGCTTTGTAACCCTGGAACAACACAGAGCAGCTCAATCAGTGACAAGAATCTGGCACTCTTCATCTAGCAAAGAAAAATCTAGGTTCTCTTCTCTCCTTTGCTGCCAGATTTTCAGACCACTGAGGAACCCTGTGGGCCAGACAGCATGACCCTACAGACAGGACCCAGTTCCTGATCCTGGTGCACTAGGGCCTGACCCCAGTATGAGGGTAACACAGGGCCCAATCCCAGTGCATTGGGCTAGGCAGGAGGCCGAGGCAGGACAGGGGGAAGCACAGGACCCTGATTCCCTGATCTCAGCACAGGGAGCTAGATGAAGGCATCATGGGGCCCTGGGCTTGATTCCAGTGTGTGAGGGTGGCACCGGGCTCCAATTCCTATACCCAGGGCCTGACCCCAGCATGCAGGGGTAGTGCTAGGCTCCCAGGCCCAATCCTGGCATTCAGGGATGCCACAAAGTCTAATCCTGGTGGTACAGGCCAAAAGGTTGAACAGCACTGAACTAACTCATTGGCCATTATACTTCTGTAAAAATGAAGAATAATTGTCTCAACAGAACAGGCACTAGAAGACGGAGCAAAGAGAAGATTCATGCTTTATTTTATTTAATCATCCACTTGAGCAACAGGCACAAGATCTATTTACCAGTCTAAAAATATGGAAATGCTCATGTCATACTAACAGCCCGCAAACTAAACTCCCCCCAAAACCATGGTAAAGCACTAACAAAGACATACATTGCCCTGCAGAATTTTTTTGAAAGACTAAATGCCAGTTTTCAAGACCTGGCAATTCCACTAAGCTATAGCCATGTAGAAAACAACTTAATTTTAGGTAGGAGAAAGATGCATACGTTTTCACAGTGAGTATAATTAACCACTGGAACAGTTTGCCTAGAGATGTTCTCCACAACCTGGAGTTTTCAGAGCAAGACTAGGTATCTTTCTAAAAGACACAGTACAGCTCAAACTGAAATTATAGGCTTAATACAGAACTTACTGGTAAGGATTTATGGCCTATGCTGTACAGCTGGAAAGGGCAATTATTTTAGCTGGGGGGCCACTTAACAAGTTCTGGTGAGCTGTCAAGAGCAACACACAAAATTTTAACAAATTATAAATAAAAAAGCAAAAATCCAAGATCTATTATAACATTTTAATTTAAAAAAATATGTTTGTCCTGATGCATGGTTTTTCAAATAGTATGCACAGGCAAGTGCATAATATCTCAAAATAAAGTCTTACTCTTGTATACTGTGGGGGGTGGTGTTTGTGCTGTGGGCTGGGTGTACATGTGTGGGGAAGAGGGAGCCAACACACCAGGTCCTGGGAGCCAGGCAGACATGGGGGGAGGGAAGGAGGACAAGGGCCAGCTGGGGTTGTGTACAGTAGGACCTTCCCAAGCAATGTAGTACATGTGTGTTCTGCCCCCCACACCTGGCCCATGGCTGTCCCCATGGCACTCTGCATGGGGTTGAGCCCTGCCCGTTCCTGCCCCTGTGCCTGCACCTACTCTGGGTTCCTGCCCCTGTGGGACAAACTGTGCCTCCACCCACTCTAACCCCAGCCAGTACACACAGCTTCCTGCCAAGGCTATTCCTGTTTCTGCTGCTGCTGCAGCCAACCAGGTACAGCTCAGCTGCTCCTCCTCCTGCCCCTGCAGATCTGCTCTGGGCGGGAGGCTCAGCCAGGCTGCTCCTGCCTGTGCTGTGCCAGCACGTGGGGCTCCAACTCCTGGCCCGCCTGGCATGCTGATCAGCCACCTGAAAGCGCTGGAGCTAGAGCCTGTATGCTGGGGAAGAAGCCACCCAGTCACAGGTTTCCCCGCAACCTGGAGCCTCTAGTTGGATGCAATTTATGCTAGTTGCATAAAAAATACTTAAAGGAACATTTTCTTTTTTCATGAAAAGTAAACATGTTAGCTTTGCTGGCTTTTATTCTGTGCCTTTAAAAGGATAAACATCATGAGAAGTAAACCCAGATGGTTACAAGAAGACTCATTTTATAAAAATGGGGACTAAAGTAACAAAAGTGCTCAACTGACTGATTTACCAAAACTTGGAACTCGCAAACATCCAGATAATCTAAACCAATTTTATGCACATCCCCAAACCACAAAACCCTTTACTTAATGTAAATTATATTCCCTTTTATTCAGATTCCCTAATTTTTATTCTTAACAAGGCTTTAGCCTAGAAGTATAGTTTAAAAGAACCATGCAAATCAGGCATGTCAGTGGTTAGAGGCTGCATTTTCTACTTATCACACACTTCCCATAAAAAGAAGTAACCAGATTTAAAAAAAGGATGCCAGCTCCATGTATTACAAATACATACAATAGTATGTATACAAATAAATACAAATAGTATTGTATCTATCTGATATGTAAATTTCAATTGATATTTAACCCTTCAAGGCTACACAGGGTCATTCAAACAAGTAAAGGGAAGGTTTTAATCCTATACAGAGACCTCTTCATCTGTCCTGACTGGAACCGCTACAAAAGAACCTCAGCCTTACTATTTATAAGTATTGTCATTTCTTCATTCAAAAGTAATCCCAAAAGAACGGAAATGCAAATTACAACACACAATGGTACTGCTGCAACTGTTCAGGAATTCTACTTGTGATAGTACACTATAAAAGAAAGTGTTAGCAATAAACTGAACTTTTTCGATGACAGTAACAGGAACTCCCTGAAAACTGAAAATGCCCAGAATATAAATTAAATGATTTGTTACATACTCCCAGCCTTTTCAAGCCCAGCCTTATCCAATATGGTATGATAAAAAGCAGTAAACCTGTTACATACTTCTTTGCAATATATTGATATTTCCCAAAGGCTACTTCTTAGGAATGAACAGCTCTCATAGGTTGTTGCCTTTATGTTGTGGCATATTATATTTCAAATAGATATCAGTAGGAGCTCCCCAACTTTCTCTCACACTCGTGTTTGTTAGTCACCAGAGGCTTGTCCAGGACATTTAAAGTATGTCTAGCATAATACGAGTATAATATTAGGAAGAGATCCATATAACATTTGGTGGCAATTATGCCACGTATACGAACACTAACAAATGGCTGAGCTAAAAGTAGTGACACAGACCAAATTTCTGGGTAAAAAATATCTTATACAGAATCTCTTCACTGATAGTAAAGTAAAAATATTGATCCTACTGCTTTTAGAAATAAGGCTATTTTAAAAAGAACTAGGGGGGAAAGAGTATCTATTACTCTTATTTTGACAAAGACTTCACAGTCCTTATAACTGTGATCAAAGACGTGTTTTGTTCATACTCTCTCCCAGAAACTGAAGAATTAGTATGGGGCTAAATCCTAAAAACTGTTATATAAGCTTACTCATTGTTCCTCTTCCTTAAGATTATATGAAAGCAGAGCTGGAAGGGGCCTCATGAAGTCATCTAGTCCAGTCTCCTGCTCAAGGTAGGATCATCCCTGACTAAACCATCCCAGCCAAGTGTATATCTAACCTGCTCTTGAGAATTTCCAGGGATAGAAATTTCATAACCCCTGTAGGTAGCCTGTTCCAATGCTTGACTACCCTCATATTCAGAAAGTTCCTCGTAATCTCCGATTTAAATTTCCTCTGATGTAGCTTGAGTCCATTGCCCCTTGTCCTGTCCTCTACAGCCAAAACAAAAAGTATTATCTTCATTCTTCTTGCAATTGCCTTCCAGATATTTGAAGAATATAATCAAATGCCTCATCAGTCTCCTGACTAAATAATCCTAGTTCTTTCAGCCTTACCTGATAAATCATACTGGCCAGAACTCTTATAATTTTTGTTACTCCCTGCTGGACTCTATCCAACAAGTCCACATCTTTCCTGAAGCGCAGGGCCCAAAACTGAACACAATACTCTACATGAGGCCTCACCAGTGTGGAACAAAACAAAAGAATCACTTCCCTTGACTTGCGACCCAGGATGCTGCAACAAGAAAACTATGGTGGCTCATAAATTTAGGGTCCACTGTAACTCCCCTGTCTTTCTCTACAGCCACCCATTCCTCAATCTGTATCTATCCATGCATTATTCTGCCCCAAGTGCAGGACTTTGAACTTGCCTTTGTTTAATTTAATCTGATTTACTGTGGACCATTTCTCCAGGTCATTCTGGATCCTAGCCCTACCTCCAGAGTGTCTCCAGCTCCTTCCGACTTAATGTCATCAACAATTTTTCTAAGTGTGCACTCAATCCCATCCTCCAAATAATTAATGAAAATGTTAAACAATACTGAACTCAGGACAGACCCCTGGGGAACACCACTTGATACCTCTTCTCAATTAAACATTTGAGCCATTGGCAACTATTCGTTGAGCATGGTGATTTAGCTAGTTGTGTTATGTATCCTCTTACAGTACTTTCATCCAGTTTGTATTCCTTTAGCTTGTTAATGAGAATGTTGTAAGTGACAATGCCAAAGCCTTCCTAAATTTTATCACATCCCCACCCCACCACCACATCCACAGAGCCTGTCACTCTGAAAGAAAGAAATCAAAATCATAGAAAGAAATCAAGTTGGTCAAGCATGACAGCTAAATATGTAAGCATGCAAAAAGAAGCAATCTTGCTTGTTTGATACTCTAACACAGGGATGTCAAACATATGGCCCACAGAGCCATGTTGTGTGGGCCTGGCAGAGGGGCCTGCCACTGAAATCTAAGGCACAGAGCCCCATTCGTGACGCGTGGGTAGCCTGGGGTGAGTGATGGCCATGAGCCCCCACAACTGCCATTGCTACCACTTACACCGCTGTGTCCAGATCAGGCCCCAGGTCAGGTGAGTGCCAAGGTCCGGATACAGCCTGGCAGGCAGAGTGAGTGTAACACCCCTCTCACATGTGCACAGAGATTATAAAGCATAACTCAAAACCAATGTGGCCCTTATAATTAATCCCAGTTTACAAAGCTTTATGCTATACCCCCCTTGTAAACTGGGATTATATAGAAATAAATAAAAGCAAGAAGCAACTGTGACCGCCTGAAACCTGAGATCCTGCTCCTGCCTTTGTTTCTAGGTGATCTGCACCATCACAGATCCTCACAGGAGGTGAGGGGCTTCATACCAGCTATGAATTGCCTGCCCAGGGGAGTTTTCCCTCCATTGACTCCTCTGTGAAATCCTATAAAATATGAACTTCCATTTCCACCCAGGAGAACTTTGGGGGTTTGTGGCTGAAAGCTTGCAATTAAAAGAAAATCTTGTTGGTCTAACAGAAGACATCACTTTTACCACAAGTCTCGATTGCCTTTTCCTCTAGACCAACACGCATGCACACATATCCGCACACACAGCACATGCAAACACCCCCCCCCACACACACACACTGTATTGTATAGGTGCACGTGCGCACAGAGCTGAAGCAGGAGCAAAGGGGGCTAGGGTGACGGCTGCCCTACCAAGGCCCGAAAGCCCCCAAGGCACCCACCCGCCCGCCCGCAGCTCCCACGTGGCGCGCACCTGCCGCCTGAGGGGGCCGGGGACGAGCTCTCCCATTCTACAGCTGGGGTTTCTGAGGGTCGGAGAAGCCAGGAGGCCACCCAGGCCGCTCAGTGGGGCGGGCCTTGGAGCTCCCCGCCCTGCCCTGCAGTGCCATAGCGCGACCCGGGCCGGCCCGGCCCCCCTCTCGGTGGCGGCGGCCGGTACCTCTGAGCGCCTGGTGCATGCCGCCTAGGCCGCTGAACAGCTCGAGAGCCCGCAGCGGCTCCATCCCCGCGCGCGGGTGCAGGTGCCGCCGCCGCCGCCCGTCCGGGCTGCCCCGCCGAGCCGGCGCCTGCGTTCCGCCGCCGCCCGGTCCCCGGGGACTCCGCTCCGGCAGCCGCAGCGCCCCGGGCTCCACGCCGCGGCCCCGGCGACGGGGCACGGCTGCTCTGACCCACCTGGGGCTCGAGCTAGCCTGCCGGGCAGCGCCCACGCGGGGTTTGCGGTGGGGAAGTCGGTTCTGCTCCCGCGGGGCGAGCACGGGGGCCCCACGGGCCACCTCGGCCCACGGCTCGGGACAGCCCGTGGCTCGCTTCTGCAGCCGCAGTTTTATTGTGCAACCTCCTTTGAAAACCACCATTTCAAACCGTGTACCCTGGCAAGGCAGGGAGGAAGGAAGTCAGTGATGATGAAACTGTCCTCGTTTGTCTAAGGCAGCTAATTGCCTTGGCCAAACAAAGAAAAAGGAAAAGATGGCCCAAAGGCATTCCCTTACCGCACCAAAGAGCACATTTGCAGTAGAGCATTTCCAAGAGAAAACTCCTGCCAAGTCATAAACACTACCCTTCAGACATGTGCCTGGGAGTGTAATGGGACTATTTACCCAGTGGCAGTCAGGTTACTTACAAGTGTAGGTGCTTGCAACATTGGGCCCTAAACTAGTTTCATTGAACGTAAATTAACTTTTTAAAAATGTTCATAGATTTCATAGACATTAGGACTGGAAGACCTTTTCAAAATGTTCCTTACGCAGTTTCATATGTCAGTCATGTTTTCTTTGAACCCCTTAGAGATCTGTCATGACCAGGGTGAATTTGATGAGAAGCTCTCAGTCCTTCAAAATTGGATTGTACGGCCAAGAGAGCATATTGCCTCTAACTACCTAATGCCACTTGTCTTCTTATAGAGGTGTACAGGGGCAAGGCCCCAGCGTCATTCGCTATTCGAAGAGTTTATGTGATAGTTGGACATTTTGTCAAGGGAATTCAGGTGCGTCTGGTCCCAGAGACTTCTGGAAAGCCTGCGCTATTGGACTTTAATGAAGCAATGACCCATTTTCCATTTCTGAGCATGTGTGGCATGCCTGTGTTTTGGGTGGAAAAGCATGTGAAGGGAAGGTAACCATTTTGAGTGAGTGACAGGTGGGGTGCTGGCTGCGACGGTAGAGTAGTATGTACACGTATGTGACTGGCTAAAGTGGGAATGAGGTTTGTTGCTGGGCCACCGGCATATCAAAACTAGGGCTGTACAAAGCTTCACAGACTGTTTCATTTTTCGTTGTTTCACCTCCTTTCAAGCTCAAAACTGAAACAAAACAAAGGGCTTCGAAACAGCCTCAAAACAAAATGAGGCCAGTCGAAACGTTTCAAAAGTTTTGAAACGTTTTGAATTTCGAAGCAGCCTGGTGGTGAGAGGCAGGAGAGAGCCAGGGCTGTGCTCCAAGTGGCTCTGCCCCGTGAAGAGCACAAATCAGGCTCTCCCCGCCTCCTCGGATCGGCTCTGGTGCAGGGCCCAGGGCAAATTAGCTCATGCATGGACTTGCTACTGCCCTGATCCAGAGACGGGAACAGATCCTTGCACAAGCTGATTTGCCCCAGGCCCCACACCGAAGCCAATCGGAGGAGGGTGCAGGGCCCAAGACAAATCAGCTTGTTTGGGGACCCACTTCTGCCCCGATCCCAGGGTGGTGGCAGGTCCCCACGTGAGCTGATCTTCCCCAAGCCCCACATTGGAACCAATCAGAGGAGGATGTGGGGTCCGGGACAAATCAGCTTGTGCAGGAATCTGCTACTGCCCCGATCCCAGGGTGCCAGCGGGTCGCCACACAAGCAGATTCGCCTCAGGCCCCGTCTGCCGCTGACCCCAGGCAGCAGCACCAGCCTCCTGTCATCTGCCAAGCAGATCCGGGGCTCGCCTGCACCCCCAGGAGGGCTGCAGGAACTGTGCTGGATTGCTCCCAGGGGTGCAGGTCCCGAATCTGCCTTCCAGATCACCAGAGGCCGGTGCTGCCAGATGAGGCCAGCAGCAGCACCAATTTTCCAGGCGCTGGCTATGAGCAAAACATCATCGAATAGCCAGAGTTACGATGAAACAAAATGGAACAGTGCTTTCAAAACAAAACAAAACTCAAAAGGAAACACTATTCCGTTGAAGCAGAAGTCGAAGCAAAACAATGATGTTTCACGCAGCCCTAATAAAAACGCACTTGCACGAGAGAGTTTGGATTCTTGTTGGCTGGACTGGTGTGGCGGTTCATTGGGTTGTTGGTGTTGATCCTGCAGAAGAGGATAAAGAATCATGAAGAGATTTCTGCTACCTTTGTGGTAAAGTATTACCGCATCCTTGTATTTCAGGAATACCAGTAACTACACTGAGCTGGGGATGACTGGCCAGGATAGTTCTAAAGATTCCCAGGTAAGTGAAGGGGGGGGGGTGTACTTACCCAAGTTGTGTTTGTTAGTTTGAGATTGGCTTGTTTGATTGGTTTTATGACTTATTGATTTATGAAATTCTAAGAATATTTGTACGTGTGTCTTAACTTAGTGAGTGGCTTATAATGGGTGCTTGGCTGCATAGAACAGCCCATTGGCAAGTCTTGTTTCTGTGAATTGAGCAATCGCAGGGCAACTTCAGTTGGGAGTCACTGGCTTAACAAAGTTTACCTACTTGCTTGCTTTAACATTGTGATATTGCTACTAAAGTGATCCTGTTGATAGTGCATGGAAATAGTTCCAGTTTAACCCTGTATTATACTGTTTGCCCTTTCTTATAATATAGTGTGTTCTTTGTTTTAGTTCTGTGTGGTGTGCTGTGTCTTTCTTACACATACCTTAAATTACTTATCGTCGCAGAAGCCCACTGGACACCCAGCCTTAGTGCTTAAGTAACCTTTAGTGTTGAGGCTAGCTGACACAAACCCTAGCAATTATTAAGCATCTCTTTCAATGCTTTAATCATGGATTATACAAGAGCCTTCCTAACTATAAATTTAATGTTTGAATTGGCTAATTTGTATAACTGGCAGTTGGTGCTCCAATGGAGGCAGTGTTTGCAAGTAAAGAACAGTGTTGAAGGCAAACGTCTGGTGTTTTATAAAAAGACTGCTCCAGTCACGTAGGGCTTATCAACCATGACACTCAGTCCCCTCAGGAAAAGGAAATTCAAGTTCAAACAAAGTCCAGGTTAAGTTCATACAGCCAGGTTGTAGAAGCTGTGCTCGTCTTGTATCCTATGGATCCCTACATAGCAGGGTGTCTCCAAGAAGTGTTGCATAGCTGCTTTTGCCTGAGAGCTGTGGAAAGTGGGGAAAAGCCTGCTGCATTCTGGGGCACACAGCTTAAGAGCTACATCTGATTTCTATGAAGGGGGAAGAACGAATGGGAAGCTCCAAGTAACTGAGAAGCTAAACAGAAGAGTACACATTGCCTATAACAAGCCATGGAGTTGGTAACTCCTCATCTCAAAAAAAGCTGAGGGAGTTCCAAGTGAAATGGCTAGGTTGTGCAAAAATGAGATGTGAGATATGTTGGCTGGATGTACAGGATCTTATACCCTAATAGGACAAGGTTGATGAGGAAGATACAGGGAAAAAAAGTTGGTTTGAGAGAATATGAAAAAGGTTAGAGTCAGTCTGCAACATGAACTCAGCAGGAACACTGAGAAATGAAGAACAAGAGCAACTAACAGGATGAGGGGGAGACAAACATGTCATTTTTTATTTGATCAAATTCATCATTTATTCCATTGGTTTTCATAAAACTATACCAGGGTTGAATTTGGCCCCTTGTCTTCATATTGCCAAAATGCCACGTGCAGCTGGATATACAGCAGAGTGTGGGGGCCGAGAAACACCGGCAGAATGGGGCTGCTGATAGAGTGGAATTGGTTAGATGAGAGGCAGCAGTGGTTGAAACAAAAAAACTTTACTTACAAGCTGTATACACGAGGTATGCAGTGTAGGCACAATCCATAGACAGATACAATGAAAACTGTAGACAGGCACACCGGTGCTCACACACTCACGCGGGGTATGGGGTACATTGTGGCAACCGCGATGGGGAGTCATTGGTGGTTGATCAGGCCTCCTCTGTGGCTCCAAATGCACATGGGGATCTTTCCCTCCACGCATCCGAGCTCTCCTCCAATTTGGGCGGGTACCACCCAAGCCTTTTGTATGGCCAGCAAGCCAATTGCTGACCGCCACGTGTGCATAATTTACACTGAGCCAATCGAAAGCATGCACTCGATGGTGCAGCTGCAAGCTTTTGGCGGGCTCTGATACTGCACCAAGGGCTTTTCCTGCCTTACAGGGGAAATCCCTGCACCGGGGACTCACAATGTGCCTGAACGCAGCTGTGCTGAGGCATCTCTTAACCGTTTAGCTCTGACATGCCCCCTTGCCGAAGGCACAGTTGTAGCCGGAGCACATTCGAGTTGGCTAATTCATCGCGTTGCCCGACGGGTTCATGCCGCAGGTAGGTATAAACAAAAGCGGACAACGAAGCAATCTCATTCTCCAGGGATCTAATCAAACAATAACCCATCAACACACAACTACACATTAACAGGTTGGTGATAAAAAGTTCAATTATCTGAACTGATAACAGTTCAATTATCAGGACTTCAGTGGGTGTCATTGCGTCCTGGTCTCTCGAGGTACTCCCTCTCTCAAAATATTCTCTCTGGTCTGGTCACACACGTCTCAGCGGACCTGCAGAGATAGTCTGCTCTCTCAAAATTGTCTCTCTCTCTGATCTGGTCTGCACACACTCCGGCTGACCTGTAGAGAAAGAAACTCTCAGAAAAATTAATTAGCTTGTCTCACAAAAATCAATCATTATCACAAGATGATTTGTCATCTGGCTCATCTTGCCATTGGAACCCCAGCTCGTACGCTAGGTTCCACTGACCCTCATTGCCCAAAACTCGCAACTGCTGCTTCGTGAGTCTAGAATAACACATCAGGTATCTGAACATCTCTTGTTCCTCTGGTGTTCTCTGCGCTGGCTGAAATCATCGCAGGGTTGACTCATGCACTGGATGCTGCTCTGGGTCGCTGGGCTCCCTCTGACCCAAGTTACCGCAAAAAATCACTTGCAGGCTGTCCGACTAGTGGATTTAACAAAATTTGGAGAACGATGGCAGCTCTTCCTCTGTTCACCTCAACACAAGCACCAATACTCATCAGCGTGATTGGAACAGTTCCAGGATCTTGCAGATAACGATGAGGCCACAATTCCTGTTGCTGGGATGGTGACAGTCCCAGTGCACGCTGTCTAGGATTCCATGTGCAGTACGAAATCCCGATGATCGCTTGCAAGATCTGTTCCACACTGACTGTCAATGGTTCACCTTCATGCCATGCATACACTCTCTGACTGGCCTGACCTGCAACAAGTGCTGGAAACAAAATAGGCCAATAAATATTGTATGTCACCATTCCAATGTCAGCAGCATGTCCTCCGCTCCACGAGGCTCGTCTGGTAAGAGAACTCACCTCATGTTGGTCCACTAGGTCGGATCCAAACTCCATGACCAGGCGTCCCATCCACATAGCTAGGGTTTCTGCTGACCTTATCTTGGGCTTTTTACACAGAGCCTGTAATTCAGTTCAGGTTCTGCCATGATGGGTGCTGGCAGTAGTGCAGGCTGCACTCATCATTTGACTCCTCATTGACACAGGGTGCGTGGCTATCCAAGTCATTGCTGCATCCGACGGAGAACTCAGTTGCAGTTTGCCTCCCGCCGCCTCCTGATTATGGCCCGGAGGCGGGCCCATGGGGATCTCGGGGGGTGGAGTCGCTACTTCCGCCTGCCCGCCGATAGCTCTGCCCTCCTCTTCTACCTTTCCGTGGCGGCTCCTCTCCTCTTCCATCCTTCCATGGCTGTTCCTCTCCTCCTCTGCCTTCCCATGGGTAACTCCTCCCTCCTTCTTGACCCTTCCGTGGCAGCTCCCTTCCATTTCACCGCCATCTTGTGATTACGGGGGACCTCAGCTTTCCTCTGTAGCTGCAACCCGCTTGACCGTGTGAACAGCACGCAATTGGGCTTCCAACTCAGTCCTTTCCCACATCAGGGTCGTGACTGTATGGAACATTACTTGCAGCATTCTCCCCTTCCCATACTCTGTGCCAGTCCCTTCAATCACGGAGTCTCCCTCCATCTCCACTCCTCCATGGAGCTCCAAAAGCTCCAACTCTCCCAAGTCCGGTAACATGTCCAAATTAATCAGCGCTGGCTCCTTACTCTCCCGCACACAGCACATACAGCGAACAAACTCCCCACTGAGAGTGATATCTTCCTCACTCAGCTTCTGTGCAGATGAGGACTCACTGCCTCCTTGGTCTCAGGGTTTAAATCGAACCCGCTCACTCCCCATTTCACATCTGAATGCTCTCGGGTGGAGACACACTTCCCACTCTTTCTCAGGTTCCCATTCTCCCTCGAACAAAAGGTAACCGCTCACAAATCTTCCACCCAATCCGCCTGCTTGATGGAAAACGAAGTGCGCTCCCAACTCCACAGCATCTAGCACGTGGCATTTTCCACTGTGCCAGGGGCAACCTTCAACTAATTCCAACTCCATTGCATCTTCCCGGTGTACCGATCCTGTTTGTGACGCCAGGTGGGGCTGAGAAATGCCGGCGGAATGGGGCCGCTGATAGAGTGGAATTGGTTAGACGAGAGGCAGCAGTGGTTGAAACAAAAAAACTTTACTTACAAGCGGTATACACGAGGTATGCAGTGTAGGCACAGTCAGTAGACAGACACAACGAAAACTGTAGACAGGCACGCCGATGCTCACACACTCATGCGGGGTGGCAACCATGACGGGGACTCGTTGGTGGTTGATCAGGCCTCCTCCGTGGCTCCAAAATGCACGTGGGGATCTTTCCCTCCACGCATCCGAGCTCTCCTCCAACTTGGGTGGGCACCACCCAAGCCTTTTGTATGGCCAGCAAGCCAATTGCTGACCGCCACGTGCATAATTTACATTGAGCCAATCGAAAGCATGCACTCGATGGTGCAGCTGCAAGCTTTTGGTGAGCTCTGATTCTGCACCAAGGACTTCTCCCGCCTTACAGCGAAAATCCCTGCACCAGGGACTCACAATGTGCCTGAACTCAGCTGTGCTGAGGCATCTCTTAACCATTTAGCTCTGACACAGAGTAGTGGCTGTATAGAACCAGTGGGGAGAAGCAGCCCTGACGCATGCCAGAGGAGACCCCAAGACAGTAAAGCCCTACTTTACTTCCCCTCCTATCCTACTTTTGTCCGTACCTTACACTCAATCCTCTCTACTGCTCCTGAGGCTAGATGTAGAGCCTACCATAGGAGATTGCTGTCCCCTCTGCCAGGTTTATGCTGTTGGAAGGGTTTTACATTGGCTTTGTCCAGGCACTTCAGGACCACTTGACTCTGTTTAGTGGACTGGAGAGTCTGATTCATAGTATTTAGATGCTATAATAATAAGAAAGCTCATAAAACAGAATGGGACTTTATTAGTCTCCTGCTGAAATGTATGGAAAGCACCATTGTCTCCATACTACTCATAACTGAATCACTTTTTAGTATAAAGAATATAATAAAGAAAGCTTATCTAACTTTATTCCAACCACATATTTGGTTCAATGTGAGGTATCACCCTCCGCAAAATCCTATCATTTTAGTAGTCAGTCCTGTAGTTCATATCAATCTAACAAGCCTTGCATGGTTTAAGCTCCTTAATTTATAGAAAAAAGGAGCAAAATGCAAGTGAGGAATTTGAATGCAACCTTCTTTCATAGATTTACTCATATGGACTCTGCATGGCCTTGAAATAAATGTGAAGCTTTGCAATTATGTCAATAGGCTTTGAATCAGGCCCTCTGTGATAGTGCTTAATGGACAAATGAGAACAATGGTTAAGTGCCATTTCAGTATTCATTTTCATATTTCTTCTTCCAAGAAAGATATATTGGGGGTCGTGCAGTGGTGTGTGCGTTTCCATTCAGGCAGTGCTGTTGGAGTCAATACCCTTCATGGCTCATTATAATGGACCTGATTCCTGATAATCTCTTGTTGTTCCACAGCTATTAATGACCCCCTATCCTTTTTAAGGGTCTTGATAGTCCATTAATCAAACTAGCTTTTTTCTGCAGTTTTACTGCCTGCTAGCTATTTTTGATAACATCTCTCTCCTATTTCAAAGCCCTGCACACTATACTTAGTTCTACCTAAAAAAACTAGCTCAGGTGAGTTGATATCAAGTCAGGTGAATAGTTACTCAGGTGTGGAAATGATTTACAAAGAAGTGTTGGATGTACCACCAAGATTCTCAGAAAGGCTAGATTTTGTTTCATGAATCTGAAGAAGAAATGTACATTTAGCTATAATTAGTACAGTACTAATAAAATAATATATGTGGATAATTTTTGTCTAGTTTGCTGTATTTTTAAACTACGTTTATAAACTAGCAAATTAGTACACATTCCAATAAAGTTATATTTATTTTTGCTTTGCTCTTAAATGGAATAATATAGCACTGGGCCCCTATCATATTAGTAAATTTTCTAGCTTCTCTTTAGCTTAAGAGAAATATGTTTTGTGCTATATGCAATGATATACCACAGCACCTGCACCTCCCTTTGAAAATCCTAGATCCACCCATGGATATATCATCCTACATGTGAAATGCACTCTGAGGAAGGAATCATTCATACGAACATAAATGCCATGCTGTATCAGGCCAGTAGTCCATCTAGCTCAGTATCCTATCTGCAATTCATCTAAACTTCTAATACCTGACAATGTATGAAGACTGTGGAAAGAGTCTTCTTGCCATATCATGTGATGGAATAAATTAATTACAGCACATTTCAGGTTTTAAGTAGACTTCCATGAGGTGATGATAAAACACCCACTGATTTCAAGACACAAGAATTTTAGCCCATTGGAAGGCAAGACTCCTTAGTGCCTTGCAGGACTGAGCATTTAACATTTCCTTGGGGCATGGGCAGGATGGTCTTGATAAATCAGTCTTAACCATATGCATTACTTTTATATAAATTGATAGAGTTGCTTGAAAAATATTAACGTTTATTGTAAATGAATGCATCATTTAAAATTTAATAATTTATTCATGAATCTGCAATTTTCTTGAACTGTGTGTATATACTATTAAAAACAGCAAGAGTAACCTTAGCGCTTAAATTATATTATCAGGAGTGTAGGGAGGAACGTATCATACCAATATTTCCACCCAGATGGCTTTTTAAAACTTTCCTCCTAGCAACTGGCAGTATTTCCTCATTTTATCTCCTGTTTTGAGAAGTTTGCCCACAACTTTGATAATCGGTCTGATACAACACTTAATCACACTAGATCTGAGACTGTTGCCCTGGTAACCAAAACATATATCCAATGAAATAATTTTTTGATGTGAATGGGGACGTGCCAACAAAACCACTACAGCATTTCCACTTTTACAGGGTTTTTTTCAATTGTTAAACTTGTCAAAGATATTAAATTTTATCACTTAATGAATATACGAAAATGACATTTCACTGTTTCTGAAAGAAAGAATCACAAACTGGAAAATACACCACAGACTCTTATCACAGAGAGGATAGAAAACTAGGATCATAGGAAAGGAGGACTGGTAGGTATCTTACAAAGTCATGGAGTCCAGCTCCCCACTCAGGGTAGGATTACCCCTGACTAAACCACTGCAGCCAAGTCTATCCAAACTGCTGTATCTGATAGCAAGCTACACTTTTTTTTTGCAGTGCTCAACACAAACATGCACACCATTTTTTCAGCACTTTATGGGGTTACATTAATGTTCCTTATACCCTCTCTACCCTTCCTAGTATATATAAATCCAGATGGTCACCATCAGATCAGCTGTTCCCTCTGTTTCCAGCTGTTTTCATTCCCATTGCATTCATGAAAAAAAATTCTGTTCAGGTAAATAATAATACATCATACATTCATTGCAATGACAATATTATTGTGATTTAATTGTTTTAGACTTCATCCTAGAGTAAATACCTAAAGCTGAACCCTCTAAAATAAGGATTTATAATAAAAGCCCTGGTAGACCTCTAACTATGAAGTTCCTGTAAATTATGGCTTTATATATACAGAAAGTCAGAGAAAAAGAGATTTAGATATTACCATTCAGCCTATAGGACTTGTAGAATGGTATTAAATGGGAAGAAAAATGCATTTAAAATGACCGTTTAAAACTGGAAGGTAAATAAAATGTTAATGTTGAAAACTAAAAATATTTAGTTCTAATGTGTACCCAGATATAGCTTAGTGTATACCTAAGTGCAGATTGGCAACTGTATGTAGACTTCTCAGCAGGCTAGAAATAAATCTCATAATTTGGATCAGAAATCTCTGTGGTTCAGAAGGAATGTTTGGTATCTCTATGTCATAACCTTGCTATGTAATCTTCTGGGTATAAAAAAGTTGTAATATCCTCTCAACAGCAAGATTGCAGGCCATTACTTTTTCCTGTTATTTATTAAAGTACAGCAACCCTGAAACAGCTACAATGTTTCTACTATGGACAGATTCTAACCTGAAATATTTCTGTCACACCGCTTATCCCAATATATTACCTTTAAAATGTGAAAAGGTTTTGCAGCTTATCAAAACTGAACTTTGTTTAAGTGCATTCAAAATGCAATAGGCTGCAGCCAATAAGCTGCCAGAGGATTTCACATCCACTCCACCTGGTTTCTGGCTGCTCTACACAGCTTCTGGTGGCTTTCTGCTTCCATTGCTGTGCCAGCAGAGATGAAGTATATCCTGGGAAAGCATATGACACTGAATGGGTGGGGATGGTCACCAGGAGACATAGGAGACTGGTAGTGGGTGCAAGAGAGTGCATGTGCCCAACCTTACAGAGCTGATGCCCCTCCTGACAGCTGACGGTGCTGCTGTTGATAGGGGCTTGTGCCTCACCTGACAGGGTCAGGGTCTTCTGCAGGTCGCCCCCCAGATTCAGGAGGCACTAGTCACTCATGCCAGAGATGTAGGTGTGTCTATATGTACCTTCCGCAGAAGCCTACTTCCATTCAGAGTGTGGTTGCTCTCCTGGCAGAAAGAAAGGGTTCTGCCATGACAAAACAGCCACAGCTTAACTTAGCTTTCCAGTCACCAGTGTAGTATTTCTAGGAACCCATCTGTACCCATTATGACTATTGAGACCCAAGGTGTTCATTTACAGACCTTGAGTCTGTCATGCAAGAAATGAAAGCCACATCAGACTAAGTTTGTCTATCTCACCCACTTCTTTTCTAAGAACTCCTCAGAGGAAGTTCTGTAACTATAGTGTGTGTTTGGAGGAGGAGTCAGATACAAAAATGTTTAATGATTCCTTGTTTCATGCTTTTTAAATGTTTGGATTGCCCAGTTAAGTACAGAATTTAATCTTCTGGTGTTGGGACCATGGAGGAGTTTTCCAGGCAATAAGGAGAAAAGGTAATTGATACTGCTTCTTTAATTAAGGCTTTTTGGATTTCTGTTATTTACCAGGCAATTTTAGCTGATTGGTTCAATTTGGCTAGCAGCAGTAACCCTGGACAGATTGTGACTGTATGTTTTCATTATATTATTGGTATTTTTTGTTGTTATTGCACATTCCAGTACTTCATCAAAAAGAAAGGGATAAAAAAAATAGTCCTCTACTGAGTAAAATGGGCTCTATAGTTAATCACTGAAATCAGTAAAACATAAAATAAAAATGCTCCCATTGAAAGTAGTGGGTATGGAAAAAAAAAAGCCTCAGTTTTTTTCAAAGTTTAGAAACAAACTAGCAACAGCTGCAAAAAAATTGTAAATATATTTCAGGACTAGCTATATCTTTTCGCTGACATGCTTATGAAGTATCACCTAAAGTGACTGTTTGTCCAGTTTTCAGGATGAACTTGCATTTCCAGGGATTTCAGTCTGGCCTTACCTATAGCTTGTGGCTTGTTCTCTAGGCCCAGGTGATGAGTTTGGGCTTGGGTTTTAGCCTACGGTTAGGTCAGGTGACCAGACATCACCTGATGATAACCAGGATGGGTAGACTTTCCTGTAAAATAGTGCTTGCACTCTCAGGGACAGGAATATGTCTACACTGTTGCCACTTCTGTAACTGTAGTTGTTGTAGATGTACTGACCTAGCATTAAATTGACTAAATCAGGTTTTGTTAGCAGTGTAGTTTTACTGCAGCCAGTAGTTTAATGGGAGCTATGAAACCCATCCAGGAAGCTGGGTAAATAAATATTTGGGCAATTAGCTCAGGCTAAGTCCTTGATATTGTTCCTACACTGCTATCAGTATCTAAATTATCAGTTTGAAGCTTGCTCAGATATGTCTACAAAATCTTCAATTACCATGACTACAGTGCAGATGTAGTGAAAGATTATGAGCTGGGAAAGACCTAGGAAAGGTCTTACTAGAAAGGCCCAAAGTGGGAGAAGTCAGGGATGCAATTGTGTAAGAGTAAGTGAAAATCTTTTTTAAAGCTTTGTAAAAGCTCCTAAGTGAAATAAAATGTGCCTAAGTTGTCACATATGGCTGTTGCTGTTACATAGTAAGTGTTGCATGCACTAAGCATTTTCTCATAACTAAATAAAAAAAAAAGTAGAGTTAGCAATTTTGATGTTCTTTTCCTGAGGTAGAAAGAAACTGTGTGCCCTGATGAACATAATGTAATGAGAGAGATTTCAGACAATTGAAATATTCCATTGCAGGGTTTGGTATAGCACTAAATAACAGCACAGACAGTATAAAATTCAAAACTTGGAAACAAACAAAAAATAAATCCATACAATTCATTCTAACATGAAGTGTACATAAATCTGATTTCCAGTGCATGTGCTACCAGCTCAAACAGTATGCATATTCTAACACTATAGCTGGCAGCAGCATCTCCAGAAAAGAACAGGAAATCAATAGGACTTCCTATTGAAAAAAAAAAGGATTTCCTATTAAAAAGCACAGCTAATTATTGACCCTACTGTTAGGGAGCACTGTTGTAGCCTCAGTTACATCAACAGCCCACTCAGATTTGTCAGACTTAAATGAAAGCTCCATATCATAAGCATTACCAAATCCCTAACCAAGCTAGCCTGCCTTAGCTAGAAGGCTGCCTCTCCTTGACATGCTTCAAGACTACATAGTGGGGTCAGTAATTTCTACTGCAGAACCTCAGAAAATGCACATCCCATCTTGCCTCTCACAGAAATTGGCAAAAACCATGAGTGACTGGTGCCTCCTGAATCTGGGGAGGCATTCGCATTAGCCGCTGACGGAAGCGGTCCTGTTAGGCAGGGCACCAGCCCAATCGACAGCATCAGTGTTGGCCATCGAGAGGACACTGGCCCCATCGGGGGCGGGGCACGTGCACCCGTGTGCACTCCCTACCAGTTGCCTATAGCAAAAACCATAGAGAGGTAGTTAGCCTTGTTAGAAGTCAGACAGAATGCAGGGCAGAATGCACCTTACAGACTAACTAAATCAGAAACATAGTATAAGCTTGTATGAGCTTGAGCTCCCTTCATCAGTGAAATGAGATTAGGCTCACAAAAGCTAACTAGAGGTATACAAGAAGGCCTTGCAAAAGTGCTCTAATTTTTTAGCTTTACTCTGAGCACTCAGAGTTTGGTCAGGAGGAAGCAGAATGTACATTAGCTGTTGTGGTCGGGGGGAGGCTTGGAGCCTGCCAACATGGCCTGAGTGCAGCATGGGGTGGGGCTCTCATGTGCCTCCCAACATGCCCCACAGGCTCCTCAGGCTGATAAGACTCCTAAGCAAAGATAAATGGCTGAGCTGCCACTGATTGGCTGGTGGGGACATCACAGATGCCCACCCCTCTCCTCCCACAAAACCCAGACATTTTAGATACATATACACGCAGAGCCCAGGCATCCTGGACACTCACACGCTTGCTGAAACACACACACCAGGCATCTGGAGCACAACTGAGCCACTGGTTTTCATGATGGTGCCTCCCTTTTGTGCAACTTCCCTTTCCCTGGGGTGATGATAGGTGGGCATTATGCTCCTCATGTCCTTGATTTCATCTTCTATGATGTCTTCACCTCCGCACCTTCTCAATCCTCTTTGGGAACCCAGCATATCCCCTCCTGCCCTGGCTCATGAGGCCCATGGTGGGATAGCTGGATCATTTAAAGAGGCACTTCAGCTATGGACAGGGCCTGGTACTGTAAACATATGTGACACAGGCATGGGGGAGACAGAGTTCCCCACTAATGTGTGTGGCAGACTGTCTGGATCTGAGAAAACCTGCCAACTCCCCCCTCACCCACATGGACCTGGAGCCCTTTCCAGATGAGAAGGACTGAAGGCCTTTGAGTGCCCATGCCCTGGAACTATGCCATGGGGCTCCTGCCACAGGCTCCTCTGGGCTTGCATCATAGGCATTGATGCCCACAACCCATGCTGCCTGGGCACCATTCACTTTCCTCTCTCCCTCCCCAATGCCCTCTTGAGAGACACACCAGAGTTTAGGGGAATGCCACGTGAGGAAAAGACATGCTTCATTTTAGTCAAATGTGGAAGCTGCCAAACTATTAAAAATGTGCAATGTTGCCTGCTCCAGAACTTGGAAGCTTCTTCTTAGTTAACATTGAGAGAGTTGGGAAAGACCCTGCCTGCACCTGGGCTAGGGACAGAAGTTGCACATAAACTGGTTTAAATGATCAGAAAGTGGTTTAAACCTGTAACAGAACTGAAGATCAGTGCACATAAACCAGTTTCAAAATGGTAGAAACTGCTTTAAGATAAACCTGTCTGAATATAGTATCAAACTTAACTGATTTGACTCATACCTGTTTATGAAACTTCTGTCCCGGACCCTATCCGGGTTCAAGTTAAATCACAGTCCCTCAGCATCCCAGCATGCTTTCCAGGCCTGGGTGGGGTGTGCCATGTTGTCTGCTTCAATATGCCCTCGCTGGGGCAGTGAGGTCTGGATGAAAAGGGGGTGGAGTGGGCAAGCCTGGCTGGGGATGCAGCCCAATCTGCAGGGAGGAAAGGGGGACAACCACAGGCAAACCCCAGCTAGATCTGGGGCCAGAGAGAGGGGTTAAACATCCCTTCCTCTGCGCAAACTTACTGTTGGCTGCAGCTGTGGACTAGAAATCCCAGCGACACCTAGAAGCAGGAAGAAGTGAGGAGTAACTGCAGAGTTCTGGTGCTGTGCTTCTAGACTGCAAATCCCAGAGACCTCAGGGGCAGCAAGAAGAGGAAGTGAACATACAGCCAGAGAGCCCTGCTCTAGCATCCCCTGACTTTTGGCCTGAGTCACTACAGGGATGTGGCTGCATTTCTTGAATCAAAGGTAAATGTCTGTTCACTTCTCTTTCAATTTAATCTATGTATCTTAGACTAACCTGCCTAAGATGCAGGTCGACTTAGCCTCAGTCTTGAATCAACTTAGCCTTGGGCTTTTTTGACTGCTTGTACTTACGTGGTTATGCTGTTTGGTGGGGGGAGGTGTTGGCAGCTTTGAGGGGTTCAACTTAAACACAAAACCTTGGGGCAGCAGGGAGAATGCTGTGTGTGAAACTGCTCCTTTTCAGTTTAATTAGATATTGCAGTTGCCAAACTTTTTGTGTGCCCAGAGCCCAGAAGGCTGTCATTCCTCACAGTGAGATCTGGGCCTGTGTTGGTGGGCTGGTGGGAATGCCCCTCTAACCCCCTATTCTCTTTGTGGCCCTTCACCTACACAAGCAACTGCCAGTGGCTGGACATAGTGAGTTGGGCCTGGAAAGCAGGGTGAGTAGATGCTGGTCTTGGTATCGAATCTCAGGAAGCCTGGTCCTCACTCCTCCTGCACTGCTGCTTCCTGGAGCGGACCCCCCCAGATTCCTTCCTGACTCCTCAGAACATGGGTCAGTGGCTCCCACATGCCATATCTCCTATTCCAGGGACCTCCTGCCCCCCCAGCATCTCCTAATCAATGCATGGTATGGAGTGTTCCCCCACAACCACCACCCAGAGATCCCCCCATGGGACTCTCAGGCATATTGCCCTAGGGACAGTCCCTGAAGCAGGGCTCTATATGGGGGGAAGGGTCTGGGCTTCAGACTGCCCCACTGCCCTTGCCCAGAAAGGCAACTGAATCCCCACAAGAGGTAGCAGAGGACTCACCATAGGTCCATTGCTGTCTCCCTCATCTGCAGACTTCACATTTCTGTATTGGAAGCTTGGTCATGGAGCCTGAGGTGCTGAATCAGGAAGGTCAGCTGAACACCTGCAGAGGACCAGAGATGTGTGTGTAGATGGCACCAGCGATATGAGGACTAAAGGGGACCGTCAATGTGTGGGGTTGGAATGGACAGGTTAGCAACTGCTTACATCTGCAGTGCTGCAGCACTAGAATGAGCCATCCAGGATTAGGAACGTGCTGTGAAGGTCCAAAAATGAGGTCTACAGATGTCCAGCTACTCTCTGAGGGAGTTTGTATGTGACACCAAGAAGCTGAGAGAGTCACAGTGCCAGGATAAGGAGTTTATGCACTGGGTCAAAGACTTGGGATCCAAGTATGGTACCCCTTAGTTAACATTGAGAGAGTAGGGAAAGACCCTGCCTACTAAAATTTTTTCCTACAGTAATTTATATGAACACCACTGAGCATGACCTTGACAGAGAAGAGTGGGCCAAGTTGAACAGACTGAGATCTGGATACAGATACTTCATAACAACTCTACAAGATGAACATCTTGGGCAGCCCCCTGTTTGAATATGTTGTTCTCAATCAGCACAACACTTCATCGAAAGTTGCAGTCTTTACAAATCTTTACGCTACCCAGATGGGGTAGTGGAACACTGAGCGATAATACTAGACAATGGCTTACAGATGGCTGGGGAAAATAAGAGGAGTGGGGCATGGGGTAGAAACAGCGCCTTCACTAACTTTTGTCAGTAACGGACAAGGGATGAGGCTAGAGCACTGTCCTGTGAGGAGGCATAAACAGGGTGCTGCAGTGCCCCCTGGGATGTTGGCAGAATGTGGCCTACCGTGAGTAGGGATGGGATGTGGTACATATGTCTGTTATGGCGCTCTAACCTCAGTGCTGAAGTCTGATACTACATCTATCCAGGGTTATTTGAGAGAGGGATCTGCCATTTTTACAGCACTCTATTGGCCTTGACTGTCTCTTCAGTTACGACTGCAGAGCACTTTCTACAAGCCTGTTACACAATAAGTTTAATGTCTGTACCTGGCCAAAAGTTCTATACATCTCTGATTTAGTTAGGTTTGTACCTTATAAACTATCCTGCCAAAAACCATGGGGCCCAGTTTACATCCTTCCCAACTCAACTGAAGCAACCAAAAAAAATGGGTGCTCAACCCTTCCTTCTCTCTAAACATGTGATCTCTCCGTATCCAGTTGTATAGGAATAAGACCTTTGAAGAGAAAAACAACTAGATTTTGAGCTTGTGCAGTATTTCTCTGGTCCCCTCTTGAAGGAAACAAGGACTGCTTCCAAATGACAAACATAGACCGTCTGTCACTGAGCTGAGACAGAATCAACTACACCAAAGATTTTTCCATCTGTTCTTGATTTGATGTGTATCTGCTGTATCACTTTCCCAGCAAATACATATACCATCTGACATTTTTGTTCCTCCCTCTGCCTCTACTCTAGTTTCATGGGATTTACTTTCTCTTTCCATCTGGACCATTTCACCAGCCCCAGTAGTGAGGGAGAGTTGGTCAGTATACTTTCATGCCTAGAGGGTAGGCATGGAATCACTGAATTGCCCACATTACCTTGTGAGCAATTTCCAAGTTTCTAAATGTGGGTCATGTATGACACTTTGCCCTCTCCTCCCTTTAGGTAACATGTCAACCCAAATAGCTAGTCCAATGGACAGTCATTTAATGAGACCAATTGGAACCACAAGATTTGGTGTGGGGACATGAATTTAAGAATTTTGGCCTTCAATTATTGTATTTCACCATGTCCTGAGTATCTCAGTGGAAGAGACACTTATTGCAGATAATTAAATAATTTTTCTGCTCAATCCTGCCTCAGCCTCAGAAACAACATAATCATTTCCTGGTATAGCATCAATTAAAAATATTGTATTATTTATACTCAGTATACATGATAGAAAGAAAGGAAAGAGAGGGACTAAGGTATTTCCTCCAAATCTTTTAGATTTCTGGCAAGATGTGCCTTTTTAAACAGTTTATGAACATGTACAAAGTGAAAAATTAACTGCCTGGCAGCCAGCACTCATTATTGGTACATACGGCACTAGAATTTGGCTCTTTCAGAATAATTAACCCAGAAAACACAGAGGATGGGTAACATGACTCATGGCCTTTGTAAGAGTTTTCCAGCCTCACATATGAAACAGGAAATGCAGCTGGAGTGAAACCACCACAGTTCAGAAGCGGCGGTTTCTGGTTTGATTATGTACAAGAACAGAAGTATGTGCATCCACCAATTATTGTATGGTTTTCATAGGCTGCAGACAAAGCAACTGAGGGTTGTTAGGGACATGCAGAAGCAGGGAGGCTCAGTAACTGGTGGGTGGAAGTTGGGTGGAGTCCTACGCATCCTGAAGTATTTTGCAAAGGAGTTGACTAAACCTGAGCCAGCCCTAAATTGGTGGATTGTGACTTAAAATTAATTTATTGAATACTATGTTGATCAGAGCCATACAAGTGTCTAACAAAATAGAGGAAAGGTCCTGGAACAGCTTCTTGGGAAAGAATAGCCATACAGCCCACAGAATGTACCATGAAACTCTTTGGTAGTGAAAAGAAAGATCCTTCTTAGAAAAATGAAGTACTCTGCAGAAAGCCAACTAGGCACACATTGCATTGTAAATATTTTATACTGTTTATACATTTATTCTATATCACTGACATTACCTTGGGGGCAGTTTTGATTCCTACTTTAATTTCTCCCCATACATCCAAGTTGCCACAATGTCTTGCTATTGCTTCTTCCATAGCATATCAAAATCCATCCCTTCTTCAGCATCCTATCAGCTAAAATACATTGGTTATCTCCTATTATAATTAACACATCTTCTTCCTCTCTGTCTTCCATTTTACTGTTCCACCGCACACAGAATTCAGAAGACAAAATAATTGACCTCATTCTTCACTCTGATCATATGACTCTACCACTCCTCTTCCTTTACCAAATCAAGTTTATGGTTCTTGTCTTCACAGTCAAGACTCTGCCCCTGCCTACAGCTCTGTTCCTTTCTTGTCACATCCTCCTCATGTTCCTACACTCTACCAATTTTAGAAACCTTTCCATTCCTTTAATATCATTTTTATTACTCTTGTATTGTGCTTTCTTTTGTGCTACCTCCAATGCATGAAACAAACATTGAAAGATGCAACCTCCTATCCTCTCTCTATTTAAGCCTTTACTAAAAATCTGTTTTTCCCTAGAAGTGTCAATGCATGCCAGAATAATGTATACAACCCCCCTAGCTCCTTTACAAATATTATATATCTTTACTGTTCTTTGGATCTCCAAGTATGATTTATGTCTGATATCTGTTTGGTTCATATAATCTAAACTGCATACAGCAAAAAACACGATCAAAATTTTGGATGCACCCAATTTATTAGATGTTCACTTTGAGACATGGGTCCTCAGCACCTTATAAAAATAAAGCCCCCTTAAGAGATCTCACATTGACCATCCAAAAATTGATGCACCACAAAAATTATTAGCCAGTTTTGAAAATCTTGGTCTGTATCTGCAATTATGTCAGAACTTAAAATCCAGTGATATGTTACTACTAAACTGAGTTATACAAGAGAGTACAATACTTTTATAAAGAGGTTAGATTCTATAAGTGCAACATAAATAGTATAGCTTAGGAACTTTTCCTTTCTTCTTTCCCAACTCCAGAATACATGGTTGCATATTCTCTGAGGCTGGAACAGGTCTCTTACTGTAGCATGTTAAGACTGCAACTTTTCCGTTTGCATTATAGTGGGTTTAGGAGGCCTTTTGTCTGTGTTAGATTTAGTTAGCATAATCCAGGCTAGGGGAAGTAATTTAAAAGGAACTGAGTCACAGGTGAAAGAACTTTCTTGGAAAGGGTACTATGGGTTTGGACATCTAGAGTTTGATAAAGGGTGCAGGTCAGCATGGTCCAGCCTGACCACAATGGGATACAAAGCATCTTTTTTACCATAATTGTTTTGGTTTTGATCAAGTAATGCTGTAAGCCTTTGCTGAGTGGTGTAAAAAGGAGGCCAGTACTCTAAGTTGTATTCTTTTTGTATCCTTTGCTGAGGTTCCCGTCTCCAGTTGTTCTGAGGATCCAAGCCTCTTAAAACTTAGCCTCCAAATTTGGGGTCTCTTGGTAGGCTGTCCACCTGTTAGATGCTTTTAGAATGTAATGGTGCTAAACTGTAAAACTGCTTATATTTGTTAAAGTGATAATGATTCCATTATGTAAGTATATTTAGATATGTCCCTGTGATGCATTATCTGTATTTTACTAGCTTTTATTTGCTAGCAATATTCATATTTGCAGTTTTCTAATAAAGTTTGCTGTGTACTTATTCCACTGGAGAATTCTTTTTGCTTGGAATGGGGGATCTTAAAAATAACTTTTATGCCCTTAGGTCTCTTGGGAAGGAGGAGAAGTCAACATTACACATTGTCCTTTGAAAACTATTACCTGATTCAGAAACAGGGGCCAAAAGAGATGTGAAACTTTCAGAAGTGGTGACTCTTTGCAGCTAAAACTCTGGCAACTAGAAATCATAAGCGGAGGCGAAATAAATGCAAGTATGCCAATTACATTCATTTTGGAAATATATGTCTTATGATCTGGTGGCATGAGTCACAATCAGAGCACTTCCTTAGCAAAAAAATCCCCTTGGCTTCAGACATTTCATGCTAGAATAAAAGAAAATGTTGCAGACACAGTCAGTAGGTTTTGAAAACCCTACTAGTCATTTCCTTGACTAAATCACTATCTAGTCATGCCAGTTGTATACATTAGCTTGGTAACACAGCAACTAGCATGATCTGTATACACTTCTGATGCAGATTATAAAATAAATTGCTAATGTGGAACCAAGTCCTGACATCTTTACCCAGTAAGGATTAGATTTAGGAGGGGGATTTAGATACTACAGTTTTAGATGCCTTGTCAGCTAGTGAAAACCATGACCCAAATTAAGTACGTTGGTAAACAGGTACAATTGAAGGGGAGAACTAAGCTCTTGAGAATCGGATTCATAAAAGCCAACACACTGAACCTGGAGCTACCTTAGCTAACTGGTAAGCAATACCAAGTAAGAGGTGTAACTTAAGCCGCAGCCCTTTATCTCAGGAACATAGGTGTCTAATTCTGAGCCACTGACCCACATCAGCTCAGAATTCACAGCCATGAACACTCTTCTTGAATTAGGTGCCTAAGCTGGGTTTTTTTTCACAAAGCATGGGAGACAGTTCTTTAAAGCAAAGGAACCAGCTCTTCCAAAACCAAGCTAAAAGAAAAAGTACTCCTTTACACAGTGTATAGATCAGTCACCTAGGATGAGGGCATCCAGATTCAAATTCCTTCTTTGCATGAGACAGACAGGGTTCCTTGCGTGAATTTGATATCTTTTATTAGACCAACCCAAATGGTTGAAGAACTTTCAGGTTCAAAAACCCTTTGTCAGGCTAATGAAGTTTCAGCAGTTGGTGTGTGCTCTTCCTGGATGGAATGAAAAGTAAAGACGCCAGGGGCTGGGCTGGGGAGTCAGTTGTCAGGCAGATTATAATGTATCAAAAATCCAATGTCTATGTTTAGTCCATGATCTCTAGTATCCAGCAGGTTGATGAAATGGAGCTCATAGGCTCGTCTCCGGGAAGTGTTGTGTAAGTTTCCCTTGAGGATCAGGACTGAGAGATTGGAGAGAGAGAGGCCCTCCTGTGAGAAATGTGCCCCCATCGGTAATTGTGTATTTCTGTCTTTGATAGATTTCTGGTGTGCATTCATTCTGGTGCGCAGTTGTTGTTTGGTCTCTCCTACGTATTTTCCATCAGGGCATTTGGTGCATTGGATGAGATATATCACATTTCTGGAGGTGCAGCTGTAAGATCCAGGA
>JAGPOW010000261.1:227457049-227483860 GCA_030014935.1 Caiman crocodilus
GGGGTGGTGGAGATGTGTTGGCAGGTTTTGCATTTCTTGTCCTGGCACGGTCTGGATCCTTTTGGTGTGTTCTGGGCTTGAGGAAGTTTGCTTCTGGTGGTGAGGTTGGTGAGGTTTGGTGCTTGTTTGAAGGCTAGGACGGGTGGCTCTGGGAAGATCTTTTTAAGAATAGCGTCTCCTTTGCATGAGAAGATTTGAACCCATATTTCCAATCTCACAGAAAATAATTACCAGGACATAGATTATTTTAGAATAGGATTCTCTCAGTTCCTCTTTCTATACTATTTTATGCTGTTTCACTTTCCATGGCATAACTGAATAGGAAGAAGGAAGAGAAATCAGGAAACAGAGACAGAGAAAAATGGATAATGACTCCACAGTCCAATGATTAGAGCCCTTACCTTGGGAGTGGGTAATGTGGCTTCTAGCCTCTTCTCTTGAAATAAACAACAATGCTTCACAGTATTTTTGGGGAACAAAAGTGACTACAGTATACTTGCACAACATAAGTTAAATTCATTAAATTATTTTTCTGAATTTTGAACATTGATAAGTAAATATGCACTGCCTTTGAAGAATAAATGGTCCATATTTAAAAAATGGAAAGTGTCCCAGTCTGTCTAGTAAAAGTACACAATTAAGATATTAATCTAAAAGCCTGTTTAATATTTGGGTAAAGACACAATACTCTTTAAACCATGGGTTCACAAAGGGATAACCTACTGCAGTGGTTCTCAACGTCTTTAGAGTCTAGGCACCCCTTATGAGACTCAATTTCCCCTTTGGAAAATGCTAGCTCTTAGCTTTTACTTGTTTTTTGACTACGGAAAAATACTAGAACAACTTTTCTGGTTCAAAGAACTCAGAAAGACAGCAACAAGTCAGAATGTTTATAACAGTATAGATTCCTGTTTGAAATCTCTAGGTTTATTTTGTGAATCATGTTTCACATCTAACAATGCTAACATTATGCAGCACCCTGCACCACTCCTGAAAGCATCTGAAGGCACCTCAGGGTGCTCTCACATCCTTGTTCAGGATTGCTAGGATAATGGTTAGAGGACTTCTGCAGAAATGGGGAAACTGGGTTGCATCTCCTTCTCATTCTGAAGGGGTTCAAAGCCACATCTTCCACTTCCTAAGGGGGTGTTCTAACATAAAGCTAGGCTGGGATGTGGGAGGGGGTACTCTCCACCCCTTCTGCTGAACCCTTGCCATGGTTCAGCCAGGAATACAAGATTTATGAGACCAGGGAGTGGAAGAGTACAAATGAGAGGGAACATGATTCTAGACATCAGTAATGAGGGCATTCACCTGGGTTCCAGTCCCTGCTTCCAAGACTGTTACTACAGCGGTCAGAGTATTATGTTAATATATTTTATCCATTGATAAGAACTGAAAGTAGCCTCCTGACAGTTATGGTTCTTAAAAACCCCATGGTACTTTTTCTAAAAGTATGCATGTTTTAGCCATTGTGCTGTGGTAAATCTCCAGATCTGGCCATTGTGCCCTGACTACCTAAAATCCTTGTCCACTTCTAATAGGATATAACAGTTCCTCACTACCATTGTTTTGTTCTTGAAGTTTTCCCACTGCTTTGGGAGTGCAACCCTTGTGCTCTTCTGAGTGTAGGAACTTCAAACGTAGATCCCCTTTTGTAATAGGGGAAAGATACCTTGTACCTTCTTTCACTTGTGTATCTGTGTAAGAGTATGGCAACAAATGGCTTACAGGGTACTACTATTTCCATTCCAGCTGACAACTTTGTAGTATTTCTAATGAAATCTAACAGTTGAAAAAGCAAAGCAGTAATTGGCCAAGAACTGCATGTGTCAGGAATGCAAGAACGTATGACAAATTATGTTTAAAAAATGGGGTTTTCAGATTTATTTGTTGAAACAAACCCCCAATAGTTTGAGAGAAAATAAATACTGACAGCAAGATTCTCACTGTGTAGAGGTATTTTGTGAAACAAATAAATACTGTTCTGCTAGAAATGGCAGAAAGCTGACTGGTTGTGGTACACTCTTTCTTCCCCTTTAAAAATTCAGTTAAACTATTAGTGTTTACCAAATAAAGTATCATTAGTCTATAAACTGTTTGATAGGAGCCGTCTTACTTTTGCCTTTTCACAGAAGAAGGGTGTGCCAGAACTTTAAGACAACTCCCAAAGGGTTCTGGTTGAAACTTGATGTGCTGAAATAAAGAGCTCTCAGAGAGCTGGACAGGACAGCACAACTGAATACAGGCTAGGATGCCAGTACAGTTAGCCTCAGGAATGCCGTGTATGTGTGTGACCCCTGCCTCCTATTGAATGAGTGAATGAAGTGAGCTATAGTACAAGTCTTGTGTTGCAAGCACTTCTGTAGTTCAACCTTGTCAGCCTCATTTGTTTGACTAAGCTGCAGTGAATAAAAGAAAGGCAGGTCTGAAGATGGGTGGCAAGAGATCCACAAGAAAACCTTTCATTTAGATCCAAACTATATGCTTTTATTTCCAGGTAGTATCCAGAATCAAAGCACAGCACAGTTTCCCTTATTTTACAAAAGCTTTTACAGACCATTCCAGGCTTGATTACTACTCCACAGGGAACAAGTAACTCTGACTCCAGTGTCCTCTGGGGGGAGAATGCTTTGCAGCTCCATCATCAGCTGTCTATCTGCACTTCCAGTAGAAGTATTTAACAGGGTTGCAAATGAGAGATGTAAAAACACAATAAAACAAAACAGTGGCTCATTGTCTGTGATAGAACACACTAGGCACTATGTTAGTACATGTAATACATCATAACAGGATTACATTATGTCAATTACATTTTCACAGCAAATATGGAAACTCCTGCTCAGATCACTGAGCTGATCCGTCTTGCAAGGTTTGACTCCTTTGTGCTCAGGCCAGGCTGGGTTTTAACAATGGGGCACGGGGGTGGGAGGAAGGGTCCCCAAGTCTTCCCTTGGGAGACAATTTTATAAGCAAATACAGTTTGCTGGTAGGGAGTTTTCCCTGCCACTCAATGTAAATTTTCATTCTTCCTAGTTCCTACTCCTTGTAGCACCTGAATAATTGTTCACTGTTGCAGAGAGCACAAATTTCTAAGTCAAAATTCCCATTTGAGAGGATGAGTCTTGCCTAAGTATAAAGAATGCCTGCTCCTTGCTGTTTACACTCTTTAGTTATCACAGCTCACCAGAGCACTCATTTAGAAAGGCTCAGAGCCTGGGCTGGTGCCCACTGGAGTCAGTGGCCAGGCTCCTATTGGGTCCCCAGTCACTGAGGGTTGTGCCAGGAAGCAAGAGCCTGATCTCGGTCTCCAGACGTGCTTGCCACAGTGATAACCATCTTCTATTTCTGCACATCAAGTGCTGACTCCTGTGCACACTTCTGGCTAGAACACCACCAAACCCAACTAAAACCTGCATTTGCACCTTGCCAGGCCCTAGCAAATCTACCGTTCCTTCACCCAGCTCAGGGGAAAACCGCGCCGAAGAGCAGTTTCTGCTTGAGATCTCTGCGCTTCAGCCCTGGGAGAATCGGCGCCAGAGAAGCAATGCTTTTCACTGCTCAGCCAGGGGCCCACAGCCTTTTTGCGCAGCTGAGGCCATACCCTACCCGGGGCGTTCAGCCTCTACCTTGTTGAATAAGCAACCGCAGGGAGAAAGAAAGGGCAAGGCTTCAAGCAGACAAGGTCCTGTGGGTAAATCCGATATCTTTTATTAGACCAACTCAAACAGTTGGAAAAATTCTTCTTCCCAAGATTTGTTCCAACTATTTGAGTCGAGCCAATAAAAGATATCGGATTTACCCAAAGAACCTTGTCTGCCTGTGCCGTTAGACCAGCGCGGCCTTCCAGCAGCTTTCATGTCTCCGGGGACGCGCGCGGGAAGCGCCCTGTGCCTCTGCCCCGGGCCGGGGCCGGGGCCGGGGTCGGGGTCGGCGAGGCCGCGCCGAGCAGGGCGGGCTGCGAGCGGGGATGCGGCGCCCCCTGCCCGGCAAAGCGCCGCAGAGCCGCCGCCCGAGCAGCCGCGGGGCGCGGGCAGAGGGGCTCCCCCATGGCAGCCAAACGGCGCGAAGTGCCGCGGGGCGGGGCGGGCGGGGCTGGGGTCTCTTCAGACCGCCACGTCTCGAGCCAGGCCCCCTCCCGCGCCCCGCCCCTCCCGGCACCGCCGATTGGCTGGCAGCGGGCAGGGCGTGGCAGGCTATAAAGCCCGCGCAGCGCCGAGCGCCCCGCTCTTTGCGCTTGATTTGCCAGCCTCGCCGTAGTCATGAGCTTCAGCTCGAACAAGGTCTCCTCGTACCGCAGGATGTTCGGCGGCGGCGGCGGCGGCGGTAGCGGCCGCTCCAGCGGTAGCACTCGCTATGTCACGTCGTCCAGCCGCTACTCGCTGGGCAGCGCTCGACCCAGCGCCAGCGTGCGCCTCTCGTCCACGCCCGGCGGCTACACCACCAGGAGCACGTCGGTGCGGCTGCGGAGCAGCCTGCCGCCCGCGCGCGTGCTGCACGACACCGTGGACTTCTCGCTGGCCGACGCCATCAACACGGAGTTCAAGGCGAACCGCACCAACGAGAAGGTGGAGCTGCAGGAGCTCAACGACCGCTTCGCCAACTACATCGACAAGGTCCGCTTCCTGGAGCAGCAGAACAAGATCCTGGTGGCCGAGCTCGAGCAGCTCAAGGGAAAGGGTACGTCCCGCCTGGGCGACCTCTACGAGGAGGAGATGCGCGAGCTGCGCCGCCAGGTGGACGAGCTCACCAACGACAAGGCCCGCGTCGAGGTGGAGCGCGACAACCTGGCCGACGACATCATGAAGCTCCGCGAGAAGTAAGTGCCTGGCGGGCCGGGGCAGGGCGGGAGGGGAGCTGAGCTTGGACATCAGGAAAACTTTCTCCCCAGGAGGGTGGGGGAAAGCGGAGGAGCGCTTCTGGGGTCTCCATCCTTGCCCCCGGCTACACAGCAGGGGGCTGCACTAGATCAGCGCTTCTCAATCTCTTGTACAAGGGTGCGGGTGGCCAGTCCCGACCCACTGTGCCTTGCCCCCGATTTTCTGCCCTAGCCCCGCAGTTCTGCCAGTCTGGAGGGAGAAGTCGTGGTTTCACATGTTTTCTCCTTTAAAAGAACCCATTTTTTAAGTTTACGTCTGACACTTTCATATATTCTTGCTGGGTTGCAACCCACGGGTTACGAGACCCTGAGGTCCCTTTCAACTCTAATGTTCTGTGACTGTAGCCCTGCCTCCAGAGAGAGGTTTCCCTGGGGCTGTGGGGTGAGACCTGGGGCACCAGATGGTGGGTCTCCAGCCCCACCCTGAAGGGGGAGGCTTGGGCAGATGGGCAGGCTAGTCTGTTTCCTTCCTTTACCAAAGGAAAGTGGCTCCTCCACAGCTTGGGTTTCTGCAGAAGGCAGCTTTCAAGCTGCCCAAGTTGGAGTCAGCCACTTATTGCATCCCTTGAATGAGCTGTGATGCTCATGGCTGATTTTGGGACAGTTGTATCAACGGAAGCATGAAAAGCCTAGTCAAGCTGACTTGGAAAGGCTCTGCCCCCCAGGGAAGTGTAGGCATGGGATGCTTCTTAGCAAATGCTCCATCTCTCCCTCTGAATGGGTGTGGCTCCACTCAGGTTTTACACCAGACACTGGTGGCTTCCTCTTTGCATGGCCCTTGTGTTCCTGCTTTCAGATTGCAAGATGAGATGGAGCAGCGAGAAGAAGCTGAAACCACCCTGCAGTCTTTCAGACAGGTTTGTGTCTTTTTTTTTTTTTTCCCCCCTTCTTTTCTCATTTAAGCGTGGGACCCAGCCAACCTAAACTGAAGTGTATAAAGCTTGCATAATACGTAAGTTGGATAAAAAGCCACCTAGTGGTAAAAAAGCAGACTGGAAGAGTTGTACAAGTTCATAAGGATTTTTTTGTTTAGTCTTATTTAGAGGGTTTTGGGGGGAATTTTTTGGTGTTTTGTTTTGTTTTTTAATTCAGGATGCCAACATGCTTTCAGGCTTAAAACTCTGCAAGTTTATTATTGTGTAACTGAGTTATTTAAAAAAAATAGTATGTAGGGGTTTTTTTGGAATATTTTGCAAATGATACAGCTTAATTAAATTGAGGGGGTTGTTTTTTGGTTGTTTTTTATTAAATAAATTGGATTAGTAGAAGTCATCTGCATGATTAGGTATGGCATGCCTGATGTATCATAGGTGAAATGTTAGTGTATAAATGAGAACCCACGACTTTGTAGAGGCTTCTGTTAACGCACAGAGGAATTCTGTCAGTAATCATGTAGATTCTGTTTGTTTTCTTTGGGCCAATGCTGTTGTCTCAGGGGGAGGGGACAAACTATTGTTTTGTTTTGTTTTTTGCTTTATCCAAGTCTAGCCTATCTTACGAAAGTGCCCTGATGTGGAATCACTTTCTGATCCAATAAGGGTGAAAGGGAACCATCTGCTTGCTTGGCTGAAGGGTATTAATGGTTTCTATGGGATTCACCATGGAATGCAGATGCAGGCATTATGGCAAGTGTAGTGGCATCAGATTGAAATAATAGAAGTCTTTGTATTCAGGGGGACTTTCAACAGGCTGCATTCTTATCGGATGTGTAATGATGCAAGCATATTTTAGAGGCATCGACTATTTTCTGTTTCCCAGTCTCAAAGTATATAATACAGGACTCTTTCAGAAGACTTAACTGACCTCATTTCAAACTTCCAAAGCTTTTGTTCCAAATTAAAATTTCCTATCTGCTTCACAATCTTGGGTTTGGTTGGGGTTTTTTTTGTTTTTGTTTTTTTTAAGGGAAAGGTTATAATATCAAGAGCAGACTAACTGATTACTGTGTTGAAACTGGATTTTCTATTTAATGTAGAGATTCTCAAAGATGGGGTGGGGGAGCTGGGGGTCTGAGACAGGAGGTAGTCAGCTAAGCTTCAGAGTGAAGTAATGAGGGTTACCTGGATACCTTTTAATTACTTTAGCAAGAAACTAACCTTTAATTGACCTACAGAATTGAACTTTTCAAATAATGCAGGCATTTTCAAATAGCAAGCTTGCAAATAGTAGCTTGCAAGCTCAGCCTTTCTGGTAGTTATTTTAAATTTAGTTCATTTAAGAAGAAAGAGCTTATCTTCTTTACATGATTTCCCAAAGAAGGTGAGGAGGAAAGGCAAAGTTCATAGTAGTTGAATATAATCCTGTAATGGGGACTGGGATCTGGCTGGAGGCAAAGCTGTTAGGAACCACTAGTGGGTGCTATCTGCATGGCAACAGTTTGTTGATGAAGCTGAACTGTGACAGTTGATATTTAGGGCTGAAACTTATTTTGGAGCATAGATGTCTTATGGAAGAACTGAAGCTGTGGCAACTAGGAGTAAGTAGCCTGAAACTGGCCAGAGAATTGTCACAAACTTCAGGGGATGCACTTTGTGTTTGAATTGGATGCTTCATAACCTAGAACCCAATGTAAATGAATGTAAAGACCTATGTGGATGCATATGTACTTGGTTTGTATTGCTGAACTAGAGTTCTTGCCCAATTTGGTTAACTAAACCAGGCTTACATCCATTAAATTTAAATCGGAGAAGTGCTTTTTTATTTCTACCAATCTGTTGAGCTATTATTGAGTTAGCTAAGTGAGTCTTCAAGTTTCTTGTAATACACTTGGAGTTGTAGACATGCAGCATTCTGGTGAATCTCATAACCTCTATTATAATGTAGTTGGTAATATTCTGTCAGATCTCATCTTTGCCATAAGTACAGCTATAGTGTTAGCAGTAAGACTACAGTGGCATGCATGTATAGCCTTACTATATGAAGTGTCAAACTTCACATAGTGTTACCACTCTTTATAGACTACTGGCATCTGACTACTTTTAAAAAGGAGATTAATTGGGATTTGAATCGCATTTAATGTGTTACAGTGGCTCTGGTTTGATTTACGTAATGTATTTTACAGACCATATCTTATTTCTTTTCTGGTTATGATAGAAAAATCATTGGATTCATGCCTTTATTTGAGGAACCAAAAGCCTGAACAGTTTAACATAGTCTTGTCACTACATGTTGACTGTCTCACAATGATGCTAAGGCTGAAAAAGATAGCTTGTTTCATGCAGGAAAATTTTAAAGAGGAATAGCCTATTGATTCCTAGCAGAAAATGCATGCTTCAATTGATTGCATGGTTTCAGCAGTTTTGACACTTAATTTTCTGCACTTATGGCCCAAAGCTCTTTCTGGGAACACAGTGCTGCCCCATCTCCCAAGAGCGGTTCTGGAGACAGGGCATTTATACATGTGCTTGGGGAGTTGTGGGGTGAATGTGAAGCAGCTCTGAGAGTTGCTCAAATTAAAACACCTGGAGTGTGACATACACCTTATTGGTGTGTTGTAATTACAGCACATTGGAGTAGCCTCTCTGCACGTGTATAGTGCCGAAAAAACTTCATAATGCATGTTAACTTCTTAATAGGTAATTGTGCTTCAAAGTGGGGAGCAAGTATGTCTAATTGAATTTAAACTTAATCAATTTAAGGAATGACAAGACATATACCACAAACTTTCAAAATGACAATGGGATGATTGGATAAATTGAACTCTGTGCCCTAGATTCTGAGGTCAAAAATGTGGCAATATCAGTTACTGCAGTATTGCCCCAGAGTGTCATTGGGGAGTAAGTGTCATTGAAACCCATTGCAAGCCTCTGAAGAAATGGCTTTCTTCCCTGGTTCTGAAGAATGATCAGATAAACACAGACATATCTAGCCATTTAGGCTACTAGAGTTTTGCCTTGTTGTTTTGTATTATTCATGCATAGATTTTTTTTTTTCTTTTTTTTTTTATACTACTTATGCTATAAGTCATCTGCATATCTGGGTTTAGCGCGCTGCTTAAAAAGAGTTGATTCCATATCTTTAGCATTGTTTCATAGTTGATGATCTGCTCAGGTCCCTTCCAACCCTACCAAGTCCAACTCCCTGCTATGGCAGGAAAGAGTACTGGGGTCAAACAACCCTAGTGAGGTGTTCATCCAGCCTACTCTTAAAGACCTCCAGGGTAGGAGTCTGCACCACTTCTCTTGGAAGTTGGTTCCAGATCCTAGCCACCCTGACAGTGAAATAGCGCCTCCTGATATCTAGCCTAAATCTACCCTCTGCTAGCTTGTGACCATTATTTCTTGTCACTCCTGGTAGTACTCAGGGAAACAAGGACTCCTCCCAATGCCTGCTGGTCCCCCTTGACTAGTTTATAAATGTCCACTAGGTCTCACCTTAGCTTTCTCTTGTGGAGGCTGAACAGGTTCAGGTCCCTTAACCTCTCCTTGTAGGCCTGCCCTGCTGCCCCCATATCATGTGAGTGGCTCTCCTCTGGAACCTCTCGATGCTGTCCACATCTCTCCTGAAGTGCGGCACCCAGAACCAGACACTGTACTCCATCACAGGTGTGCAGTGGAAGGGTAGTTAAAGTGTTTGTGCTTTAGAGCAGTGGTTGGCAACATGTTTAGGCTGTGGACCAGAGTGACTCATTTCAGGGTCAAAGTAGATGAGTGGGTGTTAGGATCCAGCTGCTGCTTTCTCTGTAGTGGCATGAGGAGAACATGGGTGTTATCACTGGTCTCTGCCCCCCATGGCACCACAGAAAAGTGGTTGTGTCCAAAGTCCCTTAACCCCTTACTGCCAAATGGTGCTGAAGACCTATACTGGTGGGTGGGAGAAAATGGCTGTGCAGGCTATAGGTTGTTACTGTTGCTCTCCAGGCCTTGCTTTGTTCTGGAATTGTCGGATTTCTCCCAGTTGACCCTGCTGGAACTGGGTCTCTTCATTTGAGCAGAGTTGAGAGAGTTTAGATTATGTTGTGATGTTTGCTTATTGGCAATAGAAACTGAAATGCCTTAAACATGTCAGGCCAGTGGGCTTCTGGGTTCGAGCGGATTTTTTACCTGCACCTGTCTTTCAATCAGCTGCAATCATATAAACGTGTTTTCTGTTGGTGAAAATGCAAGTAGCTAGAGCCAGACCAGCGTCAGGTAAAACATAATGTCAGCTTCTTTGCTGTAAGCTGCTATCACATCTGAACCATGTGTGGCATTTTGTGGAAGTCTGTAAAATGTTTGCACTTAATGCTCGTTAAGTATGTTCCACTGAAAATGGTTAAATAACACATGTTAACCATAATTTAACTTTGTAGGGCAGCTGATCGCTAACATAAAAGTTTGCTTAAGTGTCTTTCTTGAAGGGCACTGTTTCATAAGATCTCTCATTCTGTGAATAGCTGGGCATTGCACAGGTTAAATTATGGTTGTACAGTTTCCTTCCAGAAGGAGATGATAATGACCTTGGGAGGCAGAATACAGCCTCATATGAAATGCTAGCAGTTCTTTTCTGAGAGTACAAAGAAGCATTAAACAAGTGCTAATGGGTAAAAGTGACCAACAAATTCTGTTAGTTCTATAACTTTGGCCCAAGAGAGGATAATACAGTCTTCTAGCACTTGGCAAGGGAGTCAGCTTTATGACATGTTCAGGATAAAAGCATGTTTTTAAGTTTCAGACATTTTCCCTTTCTTATTCTCTTTTATCCCCTCTTCCCCCCACTTAATGATTTTTAAAATTAACCTGTGAAACATTGCTTAATGTTTTAATTTATTTGCAGTATGTGTAATTGTGCATGCACATAACACGCTTCTTGTTTGCACATCTAAACTGAGACAGGTTTACTATGCAACAATTCATCTTGAAGAATGTTATGTGGCAGTTTGCACTAGTTTATCAGCTCCATGCACTTGACATTTTATATCATGGCTTAAAATGTACATTTTTGCTGTTGATTAGAATTATCTTAGTGCAGCAAAAGGTAGAGTATTTGCCAAAGAATGCAGGGACTTGGCAATGATTAACTTAATTAACTTGCATCAAAATGACAAGAGACTACACTTCGAAGGAGGCAAGGGAAAAATGTAAAAGCCGTTTAGGCTCAGGTCTCTTTGTTCCCATACTCCACATCCTGTTCAAGGTAGACAAACCAGTGTGCCCTCCTTACTCTCCTCCCCCTATGCCCTAATTGGGTCTGTTATACTGATCTTTTCAGAAGGCCTTTGAAGTACAGAAGTTGTAGTCACTTTGTCTTGCCACTGTTGATAGAGATGCTACTTTTTCAGGGTGTCTTTTTGTTAAAGATCACCAGGTTTAGAATTTCTTGAAAACAGGGTGTTTTTATGACCATGATATATGCTGCTCCCCCATCCTCCTCCCCCCCCTGTTTCTAGGTATTGATTTCAGCATTGGAGGTTGCAATTCTTCAAAGACTCCCTTTATGCTGCCTTTCTCTAAGGTGCCTGACAGATGTTTATTTAAAGATACAGTGGGATCTGATCTGTGATTCCTAACAGTCATACCTTCTACTATGTGCGTGCATGGCATAAGGCACAGTTGTGAGATTGGGAATCAGTTCCTAATCACACTCTGTTGCCAGTGCAGGGAGAGCCTGGGATTGCATCCAGGGCTCCTGTGCACTGGCAAGTAGTGTGCTGAGTTACCAGCTTAAGAAACTACAGGGTTTCCAAGTTTCCAGGGTCAGTCAGCTGACTGGTACTCCCAGGCTTAAGAGCACATTGTGGAGAAGGGCTCTGGGTACTCCTGAGGCTGGGTGTGCTGATAAGCATGGTCACACCTTTAAGACATGAAGAGCACTATTTTGTGTAATAACTTTTTGTGGCTTATTCCCTGTTTTATCGTGCCATTAATTGCATAAATATGTGGCTGGGTAACTACAAAAAACATTATTAATTGGTTAATTGCATTTGAAATGTAACATCTTCCAGGGACTTGAGATCAGTGTGGTTCCTTTCTGTTTGCACACTGCTTAGCTTCATGACATTACCCAAATTCTATGCCCACATCCAGAACAATCCCAGTGCTGCTAGTGTATTTTACATGCCAGCTATACTGCAGACTTCTGCTAGGGAGACAGAGGGAAGGCACTTAAGGGAATGAATGGACCTCTGTTTAGTTAGCCTTGTATGTGTACAGAGACATGCAAGAATACTGTATTTATTTGAGGTGTCTGAATCCTGTCAAAGCAAGGGCTGGTAGTAACTGGCCAGGTCAGGGTTTATGTTTTATATGAATGGTGGAGACTTAAGTTTATCTGCTGGGTAGTCATAAACATTCACAACATGGGAAATAAACCACCAGAACTAAAATTGAGAAGATTTGTGGGAGACTGAGTGGACTCCTGGAATTGGAAGCAGAGTCCTGCATTTGTGGTGACTTACCAGTTTCTTGCACCCATACCAGAGCCCTTCAGTACCTCACAGGATTAAGTCTATAAGGCAGTAAATGACCTATTAGATCATACCTATAAACCGTGACCTCAAAAGTTAGATTTCTGCCTCTTTTCCTTTCTTTTATATATGGAACACGTGGAGTCTGTAACTCCGATCTCTTGGGAGTAAGAGAGGCAGCTCAATGCCTCTAAATGTTGTGGGGCCACATTTTCAAATTAAAACTGGCCTTGAAATTGCAGGTTGCCTGCTGCTTGCCTTCTGAATCTGTTTTTATGGCACAAATGTCTGTTAGATGCACTTTTCCTATTGATCTTGCTAAACAGACTTTTCTTGGCTTCAGGATGTTGACAATGCATCTTTGGCGCGTCTTGACCTGGAGCGCAAAGTTGAGTCTTTGCAGGAGGAGATTGTATTCTTGAAGAAGCTTCATGATGAGGTAAGTGGAATAGCTCTTGTGCCCTGCGTAGTAATCTGTATCTCTGTCTATTGAATACTGCTTGACTATCTACTTCTTTTTAAGGAAATTCGGGAGCTGCAGGCACAGATTCAGGATCAACACATTCAGATTGATATGGATGTTTCTAAACCAGATCTTACTGCTGCCCTGCGTGATGTTCGTCAGCAGTATGAAAGTGTTGCTGCTAAGAATCTTCATGAAGCTGAAGAGTGGTACAAGTCCAAAGTAAGTCTGTCTAAACAGCTGTTGCATTTTAGATTCTAGAATATGGTAATCCCACAAATAGGGATCAGAATTGTATCAATATAGTGAAGCCTTAGATAAGTAAAACCAGTCTTCCCAAATGGTGTAGTCCTGCTTTCTAGGGATGTAGCCTGTTATGAATTTAAAGTAAGCACTAGTCCCCCAAGACAGTTTAGGCTCCTTAATTTTCTTCTTGAAGTGTTTTTCCTGTTCGTGGAGTATCTGAAAATATTCTAGGATGCTTTAGAGAGTGTTGGTTATAGCCATGTTGGTCTAAGGACATAGACAGACAGGGTTCTTTGGGTAAATGTGAACTTTTTATTAGATCAGCTAAATAGTTGGAAAATTGTTCTTTTGTTTTAAATGCATGCACATAATGTCAATCTCTACTCCATTTGAGCAGTTCAACTGTTAAGGCTGTTAACACTTTTAATCATTAAATGAGAAAATAATATCTTTGCTCTTTTATTTCACACTTCTTAAGTCTTGGTGCTGGCTCTTGATTGATTATTTTTAAAGCCCTCTTAAGCCTGTATCTACATGGTATGACAGATCCTTAAAGTGTTTTGCTGACTGAAATTGTAAATCTGTTTGCAATAGTTTGCAGATCTCTCTGAAGCTGCTAGCAGGAACAATGATGCCCTCCGTCAGGCCAAGCAAGAAGCTAATGAATATCGCAGACAAATCCAGTCCCTCACCTGTGAAGTTGATGCACTTAAAGGAACTGTAAGTGAAAGGCAACAGTTAAGGAGAAAAAGCTTCAAATATCAGTACTGAAAGGATGTATGATGAAATGCTAAAATGGCTGTGAATGGTCTAAGCTGATGAGCAAAGAGCAAACCCTGGGGAATTATGCGCAGAAAAATTTAGGCATAACTTTGCATTTTTCTGTGCAGAAGAATCCTGGGATTCTGAATGTTTTCCCACAAATTTCAGTACATAACATTATATGAACCTTTTAGAAATCTGTGCAGGTACTTTTGTATTTATACCATCTGTAGGATATATTTTTATAACAGTCTGTGCAGGGGGTTGTGAAGGGATGTAGGGGTTTGTGTGTTTGGTTGGTTGTGGGCCCCCTGCAACACATTCCAACCCCCCCACAATGGTACACAGCCCTTGCCTCTGGCAACTCAGCAGCAGGAGGCAGCTGGGTTGAGAGGGCGGGTAGGGGGTTGGAATTCATGGCCACAGCAGACCAAGCCCCCTGCACATGCTGGCACAGAGCCAACTCGGTCCTCTGGCATGTGCCTACAGACTAGGCTGGGCTGGCTCTGTGCCAACACATGGGGCTTTTGGTGCTTCAGGTGTGAGCTGTTCACCATTGCACCAGATGGGGCCTGTGTGTCCACGGGGCTTCCAGCACTCCAGCAGGAAGCTGTACGTGGAAGCATGAAATTGAACACTATCAGGCCAGATGGGCTTCTTGCTTCCACCTGCAGCTTCCCACTAGAGTGCTAATAGCCCCAAGTGGAGGCACAGAGCCAGCTGGTCTGACTGATGGTGTGCAGCCAAAGTCTACCTGTCCACCAGCAAACCCCACATGCACCCCACCCCCTCTTGCAGGCAGGAGCTCTCCTTGACTTACCCAGCTGTCCAGTCACATGGATTTGTGCCTCTACATGGGGCTCACAGTTGGAGTGTTGGGAGCCCTGCATGGATGCAGGCACAGAGCCTGCTAGGATTAAATTATGCAAAAATTATGCAATTTTCCATGACCATGCCTTTTATGCACACAATTGTGCAGGTGCATAATTGCACAAAACTCCAGGGTCTACACAGCATCTACACTGTATGAGATCATAAAATAGATGCTGAAGGATCTTTTATAAACTTGTTGATTTCCTGAAGCATACTACTTACGACTTGTGAATTGAATCAGAGGGCGTGGGAGGAATGTATGGATATTAGCAATCTGAGTAGATTAACATAAAGGCTTCTTAACTAATTTTAATCCACAACTTACATTTCATTCTTCAATTATGGAAAGAATTGTGGTGTGGTTGACTGGTAGAAAAATTGATGCTGCAATTCCAGAGGTTCCTCTAGTCTTATGGTTCTCTAACAGGGTTGGAAGAAAAATAACTTTTATGTACACCTATAAAATATAGCAAGACTTAAGACAGCTTTGAGTACTCTTCCTATAGTTGCCAGATTCTAGTTATAAAGTTTGCTTAAATTCGTCTTGATTATGTATTACATACATCTACTATAAAAAATAAATTGCTTTGAAAATAAGTCATTAACCTAACTTCTGTACTGTAGGCAAGATGTAAGAGTTCAAGGGCAGTCTCGAAACAAATATCTTGGAGAATTGAGGACTATTAAAGTTGACTACCTTCTGGTCTGTCTTTTAGCAGTATACTATGCCTACTATCTTCCCCACAAGGGAAGGATAAGAATGATCAATATCAAAAGTAGTCTTCTACTAGATTACTACCATCAGTCACCAGTGCATGTTTGTGTGTGTGTAAATGTTAATTAGCACGATTAAAGAATTGTAATAGAGGGAATACTGAAAGTTGAACTATAGCCAACCATGTCAAAACATTTTCAGAACGAGTCCCTGGAGCGCCAAATGCGTGAGATAGAGGAGAACTTTAATGCTGAAGCTGCTAACTACCAAGACACTATTGCCCGTCTGCAAGATGAAATTCAGAACATGAAGGAAGAAATGGCTCGCCACCTACGCGAGTATCAGGATCTGCTGAATGTCAAGATGGCTCTTGATATTGAGATTGCTACATACAGAAAACTGCTGGAGGGAGAGGAGAGCAGGTACAAGATGAAACTGGAGACAAGGAGTTAACTCCTGTCTGCTGTAACAAATGGCACATTCCATTAGTTAGTTATTAAACTAAGACTTATTTTCCTCTTTCCAGGATTAACATGCCTATTCCAACTTTTGCTTCCTTGAACCTGAGAGGTAAGCAGTTTCAGATGGTTTCTACACTACTTATAAATCAATTTTTATATTTTAATCCTATCAATATACTAAAGATGTTTCTTTCTTACTCTAGTGTAATTTTAATCAAAGTCTTGTTTCTTGAATCTGTTCGGATATTTGGGCCCTAAACACCAGCTTGTTAATATCTCCTTCTTATTAGTTTAAAAAAAAATGTAGTACCTTCTGTCTTATGGAGTTACTTACATTTTGATAATGCTGCCTTTTTATAAGAGTAAAATGTTGCAGCCAAGATCGAACTGGCAAGCTGAGAATCCAAGCTCACTAAAGGCATCTTTCAAGGGAGTCTGGTCCTCAGAGGGCAGAGACTCATTTGTCAAAAAGGGATTCACTTTCAAATTGACCACCTGAGAACTGAGACCTAGTCAATCCAAAACACTTTTTTGCATACATTTAGGCAAAAATGAGCAATGGTCAGCTGTCAAATTCAGATGAATTGCTTCATAATGCTCCAAACTGCAGCAGTTACTTAGAAATCTTTGATACTAAATTTTTGTAAGTTCAGAAGTCTCTTTTTGTGGGGAGGGAGAGAGAAAGAGACCAGATTTAAACAGGTTTATTTATAAAATCTGACTTTCTTAGTGCTTATTGCTGGTGTCTAGCTTTTGCCCTGAAGGATGTTTCTTATAAATTCATTCATTACTAATAAACTACAGGGGCAAATGAGTTGTTTTTAATATTCTGTACAATTAACTAATTTTAATACTTTAACTTGCAGAAACTAACATTGAGTCTCAACCTATGGTTGATACTCACTCAAAGAGGACACTCCTAATTAAGACGGTTGAAACCAGAGATGGACAGGTTGGTGGTCATTTCATTTGTTTTAGTAGGGGAGGAAATCATCTTGGGCATTTTTTACACATGCAAGCCCCGCAGCACTGGGTGTCTTGAAAAGTATCTGGCACTGTGAAGCTTGCAGTTGTATAAGTGGCAAAATTCACGTGAGCGCACAGAAAATAGTGGTGGTGCACCTTTGAACTAAAATACCTAGAAGGGGCTTTAGTTCAAAAGTGCATTGTCACCATTTTCTGCGTGTCACTTATACAACCGCATGCGATGCATTTTGCCACTTATACGACTGCAACTTATACAACCGCATGTGATGCAGCGAGTCTGCCCTAAAACAGTGGATCTCCATTGTGTTGCGGGGCAACTAGTATTTGTATAAATGCCTCTTGATCACAAATCTAACATGATATAGACCTAACTAATCTGTGTAGTCCCTTTGCTTACCAAATAAGGCAGGCTTCAAAATAATGCATCTATTCATATTTGCCCATGAGCCCAGGGTAATGCAGTATCCTGCATTTTCTGGATATTTTATACAATTTAAGACCTGTTTACTGTAACCTTCGAGAGACCACTCTTCAGCAGTGTTGCAGAGAATTCTGTAGCCTTATATGTAAAACTACATGCAGAAGGCTATTTCTACATCGAAGATATCTGAAAATACTGTCCAGGCCTGCTACCTAGTTCTGAAGTGGTATTGCTAAAAGCCATTTTCTGGAATTGTAGAAATGTATAATGTGGCAGGCAAGCAATGCTTGTAAACTGCATTCTTGCTGCTTAATTTAATCAAAGCAGAGATCTCCAAATGAATACGTAGTGATTTGCGTTTATGCCAGAGTAAAAGAAGTTGTGAAAAGTAATAAATTGGGCTTGAAAACCAGCTTTCTAATAGATGTGTCGTAATGAAGTTCAGACTTAAGTTGTCAACTTTTCTTTTTTTGGTAGGTTATTAATGAAACCTCCCAGCATCATGATGATCTGGAGTGAAAACCATGAAGGAATCTGCATGCTAATTAGTGCAGGAAAAATTCTTACCAGCAAGATTTAAAAAAGTCCAAGTCTTAAAGGAAGAAACAGCTTTCAAGTGCCTTTTGCAGTTTTGTTTTTTTTTTAATAAGAGCGCAAGATTGTAATGCTAGAGAATAGGTTTTAGGTCTTGCAAACTGGCTCTCTGAAGGTTTAGCGTTTACAATGGAGTCTAGTTTACAAATAGCAATATCTTGTGCTGCAATACTGTTTTTTAAGTATCCAAATTTAATAAAACTGCTTTTTTCCAGCACAGTATGAGCAACCTGTCGCTGCATCAATAAATAATTGGAAAATGGCTTTTTTAATGTGTTTTGTTTTGACCATTTAGCCCCAGAGGACAGATTAGTAGGCCACAACCATGTGCTTGCCCCGTGGACTCGGCCCCACACCTCTAACATGCAGGTCTATCCTGTTCACCCCAAAGGGCTCCCCCCTGCTCTCCTGCTGACAAATTTTTAGACATGTGAGGGGCTCTGCAGGCCAAATGACATGGCTCTACAGATCAGTTCTTGCTTGCAGGCTAGGGGTTGAGCACCTTGGCTTTGGCCAATAGAATAGGAATTAAATTTTGAATTGAAATGTGCAGATTGAGGTGTAGTAAGTGAAGCTGCATGGAGTACACTTAGATTAGCATACATGCATTCATTCTTACATGGACTATACCAAAAATAGTTTGTAACAATGTTATGTCTAATTCTCTGAACGCTTAAAGAGCAGTCGACCAAATTAAATGGACAACAACACAGAGATGACAAAGTATACTTTCATGAGTATTACCAACAACTACTAGTGGCCTCTTTGGCAAGAGGATGGCTCAGGTACTTTGAGCACCTATAGCTTTTTGTTGTGCATTTATGCAGAATATATGCATACTTTCTTGGTTTTTTTAAAAGAGGGGCAGTACTTTAAACTGAGTGCAAGCTGTTTAATTTTTTTAATCGTGGCATGCCCATTATAAATACATGAGTACACAGGAAGGCATCCTTCATCTCCAGAAAAAAAACATTTACCTAGTTGAAATGTAGCAATAACTGTCTAATACATCTGTCTTGGAATTATGGACCACTGTTTAGGGAAGTTGGGGCAGGAAGCAAGGTGCCTCCAGGATGATGATGTTACAGCTTTCAGTACCTGAAGTCTGCCTATTTCCTAGTTACGCAGTCAAGTTTAAATCTATAAAGGGTCTGGGCATTAGCTAGTAGGTATCTTCTACCTAGAATGAAAGTCCACCTGAATTTTTGGTACTTACATTTTGTAATGGGTTGGAGTTGAATACATAATTTACCAAAGTAGAGTGGGGTAGAAAGGGAGAGAGCACCACTACATTTTTTTTAAAGTGATCTGGTGAGGGGCACAACCCCACGCTGCCACTCCCACTGCTGTTGTGCATGCAGGAGACGTGTTGCCAGGCCAACGTGGAGCTCGGAGCAGCAAGCAGCTTCCCCATGTGGCCCTGATGGGGCCTGTAGTGCTGGATCACACTTGCTGGGCTGTGGAGGCCCTGGGGGAGGGCAGCAGGGCAGGGAGCCAGAGCCTGTAGCAGGCAGCCTGCCCCTGCTGCCACCCCATGCACAGAGCTGACAGGCATGGGTCCCCTGTGCTCCGCTGGGAGTGTGCCCAGTAATGGGGAGCTAGCTTCTCATTCCTGACCCCAAGATGAGCTACCTGTGGTTCAATCCTTCTCCCTGTGGGGGCCCTATGGTTGTGAATTGTGACCCCAGGCCCCCAAGTCCCATGTACTGCCCAGCTGGGAAGCAGCCCCAGCTCCATCCCTGCCCAACTCCCTCCCTATTGGGGCCTCAATTCCCCCTCTCACTTACCTGTGAGAAATGTCCTCCAGGCTGCGTGGCAGCCATGTGCACATACATGCACTGGATGCCCCCTGCCTCACCACCCTCCTCCTGCTCCCCCAGTTCCCTGTAGGTTGGAACTCCGCCAGCCCAGAGAGCTTTTGCAAAACCAAAATCTGTGGGTTTCCCTATGAAAATGAGACAGTTGCATTTTTTTCCTCTGGTAAAGAGGGAAATCTGTGTTTTACTCCATTTTCTGTGGAGAAATAGCCCAGGTCCCAGATTATTAGGCTACTTCCTTTTCCTCTTTAATCTTACAAGCTATGGGTACTAGTCCCTCATCACCCTTTCCTCCCTCCTCCCCTGCTACCTTCCTGTTTCTGAGGCACTGTGCTGCTTCCCTTCCCCATCAGACTGCACTGCACACTTATCCTAGTAATGCACTAATGGTTAGTGTACTTGCCGTTTAAATGTTTAACCTCTTGCATCCCTAGTTCAAGCCTATATCTTCCATGTCTGAGGAGAGTGTCTAAATGCCCACTGTTACCTAGACAACAGGTAACCATGGGTAGGCTGTGGATAAAGGGGGTAGAAACAGATCTGCAGCCCAACCTTCTGTTTGCTTGCACTTGAAATATAAAAACAAACATTTTTCCCAAAGTCTATCTAGCTGCATATGACAGTACAACATAGATTGTCGCCTATGCTAGCTGGGGTGACTTGAAAGATGGGAGGATGGTGGTACATAGATTGGCAGCATGTCTTCTTGAATTTACTGAGTTCTCCAAAATTCCCTCCTAAATGTACCCATAGGTGATGCATGGTGAGGCTCAGGGGGGCATGTGCTCCCCCAAGATTGGCCACTGCCGAAGCTGCTGCTGGCTTCTGTGGGCACTTACAGCATCCCACCCCTCCTGCTGACATCAATGCTGGTGGCTGCAGTCTGCTTACCACCATGGTGCACCCCCAGTCTCAGGAGGCACCAGTTGTTCATGACTGTACCCGATATTTAGAGATGGCTGGTACTAATACATGATGTCTGATTTGGTTTTATTTAAATTTTTTTGGTTTTTTGGACTGAGATGGATTTCATATGGACTTGGAAGGTGTCAATTAGTTGGGATTTATACCCTTGGGAAAGAAAAAGGAAAGGGTTTATTATCTTCTTTCCTCCCCTGTTGCGGAATGCTGTTCAACACCAGCCTGTCTCTTCTTTACTTTAGTTTATGGTCTTTTTTGTTTGACAAAGCTGTTTTGTTTTTACAAATTAGATAAGCATCTTAGCAAAAATATATATATCATAGAAAAATAACATCTAATATTTTTGGTTACATCATTCATATTTTAAGATAAAACTATGGAATAGTGTGTGTTGGATTATTTAATGTATGGTCTTCTCTTAATGTCTTCTGTCAGGCTCTGTGCTTTGTTTAATTGTCATTAATTACTAAATTAGTTAGACATATGGATGGCTTCCTTTACTTTGCTGACCAAGCTAGTTGTCACATCTGCAAATGTTCATGCTATGCTCACTCAGAAACAGGCTTTGGGGCCGCCTTCTTAGTCACACTTCTGCAGCTTGGCTGGGGTCCTTTGAAGATGGCCAAGACTGGCAACACCATTCTGTATGTTTGTGTTCTTTTCCTTCGTTGTTCAGCTTCTTTCACAGCCATGATGAATGAAGATTGCACGGTTTTAAATAAAGCATTTTTTTCTCACCTAATCGTAGAACGTATCCTGTACCTGGGACATGCTCAGGACTCTCTTACGTAATGACTGTTTAATGCAAAGGAAGCGGAATGGATGTTTGTCCTCTGTCCTGAGCGCTGTCAAGCTCTATGAAGCGTGCATGCTTTGCTGCACAAACTCCTTTGGAGATATGGAGAGCCCCTCACTCTGCCAAGCAGAGCACTTGAGGGGTAAGGTATTCTCACTTTGGCAAGTACCCCAACTGCTAAGCAAATAACAAAAGTGGGTGGCAGCTCCTACTTCTGGGTCGCTGGAGAAAACAACAGCTACGTTTTGAGTTGAACTCAATGTGGAGTGCACTACACAGGTTCAGAATGTGTTTATCTGATTGGACAGCTCAGCTTTGTTGGGGAGCTTAGCAGCGAGAGGACTTCAAGTGCACAGCCCTGCTTCTGGGCATGTGCAGTAACAAAACTCTAGATCCTGAAGGGAATTCACTCTCCATGCTTTTGGCACATATGTCCTTTCAGGCACTTAAGTGGTCAGGTAAGAATTAAGTAGGTCACACTCTTGGATTTGGGCCTCTAAATTCTGCCTAGTTCTCCCCTTTAACACTGGCATCCTTTTGTGGACCTAAGCGCTCATTGACAGCACAGTTGTTTTAATAGGACTAAGTGTAACTTTGCACTTTTTTTTAGCAGTTGTTGAACTTTCAGGGGGAAGTCCACATTGAGTTCAACTTACATCTCAGCCCTTACATGGGTGGGGTACTAAACCAGTTAATAGAGGAGAGCTGCATTTTCTGAGAGGGACAGGAGGAGAGGAAAGCTGCTATTGCTGCTTTGCTGCAGATGGGAAAATGAAGGAGATGGTACCTTGAAAAACAGGCCTCATGGAAAATGATTTGACCTGCAGCAGTGCACTGAAAATGGTGAGAACTGCATCAGTGCTTTCGGGAGCAGTCAGCTCCTAACAATGTATTGCAGTCTGTTAGATTTCCAGCTATCCCCTTGATTGTGTTCTCGTCTGTTATTTCTTTGGCAACAAGATGAAAAGAAGTGGCTACCAAACACTTCCAGTAAATCAAGTGGTTTATCCCTGCTTCTTTTATGTCCAGTGTTATTCATAGCTTAAAGGATAAGCAGGAGGTAGACCATCCAACCCTGGATGAAGACAAAACAAAAACAAAAAAACCCAGTTTCCAGGGGGACGGCAAAATAAGTGTAAATTATTCTAAAGCAAAAGCACACTGAGTATTCTCACAGCACTGAAAACATGGGGGAGCGGGAGGGAATGACGGCTGTGTAAACTTCAGGTTGTTTAATCCAGGCACACTAGGCTTATGCTGGGGTATAACTGGAATAAGCTACTTAAGTGCTGATCCAACAGCTAACCTCAGAACTACATTTCACATCCTAAAAACCTGAGTAGATGCCATTGGAGACTGTGGATTTCTTCCATCTTCTGTCAAGAACAAAATATCTATGAAGTGGTCTCTGTTGTCATGGGCTTACTGCTGGAAGCTTCAATGTCCTTTCTTAACAAGTAGCTGCCCCAGTTTAAAATCCCTATGTGGAAACCAGTGCTGTAAAAGGCAATGCTGTTTTTCCTAAAGGTTACTCAGAGACTGGTTCCTAATGAGACAGCTACTGGAAACTGGAATTTTTCTGGTTCAGTCTTGCCACATCATATAATCTCTTGAAAAGTGACTAATACCAACACTGGTGCTCTGTGCTTACTGTAAACATTACAGCTTAATGACAGACTCAGGGTTTTAAGCCTCTGGTTCACTGTTTCATGTAATCAAAGACCTCCTTTTTATAGTAAAAGTAATATGAACATTTTTGGCAGAGTTCAGAGTTTCCACATGACTGATGAATTATTTGATCAGCCCTAATGTTTGCTGTTGCTACCTACAGTTCAAAAAACAAATAACTCTTAAAAGTATGTGTAAAATTTAAGAAAGGTTTTATTATTAATAGGGAAGAATTAGTACTTTCTAGCTGAAATAGAGAAGTATAAATTGGTAAATGTGGGTTCTGTTCAGAGCTCTGTTGCAGAACTGTTGTCTGAACTTCTCCCATGTGCCTCAGCTTCCCCATCTATAAAACCGGGATCTCACACAGATGATGAACCACAGAGTTGGTGGTTCAATCTCTTACATTTCTTACATCAGCTGCAAAACACTTTGGGGCATAACAGGGATCACATAGAAGGATAACATTACAGACCTTTTACCTGCAGCAAGTTGTTCCTGTTAGTTTTTAACCTTGGGAGAGACAACTTATGAGACAAAAAGGGGTATATATCTTGGGATTAGCTTGCTTTTTAGGTCAGTGCTTGTTCTTCCCTGATCAAGGATTCTTCATTCATTTTCCATTGCATTCTGATAGCTTTCTAGTGACACTACCTTTGTAGTGGCATTAGTGTACTCAGTGTTCAGGTTTGGTGCCCACATTTTCAAAACTGGTTGGAAAAACTGGGAGCTTTAAATAAAAAGCTGTGAGAATCACAGACCTGGAAAAGCATGTGCTTTAAAACAAGAGATGTGAGAAGTGCAAATGCACTATTATTACTCAGGAGAAGGTATTTTGTCATTACTCTATAGCAGTGATGCACAGGCTTTGTTGGATCAAGTCAGGCCTCCATAATTTTTCTGACTTTAGCAATGCTATGGGCAGATCCAGTATTTTGTACGGGGAGGAGGGGGTGTGTAGCAGAGCAACTGGTATTGCAGTGATGGCTACACCTACTCTCTCAGCTGTCCCTCATACCTCCCACCTGAATGAGACATGCAAACCTTGCTGCAGAAGCAGCAGCTGGGGACTTTTTCCACCTGTAAATCAGATAAGAATAGGGGTGGGCAAACTACTGCCCGTGGGCCACATCCAGCCCACCAGGCCATTCTATCCAGCCTGGGGGGCCCCCCCAAAATTTGGAAAATTAATTATCATCTGTGCGTGGCTGCCTGTGAAAGATGACAAGGTGCCATCAGCAGCAGGACCTAGGTGAAGCTAGCAGTAGGACCCAGCAGCTGAGCAGCAAGGCCCACTCAGCCCCTCCCCACCCCAGCCCCAACTGGAAGTCCCGTGGCTTCTGGGCTGGTAACCCTTTGGCTGTTCCCCACCCTTGCTCCATCTCAGTGGAAATTCAGATAAGATTGGACAGAGGGAGGGGGGAAACTGCAGCAATTGGCCCATGGTGCAGGACTTAGGCTAGCTGAATCCATACCAGGCCATGCAGCATGTTGTCAGTGGGGCCCAGCCGTGTGGGGCAGGGGAGAGGGTGGAGGCAGAAACTGCTGTGATCAGCCCATGTTGCAGAGCTCATGCTGGCCTAGGTTTGTTCCATGCTGTGCCATGCTGTCCCAGTGCTGCAGCCGGGAAGCACATGGTGTTGGCTGAGGCAGGCTGGAGCAGCAGGTGCACAGGTTGGGGGGGGCAGTGGTGGCAGCAGCTGGGAAGCAGTGGCAGGTGGGCATGCAGGAAGGAAAGTAGGGAAGTGATTGGGGAGTAGCTGTAGCAGGTGGGAGTGCAGAGCCTGTGCTGGTGCTGTGGGGCCAGTGAGGACCCAGAGTGAGGCAGCAGGAGCACAGAGCCTGGGCGCAAGGTCTACCTGGCTGCATCACATGAGGTTCACACACAGCCCATGAGAGTCACATGCAATGGAGCCATCAGCTTGGCCCCAAGGTAGGCAGGGAGCTCCACGCTATGGAGCTGGGCCTTCTCCCTGTTGCTGCAGCTGAGCCGTACGACCTGCACCACCAGCTTCATTGTACAGGGCTCAGTGTGGCTGGCCCTACACGTTGCCACCACCTGCTGTTGGAGATTGGGGTGGGAGCACAGGGAGTTGCATGGTAGGGGGTCGGGCAGGGTTGGGTTTGCTCACTGCCAACACAGGCACTCCAGGGACTCACCCACTCCAGAGTCTCTAAGGACCCACCCCTACACACCCACATTCACACTCACACTCACACTGTCACACCCACTTCCACCTCACCCACCATAACCCCATACTCTACCACAGCAACTACATACCCCATACCCATCCACACCCACTCACCATACCCACACCCTCCACATACTACCATACACACATTCCCCAACCACACCCCCACATACACACCCTTATTCCCCCACACACAATATACAAGAGTAGGCATAGATAGTGCAAGACCAGGGCTAATGGGGCTTATCCCCCACAACTCATTTTGCAGCAAGCAACAGCAGCAGCACCACAGTGCCACCACCCACAGCTACCAGTGCCACTTGGTGTGCAGCCAGACCAGCATCCCAGATACAGGGGAGCTCAGCTATGCATGGCTTCAGTGCTCCAGCACCACTGCCACACCCTGCTACAGTGCCGCACCAGCATCCCTGCCTGTGCACCAGCCCTGCAATGGCCCTGCAGGATGGAGTGGGGGTCAGGGGTCAGGTGGGTACATTCTGCACCACCCTGCACTATCCCCCAAATCCCACCCTGCACCACCTACTGCACCCTCCACCCCCTGTGCCCAATAGCAGCACTGTACATGTAACCTTCACATTTTATTCAGCCCCCTCAAATTATATTTTCTCCTGCCACCTATGAAAGTAGGGCTGCATCTTGAGCTATTATGCAATTGCCTCTAGATACACTATGCAAGCACACATAAATCAGGACAAATATATTTTTAAATACAATTAAAATAAGTTATAGTATTTGCTTTATTTTTGGTATATTTTTGGGGGGGTTGTTTTTTTTGGTTTCAAGATGGCAGCACCCTACCTTCCAAAAGGAGTACTTCCAAGGCAAGGAGAGTGACTTCCAGTGGCAAAGGTTTCATAGTTTCATAGCAGCTAGGGTCAGGAGGGACCTGATAGCCTGACCCCCTGCCATAGGCAGGAATGAATGCTGGGTTCACAAGACCCCAAACAGGTGATCATTCAACCGCCTCTTGAATATGCCCAAGGTAGGCGCGAAGACCACTTCCTTGGGAAGCTGGTTCCAGATTTGGCCACCCTAACTGTAAAATACTGCCTTCTGATCTCTAACCTAAACCTATTCTCCATCAGCTCATGACCATTGTTCCTCATTACCCCAGGTAGTGCTGGGGAGAAAAGAGCTCTGCCTGTTTGCTGTTGATCCTCCCCCCCCCCCCGATGAGCTTGTAGGCAGCTACCAGGTTGCCCCCTCAGCCTCCTCTTGCTGATGCTGAACAGGTTCAGGTCCCTCAGTCTCTCCTTGTAGGGCCTGTTCTGCTGCCCTCTCACTAAGCGGATGGCCCTCCTCTGAACCCTTTCCAGGCTGGCCACAACCCTTTTGAAGTGTGGCGTCCAGTACTGGACGCAGTACTCCAACTGCGGCCTGACCAAAGTCACATAGAGGGGAAGTATCACCTCTCTGAACCAGCTTGAGATGCACCTTTGGATGCATGACAAGGATGGCTGGCCTTGCTGGCTGCGGTCTGGCATTGGTGGCTCACGTTCATCTTGGAGTCAGTAATGACTCCAAGATCCCTTTCCGCCTCTGTGCTTTCAAGAAGGGAACTCCCCAGCCTGTATGTATGCTGTGGATTCCTTCTCCCAAGGTGCAGCACCC
>JAGPOW010000261.1:227483960-227501161 GCA_030014935.1 Caiman crocodilus
ATTTGTCTATGTTGAACCCCATCCTATTCTCATCTGCCCACTTTTGTAGTCTGTCTAAATCTAGTTGCAGCCTCTCTCTCCCTTCAAGTGTGTCTACCTTGCCCTATATCTTAGTGTCATCAGGAAACTTGGACAGCGTGCTTTCTACCCCCTTGTACAAGTTGCTGATGAAGTTGTTAAACAGTGTGGGCCTGAGGACCGACCCCTGGAGTGCCCCATTGCTCACATTTCGCCAGGCCTAGTACAACCCATCCACCACTACTCTCTGGGTATGCCCCGTCAGCCAATTTTTTACCCATCCAACTGTGCAGGCATCAATGCTGCAGTCTCTTAATTTATTGATGAGGATGGGTCAGGAGGTATAAGTGGGTCTTCCAGTTTCAATATGGCAATAAAGGGGTGGGGCACCTGTCAAGGGGTGGGGCTACCCTTACGGCCCTCAACAGCTCAGCTAAACTCATTAAGCGGCCCTCCAGGTGAAATAATTGCCCACCCCTGGACTAGGGCCAGGAGCAGGGCAGCAGGTGGCATGAAGGTGACTGTCAGACTCAGGACATTATCTAGCACCTGGAGGTCCTCCTCCTTGGACTCCACAGCCCTGGACACCAGGACACCCTGCTGCTGCAAGTCCTCCCCGTGCTGCTCCTCCAGGGCCAGCAGCCTCTTCCTTAACTCCTGGTTGGCTTAGTCCCTGGCCTCCTTGCGCCAGTCCCATGTGTCCTTGTGGGTGATGTCCTCTGCCCACCTCTGCATCTACATAAGTGCTACTGTGTAGTAGCTATTGCATAGTAAATCTAGTACCTGTATTTACAGCTACTAGCTAACTGTGCAGTAGCCTAATTTATTGCACAGCAAATGTCCCACACTTGTAGAAGGTGACACTTTACTGCACAGTAGAGTAGTCTACAGCACAGTAAACGTCTCATGTAGATACACCCAGTGCCTCAAGTAAGGAATTACTTCATTTGAGTAATAGGTTTTATAACAAAAAGCACTTGTCATTGTAATTACAATTTTTATTCCACCCAATATGGAAGCACCTCTTTATCTCAGTAAACAGAGATCTGTCTGCACAGCTGAAAATTATAAAATTTATTGTTAAAAGTTTTAAAAAGAACCTCTTCTTTTTCCTGAAAAGATCACTGATGAAGAAAACTTGATTTCAACATTATCAACTATAGGCACTGTGGATAAAGTAAATTTTAATGTAGATTTATCAATCCTGCAAGTATCATTTACCCTTGACTTCAACTTGAGTAAGAGTTTTAACTCGTTGCTTGTCTCCATCCTCCCAGGAGATAAGACTTACATACATGAGTATGTATGCCCTACAATGGGAAAGTGAGGGGTATGAGGATGCTGTAGACTATCAAACCCACCAAGCATCCCTTATGTCCTCAATATTTGCTATGCTTAAAGAAAATGAAGAAAGAAATATCCTTCTTTGAAACGAATTAACAACAATTAAGAAATTAATCTGTGATTTCAAATTACATCTAGAAGCACTCAATATTTTACTTAAGGCTACTAATGATAAGCAATGACATTGTAAGAAATGGTCTTAATAACACTAAAATCCCTGAACAATGAGGATTTTGTTACATTTGATGAAGTGTAACAGATGAAAAAGTAACAGATTTGAAATATGATCAACTGGAAACATCTTCTGTTTTTATTAATCATAGCTCTACTATAAACACAAGAAATTGAGAGCAAAATATTTTATTATTCAATTTTTATTCATATGAGAGAGACCTTTTTCAATATGAAATAGAGAATTGCATGGTTCTTAGACAAAAGATTTAGGATCTCTTTTCACCTATTGGAAAATAATATTATTTATGCATCCAGAATTCAAGCCATAGAAGGCTCAGCCAAATATACCCCTTTGAGAGTTGGTTTTAATAGTTTATATGTTAGGCACCTAGTGATAACTGGGGTAGCCAATTACTGTCTCCATGGGGTAGAAATCCAAGAAGCTAGCCTACTTTCTGGAGTAGGGAATGTAATAGACAATTAAGGGCCTCAGTTGCCACCAATGACTGTCCTGATCTTTGGACTCAATGGATATAGAATAGAGCCTAAACAGAATCAAATTGCTCTACCCTTAGGTGATATTGGTCTCTTGATTTGGAACATAGTTGGGTTATGAAATAAATTATATGGATCATTGTAGAGAACTTTTATTAATTATTTTGAATTTTAAAAATTTAAACTTTTAAAAAATGGTTACTTTCCAGCTATTTAGTTTCATTTCAAAAAGGTCAGAGAGTTTGCAGTGAAAGGTTCTGACCATCTCCATTAGTGATGAAATATAGAACCAAAGATGCAAACAGCAAAGGAAAATAGAGAATTACAAGGTAAGAAAGTACAAGCTCTGTCCTTTACAGAGCCCCCCACTCTCACCACATGCTGTGACACCTTTAAAACCATTTAGACTCATTGTTCTGCACAGGGTTTCTGTATTCAGTGGTGTGCTCTGATCATGCCAGCAAGATGGAGTCACACTGGCAAGCTATGTGAGGGAACAGCTAGCTTGAGACTCCTGGTTCTGGGGTACAGGCTTATCAGTCCATTAGCTATGGGGCAGAGTCAGTGCTTAAATTATACATGCCACCTGGAGGAAATCTAGGTCTCAAAGGGGTTGGGGCAGCAGTTGCATGGTAACTTTGACCATGTCTGTGATGCCTATCAGTGGACCTCGATAGCCAGATCACTTCAGGTTTCTAGTCGCAAGCCCCTACATAAGGAGAAATGAACATCACAAAGGTTATTAATCTTTTGCAAACCAACACATTCAGTAAAACAATAGCTGCTTGACTGCATTCCAGCATTTGGAAGTTAGGAAATGCTGAGAATAAGAGTGCCACTTCAACTTTAGTATAGGCTCCTTTGTGCATATGCATTGGGAGACAGCTTTGGATGACATACAGAATCACTACTTTTTTCCTATAGATCCTACCCTAACTCAGTATACAGAATGTATAGTTTTCACTTTAAGAGCCTCTATTTAAGGTTTGGTTTTAGCTTTGTTCAGTATGTAGTAATTCATACTATGTGCTAGGCAAACCCTCCTCTGGTGCTTATCACTGCTGTATTTGCATGCCTCACAAACATTATTATTCTATTTCAACAATAACCCTATGAGATGAAGGGCTACGATTATTCCCTTTTACAGATGGGGTTAAGTGTTTAGTAATTTTAGGTGTGCAGTTTCAGTTGCCTACGGTCTGCTTTTCCACTGTATATTTTGTGTTGTATAGCTCTTTGCACATTCCTCTCCATTTTAGTTACAGCTCTAAGTGCTCAGCACATCAAGCTGTAGGGTGTCAAGTCACTCAGAAAAAGAGGAAAACAGAATTAGTGCCTAGCTGTGAGAAGTTTGGGTTAGGTGACTTGGTCAGCACCATATGAGCGCTCTGCCGCAGAGGCAGGGATAGAATCCAGTTCTCTAGGGCTTCTATTCTGTTGCGATAACCATGCTACTCTTTTCTCTCCCTGCCATCCCCTGCCTCGGTCACTCCACAACTTCCAACAAGCATGTTATCAAGAGCCAGCTCCTTCAGTACACAACTCTGATTTTATCCATGAGTATAGGCTATCCTGTGCATTACTTACCAGGACATAAATGCTGTTTAAGGGTTAATTAAACATGAATTACATAATATGGAGCTCACACTGATTACTGATACAAAGGTGTGTGTCCTCACTAGGGAACTTCTAGCTGTTAAGATCAAGGCATAAGGAGTCTGGTAAAGTGGGAAGCTAGCATCAAAGTCAGGAGCTGATGGTGGGACCAGGAACCAGGAAAAGGTCCAAGCTGGTGTCTAAGATCCATGAGCAGAGACAGGAAGTCAGGCAGGAACAGAAACTGCATTAGGGTAGGAGGAAAAAAAAACCATGCCAGATCTAAAGCAGGAATTTCAGACATAAGTAAGGCAGGAGCCAGGGCAGGAACTGGAAACTGGGCAGGAATGTAGGGATGAGACTGAAGCAAGATTCGAGCCTTGAACTGGAGACAAAATAGAAACTTGGGAACAAGGAATGAAGATGTGAAAAGTCAGGAACCTGCTTCAGAAATGGGGTACACAGGGCAGCTGCTCAGGCTGTCTCTAAATCTGCTCATAGGGAGTCAGGCAGTCTGAAAAGCCCCAGGTGAGGATGGCTAGTTTATCAGGGTGCTGTGTTGATTGGTCTCCAAGGCAGCTGAGAAGACTTACTCTAAGCACACTGACTACACACAAGTCTTCTATATCTGTCCAGGAGTGTAACTAGCTGAAGTAAGTAGTAAGTACTAGCATCTGAGTGTCAATTTAGAGGGCATGTGGTGGTGGCTGCGGCTGCTACCTCTTTGGGGAGAGCCTGCACTAGCAACAACAGCAATTAGGGTGCTAGTTGTAATGCTGTTAATTCTACCTCTGTACCTTACTCTGTGCTCTGTGGATTGCCTTCATTTTCTTCAATATCTTGCATCAGATGGAGTTCAAAAGGGAGATTAGTTGGGTCCATATGCCGTATAGCATGGGATTCTGAGCAAGGGGACTGCCTCCAGCTGTTTGTTTGGCTGTGCTGTGCAAAACAGGACTCCCTATGTTCTTGTGTATAAACAGAATTGCACCAAATAAAGACCTGATTTGTATTATTTTCTCCTAACAGAAACAGTTCAGAAAAGTGCTAAGTATTAGCTAGCCTCTTAGATTGTCATTGTCACAAGCCCTTTGGAGCCAAAGATGACAGTGCTGTGCTGGAAATGGCTGAGTCAAGCATGGAGATGCAGAGATGACTGTGCAGGCCTGTACATGATTTTTGGCACATAACTGACAATGCAACTGTTTGCATCGGTCTGCTGCTGCTGACTTGTTCTTCACCTGGACTGCTTTTCTTGCTCAAGAGTTTGCTGCTCCTGTTCAAAAAATGTTATACCTTCTTTCACCTTGGTTCTCCTATTGCTGTCTATGTATGGCTAAGAGCCCAAAAGAAATAGCCAGCGGGATGATTATCTAAAGCACTGTCCTGGGCAACCCCATGTTCTCTTCCTGTGCTCTAGCTCAACATATAGGAGCTGATTGGCTATTTCAGTGTTGTCCATCTGAACTACACATCCAGCCTGTTGTATCTGGACCTCTGTTATCAATGCATTGATGAACATGCGTTCAGCATGTTGCAGGTTATTGTCATTGATAGTCTGACATCCTGTCTCACTCTTGGCAGGGTGAAAAAGTACTTCTGTTGTAACTCTCCAGGTGTTGGATCTATCTTAGGTATAATGGACAAGTCTCACACTGGTATAGCCGTGTGATAAGACTAACAGCTTTGTGCATGTTTAATTTGGGAAAGAACTTGATCTCATGCTGACTCCATATTTGCTTTGTAAGCCTGCCAGAGGCCATGCTGGTTTTCCAGCTACCACAGACTACCGCTCTATCAGTGCTAGTACTATTATCCAAGACTTCCAAGATAAGTGAATTTGTGAATGACTGGGAGTTCAGTTATGCTAATGGGTATAGAAGAATCCCTATTTTTTGTTTAGGTGGAATCTTTTTTTTCCCTCAGATTGACAGCGAGTCAAAACTGGTTGAAGAGGCATCAAAACAGTTGGCGGCAGCCAAGATCTTGCCTGGAATAGGCTAACAGTGCACAGTCATTGGCACCCAAGACTTCCTGTATAGTGTATTTGATGGGCATAACAAAGAGGCCCATAAAGTGTATTTGGCAACCTGAGTCCAATGCAGTCTGGAGAGGTTAAACAACTGTCCTGTAGTTTGAAGTGAATCCTGATGCTATCTGTAGATGCTAGTTTCTCTGTTTTGATGATATACATACTTCGTATGTAATATTATAATAAATGTGGTAATGCCTAGCAACCAGGCACAATGTCTTAGGAAATATTATTATTCACAACTACTGAATCATTGAGAAACAATTTTAAGTGTTTCTTACATAAAAAAGTCAACATTCAAAATTCCTATTTTTTCCATCCCTGCATCTTGCTGAGAGCTAGTTCTAGACATGTATATCAGCTGTCCCCATGTGGCAGAGAGGATGTACTACAAGACAAATTACATCAACTTTTCTTCTATATCACCTGCCTTTGACTGTGGGGTTTTGATACAGAAGGATCTAGCATCAGCATTGTTGCGGTCAGGGGTCTCCAGGTGGCCTTGGAGAGCTGCCACGGATATGCACTGAGTGGGGCACCGGGTGGTGACACCAACTCAGATGCGTTCTGGGTCCTAGGCAGGTGAAGAGAGAGACTTTGGAGACGGTTGAAGTAAAACAAAAAGAAGTTTACTTACTGAACTTGTAGAAAAGAACTATATACAAGGCGCTGAGACGTAGTTATATACAGGAACAAGCGAGGTTAGCAATGGATGCTAGCAGCAAGCAGAGTGCAATGCGAGGTTCAACGCAGGTGGCTGCAGCCAGGTGGTGGCGTACTGCAGTGCTTAGCGTGTTCAAAAAGGCAGGAGTGCCCAAAGGTAGCCAGGGCAATCTCCCCGTCAGTCGTAATCGTCAGCTAGTCGTTGGCCAAATAGAAAAGTCACCCTAGGGGTCCCTCAAGGCTCAGAACAGGTGATCAGTCTGTTCTAGAAATCGCAGCCTGAGAGTGAGAGCGAAAGCATGCGCGAGTCTGTGAAAGCTCGTGCGCTCCCTCACCTCAGAGTGCGCAGCCTCTACATATAGCTTCCCAGACCAATCGGAAGGCTTCTCTCGCAGATGGTTCTAGAAGCAAGGGCATTTGGACCTGCCAATCATGCCCTCGAGTAGGCCAAGAATGGTTTAACCTGCCACGATCACGCGCTGCCTGCAGGATCAGCTAACCTGGAGGGGGTGTACTCTGCTACTGCATTACTCATTGCTATGTACAAACAGCCATGTCACTTAACATTGCACAAAACAACACGAATATTGCCAACCAAGCTAATGCTGGATACTGAACTTTCTATTCACCGTAGGGCAATAATCTGGGGGAAGTTACTTCTTTTATCACAAGCATGTGTACACAACATACGTGCTTTTCTTTCCCCCACAGGAATTGCACTGCAGTTGGCTTTTCTTCGCCTGCCTCATAATTATCTTGGCTTGGTGTCTGACACGAATGTTTGGTTGTATGTGGATGTAAGAAAGAGAAAAACTAAGGGATAGTCTATATTACTAATCAAAAGATGATTTATTTAAAATATTGCATTTTTTTTTAAATGGACCTTCTAGTTCTAACTGTGAAGGCAGAAAATAAAATTTTCTTCTGTGGTTTAAGCAGATATCCAATGTTCTGTAAGATGCTAGAAAAGTTTCTAGGTAAGACAGTCTAGTGAGTGGTCCTTACGATTCAGCAGAGATGGAAATAAGTTAGTTGTGCTGTATCATGCAACTAGAGGACGGATGCAAATTAGGACTTGGGGTCACGGTTCAGATCCCTTGTCCACCTGAGCTAGAGTTGGGTTTTTAACCTGGCTTTTCCTGGAAGTTGTCCTACCTCAGGGGCTATTTTGGGCTTGGTCTTTTCTGTTGAAGCAAGACTTTGTGTAAAATATTTAAATTCATTAGGGGGAAAAGAATGACTGTACATTGTTAGGGTCCTGCCCTGGGGGACACTGATATCAGCCTCTGCTCCAATTACTACTATAATGCTTAAAACTACATTGACTGATATTTTGTTTAACATACTGGAAATGTTTCAAGTAAAGTAATATGATTACCTTCTTTTGAAAATCTTAAAAATAGCAAGTTTTAAAATTCTTAATGTTGGAAAAACTGGGACGTTTACCATAGACTTCCATAGAGTTTGGTCGAGCCAGGAAACTTTTGTAGATTCATACAAGTGTTCCAGTGAATAGTGCCCTATGTGGTTTTTTTCTAATTCTGTCTCGAGCTTTATAAAACAATATTTTGCTTTGATTCATTGATCTGTGAAATTTAACATTTAAGTCTGTTAATCCTCTGGCAGATATTGGAATCACAAAAACACACTGGGCACATCTATATGTAAAATTAACACACTTGAATAAACTCCAGTGTAGTTTGTGCTGGAGTTTATTGCTTGTGGGTGCTGCGTTTACATGTGTGCCTGGGACTGCAGCATGTTGAACTGGACTGGAACAGCCTGGGCTGGCAGGAGGCCCAGGGGGTCAGCCTGTTGTCCCCGGGCTGCTCCGACCTGGCTCAATGTACTGTAGAGGGGCTGGATGGGGCCCAAGAGTGCTCCAGTACAGGGCTAACCAGTAGGCAGATCCTACACTGAAGCACCTTTGTGCCCTAGCCAGCCCCATCAGTGTTTACACATGCACTGCACTGCTGTAAAGAATGCCACTGCAGGATAGTACTTGTACTATCCTATGGTGGTGTTTACTAGTTTACAATGGCCTATAGACATACCCGCTACATATTGTAAGTAAGCAGCCTGAGATGTCTGATGTATACAGGCTATAAAGGTCATACCGGGCTATATCCAGAGAGATTCTAAGAAGCCATAACTCTCTGATTTCAAAGGGAGATCAATAAACTTAATACTTCTCACATTCAAATTCTTCTAACATCTTAGGTATTTAGGTCTGTAATAAAACAAGTACACCACTAGATGCTACTGTTTCTATACATAAAGCACAGTTTTACTGACTGTCTTTTTTGCAATGGAAAATAGACTATTCTGAATGAAGTCAAATAAATTACTAAATTTTAATACAACATTTTAAAGTGGAATTACTAATAGTATTTAGTACAAATAAACTAGCATCTTCCTCATCAGGAAAAAAGATGTACTGTGCTGTCGGGAAATGACACTGCAACTAAGGCAGAGATTCTCAAGGCTATCTACAGTTGAATTCAGTGGGTATTAACTCTTATTTAGATGCCTAAATACCTTTGAGGATCTAGACCTAAGCCTAAGAACACTAATTGTATGTGGTTACATTCCCTGCATCTGAACTAGTAAAATAGAATAGCAATATAATTTCTTGGTATCGATTTTGCTTGCATTTGGAATAGCTTGTTCCTGATGAACATACAAATAAGTGTGTTACTATTTATTCAGTCTTAACATAGGAGTTGATTTCTGAAATAATTATAGATGAGCCAATAATTAATGGTCAACCATATTAGCAAGTCTTTCAGCCTTAGAGGAGAAAATATGCTGAAAACTATTAGGCTGCTACTAAATGTTAGAATGAATATTTTAAACAAACAAAACCCCAAAAATAGCTAAACAGACCTTCAAGTCAAAACTGGTGGAAATTAGGTATTCTGTAGTGTTGCATCTAAAAATTCTAAGTATACCACAAAATTACAGAAGGCATTCATAGCTTTATATGAGACAGGAAGCAAAATGTGGGGATAACTAAACTACTAAGTACTGTACAAGAGGTTATTTGGGTCAGGCAGGAATCCTTCAGAAAGTGAAAGAAATCCTTCCTTCAAATTACGTGATGAAAACGGAAGGGAGAATGAGCTACGGAAGGGGAAACAGATGAAAATGAAGATGTTTCAAATATACAGAAAAGAACACAATAAACATAAAGCCAAATGTTTTTGACACACTATAAGGATGAGCCTTATGGGTGAATTAGTGAGTCTGTTGATCTACCAGATAGTAAAGGGGATGTATAACTAAAGAGGGTTAGCATGCTACAAAGATCACATTTCTTTGCAACTATTTTCATCAGGAAGGATTTTTAGGTGAAATCTGCTGTTGAACTGATTTTTGTTTAGAAGGCCAGCAGTTGGGATGCTGGAACAAAATGGGATATTATTAGAAAGAGTAAGTTACCAATCTACAACCAAAACGTCAGAAGAAACGGAAAAATAAATGAGGTGAGCTCCTAACTAGAGCATGTATTATTATTAAATTCTGCCACTGTGATAGAGCATTGGAGGGCAGCCAGGTCTCCTGAGGTCTCTTCCAGCCCCACTTTACAATTCTAATTTTAAACTAACCTAGTTGAATCATGAGGCACTTCCTTTTAAACTGGTTTAGTTTTGCTCAGCAATGTGCAAGCTATACTGATAGCAAGAGGGTTTAACTGATTGAGGTACACTGGTTCAATTAGCTCCGTTTATAAAGAAGATGTGACTAGCCATGGGTTCACGAGCTAGAAAACAACAACAAAACGACAGCAGGTTTTCAAGATGACGCAAGCTTCATGATGAGTTGACTAGAGGTTCCACAGCAGCACTTGGTGTGTTAACACAGCGTAGTTGCATCAGAAATCAGAAAAAGTGAGAGAACAGATAACAAAAGTGTTCTGGGTTAATCAGAATGAACGCACAATTCATGTTCAGCACACAGTTATTTAGTCATTTGATAGAATTATTTAAAGGTTCATGCTGGTTACTGGAGGAATTGACATTTTCTTAATCTTTTCCCCTTCAAGCTTTTAGGATGAATTACAGGGTCTATGGCCCATAGTAGATTGGAGCCATAGCACTGGTACTGGGGAGTATACATAAGATGGAATGAAGGGGGTTCATCCAAAGGAAGGAGGAAAGCTTCTACTTACTCTGTAAGAAACAAATATCCTTTTAAGGAACCACTTAGCTGGAGGATTGTGGGGAATCTTGGAGAAACCCTGTATCATTTTTCCTCTGTAAAGAGCAACCAAGACTTTATTTAACTCATGTCAAAATCTAGTATGACAGAAATAAATATATTCTTCTCACCCTCACACAACACTAACCGTCTCAATTTTTGTAGGATCAGCGAGAAACAAATTCTTGAGCTCAGAGAAAATCCTATGGGCTAGGGACAGAAGTTACACATAAACTGATATAAGTGATTGGAAACTGTTTCAAATCTGTAACACAACAGAAGTTTAGTACACATAAACTGCTTTCAAAAGGGCCCATACTGGTTTAAGATATACCTGTCCCAAGGCTCCTGCCTTTATCATAAGCTTTGGCTCAAGTTGTCTGCTCCAGCAGACCATGGAGGCATGCTCTAGCACCCCTGGCTTTTGGCCTGGGCCACTGCAGGCACGTGGCTGCATTTCCAGAATTAAAAGTGAATGGCTGTTTACTTGCTTATTGGTTCAGTCTATGCAGCTTATGCTAACCTGTCAAGATTGCATCAATTCAGCTTTGGACTTTTTGACAGTTTGTATTTAGCCTTGGTGAATCCAAGCACATACCATGAGGTTCTCTGCCAGAGTGTAGCAGGAAAAGAATCCTTCCCCTTTCTGGCCTGGGATGAGACTGTATCAGGAGGAAGGAATGATCAATGAATCCATGTAATCATTAAAAAATCAGTTTCATGCTTTTCCCTGGCTATCCTGAACTAGGATTGCAACCTGGGCACAGTGAGCTTCAAGAGAGCTATTCTCCAGGGTGGTGAAGGGTACAGACCTTGTCTTCAATTTCTGGAATACTCCCTCACTCTCCTTTCTGCACTCTGCAAGCACCCGCTATGGTAATGGGACAGCACTTTGCATTCCTGCAAGAATTAATGCCTGTGTCAGAGCTTTTGTGTTTTATTAATCTCCACACATAAACATACTCAATTTACTTTGTTTTTTGCTGTTTGATTTCTTCCGGGTCTCTGTACCGCAGCTCCCCATCTACAACAGGAGCATAATAGTACTTCCTTACTTCATTAGGGTTTTGTGAGAATAAAAACACTAAAGCTTGAGAGATGCTCAGATCCTACAGGAATGGAAGTTATATAAATACCCGACAAAGAGATTTTCTGCTCCAGTTTATCCTTGGTGACTGAGACATTTTAACAACTTGATCTAAATTTGATTGAGCCATGAAATAAAATGCAACTTTAAACTGCAAGCAAAGGAGACACAATTCTAAGGACGTGGAGAAAAGCTGATGTTTCTGAACAGCCATTCTCTCCAACCTCCCTCTCGATGTTTAATCTAAATCAGGGAGCTGTTTCTCCCCTCCTATTCTAATCATCTTTCTCATACAAGGGAAAACATACTTACTAAATTAATAAATGAGAATCTATTTGCTAAGATATTTATTTATGCATTTGGCACTTCAGGGTGTTTAGAGGATAATTTCCAACGGTGAGCACTGCACTATGTAAATTTAGAAGCAATTTTTCTAAATGTCAAGTATTTATTGCATGGGGAAGAAAAACATTTTGAGTGTGGAACAGCCTCCTCCCCCCTCCCCCCGGGTCTCTGGACTGTATTCATTTTGGGAAGAATTTTCTTAAATGACTAGAAATAAATATTTGAGAACTGAAAAGCAAATCCGTTATTTGAAATTGGACTGCACATGCAGAAACAAAGAAGATGAGCAGAAATTGAAGGCCAAGCAGCCGTTTTTACTCTGCCTTTTGAATAGGTCAGGATAAATGGAAAACATGAGTGGATCTGAGCTATTGTTGAAAGATCATGATGCCTGTTGTTGTGTTTTGTAATATCATAAATCCTGGACTATGACAACACCAATATGAGAGACAAAGATAGCAAGGGAATAATAGAAGTCTGGGCCAAAAAGGTCTTCAGATTCTCAGACCATGAAAGGTTCTTGTGGTGTGCAGCAAGTCCTGGCCCTCAAGGACAGCCAAGATGCCCCCTGATGGCCAAGCTACCCCTGCCTCACCTCATCTCCTCAGGATACCCTTCCATGGTTGACTCGCCTGCCACGACTTTATGTACAGTATATTGTAGTTCTTCAGGAGGATGCCCAGGACCCTGAAGTGAGCCTCAGTTTACCTCACCCTCTACTTCTTATACCCAGCTGGCCAAGTCTTGCTTCTCAACACTGTATTTGCCTTAGAGGCATTAATCATGGCCTTCTGCCATCCCCATAGGCATGCCCATGCCTCACAGATGTTATTCCATGTCCATTTGAAGGGGACTCCCTACTCTCAATGCAGCTTTTGGCCCAGAGGCCTTTAAACTTTGTCCAGGCCTCAGTCTTCCCAGCCTGTGCCCCAGTCACATTTTGCACTTGCATGTTCTGGGCCCCTGGCCCTGTCATGTGCTCTGGGCCAGCCCTCTAGGTCTCTAACCCTTGGCCAGGCTGCCTGTCACAGGCTGCTCCACAAGGCATCCCTCTGTGGCCTCCATAGCTACCCTGTAGGCACAACCTGATATCGTGGCTAAATGATCTGGCCTGCAGCTTACACACCCCCTTGCTGCCTGAGCTGGCAGGAGCTATCTTTAGTGCAGTTCCCCTCTGCTTCAGGAACCCAGGCTTATGTCCCCTGAACTTCTCCTCTTCTGATTAGGTAACTTCTTGACTGGCTACACATGTGCCCTCTCAGCTTGATGGGCAGTTTGCTGTGCCTAGACTGCAGTGCTCCCTTGCTACCTTCCTTCCCATAGCTAATCCCTGTTCAGCTGCCTGGGCCACTGCCTGTTGCAGTCTCTGGTTTAAAGTCACAAGAGTCTGGGCTCCCTGTTACATGGTGTGACATCTATGCAAGCTGTTGTCAGTTTACTTTTCAAGTCCCTGAGCTGGACTTTTCCTTCCATAATGACAATTGTTCCCACACAAGACTACCATTAGTGGGAATTTCTCAGCATATTTTGGACTGTTTAGTCTCCTTCCCGAGCTATTCTTTATCCCCAGGGAAGCAACATTCCTTTTTTTTGTTAGTATCTGAATCACATATTTTTATGGCCACTTTACTTATTATGGAGTCATCAGCTGGGGGTCTCTTTCTCTTCTTCTAGGCTCCCTGTTAGCACGTATTTTTCAGTCAGTCATGACAGACTACTCACCTTCAATAGATTTCTTATAACCTATTTTTTCAGGAGTAGATTATTAAAGATACCTGAATTCTGTTCTGTCCATATAAACTATGTTTGCAATAACTAGCTCTGTAGACATTTCCCTTTTGCTTATCCTGTAACTTCCTTTCTTCACTGTTGCCTACCTTCCATTTTCATTTTCCACCACTGACTCTAATGTGGATTCTCTATTGTATCTTGGTCAGAGGCATAACTGGGAATTATGGCAATTCAGGTGGGTGGGAGGGTGCTGAACATTTCCTACCATAGTGGCATGGGCTTACTGCAGGCTGCCATTCTGGTGCCCCTTTTAAATGACCAGGGCCGGTACTCAACTGATTAACCCCATGTAATGTTACTGATCTTGATTCCAGCTCTTTCCTACTTAGATTCATTTTTGTTTTTAACACCACCTCTGGTTACTGTTTAAGCCTTTTTGCTCCTGAATACAAGGTAGTTGAAACAGTAAATGTACTTATTTCCTCATGGGAAAGATGATAATTGTCAGAGCCTCTGGCCAGTTAGGCCTGGCTGAACCAAGCTGTTGAGCTTCCATACCTGAACTTGGCCCCTAGCCAATGCAACTGTCTCAGCTCTCTGTGATTGGATTAGCTGGTGAGAGCACCACTTGGGCCTTGTAAGCCTCAGGCTGCAGGCATGCCTTCACAACAGGGGGGACCAAAACCTGATGGCATTCAATGCAGAGAAGTGCAGGGTACTCCACCTTAGGAGGAAAATCCAGCATCATACTTATAGGCTCTGCTGTGCTATGCTCGCTAGCACTACGACTGAAAAAGACTTGGGGGTCCTGATTGATCACAAGATGAATATGCACCACCAATGCGATGCCATAGCTGGAAAAGTGAACCAAACCCTGGCATGCATCCACCAATGCATTTCAAGCAAAACCAGGGATATCATCCTCTGGCTTTACTCAGTCTTAGTGAGGAGTACTTCAAGACAGACATAGATAAACTCAAGAGAGTCCAAAGGAGAGACACCCATATGATCAAAGGCCAAGAGGGCAAGTCTTACGAGGAGAGGCTGCGGGACATGGGATTCATAGTTGCATAGATTCATAGATGCTAGGGTTGGAAGGGACCTCAAAAGATCATTGAGTCTGAACCCCTACCAGATGCCTATCCAGCTTTCTCTTAAAGAACCCCAAGGTAGAGGAGAGCATCACCTCCCTTGGAAGCCTATTTCAAATTTAGGCCACCCTTACTGTGAAGAAGTTTCTCCTGATAGCTAACCTAAATCTGCTGTCTGTCAGTTTGTGACCATTGTTCCTTGTTACCCCAAGAGACACCTTGGTGAACAGAGCAATTCCGATCCTGTGCTGCATCCCCGCTAATGAATTTATAGGCGGCCACAAGATCACCTCTCAACCTTCTTTTGCAGAGGCTGAAGAGGTCCAGGTCCTTCAGTTGCTCTTCATAGGGCTTGTCCTGTAAGCCCCTATCTCTCCTCTGGACCCTCCCGAGTCTATCAACATCCTTCTTGAAGTATGGCATCCAAAACTGGACACAGTACTCCAGCCTGGAGAAGATAAGGCTCAGGGGAGCCTTGATGGTAGCCTATAAGTATATAAGGGGGGTGCACCAGGATCTGGGAGAACAGTTGTTCACCAGGACTCCCCTAGGGATAATAAGCTCTAATGGCCACAAACTTCTGGAAGGATGATTTATAGACTTCATAGATTTCATAGATATTAGGACTGGAAGGGACCTCCAGAGATCATCGAGTCCAGCTCCCGGCCCCAAGGGCAAGAAGTCAGCTAGGTTCAAAGGATCCCAGCAAGATAAGCATCCAAACTCTTCTTAAAGGGGTCCACATTAGGTGCTTGCACCACCACTGGAGGGAGCCTAGTTCAGGCCTTGGAGGCTTGGACAGTAAAGAAGTTTTTCCTTATGTCCAGCATAAAATGGTCTTGGAGGAGTTTGTGACCATTGGTCCTTGTCATCCCTTGGAGCGCTCTGGTGAACAGGTGTTTCCCATATCCTGCTGCATACCTCTGATGTACTTATAGGCTGCCATCAGGTCACCCCTGAGCCTGCACTTTTCCAGGCTGAAGAGTCCCATGGCTCTCAGCCTCTCTTCCTAAGGTCTAGTCTCCTATCCTCTGATCATACGTGTGGGTCTTCTCTGGACTCTCTCAAGCTTCTCCACATCCTTCTTGAATTGTGGAACCCAGAACTGGATGCAGTACTCTAGCTGTGGCCTCACCAAGGCTGAGTACAGTGGGAGGATGACATCCTGAGATTTACTTGAGAAGCATCTATAGATGCAAGCCAGAGTTTGGTCTGCTTTATCAGCTGCGACATCACATTGGTGGATCATGTTCATCTTCTGGTCAATCATGACTTCCAAGTCTCTTTTGGCCTTGGTGCCTGTGAGCGTAGCACTGCCAAGCCTATAAGAGTGCTGTGGGTTTTTTGCCCCCCAAAATAGGTGGACTACCTTATATTTGTCAGTATTTTTTGTCATCAGGTTCATATCTGCCCACTTTTTCAGTCTATTCCAGTCAGCCTGGATTACCAGCCTTTTCTCGGATACTCTACCCCAAAGTTTGATGTCATTGGCTGGTCCACTTCTGACACCAGTACCCATATAGTTGACAAAGACGTTAAAGAGAACAGGTCCAAGGAAAAAGCCTTGGGGGACAACACTGGTCATGGAGTGCCATGATGGTTCACTTCTGTTGACCACCACTCTATGAGTCTTGCCTTTAGACTGGACATAAGGAAAAACTTCTTTACAGTCAGTGTCCAGGGTCTGGAATAGACTGCCCTTGGAGGTCATGCAATTATACCATAGACAGGGCTCAGATGGAAGACTTTGTAGATATTTGTAGACTGTGCCTTATAATTTATGTGAATAAGTTTAAGTAATAGTGTGTATTTTAATAGAGTTATAAGGTTGCCCGATGAATATCCTTTGTTCTGAATTGTTCTATTGTTCATTTGTATTTTTGGATAATTGGGGAGGGGGGATTGCCAACTTGGAACCAGAAAAAAACAACTCATACACTAAAAGTCAAACACCTACTATAATATATTTTATTACAAAAAATATTTTTGTCATGATTTGCATTTGCCTAGTGTATGTAGAAGTGATTGCATAATAAGTCAAAAAGAAATTCTTAGTTCTGGATATTGTGGGGGGAAGGTGTGTATGTGTGGGGGGTGTAGTATGTGGTATGTGTGATATCATAGCATCATAGTATCATAGTATCTAGGGTCAGAAGGGGCCTAGAGCAGGCCATCTAGTCTGACCCCCCCACCAATGGCAGGAACGAGTGACAGGGTCACAGGACCCCAGCTAAGTACTTATCCAATCTATTCTTGAAGATGCCCAAGGTAGGAGCAAGAACAACTTTCCTAGGAAGCTGGTTCCACACCCTAGCCACCCTAACCATGAAGTACTGTTTCCTAATGTCCAACCTAAACCTGCTCTCCAGTAACTTGTGACCATTGGTCCTAGTTACCCCTGGTGGTGCCCGGGAAAAAAGAGCCT
>JAGPOW010000261.1:227501261-227546524 GCA_030014935.1 Caiman crocodilus
GGTTGGGTGGTCTGTAGCAGACACCCACCATTAAGTCCCTTTCCCCTCGTCCTCCTTGCAGCCTGACCCAAATCGCTTCCGCCTGGTCCTCAGTCGCCCTATGTGTGTGTGGGGTATGGGTGTGTGTGATGTGTGTAGTTTGGGGTGTGGTATGTGAAACAGTGCTTAATGTTTTAATTTATTTGAAGTATGTGTAATTGTGCATATATATAACATGCTTCCTGTTTGAACATCTAAACTGAGACAGGTTTACTAGGCAACAATTCATCTTGAAGAATGTTATGTGGCAATTTTAACTAGTTTATCAGCTCAATGCACTTGCCATTTTATATCATGGCTTAAAATGCACATTTTTGCTGTCGATTAGAATTATCTTAGTGCAGCAAAAGGTAGAGTATTTGCCAAAGAATGCAGGGACTTGGTAATGATTAACTTAATTAACTTGCATCAAATTGACAAGAGACTACACTCTGAAGGAGGCAAGGGAGAAATGTAAAAGCCATTTAGGCTCAGGTCTCTTTGTTCCCATTCTCCACATCCTGTGCAAGGTAGACAAACCAGGGTGTCCTCCTTACTTTCCTCCTCCTATGCTAGCTCCTGTACCTAGAATTTCCTTTCTAACTGGGTCTGTCATACTGATCTTTTCAGAAGGCCTTTGAAGTACAGAAGTTGTAGTCACTTTGTCCTGCCACTGCTGACAGAGATGCTACTTTTCCAGGGTGTGGTTTTTTTAAAAGATCACGAGGTTTAGAATTTCTTGAAAACAGGGTGTCTTTATGACCATGATATATGCTGCTCCCCACTCCTCCTCCCTCCTGTTTCCAGGTATTGATTTCAGCATTAAAGATTGCAGTTCTTCAAAGACTCCCCTTACACCAGGGGCAGGCAATTATTTTGAGCAGAGGGCCGCTTACTGGGTTTTGGCAAGCAGGTAGCCAGGAGCAGATAAATATTAATTTCTAAATTTTTTTAGGAGCCTTGAGGGTTGTATAAAATGGCTTGGTGTGCCGTATGTGGCCTGCAGGCTGCATTTACCCCACCTCTGCTCTACACTGTCTTTCTCTTAGGTCCCTGACAGATGTTTAGTTAAGGGTAAAATGGGATCTGATCTGTGATTCCTAAGTCACACCTCCTGCCATACCATCATACCCAGTTGCTAGTTCAGGGAGGGCCTGGGATCACAAGCTGTGTGGTGTATGTGTGTGTATGGTAGGGTGTGGGTGTGTGGTAGGATGTGGGAGGGTTGTAAGGCAGTGTGGGGGGCATAGGCTATGTTGGGGGGTTGTGGATATGTGGGGGGATGTGGGGGTTGGGTGTGGGTGTGAGGGAAGTTAGGGGTGTGTTGGGACTATGTGGCAGGGCACTGGTTGTGCCTGCCACTTTAAGGACCTGGATCTGGCAGCAGGTGTCTGATGAGGGCAGCCATTTTGAATTTAGGGCTGCCCATATAAACAGGGCACTTCTGGTGCCCGGGGGCCAGGCAACAATATTTCCTGGCTGGATGGCTGCTGGTATCATCTGGAGGTAAGGGAGGGACCAGGAGGTTCCTGGTCCTGGGCATGACCTAAAACTGCACCCTGCTGGGAGTGGGTGGCCTGGTGGGGCTCTCAGTGGCGTGGGAGCCCCCAAGAAATGCCAGGCCAGTTACCACCCCATTGAAATGGGGGTTGGGGTGTCTTAACCCCCAGCCCCCACAACTGGGTGGGTTACCCCTTGTTTGGAGGGCCTGGCACGTGGACCCTTGGGAAGAGAGAAAAAGGCCATAGACTCAGGTCTGTCTGAACTTCCCCTGACTGGTCCATGCGGGCCCAGAACTGGAAGGGTCGAAGGGCCGGGGGCCCACTGTGAGGGACGCCCAAGAGCTGAGTGCCAGGGGTTCTGGCTGGCCGGGAAGTGGGCCAGGGCTAGTGAGCCAAAGGTCCCAGCAGGAGGATCACACCCAAAGGGGAAGCGGTTCAGGGAGCTATGCTGCCTGGTATGAAGGTGGATGAGACTGCCGGAGGGGAGGAATCCAGGCAGGGTTCAATTAGGGGGATTCTGGGGCCCAGTATGGGGGGGCTGCTGATTAGAGGAACATCTAGATGCCACCTGCAAGGCTTGGGCTGCTTGTGTAGGGGAGGAATGGAGCTGCAGATAGTGCCCCCTGGCATTGAGGCAGTTAATGGGCAGTCTCTTGCTTTATTAAGATCAATTAAACAGTTAATTCCAACAAGGCATGGTGGGTGAGAAGGTGGGCAGTTAGCCTAGAAACAGGTGGGCAGGCCACCCTGAGATTGGCCCTGAGGAGGCCCCATTACAGACTGTTATAACTTATACCTTTTAGTTCTGGTGGTCCTGTGCAGACTCCAACACTAACAAAATCCTTCCGTCAAACACTTCCTCCACTATTCCTCATTTAAAAACAATGAATTCCAACTTCTGAGAGTTGGGGGTGTCATTGAAATCTTCCTTTGGAAATTTCTTATTACATCTCATTTGTTCTTTGTGCCCGAAAGCTGGAGTTGTAAGACATTGCTGCTGTGTTTGCAGTACTCCTACTGTTTGTGACTAGTTGGTTGCAGAGCGATTGCCAGATGGCTGGCAACTGAAAACTGTGAATAAAATTAAACATCTGGAGGAGTGTTTTTCACCTGTGAGTTTTACACTGCAATCACACAGTGCAGAAAGTAATTGCAGCTGAAATTATTGATAGGTCACATTGTGGTGTCTCCTTCAACCTTTAAAATCCACCGCCTAGTGTTTGAATTTATAAGTAGGGAAGCAAACTACTTGAGAAACATCTAAGATGCAACCCACAGGAAACTCACTTACAGAGGCTGCTTCTAAAACTCAGTTATATTAATAATGGTAAAACTGGGAGACTCAAGAAAGACATGTTTTATTTAAAGTGTGAAATGCAAACCATGTCCCCTCCTAAGTCCAGCCTATACCACTAGGTACTCCTGGGAAGAGAGATGTTATTTGGGTCTAAAACTGACATTTCTTGAGGTGCTTGCTTCTTTTTTTTGCCTAATTAAAGATGCATTGAAATATCTAAAGAAGATATTTTACAACATGATGAGAGTAAAGCTAATAATCTAGTTGATGGTAGTCAAGCACTAGAAGAGGCTACCTCAAGAAACTGTGGAATCTCCATCCTTGGAAATTTTCCAAAGCAGACTGGACAATGCTTGGCTGGATGACTTAGTCAGGGATGATCCTGTCTCAAACAGACTGGACTAGACAACCTTGCGAGGCTTCTCTAGCCCTGCCAGCAGTATAGGGTATAAGGGTAAAGTGCGAACAGCAACCTACGGTTTGCAATCACAAACATGGCTGCCAGCAGCAGCTGCTTTTTTTTCCCCGCCCTCCCACCAGGAGCAGTTGTCCTTATTGCTTTTGCCTCATTATTACACTACTGAGCCATTTTCCCTATGCTATCACAGACATTAACAATCAGCATTTCTTTACTAGTTGTCATGTGGCAGAATATGAATTCTGTATGAATACTGGTTTGTATCTCTACTATGAGAAAGTAGAGACCATAGTCCTAATTTAGCCCTAAATTGCCTTGTATGTGATAGAGCTATTTGCTTTAAGGTCTTCCCCTTATATAACTGCTATTTGAATCAAGTATAGAGTCATATGCATAATAAGGTTTCAGTCCCATGTCCATCCTCAAACTGGGTTTTAATTGTGATAGGGCAATATATCCAGTAACCAGGTGGCTCAGTTCAGTAATTTTTGTAGGGCATGTAGGACCTTATTCTCTTATTTCATTCTTTTCAGATGCAGACTAAACAAAAGAGCAAAACAAAATTGAACTTGTTTATATGGTCAAGCTCAATTTCACAGAGATGAGGCAGAAACTTTTGTTTATGAACTGAGATGCTGAGGGTATAGCCAAGTCTGCGGGGAAACTTATTGACAGACCCTAAATCTCCTCTGAGGACACTCCTACCCCCAGGATCTGGATTAACAATCCATCAAATTTCATTACCAGTATGGAAGTATTTGCAGGAAAAGGTCTGAATTAGCAAGCAGTATTGAACTTGAAACTACACTGGAAGGTCACTGCAGCAGAGAAACTGACATTTTCACTTTGGAATATTTGGCAATGATTTGACAACAACATAGCTAATAACATACCCCATGCTGCTCTTATTTCCAAATTAGTGTGCAATATCTCTAGTCAAATGGCATCTTATCAGATAAACATCTGAGCTAGCTATGCTCATTCTAAAGTGCTTCTCTGATGGTGGAGTGCACATTTGGTTTAGCAATACCACTGCTTATTGGGACCCGTTAGACTACCTCTATGTCTCATGTGTGCAACTTCAGCTGTTTGCCTAACGAACAAAAGAAATGATTTGTTCTCGATCACCTCTCAGACTGATATAATGCAGAAAAGCACAGCCCCCCCCCCCCCCGGATATTATTTGGTGGTTTCTATGGCCAAATACAATTCTTTCCCCCCAGTTCTCTGGTCTGACTGAAATGTCTTTTGGCAATGGCAGTTCAGTCCCAAGAGGGCCCCACAGGATAAACAGTCCTCATCAAAAAGCTACCGCATGCATGTATTTGACAAGATAGCTTCTATTTGGAGAGTGCTCACAGTAAGTAGCGTAGAAGCTAAATTACCTTCTATTCCTTTTGAGAGAGAAGCAAATCAATTTGGGGCAAGTCCCCCCTCCAGAATACATCCACTGGAAGTTATTAAAGGTTGTGTGAGCTTAGAGTTACTGTACCCTACATATAGGCAGAGCACACTAAATTAATATAGTATATTACCTTCCCATACAATTATAAACAACTCTATTAAAAATCCATGCTATTTTTGTACTTCCTACTGAAAACCTTCAAATGAGATGCTCATGTCATATATTCAAGTAATCATTGTTCTGAAAGTATTTAACCTTTCCCTTATTTTTAAAAAGAGAATCAGTAGTAGTTTAACTGTTTCAAATGGTTTTTCTTTAATTAAACTACTATAATGACTTAGGATTGTGTTTTTATTAAAAAACCCGAAAGCAGTAAATAGCAGAAAATATCATATGTGGTCTGAAATTGCTATTAAGGGTGGATCATAATATTTTATATTCAAGCAGAGCCAAATTTTATACATGGTCCCTAAACGTACAACTGGTTACTAACCCTGTTGTGAAGATGAAAGTGTAATGCCATATTAACTTACTGCACCACAAAACTTCTTGTCATAAAGGCTATTTTTAATAGCCAAGCCTTAAATATATGAAAAAAACACTCAGTTTAATAAGTCTAATAAGTTTTTATTTCCAAACAAGAGTTTGCAAAAATATTCCATTACAGAACATTTAACAGGTGCAGTGTCCTAAGTATGCATCAGAACAGTAAAACCATGCATCCTTTAACATTAAATCAGTAGGCACTTAAACATAAAACAAAGTATAAATTAAATAAGCTAATCAATATCTCAATAATACACCTTCATCTGGGTTTTCTGCAATAAAAACACAGAAAGTGCATTGCAATAAAAATACAGTGGCATTGCACGCCTCCTAAATCCTACAAAGAGACGTTATACAGTTTACTGTGCACATCCTAAACACAGGTGGGAGCAGACAATATCAAGTTTATATCTGAAAGCATAAACAGATTTAGTGATGGTAGATTTTTTTTAAAGAGACTTTTTTACAATAACAGTTGCAGAGCTTACACTATCAGCATTATCTGGTGTTATGTTCATGGAATGCAGTTATAACAGCTCAAAGATGTGTCATAACTGCTATGATATTCACCTACAAAAGAAACAGAATAAAAATGAATTTAAATAATACTCATTTCTAGAATCTCCCTATTTTATTTACTGCACTTGACTTGAATCAGTCCATCAAATAAACTAACATGAAAATAGAAATGGTCCATAAAATCCTGCTAACTCCTTGATCTGCCCCAGTTGAGGTGATTGGCATCTTTTTTGCAACTGTCTGCAGGCATAATGAATATGCCTAGCTACCTGAAATGTACAATCAGTTAGCCAGCTTTCAAAAGAACAGATTCTGCAACTTGATCTCCCCCAGGTTCACTTCTGTCCCTGCACCTAAATGATTCAGTTTAAAAAGTGCTTTAAGAAAAGACAGGGGGTATTTTTAAGGAACTCACCCATAATTTAGTGAAAGAGCTGAGAAGCCTGGCAGGCTGCTTCCTTACAGCCTTGCTGTGAGGAATCTGTCCCTGTCAGGCACTGAACTGAAGAAAAAGGATAAAATGCCAGCAATCTTGTATTTAAGGAGAATATCCTTCCATAGTCATCAGTACTACTCATTCCTATGTCTTTTCTTCAGGATTCTATGAAATAATAGTTAGATTATTAAACACTTTCATCACTTCAAAAACAATTCTCTCTCTCACTGCAGAAAAACACCATTACCTTCCTCCAACATTAAGCATACTCAGCTTATCTGCCGTCACACTGCCTAAGCTGCATAACATTTCCATGGTGGAAGAATGAGTTACCTATTACTTGACACCAGCGTGAGGAATTTGTTCCTGTTGGGACTTAACTGAACCACCAGACTACAAAACAGAAGCTCTAACATTTAAGCCAAAGAAATAGAGTTGTACTGTATTAATCTTTATAGCTGGTGTTTGCCAACACATGTCACATGGTAGCATCTTAGAATAAGAAATAGCTATGAACGGTGTCATTTCTAGTAGCAAATGGTGACTTCATAAAAGGAGATCACTCAGTACAGTAAGAGCCTTCCTTGACAGGAGACCTGAAAATGAAAGAGACTGTCCTCAATCTACAGCTGAAGCATTGTAAATTCAAGTATTACCTGACCATGAACTCCTCAAGCTAAGAGCTGTCAACTTCAGACCTAAAGAGACTACTGCACAAAAATATAATGATGTGAAGCAAACATATGCCAGCAATCAGAGTCCTGAAAACGAAAGAAATTTGATTTGGAAGGATGGATACACATGTAGAATATGCTACAGGCTGGGTCCTGCAGACAGTTATGCATAAGGGTAACCATATTCAAGTAAAGCCTGATTGAGCTCATGTTTACAACTGCACTCATGGGTTTCATGTTAATATTAGTGATAAAGCAGTGAGAGATTATCAAGTCAAAAACTGCTTTTAAAGAGTTGTACAAACATTAAGTGCTACAGAAGACCAGACCCTGCTAGAATGCTCCCTGCGGGGAGTTCAGCAGAGGGACAAGACCTAAATGACAGTAATACCAGGCATATTTACACATCCGTAAATAGGTGCATAGGCCTTTTTCCTTAACAGATTAAAACATTTTTAGGACCAGAAGAAGGGACTGCTAGAGCACCTAGTGAGACTTCTGTACCAAGGCTATAGAATTTCAATGTGACTGAATCATATAATTATTTCAAGCTTATTGTATAAACAAAAGGAGATGAGGGTGTTGGGTAATACTTAGCTCGGAGAAATATGATTAAATCCTCTGAACATTTTGGGGATACTTATTTATGGACCTGGTTTGAGAATTGGGGTTGAAGAGACCTACTGAATAAGCCATTTTGCAGTTGCATATTCTATGCTGCCTGAAACAATGTACTGCTGCCGAACTGTGACATATACTTAAAAACAATGTTTCTATTTATAGTTGTCATTTCTGGACCTACTGATGGTAGACAGTTTGCTAAACAAGATGCCTAGGTTGGCATAATGGTGACCTCTCCAAGTTTATAACCAAGCAATATCAGATCTGTTCTGACACTGGTTTGACAATCATACAAAATAACTGATGGATATTCAATTGAAATTTATAATAGTTAAATACTGAGTGGAAGTTGAAAGTGATAAGCTTCTTTCAGCATTTGAGTCTTACTGGGAAACAAACCATTAAATGCAGAAAAACAAAGAGACAAGAAGGATTTAAACTAATGATACTGCAAGTCAGCCATTAGCAAGGGCATTGTCAGCCTTGGCTTCCGAGGTGCACTTTGGGATTGTTAGCGTGCTCCTAATAATGTTTTTATTTTTAGAAATCTAATATGCTTACTCTGCCAAAGTGACAGATAAAAGGTATCATAGATGCAACCCTGCTCAAAACATTGGCACCTGATGGTCTGTGTCACTGTCTTGGGCACACACTATCATGACATCCATATCACCAGAGCTATGACCAGTGCAGATGACTGCTGAATGGATCATAATTTGATATGTTCCACCGTGTTCATTTGTATCACCCCAAAATTATGTAAACAAAAGAAGCAATCATAGAAGAGGTTCAATATTGAGTGCTTTAAAGAGCCTGCTAAGAGCAATCGTCTCCCGCAGTGCTTCAGTGAGAAACTCTGACCTCCCTGATGATCTCAACACTACTGATCTGCAGGGGGGGTGTTCCCTGTTAATTAAGGGCCAGCCTGCACTCTTGCAGCTGTAGCTCCACGCAGTCAGTTTAGCCTGCTATGTCCTCTTATAGGGACAGGAGCCTCCTGCCTCCCCATTGTAATTCCTTCTCCTCCCTTTCCATTATACCCGAGTAACAGGATTTGGGTCTTTTGTTACATCTCTATCTCGACTGGAAGGGCAGAAGAATGAATGCTGGCATTCTGACTCATGCCCACACCACCAGCACTGAAGCCAGGTTTAGGCACTACCAGCTCCATTGGATGAAATGTGTCATAATGGTGCCTGGCAATAGGTTCTCAACTCACAATGGTCACCATTCCAGAGGTGGGCAAAAGAAGAGACTCAAGAAAGCCAATCAGAAGGCCAAACTGAAGAAATACAATGTTGACCTCAATACCTGGGACACTCAAGCACTGAATTGTCCCTAATGATAAATGATGCATCAATTATTTTGAGCAAAATTACCTCTCTAGAGAGGCAGACAAGAGAGACAAAGGGAAAGAGCTGTAACCTGACATCACCAGGATCAAATTCTTCCTCCCAGAACTTTTACCACAATCGAAGTGCATACTGCAGCCTTGTCAGTCATCCAAGGGCTCACTGGCTGCATCTACATGAGATGCTGACTGCACAGTTGTTACTGTACAGTCATTTAATACTTGTATAAACATTACAAGTCATCCACATTACTGTGCAGTAGCACCAATGAATGGCTTTTTTGTGATACTAACTGTGCAGTAGTCCAAGAACACTGTGCAGTTAGCATCTTGTGTAGATGTGGCCCCTGATAACTTCTTCTGGAAGACTCCTTATATCCATGGAGTCTTGCCATCACCATAAACTCTGCTTTCTCCCTTAGCATACTATAGCATTTGAAAACCAACACACATAAAAATGATTGCTGCAAATATTATGTAACAATAAGTGCCAGGCAATTTTTAACCTCCATTTCAGAGTATTTAATCAAAACTGCTTTTAGCTTAGACTTGTGTAAGTGTTATAAACATTTCACAGCCCAAATGCAAAATTTACTTATTCACTACTAACCAAGTGGTGATGAAACAATATTTTGCTCAGTTATTCACTACAGTGACTGCAATTTTTAAGTCTGAGTCAGCTAACTGGACTTAATTACGTATAAACCTGAATAGTAGTTTCTACAAAACGTATACAAGCTAATGTGAAGAAACAACCACAAAGTATGTTGCAAAAGGCCAAAGTAAAGTTAGCACATGACCTGTCTTACTATAAATTAGAAGCTAATACAAATAAAATCAATTCACACATTAACTTTGGGGCTGAGCATATTAAAAAAATTAAAACAGGTCATTAAAATAAGACCTAGGCTACATATTTATACTATTAAGAATTAGAGATTTGTAGTTTGTGTGACCAATTTGGCACAATCCAATTGTATACTCTTCATGGCTAGGGACAGATATTACACATAAACTGGTTTAAGTGACCAGAAACTGGTTTAAACTTGTAACATAACAGATGTTTAGTGCACATAAATCAGTTTGAAAATGGTTGAAACTGGTTTGAGATAAACCTGGTTGAATGTTATATCAGACTTAACTGATTTGGGTCAAACTGGTTTATGCAGTGTCTGTAACCAGACCACTTGCTGGTTTAAAATAAACCTGATTCCCTCAGCATCCCAGCATACTCTTCACTGTGCACAGGTGTTAGTGATAAGGGTGCAAAGGACAACACTATAGGAGTGATTCTGATTATGTTCAGTGGAGATCCCCAGATGTCCTAACACTTATATTGGCTAACTAGAAGTCAAACAGTTGGAAGAAAAAAATTAAGAGGATGACAGATTGTGCAGTGGGTTTTCCTGGCCGACAGGCTTACCCTGTAGATCTGTCTGAGGGAGCTGTTCATATGATGCATTCATCTTTACTTCCATTACTATTCATGCAGACTGAGAGTGAATTATGGGTTTTGTAAACATCTCTCCCAGGCTGAGCTCTAACAGACGCAGTCAAGCAGGAAATGCAGCATAAAAGGAGTTTTACATGTTGGAGTGGGGATATGGAAAAGATAGAAACATGTTTACTAGGGCCCTTCCCACTCAAAAGCACTCTGAAGGAATGTGTTGTGATTCAGAAAGACAACAGATGTGGGGTCTGTGTGGAAGGTGGGGTCAGAGCAATGTGTTACACAACCTACTCTTATCCAGGATCACCCCTATGCATTTCACTAGGTTAAAGCTGGCATAAGCTGAGGATCCTGACTAAACATAGGTGGGGTATGTGTGTGTGTGTGTGTGATGTTCATGAGAATCTTGAATCCAGTGTTATGGGCTACAAGAAGGTTAAGTGCTCTGTTTCACACCTGGCTTCACTGCTTTTGCATATAGACTTGTAATAAACCTGGGAATCACACAATTCTGTTTCACTAGACTCATTGAAGCTTATAGACCATTCACATATTTGTGGGTGGCAGATTAGGGCCCTAAAGGAATCTTTTTTTAATAGAATTTTGCAACAAATTGACCATTCCACTGAGAAACAGCCAGGATTCTCATGGACAGAAAGGATGAGACTTGCATTTTTATTGAACCTGATCCTTCTGTCATCCCCACTGAGATTAATAATAGTTCTGAATATGGCTTGACCAGCAGGACTAGAACCACAATGGTTAATGAATATTCAAAGAGGAAATATTTTATTATAATTAAAATTGCTCCTATGATCAGAATGAAAAATATCTGAACAGTGTGGACATATGCTTTAAAAAAGATGTTTCAAAAGAGCATTTTTATGTTCAATGCATTTAAATAGTCTTTTCCCAATACTCTGTTATCAGCTGTGCTCAGTGAATGGCATAGCTACTGTTCTTTAGTCTAATGTATAGTGTAGAATTAGCGTTACATGGTGGAAATGATTTTGAGTAAACAAAACACCCAATGTTGACCTACATTAACAAAATTAGGGAAAAATATCTCTTTGATTTGATCATTAACCACTCCCCAAGGGGTCACTGAGACTGCTGGTAACAGAAACTGGTTATTACATTTCTTTTTTCTGTACTGAAACTTGTGAATACACAGCCTTACTGCAAATCAAACATGTAGAAACAAGGGCCCAGCCCAACTCCTGTTAATGTCAACAGGCTTTGTTACCCTTTTTTTGGCTTCTACTTTTTCATTTATTAGCAGATTGAACTGTGTAATGGACACAAGGAAAGAATTCCTTCAGCAAAGGATCTTCATGGGATGAGCTAAGTAACCATCCACACCCCTCTCCACTGCGGTGCATGGACCAGGGGATGGAGCCAGACACAAGAGGAGCTTTTGTGGTGATATTAGTAGAATCCCCCAGATGTCCTACCGTATTATGTTTTAGGCCAGATAACTGGACATAAGTCACCTGAAAAAATAAATGTAGAGATAAGTGAGAGTGTGCAATTGTTTTTTTGTTTTTTTTTTGGGGGGGGGTGTTGGGTGTGTCAAGTCAGTGTCATCTACAGTCAGAGATGCAGATTGGGGCCAAGGAACAAAGAATGGCCAGAGCTATACCCTGCCAGGATGCTGGGAGACATAGCATGGAAACTAACCCATTGTCCTCACAAGGAGTTGAACTGGACCCTGAACAAACAAAATAATGGTTTAAAAAAAAATCTCTGATCTTTGATTTTGCAAACGTACATACACATTTAACCATATGCAGCTGAGCAGTTTAAATCCTCGGGACTACCCACAGTGTAGAAATCAAACAAATTCAAAATTAACACACTTGTTTCAATACAACTATGAAACTAGTAAACTACCTCACTTCCTTACACTACATAAGTGTTGTTTCCTCATGTAGATAAGTGCTAAATGTTTGCAAGGTCAAACCCTTAGAAAAAGTTCATTGCTGAGGACAGCACATGCAACTAAATCCAACATTTTTTTCAATGTTATGTGAAGTTAACAAAAATGGCAATCTTTATGTCAAAATATCTCAGTATTATTACAAATTAACAAACAAAACAGTATGACTGTCACATACTGCTGTCACTCTGACATTGTGCTTTAACTTGAACCAATAACCAAGGGATTTGAAAATGTTCTCAAATAATTTTATCTACATAAAATGTGACTGAAAATTGAAAAAGGTAACAATCGCTATGTCAGAAATCATTCCCTTTCCCCTTAAATGTAAAATATTTCTGAATGATTCTAGTGCAGTTTAAGGCTCACAAAACAACATCAGATCAAATCCAACATCAAACTGCTGAGATATACACAAATTCTCTCCTTAGGAATCATTTCCCTGAAATTAAAACAATAAAATGTGTTACCACTGATTCTTATGTATGATAATCAAACAATCTAAATAAACAAATATTTAGAATAAGCCATTTTTAGGTATAATAATTTAACCTGCATTTATGTGTTCTGCTTCTCACGTATGTGTTCAGCTGTATTTCAGAATGAACTCTCTCCCACACATTTGTTACATAGTATCATAGACTCATAGACTTCTTATGAGTGAAATGGACTGATAATGAGTTATGAAATTCAAACATCTACTCCTTTTAGGGTAAGACACTTACTAGAATGTCTAGTAATTGGTATGTCTGAAAGGACTGCCTAAACTACAGCTTGCCATCTCACTCAGATATTACAAATCAGATATGAATTAAGCAGCATCAGCCTGATCAATATTTGGATGGTATACATTCACTGATACTCAAAAATAAGTGTGTTCCTATATCAAATATTTTAACATGTTTCTCCAAGAGGAATTAAATGTCTAGTAAATGTTTCATTTCTCCTGCAGGTTTGTTCCATCTTTATGCTAATCTTGGTTACAAGAAAATCCACTGTAAATACAATTTTGTTTCAGCTTACAAATCTGAAATACTGGGAGATTCCTAACTAGATGAAAGCCACTTCTCTCCCTGTAGTTTGTTATCTCCAATATATCGCTGAGCTAGGATAACACTTGTGCATGTTTTATCTTAGAGCCTGGATCTAGTTCTATTCAGTTCAACAGGACTGCTCACAAGTCAAAAGTTGAATTGCTATGTTAGTTGGGGACCCATATCAAGAAGGCAGTTCTTTCAAAATTGTTCACATCTATTTATTTTAATCCAGGTCCATAAGAAGTAAAGAACCCATATGGGACTGAATGATGGGAGCCCAGGGTTGTTCCAGTTTTTAGGCTGTGGTCTCATTATGGACAAGTCTGTACTCCATACCTTCTGCAGCTCAAGCTTGTCCTAGAGCATGGGAGTCCTAGGATACTACAAATCCTATGTCTGTACACCACCAGTATAAGCAACAGAGCCCTAGTTGCTGGCAGCTTTCATTATGAGCTAACGCAGCAACTGTATTAGCTGTTGTTTGGTGTAGTTTCATGTACTCTGGTATGGGCCCACCAATAGAGAGGGACAAGGAGTCACACACTTCTGAAAATCTTGCCATGTTTGCAAGCACCTACTTTTGGGTTAGATATGTGACTTTTAGCACCCTAGGTTACAAAAAATTTTATGCTCCTTCAAGTCAGATCAAACCATACATTGCAACAGCAATAGCTGCTAAAATTGAAAGTCCCTAGAGAAGTTGCTACACAGTTTTTTTCAGGCTTGTCTGGAAAATTATACTGCTTTTTGTCTTTCCGTCAAAAATAGCTGCCTTTGAACCATCTAACAGGAGTTGAAAAGTACAGGCCTGTTTTCTTCTGTATACAATCCCCACAGAACTGAATACCAAACTGAGGCTCAGCCAAAGGCATATTCAGCACTAAACTTCCACACAGGCTATACTTGCATCCCTGATGCCCACTGTCTGCCTCTTTGACTGGCACTAGGTTCTGTTCAACTCCTAGTTGATTGGCAGCCCTGTTGTGCTGCTCTGTTTGGCTGCTCTGTTTCCCTTCTAACTCTGCAGTGGCTCAGTCCTCCTTAGCCTCTATCAACCCACCCCTCTGAGCTGCAGCTTAAAGCTGCTGGGCCAGCTGTCACTCCAGCCTGCCTGCAGCCTCCCTGCTGTCTCTTTCCAGCAGGCAGACAGCATTTCCAGTGGAACAAGGCTTCTGGCCAATAGGGTTTTTGCCAGTCTCATTAATTTATAATTTCACAATTTTTCTTTAAACAGATTCTTCCTCCCGATATTTTTAAATATGAAAATGGGCCATGATTCCCCTTGAGCTTATATTTATTTGAAGCCAATAATATGCCCTTCAGGCTTATGGTGTTAAACTAATAAGCAAACCAGACTCTGTTCAAGTGCACAACCATGCCAAAGATTATGTCATAATAAAATACAAAATAATTTATAATATTGTTTTCATTCAGTTCCAGGAGGCTGCTGGACAGTATCTCTTTCCTTTCTCCTTATCTGAAGTGAACCTGAGCAACTTTGCACTCTGGGTGGCATTGGCACAGCAAAGTAGTCAGATTGGCAGCAGCAGCTGCTATTTTTGTGCCCCTCTCCCCTGCTCCTCCAACCCAGTCAGTGCTCAGGTTTGATACCCTGCTAGTACCCCTACTATTCTCAGCTACACTACTTTCTCTCTTTCTCTGTCTCTCTTATCTGTACAGTATACATGCATACAGAGAGAGTGTATGTGTGTACATATACATTAATGCCCACTTAAAAGGACCTGGAGGTTATAGTGGACCATAAGCTGAATGTGTGCCAAAAAAAGTCAATAGCATCCTGGGTTGTATTAATAGGAATGTCACTTGCAAGTCAAAAGATGTTATTCTTCTGCTTTATTTAGCACTCACCTGGAGTAGTGTGTCCAGCTCTGGGACACGCACTTAAAAAAGGATATGAAAAAGATATGAAAAATTCCAGCAGAAAAAAAGACAGGCCAGGAGAGCATAACTTATGAGGAAAGGCTGAAAGAACTAGTGTTATTTAGTTTGGAGAAGAGAAGAGTGAGAGGGGATTTGCTAATAGTCTTCAAATACCTGAAGGGTGATTATAGAGAGGTCTTATGCCTGTGGCCATAGGAGGCAGGACTAGGAGAAATGGCCTTAAGCTGCAGAAGAGGAAATTTAGGTTGGAAATTAAGAGGAACGTTCTGACTATGGCAGTGGTCAAATATTGGTAGAAGTTGTGGAAGCTCCATCCCTGGCAAGTTTCAAGAGCATGTTAGACAAATGCTTGACTTGGATGGCTTGGTCAAGGATGCTCCTGCCTTGAGCAGAGAGCTGGATTAGATAACCTCGTGAAGTCCCTTCCCCTCTACTTTCCTATGATCCTTTGAATTGCTGGAAGATGGTGTATTTCTATTGGAGTCAGTGGTTCCATGCCCAAATACACTACTTGAAGATTTGCCTATCGTATGTAGGATGATTATTTAAACTTTTCCTCTGAGTGAATTAAATGACAATGCAGACGCTGAACTTACAGTAAGGTGTCCTCCTAATTTAGATTATTGCTAGGGCTTTTCTGACAAGAACTCAGTATTCCAGCTAGTAATTCCTTCTCTTCAAAGAGCCAGTTCAAACCCCCAGCTAGTTAGGGTGGAGCTTATGAGTCATCTCTGCCTAGGTGAATTCATCAGTAATGCTCTGGTTCTGTCACTGTTATTTTTAGTAAATATCATGATAGAAGGGTAGGGAAAATAAAATCAATACTCACAGGAAGCTTATCTGGCATGTTTGCTGCATGCTCACAAAAGCTAAACAATAACTTAAACATGTATATTTCCCTACCAAGAGCACTGCCTCCTGGGAATTATAGTTTAGAGACCTAATAGCCCCATTTTTTTCATATAAACAAACCTACCTGGCTGAACTACATCTCCCATAATGCTATGCATTCTCCCTTCTGGCGGAGTTTATTCTAAGAGTCAGAGTTCCTTCAAATTTGTGGTTTCCAAAACCTTAGGACTGCTGTGGCAGTCAGAGCCTTCATGAGGTATTGGTTACCATCTCCCTCCAGGGACCCAACCCCTGCTAAAAGGGAATGGGATACGATTGTCAGAGTCCGTACAAATCAGAAAAGTAGTTCTTATCTCCCATTAGCAGAGATGTTGGTCCACAGAATGCACATTGAGGGCAAGGTTATTTCTGATGCTTCTACGTATGCTTAGTGTGGGAAGACAGTATAAGGAACCTCCCTCCCCACCTCTTCCCACTGCCCATGCATTCAGGAGAGTTGCACAGACCCAATCCTTATGTTTACCAGAAAGTAGGAAAGTGAAAATATTTAATCTTTAAAAAGGCCATTTCCAATTAAAACATCCATTTAAAGCTTTCACATTTCTCTAATAGTTTACAGTATTGTAAGCAGAATGAATTTTAATAAAAGTATTTCATTCCTTTGCATTTGAAGGTTAGGGTTTTGTATTTTTTTTAAATATATAGATCATTAACTAAAAATATTCAATCCTCAGGCACTGCCATTTATCCCTATGATTAGTGTTTGCAGCTTATTCTGCAAATTTGGCTGCAGAAGCAGTTTTCAAACTGCCAAATACAGATTGCATTTAATTAACCCATACACATGCTTAAGCATTTTTGTGGCTACTGTGTGTTCTAGTCTGGATGAAAAATTTATAAGTGGCTGCCTGTTTACATTCTTAGCTGGTGTAGTTACTATAATTAAAATTATATAGTACAGTTACAGCAATTAATATTACATGAAGAGTAAGCACAGTGGAAACTGCAGGATGTAAACGGCTTAGCTACTATGCATGTTAAGAAATTCATTATACATTTCCAAACATTTCCTATACACTATAATTTTTACAGTAAAAAGAGAGCCCAGCAATAGCTAAGGCTACATGCTCACGTGTATACTCCTCCTCAGTGTAGAATTATATTACATAAAGTTATATGTAAGAAGTGATTCTCATTTTATTTTATTCTTTTGAACACTGAGAAAGCTGAAGCAGAAGAACATTTGCAAGTCTGGTTTGGCCTAGCAGCCTGAAAGTTTAAAAATAGCAATTTAGGAATAAACTGGGAAATATATATTTGAAAGCATGTTTTCTAAATAGCATCAAAAACTATTTTGAAATGCATTTCAGTCTAGGCAGAAGAAAAATTGCTTATTTATTTATTTTATTGCTTCTGTACCTAGATTGCTTGGCTGAGTCTGCAGCAGTTTTTCTTTATACAACTTGAAAGATATACTAGTATATTCTATCAGTCTAATTAAAATACTGTATTTTATTATACAGGGTCTTATTATTATAATTCATTTAATGTCTCATTTCCTGATAATTCTATTTCTGTGGAAAATTAACCTGATTAAGATACTATGAGCTGGGGATTTTGATTTAGTTGAAAAATAAATCTACATCCATGTAGGTAGGTCTTGTTTGGACAACAGATCAGATGAATCTTGGAATTAAACATCATCTTTTCATAGGTATCTGTAGCTTGCATTCAGGAAATTGGCTCAAGGACTGGGCCAGATTTTATGCTGAGGCTCTTAGATAAATGCATCACAGGAGAAACAGGGCAGAGGTTACTTTATGGGCAGCTCCCAGGCCTATGTCATGGTGATTCATAGAAAACCACCTTGAGTTAGACCAGGGAGGGTAATTATTTTTGCTGGAGGGCTGCTTAATGAGTTTTGGTAAGCTGTTGAGGGCCTTGTAGGTAGTCCTGCCCCTTGACAGTTGCCGCCCACCCAGTCAACCTCTCAGGACCAGAAGTTCCTCCCCTAACCCTTGACCTTTGCCACTGGAAGTCCCTCCACTTGCCCCACAGAAATATTCCTTTTGGGAGGGGAGGGTTGCCCCCCCAACACTTGGGGGAACCAGAAACCTCCCCCCACAAATCATATACTAAAAGTCAAACACCTAATATAACAGTTGAATTTATTTAAAAAAAATATTTTTGTTATGATTTGCATTTGTGTAATGTATATACAGGTGAGTGCATAATAACTCAAAAATAAAGTCTTACTCCTATATATTTTGTGTTTGTGTGTATGGTGGGGCAATAGGGAGTTGAGGGTGTGTGTATACGTGGGGAGATTGTGGGGGCAAGGTGTGGGTATGTGGCTTTTGTGGAGTGTGAGGGATTGTGGTGGGATGTGGGGACCCTCTCATTAGCCCCCCTGCATAGCACACAGCCGCCTCTGGCTGCAGCAGAAGCAGCAGCAGGTAGGGGTGCTCAGGGCACTTGTGCTGGGAACAGGTGCTGCTGCACAATGGCATGCAGCTCTGGCCAGTGCTGCACATGGGGATGAGAAGCAGAGCTGGGCCAGGCTGCCTCTATCACGGGGCTCCACACGGCGCATGTGCAGCCCCCAGAACTTACACAGCACCGGGAAAGCCCCATACACTGGAGCCTTCCCTGCCCCCTGCCATGCAGGTCCCTGGACTCTGTGGGGAAGCAGCAGGCCAGGCTCCCCTCCACTTGTGACAGAGTCCCTGGCCGGGGAAGGCAGCCAGCTCCAGCATGTCAGGCTCTCCCATTGCCCCACAAGTGCCGAGGGTTTCAGGTGTGCTGCATGGAGCCCTCCACAACAGAGGCAGCCTGGCTGGGCTTTGCTCCTCAGCCCCATGTGCAGCACTGGCCAGAGAAGTGCCTGTGTCCGGCACAAGTGCCCTGAGCACCCCTGCCTGCTAGTGCTCTTGCTGCTGCCTGCAGGGGCTGTGCACCATTTGTGGGGAAGTATGTGGGGGAGGTCCCCACACCCCACCATGATCCTTCATATCCACACCCTGTCCACCTAAGCTCTTTGTTCCCACAGCTCCCCTGGGTGCAGGCTCTGCACCCAGAAGATGAAGGACTTCTCATTCCAGTGGGGCTGAGAAAACAACAGAAATGATCTCCATCCCCGGCCTACTCTCCACCCCATCCAGAGACAGCAGCTCAGGTCAGGCCGCTATTGAAGCCGAAGCAGCCAGAAATTAATGAAATCACTCTGCTTTGGACTGTCTTCATTTGAGCCCTTATACGATGAGGGCTAATTTGTTGCACGACTGGAGCTCTGCAGCTGTGCTCTTCCATTTGGGCATAGCTTTAACATGCTTTCAAGGGGCCAATTTGTTTGCACCATATGCCACGTTTATGCTTCCCAGATTCTGGGTTATTCTGAGGTGCGCTTCCTATCCAGGTCAGTGCATCCCAAAGAGCTGCTGTAAATTATGGTAGCCTCTCTATGCTGTCAAGAAACTGCTCTACAAATTAATATTACTAGAGCATGGATTTTTTTAGCCATGCGTCTTCTCTAAAGTAGGCAAGTTGAAGGGGGTCGCTCACTAGCCATATGCCTGGTCAGAACTGGCTGAATTGTCCTAGAGCCTTCCATACTCTCTTGTTTGTACATTTGCACAGGGTAAAAGACTATACAGGGCTAGAATTTGGCCCTCTCTCAAATGCACAGTGTGACCATCTTCAGTAAAACAACCAATTTTAATTAAAACAATATATTCTTCTGGGAAGCCACACCAAACCAAATGCATAAGGAAGCAACACATCTTTGGGATGATGGAACATGATTGACAGGGTTATGGCTATCATAATCTCTGACAATCCTGCATATACTTAACAAGCACCTTTTAGAGATCCACAGCATGGAGGAAAAGGAACAGATATGACTAACTTTTCAACTTCATTGTACTATGCATTTATTTATTTTTAAAAGTTCTTTCTCCTACTAATTCATGTACATCAGGGGTCAGCAACCTTTTAGCAACAGAGGGCTGAATTAATGCCACTCAATCCTAGGGCAGGCCACCACTTGCAACCCCAGCAGCTGCCACTGTTTCCCCTGTTGCCACTTGCCACTGCCTCCCCCTGCCACCAGTTCTTCCCACTGATTCATGGGCAAGATAAAATCTCTCTGAAAGCTGGATCCAGCAAACAGGCTGTAGGTTTTCAACCCCTGATTGACTGGGAGAAAAGTGCACGTGTGAGAGATAATAGACCACGCTCTTTTGTTTGGCGCCTACTTGAACTGAAATGCTTTATGTTTGAAGAATGTGACTCACCTGATTAGTCTCATCCACACTGACCAAACTGCAGCTTCAAAATACCCTTCCCATGAAGCTTCAGAATTTGGTTGTATTCTTTAGGCATTGCATGGAAACCTGGTTTAGGCAGCTGGTTGTCATAATAGTGATGGCTGATTGGCACTTCCTCTATGTTTTTTGAGAAAGGCCAGAAGCCATATAACTTCACATTTTCACACAGCTCAACAGCAGCACTAGTGATCATAAAACCAGAAGACAATCGATATGCTTTCACACCCTTAGTTCTCCAGAACCGGGCAAGGCTTTTCAGGTACCTTGGATGAAAAAATATTGCCCTCTGTTTTGCTCCGAACTCATGAAGAGTATGGTATACTTTAAAAGAAGCAGCTGTGTTGCTTCTGAAGGAAAATGCTGGCAATAAAAGAAAAGCATCTCCATAAACTGCAATGTTCTGCAGAAATGTCATCTTCTTTACTTTCAGTTTCTTGTATCTGTCAAATAGAAATGCTTAGTGAATATATCAATTTCAGAGAGAGAAAGGCTAAATGTTGTATGGATATAAAAATGTTACAAGCCAGATCTTCATGGATATAATTTGTGAACGCTATTAGTAAATGTATGTCCATAACACACGTTGGCAGTTTTGCACATGCTGCTATGAAGCCTAGATATAATATACAATAACAGCAAATTCACTAAATAATTTACTCTGTAATATAGGGATTGCCAAAGCAGATCAGACTCATAACCAACTAATTCAGGATTTGGTTCCAGCAGTGGCCAAGCCCAGGAATTGCAAAGGAAGATGTAGTTAGAGCATTTAAAAACATGCATATTGTAACAAACAACTTGATAAAAAGTATCCATTACATCTCTACAGTGGTAGCTCTACAAATGAAGGTGCTAATTCTCACTAGATTTATGCATGTGTCTAACTTCATGCATCCAAGTTATCTTAGGGAGTTACAGAATAATATGCTCTGAAATGCTACAGAATTAGGGCTTTGTGAAAAATACTGGTCTGATTTTTCAAGCTAGGGTTCTAGAGCTCCCATTGACTTAGTTCTTTTCAGGATCTCCCTTGAAAGTGTAAACAAAACAAATGCAGCCCTATTAATCAAGGCCAAGTTTCAGCCTTCTCCTCCTTCAAAGGCTCTTATCTCTTAATAATGAAATTGTTCAAATGGCTGAATCCCAAATCCTCACTCATTTTCATTTCATTCTTATTCAAGCTCAACTGTTATTAACTTCATGGAGGGTTTAACTGAAGCAAGATCCAAGGAAAATATATTAAGTCATCGTGATTAAACCTACAAGTAACAATAAATAACTTCAGTAGCTGCCATGAAGCTCTATCTTTGTGCCAAGTCACTAGGCTAAATTTACTTTCACTTGCACCTTGTGTAACCCTGCTGAAGTCAAAGGGCCAAATTCTGGTATATGGTGACAATACATCTCCATTTAAGTCAATAAGCGTTGCATGAACATCAAAGCAGAATTTATTCTGAAGACTGCAGCTGTCTCCCTGGTTCAATGACAAACTCCCTTCTATCAGTTTTCTGCTTAATGTACTGTTTCTGCCTTACTTTAAAATGGAAGCAAACTTAGTAATATATTCAAGGTCCATTTTGTAGATAAGCCCACGTTACAACACCTAATGACCCAAGATGTAGTTTGAAGTATTATATTAATTAGTAAGTCCTTAGCAGACTTTTTTGTTAAGTCAGGGAAGACAAAAAACTTTAGAAATGATGAAAAGAGAGAGTTCAATATAAGCACGTGTTTAAAATCCAATGATGTATTTCAGCATATGCTGAAAGGCTTTCCAAAAGCATGGCTATAATGTGATTTTTTTCAGAGAATGGGCTTGTAATGAGGAGTGCTGCTATAGCCCATAACTAGGAAAATGTGAGTGGGTTTCAAACAGAGGCACTGCTATTCTCTGTATTGTTGCCTCTTTGCTGTCAAAAAAATAGGAGTCTAGCTTAATAATTTTGTTTACACCAGTAGATCTTAAAGATCAATCATAAAAACAGCATGAATTCATTGCTAACGCTGATGACATTCCAAAAGGTTTATAACAAGGTCAAAAAAATTAAACGATATGACAAAGAAACAAAATTGTAACAATACTTACTTCTGCGCAATGATGCTTGGATTAACAGTCACAAGATTTGTTTTATTGCCAACATCTTTGCTAATGCCTCCTGTGGTTGGAGGAAGGTTACACCTGAGGTTTAGAAACAGTTATTTAAATAGAACACTACCGTAAATGTCCTGAAGTGTTATACAAATGCATCTACTGAACAATCGTGTGACACGCCATCCCCCATAGATTTCTATAAACACTTTACAAATAATAAGTAAACCTTCTAGCATCTCTGAAAAATTGGTATTTAACCTTTTTGGCTGAGGCACAAAGTCACATTTTCACAAATCAGAGAATGAGTCAGTAACAAAGCTAGAAATAACCCAGAAAGCCCCACTGACCAATTTGCTTCATTAAATACTAGACAGTCCTGCCACTCTTTCATACCAAGAGAAAGTACTGTATCTTATCTAAGTTCTCAGATAAAACACAGAGGGGGGCATCTACACGCGCACTTTACTGCGGTTGATTAATTAGCTCCATAGTAAAGCATCGCTGCCTACATGTGCGGTGCTACTAAGTTGGAATAAACTATTTAACTCCACTGTAGGCAGAAGTGGATTAAGATTCATTGAGGCCCTGGGCCTGGGCCCCAACCCCTACCCACACCTTCCCCCACACCTGCAGGCTCCAGTTGGCGCAGCAGCCGGAGTGGGATGAGCCTGGGGCAAGAGCCGTGGCCAACCCTACCCTGCAGGTCCATGCTGGAGCCAGAGCCCAGGGCCGGTTGCACAGAACCCCATACAACATCGCTCTGTGGCCAGGCAGCAATGGGGGTGTGGAGTTGCTGTCCACTGGGTGCAGGTGGTACAAACCAAGCTCTGGGGCAACCCCTCACCCTGCCACAGCCCAGTACAGCTGCAGTGGCACCCAGCCAATGTGCAGGATCATGGTTGGGACCTGGCTGTACTGGGGCTGCCCCACCACTGGCAGGTCTTGGCCACGTACCACGCCAGACTCTGCTCCCTGCTGCCAGTGGCTCCAGCTGCTCTCAGGTCTCTGGCGCAGTCATGCCCCATGCCCCATCGCATTATACATAACTGATCTGGCCCAGCCACTGGTTGCATTTGCACTAAGCTGTCCCTCTCCGCCTCCCCACACAGTGCCTGCCCTCCAGACATCTAGGGCTCCTGTTTGGCAGTGGCCCCTGGTCCCAGGCCCAACTGATCTGTGCAGTAATCCATCTATGACTGTAGGATAGTACTGCCCAACACAAGGACTATCCTATGGTGCAATTATTTAGTGTACCAGATAGTGACAGGGGCTGCCTGGGGCACAAGGGTGCTACAGTGTAGGGCTGCCTGCTGCTTAGCCCTGCACTGTAGCACCCCCACACCCCAGCCAGCCCCCTCTGCAGCATGCTGAACTGAGGTGGAGCAGCTCCAGGCTGGCAGGCTGACTCCTCCAAGGACCCCTGCTAGCTGGGGCTATGCCGCTTCAGCTCAACAGGCTGCAGTTTTGCATGCATGTGTAATGCTGTGCCTGGAAGCAATAAACTCTGGTGCAAACTGTGCCACAGTATTCAGCCATGCTAACTGCATGTGTAGATGTGCCCAGTGTGAGCAATACTCATGATTCAGCTGGCATAGTAAATCAATGGTTATATCAAAGGCAACAATGACAGAATAGTTTTTAACTACTAAAACATTGGATGTGTTAATAAAAACTAAAGTCTATTAAACAATAAAAAAGGAAATGGTTCTAGGATGAATTAGGTCTACCAAATTTGCTCTTTATGAGCCTGCTACACTTAGCCTTAGCATTTCAATTTGTATATTCATCCCTTCTATCTAGGCTGACTCTCTAATTTCGAAACTGTAAGAAAATATATTTTTTTTCTTATTTGGAGGCAATCTATTGCTTGTCAAAACTAAGAAAGGTGATGAAATTCAGTGGAGATCTGCATGGCCAAAGGAGTCTGGAGTCATAGAAAAGCAAGCCTATGGTTAACAATATGGAAAACTGATGATGGAGAAAAGGGTGGAAAATTGATTTTCACAACTGATGAAGAAAAAAAAATGGTTCCCCACCATAACATTTTTATCTGATTAGTTTGCCAGTTCTTCCACAGAAGCCAGAAGCTGTCTCAGCAGTACAGGACAGGAGGAGTGTGTTTTGACTATAAATGCTACGAGGTACTTTGTGTTGGGCACTAAAGCCCAGAGATATTTAAAATGTATTTAAATATTGCTCTGCTTGGTGTTTCGTGGCTTAAGGGTCAGTTTTCTAAAGGTGTCGAGGGTAGCATTCTGTTCCCTACTAGGTTATTTAGGTGCCAAAAATGCCATTCATAATTCTGCCCAGATCATAATTCTGTTCCTAGACATGTAACCTGCTAGTGTATGTACTCATCTACATGTGTAGACTGCACATGCACACTTGCAACAGGGACAGAGGAAAGGCTTCTTATGCTTTCCCGCCACAATCCGACTTACTAAGGCATTCACCTAGGAAGTCAGAGATCCTGGATTCTAGGCTCCCCTCACCGAAGAAGCCTAGGCTTCTTCCAACACAGTATTGTAATAACTACAACTCAGGTCAGCCATTAGCCAGCTCATTCTCTGGCACCCCTTTTGAAGCTAGCCTCCTGGGTGGCAACAATTAAAAAGAATGCAGGAGATATGCAGAGCCAGGAGGAAGACCACAAGCTGGAGAACGCGTGGCTTAATGAGATGGCTGCTGGCCTGAAGTTAGTTCCAGTAAGATGGAGTTTCTTCCAACACTGCCCTCCATCCATTTTTTGTCCTAACGATTATATTACATGCAGGGGCTACGGCTCGGCATCTAATGGTGGATTGGTGAAGGGACTGAACCTGCAGCATGGTGGTTTGAACACTGTACTGGTAACTTGGAGAAGCCCAGGTTCAAACTCCCTTTGAGACAGCACAAGGGCTAGGTTCAGATCAGGCAATTGTTTTGGCTGGAAGGCCACTTAATGAGTTTTGGTGAACTGTTGAGGGTCGTGTAGGTAGTCCTGCCCCTTGACTGTTGTCTTCCACCCCCATCCCGCTCCAGTCATCATCTTGGAACCAGAAGTTCCTCCCCTAACCCCTGACCTTTGCCACTGAAAGTACCTCCATTTGCCTCCTGAAAATATTCCTTTGGGCAGGGAATTTCTATTTTGGAAAAAAAAACCAAATCATACACTGAAAGTCAAACACCTACTATGCCATATTTTAATTTATTACAAAAAATATTTTTGTTGTGATTTGTGTTTGCACAATGTATATTTGGGGGATTGTGTTTGCATATGGAGGTGATTGCAGAATGACTCAAAAATAAAGTCTTACTCTGGTATATTGTGTGTGTGTATGGTGAAGTGTGGGAGTGGGGTGTGTGTGTATGGTAGGGTGTGGGAAGGCAATAGAATATGTTGGGGGGGTGTATATGTGTGTGGAGGTTGTGGGGCCATGGTGTGGGTGTGTGGCTTTTGTGGAGTGTGAGATCATGGCAGGATCTGAGGACTCCCTCACCCCCTCCTCTGACAGCAACAGAAACACCAGCAGGTAGGGGTATTTGGGACGCTTGTATTGGTGCAGGTGCTAGTGTCTGATGGCACACAGCTCTGGCCAGTGCTGCATGTGGGGGTGAGGAGTGCCGCCTGGCCAGTCTGCCTCTATTGTGGGGGTTTCACGTGGTGCATATGCAGCCCGCTGAACTTGTGCAGCACTGCGAAAGCCCCACATGCTAAAGCTGGTTGCCTTCCTCACTCCCTTCCATGCAGGCCCCAGGACTCTGTGGGAAAGCAATGGGCGGGGCTCCCCTCCACTTCTGGTGGAGCCCCAGGACCTAAGCAGCAAGGGGGCAGCCAGCTCCAGCATGCTGGGTTTTCCCAGTGCTGCACGAGTGCCAAGGGTTGCAAGTGTGTCACATGGAGCCACTGCAATAGAGGTGGCCTGGCTGGGCTTCACTTCTCACCCCCGTGTTCTCACTGCCGGACAGAGCCATGCACTGCCAGGCAGCAGTCCCTGTGCCGGGCACAAGTACCCCCACCTGCTGGTGCTCCTGCTGCTGCCGGCAGAGGCTGTGCACTATTTGGGGGGGAAGAATGTGAGGAATCCCCACATCCTGCCATGATCCCTCACACCCACACCCTGCTACCCAAGCTCCATGCTCCCACTGGCTCCCTGGGCATGGGTTCTGGGCTGCCACCAGCCCCAGCCTCGTGCTTCCTGCCCAAGCTGCAGCTGTGCTCTGCCCTCACCCCCACCCCCACTACTGCTGCTTCTCTACCTGCTGCCTGGAGTGAGTGAGATGCTGCAGAAGCTGAGCAGGTCCCAGGGTGCCTGCAGCAGTGGCAGCAACAGCCCCACCTGGAAGCTACCTGCTGGCTGGGTCCAGGCCCTTCCACCTACAAGGGTGGGAGCAAGGCAAAATAGGGGATATTGTGTGGTGTGTAAATATGTGGGTGCCTCACTCCCACCCTCATGGGCAGAAGAGCTGGGCAGGGTACAGTTAGTTGGTGGGTGCCTGCAGGCTGGATGAAAGTGTCTGGCAGGTTGGATGCAGCCCCTGGGCCACATTTTGCCTGCCCCTGGGCTAGGTGAAGGCACTGGCCACTCTGTCTGATGGGGTGGGGAGATTTCATATACATTAGGGCTGGAAGGAACCTTGAAAGATCATCAAGTCCAGCCTCTTGCCCCAGGGGCAGGAAGTCAGCTGGGGTCACAGGATCCTAGCAAGATAAACGTCCAATTGACTCTTAAAGGAGTCTGTTCCAAGCCTTGGGGGCTCAGAGTATAAAGCAGTTCTTTCTTATGTCCAGCGTGAAACGGTCTTGGAGAAGTCTGTGACTGTTTGACCTTGTCATTTCATGGATGCTCTGGTGAACAGACATTCCCCCAGATCCTGATGAGGACCCCATATAAACGTATAGGCAGCTACCAGGTCCTCCCTGAGCCTGTGCTTTTTCAGGCTGAAAAGTCCCATAGCTCTCAGCCTCTCATCACAAGGCCTGTTTTCCTGCCCTCTGATCATGCACATGGCTCTCCTCTGGACTCTCTTAAGCATCTCCACATCCTTTTTAAATTGTGGAGCCCAGAATTAGATACAGTACTCCAGCTGCGGCCTCATTAGGACCGAGTACAGTTGGAGGATGACATCCTGGGATTTGCTAGAGAAGCATCTATGGATGCAAGCCAGAGTTTTGCTCGCTTTCTGGCTACAACATCACTTGGTGGCTTATCTTGTGATCAATCATGACCCCAAAGTCCCTTTCAGCCATGGTGCTAGCAAGTGTAGCACTGCTGAGCCTATAAGCATGCTGCAGGTTTTTCTTCCCCAGGTGGAGTACCTTGCATTTTTCAGTGTTGAAGGCCATCAGGTTTTTGTCTGCTCATTTTCTGAGCCTGTTAAGGTCAGTCTGGATCACCATCCTGTCCTCAGGTGTGGATACTTTACCTCAAAGTTTGGTGTCATCAGCAAACTTGCCCAGTCCGCTTCTGACACCAATGTCCACATCATTAATGAAGATGTTGAAAAGAAAAGGCCCAAGGATGGAGCCTTGGGGGACTGCACTGGTCACGGTGCATCACAATGATTGACTTCTGTCAACTACCACTCTCTGAATCTGACCTCCAAGCCAATTCCCCAGCCAGTGGACTGTGATGTAGATGAGGGCTCAACTGGCCAGTTTTTCTATAACATGATCATGAGATTCCAGATTGCAAGCTTTTTTAAAGTTGAGATATATGATGTCAATCTCTTCTTCCTTATCCAGGTGATATGTGACCTGGTCATAGAAGGAGATGAGATTGTTCAGGCAAGACCTACCTGTAACAAACCCATGCTGGCTATCCCTCAGGAAATTGCCTTCAGCCAGTTTGTGAAGAATGGTCTCTGATGATTTTCTCTAAGATCATCCCCAGAATAGAGGTCAGGCTGATGGGCTGGTAGTTCCCCGGATCTACTTTTCCCTTTCTTGAAGATAGGCACCACATTGGCCTTCTTCCAATCTTCAGGCACTTTGCCCAAATGCCATGAGTTCTCAAGATCCGTGCCATTGGCAGAGCTATAATGCTTGCCAGCTCCTTAAGTACCCTGGGGTGTAAGCTGTCTGGGCCAGCTGACTTGAAGGTGTCCAGTCTCTCCTCTAGTGCCAGGGATGGGAAGTCAGCCCAGCTGAACTCCCAGTCAGTTAGATCACTGGTTTTCAACCTGTGGTCCATGGACCCCTGGGGGTCCACAAACTTATGTCTATGGGGTCCATGAAAGATGACTATGATTAATCAAAACTATGTGAATACCCACACTTACAATTCAAATGAGTCTGCAACTCCATTCGAATTTTCGAAGGGGTCCGCACCTCCATTTGAAATTTTTAGGGGTTCACAAATGAAAGAAGATTGAAAATCACAGAGTTAGATATGTAAGCAATTTTGAAAATCCAACCAGGTACCCACCTCTACCTTTGGGTGCTTACATAACCTTTGCATATTTGGTCCCTCAGTTTCATCTTAAGTGATTTAAGAGCTAATCCTATTGATATCCGATGTGACTTTTAAGTAAATACGTCACTTTTAAAAATGTGACATTGGGGCTTAATGGGTCTACGTGATTCCATTGTTGTCAATAAGATGTGCTAAAAGATAAACATATTGTACACCAAAGCGCTTTGCTGGACTGAAGCCTGAAAACATACAGGACACAGACAGAAATGACATTTGTTGTGTGACTGACCCCTTGAAAGTGTCTAATGCTGTGCCCAAACAGAAGAACACAGCTGTAGAACACTCTAATCGTGTGAGAAATTAACTCTCATTGCATGAGGTTAAAATTAAGATTCTCCAAAGCAGAGAAACTTTATTAATTTCTGTCTGCTCCAGCCTGGTCCCAGCTGCTGTCTCTGGATAAGATGGAGAGAAGGCAGGGGAGGGAGGTCCCTTTTGGTCCTGCTGGAGTGGGGGGGAGGGGCGGATGGATTGAAGCCCCTGACCTTGTGGGGGCTCCAATTTACTCACCCCCAACTCCAGCGGGGCTGAGAAAACCCTGGAACAGACCTCCCTCACCTGCCTCTTCTCCCCTGTCCCAGTCAGAGACAGCAATGGAGCTGCAAGAGGGGAAGCAGAGCTGGGGGGAGAGGCTGTACAGATGCAGCCTCTTTTCCTGGATCAGCTCCAAATTGGAGCCAATCCTCCACCCTCCTGATCCAACAGCTAATGTCTGTTGAGTCAGGAGGGTCAGTCTAACTTATGGCACTTTCTATGAATCACCATGAGTTAGACCTGGGAGGTGCACTTCTGTCTGTACCCACAGACTGCAAGGCAAGAGGGGAGCATTTAACATACTTTATGCCATCTTGTACGAGAGCCTTTTTAAATCTCTTTTCCCAATCCAGAGTTCATGTCCTTCACCCTCAGATGACAGTTCAATAAGTGACAATCTCAGTATCTCAGATGATTAACTTCTACACTAGAATATCTCTGGGTGGCTGGATTTCTCTGCAGTCATAGACATATTATCACTAAAACTCTATTCTTTTCTTGTAAGTAGACAGTGACTGAAATTTATAGAGCAGAACAGCATCCTTGAATATTGTATGCAAAGAATAGGACTGAGAGCTAGGCAAAAGGGGAAGAGGTATGACTATATTGTACATTCAGATTGTCACTGTACTTTTCAGCCTACCAGGCTTTTTAAGAGTTTTAACACATTCTGATTACAGTATAATTTAACAACTCTTACCTGAATACAAAGTCAGAATTATCAATTTCAATGCCACAGCTGGAGTTTTTCAGAATGCCCCCATTTCCAACCACTGCACAGTGCTTGAAGGGGTGGCTCAGAAAAGGAGGGGACTGCAAGGATACAAAAAGGAATGAGTTTGGTTAGTTCCTCTCCCCCAACACCCTAGTTCCAGTGAGAAAGTTTGTTCATGCTGGCTAGCTTCAGTAAGTTAGAGGAAGAAAACAGAATTCAGTAAACCAATCTGCCAGAGGCAATCCTGGCTAGAGAGCCCTGAAAAAATAAGGAATGGAGGAGGAGCTGCTATTTTTGCTTTCAGTGGTTTGGGGAAGTAATGTTGCATTGTTAGAAATGAACAAAAATACGCATTACTCTCTCTTTTCTTTTCCTAAAAATGTATATTCAGCGTATGTATCGTATTAAACATACAGTATACCTGTATTCCTGAGCAAATTAATAGGACCACAGCAGAGGTTTCAAAAACACTTTCAAGTCACAACCCCAGTAAATTCTGTGTGATCTCATATACACACTTAGCACTAGTTGTGTGCTTGCTTTTAACAACGAATGGTGATTTACTATGCCCCAGCAGCTCCATAGTAACTCTCCCTGTGCCCATTTTTTTCCTGTGGTAAGCTAAACTAGGGCAGCTTAACCCAAATGAAATATGGTTAAGTTGCCCTGGATTTCATTTGCTGCATGGTACTTGGGGCACAGAGAAAATTGCCATGGGGCAACTGATACATGGTAAAACCCAGACCCCGCTAATTAAGACCATATGAAGTAATTATAGGTTTGGGAGACTTTAGGGTTCTGTGGGGCCTGCAACCCCAATTGGTGATTCCCCTAAATTCTTTTCTCAGACTGACCACTTATTCTGAGACAGAATAAGAGAGATGGAGCAGTGAGTGTTCTGTGGGAAAATAAGGAGGAGAGGGAAATTGGCAAATGCTAATTGCCACAGAATTTTCTCTTAAGATAAATAACAAAAGGGTTTCATTTGGAGAAAAAGTGTACCTTTTTGATCCTGGAAAGAGTTTGGCTTTGGTCTGTTTTAGTACAGAAACACATTGTATTCTAATGACAAGGCACTTTAGCAAGACTACCCTGGTTGCCATACAAAGTACATATACATATAAGCAGATATCATACATATATGATGATGTATGATATCTCCTTTAACTTAGTCCAGTTATATACCACTGTAACTCTACCTACTTCAATAGAATTGCTCCCAATTCATAGCAGTGTGAGGTGAAAAATCAGACCCACAGTACTAGGGCAGGGGCAGGCAATTATTTCAGGCAGAGGGCTGCTTACTGAGTTTTGGTAAGGCATCGAGGGCCGCATGACAGGCAGCCAGGGGAAGATAAATATTACTTTCTAAATTTTTTAGGGGCCCCGTGGGCCAGATAGAATGGCCTGGCAGGCCATATCTGGCCCACAGGCTGCATTTTGCCCACCCCTGTACTACAGCATACGTAAGTCATGGAAGTTGTGAGGGGTGTCAAAAGTTATCTCTTGTCAGGTACACATTAGGATAGGGGCACTCAACCTTTTTGGCTGGGGGGGCTGGATGGGGAGTGACCAGGCCATACACAGGCCAGATCCAGTAGGAGGTCCTAATCCCACATGGGGCAATTGCAGAAGGGCACAATCCAGCTGTATGGAGGGGGCAGAGGCCCTGTGGAGTGAAGGGAGAAGGCATTTCCCCTGAGGGGAAAAGGGGAGTGGCTCAGCCCCAACCCAGATCCACAGCGGGGAGGAGGCATGGCCCAGTCCCACAGGACATAGGAGGTGTGGTCCAGCCCACGCCTAGTCCCACAGGGGGAAGGGGGCTTGACTTGGCCCCATGGGGGAGAAAAGAGCATATCCCAACCCCAACCTGGCCCCACAGGGAAATGGGGCATGGCCCAGCCTCATCCGGCCTGGGGTGAGGAGCATGGCCTGGCCTCATCCAGCCACAAGCATATGGGGATTGGGGTTTGTGAATTTGGCAGTAGGGGAGGGTGTCCATATTAATGGCCACTACTCCCCTGTCACTGAATTTCCCAATACATGGAGAGCCCCAAGGGCCAGATGCCTACGGCCATGGGCTGCATCTGTCATGCAAAAATTTCAAGTTTTTCTCCTAGAGCAAAAATGCCTATTCCAGGAGAAAAATAACCTGGGAAGAAAGAGGGTTAAATCACTCCTGGTAGAATAAATGTCTGTACAATTTACTTTTTGGAGAGAAAGTACAATAGTCTTTAGCATCCAGGAGTATTTTGCTCTCCCTCCCACCCCTCCATTCCCAGAGACAGTATGTTGCTTGGTCTGGACTCTACTACTCCTGCCAAACAGAGAGCAGAATATACCTCCTTCAAAAATCCCACATCGTGAAGCAGGGAGATACAGACTGACTCTGAGCAGTCTGGGTCAGTCAATAAGGGCTGCTCTGTGCACTGCTGCTATCTGTTGCCAGGAAGACCGAGGGAGCCTGCAGAACATGCTGAGATGTGTTCACAGGGGTCCCCTGCTGTGTAGCATCAGCACTGCATGCTCTCTGCACTTTAGGGATTTGGAACTGAAATGTCTGTTCAGGTGTATCTGGGTATATTTTCCACCAGGAACAAACCCAGGAGAATTCTCCCAGGTCATTTGAAAATGTATATGCAGCAGAAGCGAGGCACACATATAATCCAAAGATTAGTGTCCCCCATTCTGATCCCAAACCTCAGATGCTGTGAATCTGTTACAGATTCACTTACAAAGCCTGACTCTAATCCAACTGTGGCAGGGCACTTGACATGCCTGCCACTAAGAGGTCAGGCAGTCTGCAGAAGCCACTGGCAGGTGGGGTCAGGACTAATTAGAGTCAGCTGACCCAGGGACTGGTAAGTGAGGCTAGGCCTGATGAAGGGAGTCACTGGATTCTAAGGCAGACACCTGACTGGAGGAGGGCTGGGCTTAGATAGGGCTGCAGGTTCAGCTGGGTCCAAGGGCTGGAGAGAAGCTGGGAAAGTGAAGAATTAACAGGGTCTAAGATAAGGCACCAAGACAGGAGCTGACAACTGGGAGAGGAGCTGAGAGAGAGACCAAGGGACAGATAGCCCAGTGACTGGTTGCACGAGACTGAGGAGTCTGAGGGCCCAGAGAAGAGACCAAAGGTTCTGGCAACCTGAGTGGGGCTGAGACAGACCAAAAGGTCGGAAGGCCCAAAGAGGAGCTATATCAGCAGCAGACCATCTGCAAGGATGCCATTTGTGAGGAATGGGACATGGTGTAGGGAAGGTATGGAGCTTTGTGATTGGTCCACAAGGCCAGGACCACAAGTTGAGTGGTCATTATAGTAATATCAGGGAAGCCTCCTGCAATATATATGCCAATTAGCATCAAGGCATGGTGGATGAGAACAGGGTGGTCTGCCCTTAGAACAGGGTATTACAAAAAATTTTTTTGGGTGCCCTGTTACACAAACCCATAAAGGTCAGTATTTTCAGTTGTGGAAGGTGTTAGTTCAAATCTGGCAGTCATCTGAGAGAATATGCATAACAAGAGCCATAAGCCCACATCAGAGTGATCAGGATTGGGGTGGCCAATATGAAATAGTTATTAAAGATTAAAATATTTCATAAGCATTTGAAAATAGGAATCAGAAGAGCAATGTAATAGTGAAGAGTAGGGTTTGGTCCATGAGCTTGAACTCCTGAGGCATCTCTATATGAGATACTAACTGTGCAGTAGCCTAATAAAACTGTGCAGTAGCACATCTTAGCACATACACTGCTAATACACAGCTGTGAAGTACTATTAGACTATTGTGCATTAGTGCCACTCAAAAGGGATTCACCAGCACTACTGTATAGTAACTCCAGTTACTGTACATTTATTTAGTACTTGATTATATAAATACTAAATTAAATACACAGTGACCACTGCACATTAATGAACATGCAAATGTGCCCTTGGAGTAGAAAATATATTTGGTTCCTGCAAGAGGAAGCAACTTGCTGGGCTACTGTCCAGTGGCCCCTCTGGCTAAGCTGAGCAGTGCTGAAGAGCATTAAAGAGAGTCCCACCAAACTCTCTCCTTTGTGCAAGGCAATTATCAAGAAGCAAGTCCTTGATAAGGGAATAAAGAATAGTGTAGAAAGGGGGGGGATCCTCCTAAGAGACCCAAAACAAACAGCTCTCATTATTAATATAAAACATTTGTATCTCCATAGTTATAAAAACAAAAATGTCATAGGACCTGTTCTTACCACAGGCAGCATCCTAAAAATGTCTTCTGTGATATGGATAGCCTTTTTATGGTCCACTTCATAACTCAAGTTACTTCCCAGTGGGGTATTGTTTTGAGAAGCAATGAAGTTGTGAGCAGCGTCACAGCAGGAAGCGAGTTCTGACCTGCAAAAGACCAGCATAGCTAATGAATCAGAAAAAGGTGGCACAGAACTAGAAAATACAGTCCATTTCTCATTAATTTAGTCATCAGTAAAGCTGCTTGAACCTTTCAGAATCAAGTTTTCCTTGACTTTGTTTTGTAATGGGCCCAAACAGCTGTTTGTCAAAAAGTTGGCAAGAATTTTGATAAGCTCAGGAACCTTTTCTCTTGTTTTTCTATGCCCAGCTCTTCCTTAGGAAAAGGTCAATAACTACCCTTTTTGTAGTCATCAGTTCTTAATATTATGAAGAACTGAAAGACCCCAACCGTGACCCTATTCCACTTGGCTCTGTGAAAACACTACATGTCTATAGCTGCCCTGAAAAGCAAATATTCAGATTTCAGGAAAGGTATAATGAGCAGGTATAGCAAACTGAAGGGATATGGGGGAAGGACAAGGAGGGTACCAGTGACAGACCCAAGCCCTGGAACAGCTTCCTGCCCAGCTGAGCACCCTGCCAGCACTGCTGAGGCTGGTCTCTATGGAAACCCTGGTACTGTGTTGTCAAGGCACTGCCACTCCTGGGGTCTCCATGGAACTGGCTTCAGTAATGCAGGCAGGGCTGCACGGAAATGGAGTCTGCCATGGGCCAGACTTTGCCCGCCCCTGCTTTAGATGGTTTTGAGTCAACTGATTAATAATTCACTGTAGCAACTGTTCAGAAAACTACTGCTGTGCCCGACTTTCACAGACATTAAATAGGAAAAACAACTTGGAAATAAAGAAGATAGGTGTCTCCTGTGTGATGGAAGTAGAAATAGCCTGATATGCTTCTAACACAGGACCATCAGATGGGCAAGACAGTCTGCTCAGGTCCCACTTACATGTCCTTTAGGAAGACGGATTCTTTGCCATCCATCTCATGTTACTTTCTAATGGCTATCTCTCTATATGTTACATACTATTGTTTTGAGAAGCTGTGACATTGTGACTAGCAGCAGCAGGACTCTGGAATCTGCTTCTGGTCTAGCTACTCTGTGCCTCAGTCTGTGGCCTGATACATCCCACAATGCACTGGGAAGAGGTTCATCTCTACCATCAGAAAGTATGGGCTAATACTTTCACTGTTAAAGTGATTTATGGCCAGCTTTGATATTCATGAACTAACAGACCTCTCCTATATCAGCTCAGAACCACCACAGCTAATTAAGTATTAACTGTGTAGTGAGGAAAAAGCTATACAGTGCTAACAATGCTGCTTGGAAATTATAAAAATACAATGCAGCAGAGGATAGAGACTTGTTCATTGCATCACACAGGAATATAATTTGGAAGTACACTTTTTTTTTTAATTCTATGCAGTGAGTAAAGAATAGCTGTTATATTACATACACATCTAATGAATAGGGTAAGAATGCCAAGCCACTGGAAAATGTTAATTAAACAATACAGACAAATTGTGCCCTAAATTACTTTGATTTTAACAGAATGGAGTGGAGCCAGGGAGAGTGTCAGTTGTCCAGCCAACACTATCAGTGAGGTAAACCAAGCCTTTACTCGGCTAAAAATATGGTTTTTTTTCCCCCCTGTTGTAGTGAGGGTGGATTTTACCAGCTGAACAACAAACAAAAGATGGAGATAAAAGATGCAAATGCGCTGTTCTCTCCTTGCTTGCAAAGGGTAAGACATATGGCAAAGTTTAAATTACAGGGAAACAGATGTAGATTAAATGTCCGGAAAAAAAAACTTCTGACTGTAAAACACTAGGGCAATGGAACAAGGTAAGCTGTGAAATCTCTTTCACTAGAAATTTTCAAGAAGTGGCTGGACAGTTATTTATCTGGGATGGTTTAGTAAAAATGAACTCTGAATTTGTTCAGGGGTTTACAGTAAGTGACTCTCGAGTCTTGCCATTCCTATAAGCAGCAACAGATCCCAGGAGGATGGCAGAGAGAATGCTTTGTGTTTACTCCATTTGTCACTTGTCTTTCATGTTCCAGTGAGATCAGAGAATCCTTGATTACTCTTGAACAGAGTTCCTGTGTGTGTGAAGGAGCCCGGGTGCTAGACAATGGGTACTGGGGCAAATACATGAAGATGGGTTGTACTGTGTAAGCATATGCAAGACATAGGTAAAGGGAGAAAATGTTATTGTGGGGGCTGACAGCATGTGTCCGTGGAAGAGAAGGAGCGGTGGGGGGTTGGGAGGAGTAGATCAAGGCCCCCATAATGAGGAAGGCAGTAGGGCAGGGGCTAGAGTGAATGGGGCCTTGGGGTTGCGGAGGGTCGTGGGGCAATCAGAGCCCTGGAAGTCTTGTCCAGGAGCACAAGGAGATCCCACCACTCCTGTGCAGCTTGTCCAGGAGTGTGCGATGGGTTGTGGGGCAACCAGAGCTCCTGCACGGCTTGTCCAGGAGCACAGGGAGCTCCTGTACAGGCCGCCTGGATTTGTGCATGGGGCAGAGGTAGGCTGCTACTGCAAGCTGGGCTTTGCACCTCACTGCCATTGCCTCAGGAGCTGTGTGGCACCATGTGCCTGCCACCCCCGGGCTGTGCTGCATTTCTTGCCTCTCAGACAGCTGCAGGCACTTGAGGTCACACAGTTCCCACAGCAGTGGGAGTGCAGAGCCAAGCTTGCAGCAGCAGCCCGCCTCCACTCTGTACACAAATTTGGGGGGCACATGCCCACCCATGACTCTCCTGGGGTGCATGCAGTGGCAGGAGCCCCCTCCACCTCTGGACAAGCTGCCCAGGGCTTGGATAGTCCCAAGACCCATCCCAGGGCCCCATTCACCCCAGTCCCTGCCTCTGTCCCACTCTCTCCCTCACTGTGAGCACTGCAATCTGACTCCCTGGCTTCCCCTTCACAGACTGAAACTAGCCTGCTCTGCTGGGCAGTGATCTGGGCTGTGAGTGTCTGAGTCTCTGCTCACCCCTTCCCCCCCACTGCAGCTGCCCAGAGCCCACACCGGGGCTGCCCTGCAGCCCTACCTGCTGCCCACATTTGGTGGGGCTACGCCCCATTAGCCCTGATTTTCCACCACCTATGGTGTGAGGTGAAGGTAAGAATGGTTATTGAAGGCTTTTGTTGTTTTCAAAAAGTTACTGGGAAAGACTGGGTTATGAGTGAAGAGATACTGGTGTGAGATGGGATTGTTCTATACATGCAACATATAAATACATAATAAGCATAGCTAGAGTGGGGAGATAATATGACAAGTCAAGACATGGAATAAGAACCCTACATGAGAAAGTTTGCAGGGGGATTCAGATGTGTTTGACTCAGCCCCAGTTGCAGTCAAACAGTTTGGTTTCTTTTACTTTTCTAAATTTAACTCATATGTCTTAAACCAAAGTGCTGTAGTGATGTTACAAGAAAAAGAAAATTCAGGCAACACACAGAGCATCATGTATATATATATATATATATATATATATATATATATATATATCAGGAAATGCACACTTCTGAATTTACAATTTTTTTTTATAAACAAATATACTATTTTTAGAAACAAATTTATAAAACACCCTTACCGTTCTGCAATATTAGATATTTTATTTGTAACATTACAAATAACATTTTGTAACATTGGGACATTTAATGTAGGTTAGAATACCAGAATATTCTTTCCCAGCTAAGTAAAACAGAAGTGCATGATTGCTACAAGGATCTGAAAACCAAACTGATGAAAAGCTTTTGTGATAGATAACATTCATTGGCAGAGATGATGCACTTTTCCTCCCTACTCATTCCACAAGAATGAGTACTTCAATAAAAGCAGAAACAGTTTGGTTGAAAAGAAGATATCAGAGTTAATAAGAGTAGTTTTAATTAACATTATGATTATGCTAAGACAGTTAAGCAGGACATTGAAAGTTAATTCAAAGACTCATTGATTGCAGAGGAAATTCTCAAGAATATTTTTAATAGATCTATAACAGGGGTGGGCAAAATGCGGGCCAAGGGCCGGATGCGGCCTGCCAGGCCATTCTATCTGGCCTGCAGGGCCCCTAAAAAATTTAGAAAATTAATATTTATCTGCCCTGGGCTGCCAGTCATGCGGCCCTTGACGGCTTGCCAAAAACTCAGTAAGCAGCCCTCTGCCCAAAATAATTCCCCGCCCCGATCTATAATATACTGTAGTTTTATTTAATTTCTTCCTTCTTGGATCAGTTACTAAGGCCTTAATCCTGCAATGAGATCTACCAAAACAGAAACCTGGGCCCTTACAGACTCTTAGCGTTTTCATGTAGACTTGAAGGCACTCAAATCTTTGGCAGATTAGTTTGGTTCTCAACATCATGGTTTCTCAACATCAATGGAAACTTTGGAACATATTTCTTTCTAACTGCACAAGCTGAAGCCAATACAACAAGATTGCTTCCTCAGTCTTACCTGCTTTTAAAAAACTTAATCTTACAAACCTTACTGCATGTACTTAACTTTATTCACAAGAGTATTCTTGTTAATAGAAGATAATATAAATATATGCATAATCTTGTATTGTTATGCATTTTCTTTGCACAGTAGTGTAGTGCCTGAGCATATTTCTGTGGTGGCTGGCCACCGCAGAACCCAGAACGTTAGGTGGGTACTTTGACGCGTGGAGTGGAATTAGGCACGGATGCGTATCGGTAACAAATAGATTGTTTACTTACGCCACTGATGTGTGTAGCATAGGAAGAAGCTGGCTTTGGTTGCAGTTACAAATGAGTTACAAACGTAGCAAGAGCCCTTGAAGCAAGACAAGATGTTCCGTAAATGGCTTACCAAGTGCACAAGGGAGGGGGTACGTCGGGGAAATCAGTGACGGGGAGTCATTGGTGGGTGATCAGTCGGCCAAGTTTACTCCAGGATGTGTGTGGAGTTCTCCAACGTGGGCAGAAACTGCTTTTACTTTTATATAGTTAGCAAGCCAATTGCTAGTTGCTAAGTGGGAATAATTTGTAACCGGCTAATGGGTGGTGCTCGTTTGAGCAATGCGGCCGTTGGACTTGTCGGGCTTTTCCACCGTATCGGAATTTTCCACTGTGCCACACACATTCAATTAATGGGTTCGGGCAATTTCTTAGGGTGAGGACATACGGATAACGTATCACAGTGTTAAAGGGCAAGGGGCTTTACTGTGCAACAGCTGCTGTATGCAATTGCCTGAGTGCTACTCTTTACCCTCTCGTAAACAGAAATTAACAGATAACAGCTCAGTTCTTAGGGAAACTACTGTGGGCTAAATTGTAACAATTCAGCTTTCATGTTCCTCAGAATAAGAGCCTGGCCAGAAGCAGTTAGTATAGAGCTGCTCATGTGCAGAAAAGCCCCATTTCTGCATATCCCAATGTAAGTTGTTCATGTACCCAAACTTCCAGTTTAAAATCTTGCTACTTTTGTAGTTATAGTTCCCTCAAAACTACAACAATAATTTCTGTGCGGCAGAAGGTCCATATTAGAAAGAATATTGTTTTATATTTCTATTATATTGCTGTTCATCCTTAAAATTACCACTTTTAATGCTGGGATTGTTACTTGCCCACAGGATAGTGAAGAATTCTGTGTGCGCTATACAAATGTCTGGTTCAGAGCGCTGGAGCAGACCAGGCATCATGCAAATGAGCTGTGACCTAACTCCCTCTCCTGTCAGGCCAGACACAGGAGCCAAATCAGCACAGCAGGTTAAAGTAATCAGCCGCTGGCCAAGGGCAGTCTCGGATTACTTCTGCTCCTTTGGGATAACATGAAATCAGATAGTTCTCTGGTTTGCTCCTAAGGCAGCAGGCTGTACAGTTACTGTATAGTTTTTAATAATTTGGGTGAAATTCACCCTCCTGCTGAGTCTCTTCAAGGCTTTGTCTACTGCTTACAGCACATGCAACTTATGTCAGTGGTTTAAGCAGTGAAAAAGAGTTTGTTCAGACCTTTTAAGTAACTGATTGTCATACTAACAGTCTTTTAATAAATTACAGGATTGTAATGAAGAGGTTGATTAATTGTTCCTCAAGAAGGAAGGGCAAGAAGAAATTATCTTAATTCATAGCAAAAAAAAAAAAAAATAGGTTAGCTATTAGGAAAACTTTCTACCTAAAGGGATAGTTAAGTACTGGAAAAGGTTAATTGTAGAGAGTGAGGAACTGCCTTTATTGGAGAAGTTTCTAAGAGCAAATTAGACACACATCTGTTGGAAATGGTGTGGATAACCTGGAACCTGCCTTGGTAAGATCATAGAAAATTAGAATTCGAAGGGACCTCAGGAGGTCATCTAGTCCAACCCCCTGTTCAAGGCAGGACCATCCCCAACTAGACCATCCTGGTGAAAGCTTTGTCTAGCTGGGTCTTAAAAACCTCCAAGGATGGCAGGTCCACAAGCTCTCTGGGTAACCTGTTCCAGTGTGTCACTATCCTCCTAGTGAGAAAGTTCTTCCTAATAGCTAACCTAAACTTCCCTTACTGCAACTTGAGGCCATTGATCCTTTTTCTGTCACCTGCCACCACTGAGAACAGTTAAGGTCCATCCTTTTTCAAACCTCCCTTCAGATAGTTGAAGGCTGTTATTAAATCCCTTCTCAGTCTTCTCTTCTCCAAACTAAATAAGCTCAGTTCCTTCAGACTCTCCTTGTAAGTCATGTGCCCCAGCCCCTGAATCATTTTGTTGCCCTCTGATGGACTCTCCAATTTGTCCACATTTTTCCTTTCTGTAGTGGGGAGCCCAAAACTGAACACGGTACTCCAGGGATAGGGAGAGAAGTTACACCAGAGAGGTTTACATGATCAGAAACTGGTTTAAACCTGTAATCAAACAGAAGTTCAGTGCACATAAACCTGTTTAGAAAATGGCCAAAACTGATTAAGGCAAACCTGATTGAATGTAGCATCAGACTTAACTGATTTGGGTCTAACTGGTTTATGGAACTACTGTCCCAGACCCCTTTCCAGTTTAAGTTAAATCGCAGTCCCCAGCACCCCAGCATGCTTTTCAACCCTAGGCTAGGTTGTGCTGTCTGCTCCAGTGAGCAGGACTGGCTCTGTTCCTCTGTTCTCTAGTGGAAGCAGGGGTGGGGGCATGGTGAGACACTGGTCTGGCATGGTCCCCCTGAGAAGGAGGCAAAACCCCTTTCCTCCCCTCTCCTCCTGGGGACCACAGCTGGGGTCTGCCAGGTCAGGTGGAGCAGCCTGTCAGGGCAGCCCCCCACTCGGCATGGCAGGGGCAGGGGCATGGCTGGAGCCAGCCCTGCCATCCTCCTGCCTCACCTGTGGCTGCAGCCGCAGCTGTGGGGCTGAGCCAGGCCAACCCGCAAACACTGCTGAGTGTGGACATGGAGGAACCAGACTGGGCTGGGCTGCAGGGGAAGAGCCCTTCTCAGTCAGCTGCAGCTTGGGCTGTAGCCATGGACAGAGTTATCCCTAGGTCTGTGCAGGGCCTGGGGCATATCAGTCTGTGCAGGGCCCAGGGGTGACAGTGACGACTGCCCACAGAAGCTGGCGGCAGTATCAATGGTGAGGGGGGAGGCAGGGATGTGGTGACCACCTGCAGAAGCAGGCAGTGGCAGTGTGGGTAGCAGGGGGGGAGAAGGAGCAGGTGGTGATCACATGTAGAAGCCGGTGGCAGCAGTAGCAGCAGGGGGAAGGTGGCGATTGCCTGCAGACACAGTTTTGTTGAGGTGGGGGGGTGGAAGGAGGCAACTGCCTGCATAAGCCAGCAGTGGCGGGAGGAGGGGAAGAGGTGGCGACTGCCCGCAGACACCAGAGGTGATGTTAGGGGGGCACGTGCGGCAACCACCCACAGAAGCCAGTAGCGACCATTTCATAGATTCATAGATTGTAGAGTCAGAAGGGACCACAATGGGTCATCGTGTCCAACCTTCTGCCCCTGGCAGAAAAGAGGGCCGAGGTCAGATGACCCCAGCCAGGTGACTAGCCTTCTCTTGAAGACCTCCAAGCTAGATTATAGCACCACCCCTCTTGGAAACACATTTCAGATCCTGGCCACCCTTACTGTGAACAACTTCTTCCTAATATCTAACCTAAATCCCCTCTCAACTAGTTTACACCCATTATTTGTAGTCACTCCCTGGGATGCCTTAGTAAACAGCACATCCCCTATTTCCCATTGACCTCCCCTAATAAATTTAGAGGTGGCCACAAGCTATCCCCTCAGCCATCTCTTGCAAAGGCTGAAGAGATTCAGCTCTCTCAACCTCCCCCCGTAAGGTCTGTCATGGAGGCCACTAATCATGTGAGTGCCCTGCCTCTGGACCCTCTTGAGATTCCCTGCATCCCTTCTGAAGTGCAGCGCCCAAAACTGGACACAGTACTCCAAACTGCGGCCTGACCAGTGCCGCATAGAGGGGAAGCACCACCTCCTTTGTTCTATTGGTCATGCACAACAAGGTGTGATTGGCCTTGTTGATGGCTTTGTTACACTCACGTCAATTATGACTCCAAGATCCCTCTCTGTCTCCGAGCTGCTGAGAAGGACACTCCCTAACCTATAGGTGTGTTGGGGGTTCCTTCTTCCTGGGTGGAGTACCTTACAGTTATCTTTATTAAATTGCATCCTATTTCTCTCTGCCCATTGATCCAACCTGTTCAGGTCAGCCTGAATCTGCTCCCTGCCCTCCGGTGTACTATCTTTGCCCCATAACTTGGTATCATCAGCGAACTTGGAGAGGGTGCTCTCCACGCCCTCGTCCAAATCACTGATGAAGATATTGAATAATATCAGCCCAAGGACCAAATCCTGCGGGACTCCACTGCCCACCTCCCTCCAGGCTGAGAAGGAGCCATCCACCACCACTCTCTGGGTGCAGTCCCTAAGCCAGTTGGCCACTCACCTGACTGTGTAGGCGGCCACTCCACAGTCTGCAAGCTTCCCAATGAGGCTAGGGTGTGAAACTGTGTCGAAGGCCTTCCTAAAGTCCAGGAAGATGACATCAGCCTTGGCTCCCATATCCAGGCAGTGCGTGACCTGGTCATAGAAGGCTACAAGGTTCGTCAGGCAGGATCTACTGGTGACAAACCTGTGCTGGTTTCCACTTGGCATCATTTCCCCTGCTGGGCCTGCACAAATGTGTTCTTTGATTATTTTCTCTAGCATTTTCCCAGGAATAGAGGTAAGATTGACTTGTCTAAAGTTACCCGGCTCATCCCATCTCCCTTTCTTGAAAATGGGCACCATGCTGGCTTTTTCAGTCCTCAGGGACCTGGCCGGAGCACCGCAAGTGCTCGAACAGCAGTGTCAACGGCTCAGCTATGACACTGGCCAATTCTTTCAGCAGCCGTGGATGGAGGTCATCTGGGCCTGCTTTCTTGTATCCATCCAGCTCCTCCAGGAGCTTCTTAACTATTTCAGAACTAACCACAGGTGGACTGGTACCCTGTGGACATCTGTCAATGATCGAGGTGGGGGAAATTAGCTTGGTCAGTACATAGAAATATGGAAGCAAAGAACTCATTGAAGAGCTCTGCTTTTTTCCCCCATGTCAACCACCAACTGTACTGACTCGTCCTGCAAGGGCCCAATGTTGCTTTGAGCTTTTCTTTTGCCCGCTATATACCTGAAGAAGGACTTTTTAGTGTCCTTGATTGTTGAAACCAGCCTGAGCTCAAGCCCCACCTTGGTCTGTCTAGTAACGTATACTGCTCCTTAACATAGACTGCTACTCCCCCACCCTTTTTCCCCACTCCGTCACGCCTACACAACCTATACCCCTCAATGCCTACCGCCCAGTCGTGTGTAGAATCCCACCATGCCTCGGTTAGTCTGACTAGGTTGTACTGGGCGCTAGCAAGCAAGAGTGTGAACTCCTCCTCCTTGTTCCCCATACTCCTGGTGTTTGTGTAAAGACATTTTAGTCCCCCAAAGGAGGCTCTTTGTGCCCCTGTGCCTTGTTGGCATGTGTTCCCTTTATTACTTACCTGGTATGGTCTGTTGCCTTATGTCTGCCTAGCAGTTGCCCTGATTTGAGCCCCCAGAGACAGTCCTGGCTGTGGGAGCTGTGCAGTGGGATGGTTCCCTGCACCCAGGCTGGACAGGGCTACCACAGGAGCAGGACCCTTCCCAGATGGCTGTAGTTCTGTGACAGCCTGGCCCAGCAGCACAGGCACCAGGTTGCCTCGGAGGTGCTGGTGGCCCCAGAGCCCAACAGCTGCTTGTCACAGTGGTTCATATGCCTGCAGCCACTGCTGATCCTCCTGTCTTGTGCAGTACCCTATTGGCTGCACCCTCATCACAAGCCATGAGCTGGCTGGGCTGTTCTGCTTGCCTTGCCTCCAGCTGCTGCTGCCATCCCTGCCCCTGCCACACTGCTTTGGGTAGACAAGCAGAAAGCTTCATTCTGGCGAGATTCTGTCCAGGACGTTGGGCTCTGGCTCCAGCTCCTGGATGCCTTTCATTTGCTCTGCCTGTTTAGCGTGATGAGCAGCCCCTCCAGGAGGGCAATGTGGAAGGTGAAAATAATTAGTGATTCCCGCCAGGTTGTTAGCCTTAGTAAGATAACGAGTTAAAGTTATTATGATTATTATGTTATAACTAACTGTGCTTTTAAAGGGTTAAAGAAATGACCTACATAGGATGAGTCGACCTATATAAGATGATTGACAGGTTTCTAGAAGGGTCGATCTGGCTAGCGACCTGATTGGCATAAGAACCTGTATAAAAAGGGACCCCGCCCTAGAAGGGGTGTGGGTCGGTGGGTCGTTGAGTGTTGTTGGTGATCGATCTGTATTCGTGAGGTATCAGGATCAGAGGCCTCCTCTGAGGGTGTGGATATCAGATAGGGTGGTCACACCCCTCTCTCAGAGGTCTCCCTAGCTGGAGCCTGGGGAT
>JAGPOW010000261.1:227549754-227565630 GCA_030014935.1 Caiman crocodilus
GGGAACCACATTGGCCACCTTCCAGTCCTCCGGCACCTGTCCAGAGCTCCAAGAGAGCTCGTATAACCGAGCCAAGGGCTCAGCGATCACCCCCGCCAGTTCCCTCAGCACTCTCGGGGGTAGGTCATCCGAGCCTGCTGACTTAAAGACATCCAGCCCTTCTAGAAGCCCTTCCACTAGGTCAACCCTCACCCTCAGCCCAGCAGCGATTCCCACAGTCATAGTCAGTCACAGTTATCGATTTTACACAAATTTCTGTACAAGTAAGCTTACTTACAGAAGAAATATTGCAAATATTCCACTAAGATTTCCATAAATTTCACGCTACCTCATCTTGAAAACCATTTATGGGTTTATGAGTCATCTGATCAGTGAAAAAAAATACCACATAAATCATATAACCAGTTACAAAGCAAAAATAACATGTGCTTAAAGTAACAGTTCCAGCAAATGGTTTAACTGAGCTCCGTATGTTGAATGTGTTTGAATAAACCGTTGTTCAAAATTCTGAATAATGGACAATATCTGGATCATTTATGATAAGGAAAAAACCCTAAATGTATCAAATAGCTCATTCCAACTAGTTCACAGAGCTCCAATATTATTATATTTGAACTCATGGGCCACGTCCACATGAGCATGGACGTTTGGCTTCCCAGGGATAATTAGCAATGGGACACCTTGTGGCACCACTAGGCATCCCTAGGGAACACCTGTGCCACACATCCTCTAGCATGTGGCAAGTTACTCAGGGTTGGGTAGGGGAGGCTAGGGCCAGCACTTACCTGGGGTCCTGGGGGGCTCTTGGAGCTGCAGCAGCAACAATCCTGCTATGCAGAGCCTGGTCAGCAGCCAAAGCATGGCTCCGGTTGGCCAGGCTCCAGTTTTGAGCAGCACGCACTGTCCCCACATATGCAGCTTTGCTTTGTTTTGGTGCAGGTTTTTTTGACCTCTGGATATCCACGGGTCACAAAAAATCCCCAGCACTGCTCCTTTGCAGGCGAAGAACAGCTGAATATGCAGTATATGTCCATGGATGGGGTCATGAGTAGTAGTATACTACAACTTGTGAAGATACCAGAAGGTCATGAGCAGGAGCAGGCAATTATTTTGGGTGGAGGGCCACTTACTGAGTTTTGGCAAGCTGTTGAGGGCTGCAAAGGTAGCCCTGCCCCTTGGTGGATGTCCACCAAGGACAATCTTGCAATCTTGGGACTGGAAGTCCCTCCCCCTAACTCCTGACTTTTGCAACCAGAAGTCCGCTCCCTTGATCCCCACACAAGTACTCCTTTCAGCAAGAGGGTTTGCCATCTTGGAACAAAAATACCAAATTATATTCTACAAATCAAACATTTACTACAATGTTCATTAATTTGATTTAAAAAAAATATTGTCCTGATTTACATGCATGTATGTAGTATACGCAGAGGGGATTGTATAATAGCTTAATTAAGCTTCTTGGTAGGATAGAAGGTGTTTGGTAGGATAGAGGCTGCACTGTGGGCCGCTGACCCCAGCTGCAGAGAAAATAAAAAATGGTGAGGAACTGAGATGATTTTGAGAAGAGAGGCAGGAAATGGTCCAGGGAATAGTGCTGTGCCATAGGAGGAGTTTAGCCTATGGGGTACCCTTCTCACTCTTTGGGGCCTACTTGGAGCACCCCAACCACACTTGGTGAGTAGAGACAAAAAACACTCAGAGGAGACTGACTTATTAATCTTAGAACAAATATTCCCAATTAGAGACAACTGTAGGGCATCTATGCCTGAGAAAGTGACTGGGCAGTCTGGTCTGAACAGAAATGAGAACCTACCTCCTATCTTGCCATGGTAATACTGTTTGTAGTGTACTTTAATTGGATCTGTTGAATGGCATATGGAATTTCACAGTCTCTGAGCAATTTACTTGGACCTGCATGTATACTTAGGAAGTGGTACTAAGGTGAATGGTGATACAAGTCAGGTGGCAGTGAGAAATGAATGGATCCCTTAACTGTTCTACTTCAGATGCTCCAAATGGTTAACAGTAGAATTTTTCTAAAGCAAATGTAACTTTATTGGGGTTAAGGTCATTTTATGTAGGATCTGGGTTGGTCAGACTTATATTATACCTATGGAAGGGAGGTGCTGCCCTCACAGATCTTGAGGCCTGCTAGAGCAGGGCTGTCCTCCTGAAGAAAGGTCACATCTTGTATTACTTATGCAAAGCTCCACAGAATGTCCAGAAGCTCCTCTGAACCAATGCTTTTACTACCTACAGCTTTCACCTGCCACTCTGAGGGCTATGCCAGCTAGTTAGTAACCACAACAAGCTGGTGGTCACTATTACTTTGAAAATCTTCACTCTGTCCATGTATAGTTTATGTACCACCAAGGGCATACAGCACAAATTTTAGACTAAAGATTTTAGTTCCAATTCATTTAAAATAAAGAAATGTGTAGATATAAAACACAATTACAGCTTCTGAAGATACCCAGTTGGGTTCTGTAATTTTACTAATGAAACATATCTTTAAAAGTGGGAACTATGTGAAGAATGTTAATGTAATAATATTCAAGTTACCTAAGGAACCTAAGACTCTAAATACTGTAGTTGAAAGAGCATTTACAGAGGAGGCAAGCCATCTTACAATAGTTTACAAAGATTTTGGAATGAGCCTTCAAAAGGAAAGGTAAGTCCATTTCATCTCTCTCATACCCAATGAAAAGGAGATTTTGATTTGGCTAAGAGCATCTCAAGTGGATTTAAATATATTTGGGTTTTGAAACCAAGAGGTACATCTTGGACTACTGGAGATGATAGACTTCTGTTCTAGTTTCTGAAAAAGAACAGAGAACAAGGCTAATTTTTCTCCTTACGATAGAAGGACTGACTGGAAAATTTTAGTTGGTCTAATAAGAAAATATCAGATTTACCCAAAGAACCTTGTCTGCCTAAGTCCTTAGAGCAACTCTGCTACAACCAACACCCCCAACTGCATAGTAGTTATTTAAATATACTCTTGGTCTCTTGAAGGCTCAGATCAAGTTTAGGTAATGGAGAGAAAGAAAAAAAGTGTTCAGATGCACCTTTTCCTCCTGCCTGAGTTCTTGTTAGACAGATTTTATTCAGTTATGATGAAACTATGGCTCACAGTGGTATGTCTCTAGCCTATCACGATCAGAATAGACTGATGGATAAGGTAAGAAGTACAAACCAGGGGAAATGGCTGCTATACTCAGCCACATAACACTATACATATCTACAGGATGTTTAAGGGCAATTAACCAAGTGTCTGTTACAAAAAGTAGTTCAGCAAATAGTTAAAGAACAGGAGACTGATTTCTGATGACGAAAGGACAAAAATAAAGGTGGTGGTGGGTTTCATGAAAAATTCAGAGAACAGCAGGGCAGGGATGCCACAGTGGGCATCTGTTACATGCCACCAAACCAGGAGGAGGGGGTAGAAGAGGCTTTCTTTAAACAGCTGACAAACTTCTTAATCACAGGATCAAGTTCTCAGGAAGTACTTTAATTATTTGGAGATCTTCTGAGAGGGAAACACATCAGTGCACAAGCAGTCTTGCAAATTCTTGGAGTGCATTAGAAATAAAAATTGTGATACAGATGTTAGGTATTCTCCCAACTAGGGGAGAAGGCTCTTTTCTACTTCCTGCTCATAAACAAGGAAGGAGACAAACAGCCCACAATTGTAGAAGTACAGGTTAGAGATGAATTAGATAAGTTATAACCTTTCAAATAGGCAGGGCTGGATGGGAGACACCCTAGAGAGTACTGAAGGAATTGGCTGAGGTAATTTCAGTCATTTGCTATTATCTTTGAGAACTCAGAAGTTGGGTGAGGTCCCAGATAACTGGAAGAGGGCTAATTATACCCATTTTTAAGAAAGGGAAGAAGAAGGATCCAGGGACTTACAGACCAGTCAGCCAGACCTTGGTACTTGGAAAGATCATGGTGCAGGTCCTCAAGAAATCTATAGTGAAGCACCTCAAGGAGAATATGTTGATGAGGAAAAGCCAGCATGAATTCACCAAAAGCAAGTTATGCCTGAACAACCTGATTTTCTTCTATAAGGTGATATGTTCTCTGGATGTGTGTTGTATCAACAGGAGTGTCACTTATATCAAGGGAAGTAATTCTTCTGCTCTATTTGGCAGTGGTGAAGCTTCACTTGGAATACTGTGTCCAGTTCTGGGCCACACACTTCAAGCAAGATGTGGACAGATTAGAAGGAGCCCAACTCAGGCAACAAAAATAATTAGATGTCTGGGAGACAATGACTTATGTAGAAAGGCTGAAAGGGCTAGGGCTACATAGTTTGGAAAAGACTGAAGGTGGACTGGATAACAGGTCTTCAAATATGTGAAGGGTGATGTACAGATAGGAAGAAGGGATTTTTTTCCTGTGGCTGTAGGGCACTGAAGTAGGAGCAACAGCCTCAAGCTTCAGCAGGGAAAATTTAATTTGGAGATGGGGAGGAACCTTCTGATTATGGGGACAGTCAACCATTGGAATAGACTGCTTAAGGAAACTGTGAAATCTCCATTCTTGGAAATTTTCAAGAGCAGGTTAGACAGACACTTGGTTGAGATGGTCTAGTCAGGAATGATCTTGCCTTGAGCAGAGGGTAGACTAGATGACCTGGTAAGGTTCCTTTTACCTCTACTTTCCTAAGAGCCTATAAAATCCCCCTTTTTTTTTTAAATGGCATATGACCAAGTGAGAAGACAATTTACCACGCAGCTGTCAGAACACTGACCATTGCCAGGCTGAGAACGAGGACACCATATCTGAGCTATACACGTGAGCATATTCACCCTAACTGCTGTAGAGAAAGGAACCTGCACTTGAAGAGTGGGGTGAAGATGGCAGAGGAACAGTTACATGCATCTACATTGTAGAAGGTGCAGGAGGTAGTGGGCTAGACTCTACTTAGTGCATGATGATCTCACCAATGGGAAAATTTGAGTGTGGTGAAGCATAAAGCTCTCACATATTACATTCCCCCCCTCCAAGTACAAAGGTAAATATTTCCTTTCTAGATTCATTCTTGTTCCTTATACGAATTCAAATCTCTTTGTTTGGTTTGGGTCTGTTGGGAAATATAGCTACATGGCAGAACATTTGCTCAACGTTAGCGAGTGCTATTTTCTAAGAATGTAGCAATTACCATACAGATCAGGCCAGTGACTCCAGTACCCAGAATCTGACAGCAGCCATTAGCTGCAGAGGAGAGGGTAAAAATATGTTCACAGAGAACACTTGTAAAGTAACTTATCTACAGGGGAAGTTCTCATTACTTAGATGTTCATTTATGTTTTGAGGACTTTATACCCTTAATTAAAAAAAATGCATTATCTTATCTACTTTGTACTTGAATGCTGCAAATTTGTTCTTTTAATTGGTGGTTGGAGAGTGTGTTTGCGTTCCATAAAATAGTACATTAAGTATCCTTGTAAAGTAGGTACATTTTATACTTGAGTAAACAACGAAGTAAAGCAGTTTGTCTAGGAACAGAGCAATACAGGCATTAGAAAACTCCAGTGGATTAGGCATGTGAGTGGCAGTGCTTGTCATACAGCTTGTCACCATTTCCTGTCACCCAACTGCACTGCACTGATTTTCCTCAAAAATGTAATATGAAATTAATTATATATTCACCTAGATCACAGGGCTTTTAGAAAGCAGCATGGAGTAATATCCAGGTAGCACTATCGCAACAGACCCGTAGATGGACATATGGAGGAACACAGATGCTCCTTAAGAGGTACAAATAGACAAATGTGAACTTAAAAGCACAAGCCGCCCTTTTAATTTTTCATATACTTCACCAAAAAAAGTGTCCATTATCCCCAAATTCTGTAAGAAGTCTAAAAATCAGAAGGCAGATCCACCAAACGCTTGCCATCCAATATAAGCTAGCCTCCATTTTTCCCCTCTGCCTGCCCCCAAATCTTTTCCCAGCTTTGTTCCATGCACTGTTTTGCAGCTTTAGTTTCTGGATGCTCTTGCTTCAAGACTGATATAATAGCTGGTAGGTTTGTTGCGTACACAGATTTAGCTAGTAAGTAAGGTATTAAATCTTAAAGACTCCTTCTTCTGATGTGCTAAATAATCAGAATTCTTGCAAGTTTCTGAAGTGCTCTAGGGGCAGGATATCTATAAAACTTTAATATCCTGCTTCTTGAAAAAGAAGGGTTATAAGAACACACATATCTTTTGCATAACCATCAGACAGCACCCAAAGTAACTTGTACATCATCCTGCATGTATACATGTATTTGTCACGGGATGGGGTCCTGCAGGATGGCTGTGATCTCCTAAGGCCCTTTACCATACCAAGTTGGCCCAACTGGCACCCTCGATTCCTGCCCGCCACATCTTTGATGGAAAAAAAAAAAAAATTATATATATATTAGTAGGGAGGCTGCCTTTACATCCTCTTGGACACTGTTTATTGTACTTTCTGACCCTGGGGCTCCCGGACCCTTTGTGGGTCTCATTTGCACGGGTGTTTTGGGGCACCCTAGCCTTATGGGCTCCAACCACCCCTTTACCATACCCCAAGCCTCGCTGATGGTACTGACATTGTTTGGTCTGGGCCTTGTTATAATTTGGGCCCCTTATTCTTCTTGGGTCCTCCATGGCCCTGTCTCACTCGCTGCCTCCCTGGCACTGGAGTCTGTGCACCCCAACTGCTGCACCCTCTCTGGTGCTGGGGTACCCACACTACTGTGGGTCCCTTATGAGGCTTCCTCCATCCCCTAATAACCCTCACCCAAACCACCAGTTACATACAACAATAAACAAAACACAAGCCCCTGGGCAGGAACATAAATTGAAGCCACTCGGCTATATCCTCAGACAAATCCTACCGAGGAATGCTCCATCCATTAACAGTATCGGAAGCTGTTCCTGCAGACAAGCCTCTCCCCTCTGCTTGCTCTGGGAGAACTCCTTCCCCCTTGGCTGCTGGCGGGAAACTGCCCTCTCTGGGCCCGGTCCTGGGGTTTATATGGGCCCAGAGCCTTGCCCCTTCTGGTCAGCTTACCATGTGCAGGTGCAGGCTAATTTACCCTCTGGCTTGTTGCCCTGGTAACCTGCACCAGGGCTTCTGTCTCTCTCTCTGGGCCTCTTCCCAGGCAGCCTCCGCCCCTCTAGGAGCAGGGCACCTTTGTGCCCTGCGACAGTATTATACACGCATAAAAGGGGGCGGGGGGGAACTTCTTATCTTACTATATTTCCTGATCTTGAGGAAATCAGTGTAACAACTGCACTTAAAATGTGGTGGATGAAATAGCAAGAAGCTTATTTCAAGAAGGGAAGGTAAGATAAGATAAGTATTCTATGTATACACTGCATGGGAAGTATGACTGTAGAACATGTCAGCAATTTAATTAGTTTGGGTCCCAATAATGCTGCAGCTGTGTTACAGGCTTCAGCTACTAAGTATCCAGCATCCTAAACATTGTACAATCACTGCTGAAGCTTGTGCTTCTATAAGAGTGGCATCTGAACTAGCTAGGTTAAATCTAGCTTGAGTATATTTGTTCACTGTATCACTGGATAACAGTAGAGGCATAGCCTGGTTTCCTGAAAGTCTGTTGAGGCCCACAGCTGTGACTGCATACTTCTAGCCTGATCTTTGAACAGTCTTGTCTACTTTTTCAAAATGCCCAGAGTTTGGAGGAAAAGAGTGCTAGAGCAAGAGAGAGCATATTGTGATCAAAGTAAGAGTCCTCCTGCACCATACTGAGGAATTTGGTTGGAAGGGGCCATTTCAGACTACCAAGGAACTCTCCACCTGCAGATGCATTACTCTTGTCCAGGTTAAGTTTCAGTTGCACAGGTTTGAAATTAATACGGCCAGTTTTACATAAAGATGTCAAGTTTATATAGCACCTTATGCATATTTGTACCCAAGTCTGAGGCTGTTAATAGAAAGACTCACATGATTCAGTACCAGACCCTATGACCTAACACTGTTCCCATAGATGTGCCAACATTAAATGATGCTTCAGTACCAGCCATGCAAAGAATGATATTTTATATTTCTACAAGAGTCATTGTCTGCTTCCAAAAATAATTTTCAAGCTATAGTCCGGCAGACTTTATTAATATTGGATATTAGAATTAGCTACCTCTGGAATTTTAAATAAAGGCAGCCTTTTTGTTTTTTATTATCTTGACAAAATTTCATTGTCTATTTCATGGAATAATGTGATCCAGAAGTCTTCCCTTTTGCAAAACCAGTGTGACTAGATTACAAGCAGTCAAGCACTAGACAAGAAAGGTGTTTATACATGGAGGCGGGGGAGGGCAGAGCTTTTGAGTGGCTCCAAGAGCCACTTCAATTAGTGCCTGGAGCATCACGTGTATCAGTGTCTCTACACACTGAAAAAAGCAGCACTTTAACTAAAGCCCATTTTTGCAGCATGGGGATTTTTGCAGTAATGCTGGACTTTGCTGGAGTGTGGTAATTACTGTGCTCCAGCAGACTATTAAATCAAGTTTGTTCTGATGCACTGTAACTACAGTGCATTGGAGTAGGCTCGCTGTAAGTGTTTTGGTGTCAGATGAGTTTGAGACCCTCAAGTTGAAACAGTTTATTATTGAATTTTAAAAAGTACAAGCCAAGAATTATAACTTACTAGCCTTGATTCAGGAATCCCTATTCTGGACAACACCTGAGCTCATGCTACCTGTGTTAGGACAGTGCTTTATCTGCTTTACTGGACCAAAACCAAGATGCATACAGTATCAGTCTTGCTTGGAGTCTTTTGGCACTTCTGCAACAGAAGTAATAAATAGCAACCTAGAATCCCAAAGTAAGATGTGCACTATACACTTATGACTGCTCTCAGACTGACAGACTCAAAAGAATAAGACTATGATGTTTTGTTTGTTTCTGCCCCCCCGCCACACATGTAGTGAGTTTGTTTTCGAAGCTAAGAATTCATTTGACCCATTGTAGAAAGTGTAACAGTTCATTCCCAAGATGTGGTGACATGGGTAGAGCTACATTATTTTTGTTTAAATCTCACCCTGTTCTCAGTGCTATATGGTATGCAGAAATAAATACAGTAATGGTTCCAAGGGGGCACAGAACCTTATAGCTTTTATAGCATAGAGATAATTTGAAAGGCATTACCTAAATTTTTCATATTCTTCTGGCCTCCTTTTCCATGCACAGTGCTGTAGTTTTGTGACTATCTGAAGATAATAATTTTCAGAATACCTTTAAAATAAAAACAAAAGTGCAAGTTTCAGTGGAAATTACACAATTGCATAAATACATATTTTTTAGCTCTAGTGACACTGGCATGGTTCTGTTCTCCATCACTGTACGATGTCATTGCTGTGCCAAATAGATTACTTTTTTTAGCATCCATGACTGGATAATACATAGTACTTAAACAGCATTTTTAAAAGTATAGCACGCATAGCATATAACAATGCTAAAACTTTTAGTGAGCATTTTGTCAAAAATGTGAACACGTATAGCTAAATTGCCCTACTGCACAGAATGGATAAGACAATTATTGCTATTAAACTGTGCATCATATTCTTTTGCTTTCTCCATAACCTGCATCTTCACCACCACAAAAACAAGCCTCCCTAGGAAACTCTCCTCTACGGTTGACTCCTCCCAACTACCCAAAGGACTTGGTTTCTCATCTCATGTACAAAATAACCATGAGACACTAGGATACAGGCAGAGTGATGGCACTATCAGAATAACAGCAACTTGGGGCAACAGTAGTAAGGAAGGGAAGAGAGAGCTCCTGGGAAGAGTTAGAGGGACAATCTAAACCCCACTTACAAGTCATTAAGTATAATACTTGCCAGAGAAAGGCTAGTTCAGTTGGCAGGAACACTGAGGAATGATGAGGGGTGGGCACCCTAAGCTGACAGCTAACTTGTGAGAAAGAAATGAATGCAAAGAAGAGGGAGTTACAAAAGAAAGGAAGGCTCTCTCATCTTTTTCCAGTTAAAAATTAATAGGTGTTTTGGCAGCATTTAAAGGCCTTAGCATATTTAGGGCTTGCTCTGGAATAAAAATGGAAAGCTTCAGTGAACATAGCACCTCAGGCTACCTATCACCACCAATGCATGACTGTATAACCATACTTAGAATTTGAACAGTATTTTATGTTATCAAACTATTTGTCAAACATTAAACTAGCTAATTTATCCTGGAATCTATCAACTCAGGAGGCCAAAAAAATCCAGATCATTCCTGGAGGCACTCTAGAATGGCACAATAAATCACTATCTACATATTTTTCTCACTAGTCAGAAGTAGATTAAAAAAAGGCAGCGAAAAGAGGGCTTCCTGTCAGCTTGGGACACAGAACTGAAGCACTCATGGAACAATGTAATAGTTTCTGTTCTACAAACCTAGCCAAAAGATTGCTTTTGCCCCCAATTCAGTCTTTGTCTCCCTAGACTGACATAGCTCTTCCGCCTCCAGCCTTACTTTTTTAAAATAGGGAATATAATCAGTCCCTCAAAGCTTGCCTCTGTGCAAAGCCCCAAATGCTTGACATGCTGAAACAAGTTCTATAAAATATGTCAAGCCAGCTGCACTAATTTGGTCTCTGCCTAGCCAATCTCACCTTTGGGTCTTACCAACTGGAAGGTGGGGAGGGATGTACCAATGGTATAGTACTTCATCCACTGAAGTGATAACAAGGTTTGTTGGTAGGAGGGACTACTGGTAGGTGGAGACAGAGACACAAGATAGGAAAGCAAGTTAGAGAAGGGAAAAGCCACAACAGAGGATGGGAAGTAAAAAAGGAAGGACTGGCAGATTAGAAGAAAGGGGTGAAAGAGAGGGAAAATGACCAAATGGCAAGAAATAGAGGGACAGAAGGAGATAGAGGAAAGACTGGGAAAGCTAGATAACTTATTTTACATAATTTCCTGTCTTTTCATATTTTTGTTTACTGTACAAATGGAAGCCAAGACCTTGATCTTGAAGACACTTAAGGATGTGCTTGATATTAATCCTGGCATTCATCCGGTTTTAGTACCTTAATGGCTTACAAAAGGAGAGCCTAAACTCCAAACTAGTACAATATATGCAGGTCATTTTTTGGTTTTAAGCGGCTTGATTTTTCTTATCTGCCACATTCTCACATACAACATGCAAGCTTCAAAAGTGTTGTTTCTGAATGGCAGAACGAAGAAAAAGATCCTTCCTTATAACAACAACAGGGTAGCAGCAACTAGGGAACTGAGCCTGCTTAGTATTCTGGTACCTCTGGTACTGTGGCTCCAGCCAGTGTCAAAAAAACCTGCTTTCGCCATACTTCTTGCATATAATATTCACTCCAAATACCAGGAACTGTTTTTTGGAGAAAAAGGAGTGTGTGTGTGTTTGTGTGAAAAAAATATGGTGAATCCGTCTTGGCAAGGCAGTGGTGTATGTAAAGCAAATGCACTGTCTGTGGCATTGTTTACTCATAGAAAATATATAAGGGATTTTTTTCCTCCCCTGTGTCGAGTGCAGGTTCTAGCAAGGCCAATGGTAAAAAGTTGGGAGGCACAATAGAGATGGAGGTGTTTTTTTACCATGAAGTTACCAATACACTTGAACAACTAGCCTCCTATTGGAAAGTTAATACCAAAGTCACTATATATAACAAGTAGTTTTTAATACAAGGTCATTTCTAGACATTTTGGTGGCGGGGGGAAGGGAGGGGAAAATCTATTCTTGTGCCTGCATATTGGTTGGTGGGAGTGAGCTAATCAAGAAAAGATACCCAAGAATGAAAATGTAATAATTTACTATGATTTTTAAGATTCTTAGTCTGAAGAAATAGGTCTTCTTGGGCTCTTAGCACAGAATGAGAAATCTTGTTGCCATGTATTATGATTTATTTTCTTTTTAGTGCAGATCCAGAATACATCCAACCAAAAAATTCAGCCAAACACTGGCTGTGCATTTTTTTTTATTTCTTATTGCATGGCTCTGTACTAATGTCAGTGAGAGTGTTAGGCAAGAACAGAGCACTCTTAGTCTTCTTTTTAAAAGAAAAAACAAAACAAAACAGAGAGCAAAGCAAACACATACCTTTTCTTCTTGACAGATGAAGACAAAATGTTGTCCTGAATCTCCTTACATTTCAAAGCCTGGTCATGTGAGTAAATTCCATTTTTATTATGAGCTGTTCTGTTTAGCAAAGAGAATTAAAAAAAAAGGAAAGAGCGAGAATAACAAACTTTAAGCCTAGGGACAGAAGTGACATAAGAAATTGGAAACCAGTTCAAATCTGTAACAAAAAGGAAATTTAGTGTACATCAACTGCTTTCAAAATGGCGAAAACCAATTTAAGATAAACCTGGATGGACATAATATCAGACCTAACTGAATTAGGTTATATTGGTTTATTGAACTTGTGCCAGATCCCCTCCAGATTCAAGTTAACTCAGTCTCCCAGCATCCCAGGATGTTTTGCACCTCCCTTACAAATGCCCCACTCTTGTAGGGTGTGCAGGCTAGCCTTGGCCCAAGCTGTTTGCTTCAGCTGAGCAGAGAGGCATTCTCTAGTACCCCACCCCCCAGGCTCTGGCTTAAGCTACTGCAGGAATATGGCTGCATTTCTGGAATCAAAAGAGAATGTCTGTTCACTTGCTCATCAGTTCAATTTACTCAGTTTAAAACTAACCTGCAAAGACTGAATCGATTCAGCCTCAGGCTTTTTGACTGTCTATACTTAGCCCAAAAGACAGAATGTGGAGCTGGTGCTCAATATATTTAATTTGCTGCAACAATCAAATTAATAACTGTCAGAGGTTCTGAGAAAGTGATTCAGATTTTATTGGTAATGTTTTCATTAAGGAATTCCTCTGTAAAAACGCAAGATTGTTTTGAGCGACTACAACATATTTACATTTCTTAAAATAATCTAATTTTATATAAAAAAATTGCATTATGCCAATTGCAGTCCAGATTAGACATGGAAGCAGTTGTAGAACTAAGTTCTAAATATGTAATAAAATATAGTACTCACAAATAGTCAGCAGGGAGTGTTTTTTCCAAAGCAGCTGCTGTTTAATTCCAATATTTCGGGGACAATATAAAATTCAAAAGCAATTATGAGTCTCAGAGGGGTAAGTTCACCTGCCTATAAAAGCCTTTCACTTATAGATTGCCAATAGAAAAAATGGTGATCCAAAGTTACTATCCCCTTCCCATTTTTTTCTCTGCTTTATATTGTACAAATACATATATAAAAATATCATCACATAAAAGTGTCATAAAAGGCACCTATACACATGCAGTGAGGCTGCATTTACACTGCAATTACAGTGCTTTGGAGCAGACTCAATTAAATAGAGTCTGCTGGGGTGTGGTAATTACCATGCTCCAGCAAACTCCAGTGTCTCATGTATCCATGACCCCGTGATGAAAAATGGTGGCGGGGAGTTTTTAGTGAAAGCACCCCTGCTGCTGTTTTTCAGCACGAGGATGCCGATACATAAAATATGCCAGGTGCTTTCATTAGAGTGGTTCCAACAACCATTCTATTTAAATCAGTCCCTCCTCCTATACTCCTGGAGCATATGTATAAATGCCCATATACAGTCTGTTATATTCCCGTGCTCCCCGCCCCCCAATTCTTTAGTATTCCTCTTTTTCCAAAATTTCTGGTATGAGAGGGCACTACAGGTTAAGCTTCTCTGAGAACAGTGTCTTCTTTTCCTCTCTTGCCAATTCATTCTGGTATCTACATTTATCTGTAGTGCCGTATCTCTTTATCAGTCTCTTTCAAAGTCTTCAGTCTGACGTGACATTCTTTGCTCCACTTGTTTTTATTTTCCTCACCTTCTGCTTCTGTTTTTTTTCTGTGTCTCTTCTGCAGACTTCTCTCCAGCGATTTGAGTTAAAAAAAAAAAAAAAAAAAAAAAAAAAAAAAAAAAAAAAAAAAAAAAAAAAAAAAAAAAAAAAAAAAAAAAATAAAAAAAAAAAAATTAATGATTCAAGTGCCCAAAAACAAACACATTTGAGGCTGTTGAAACAGGAGTCTCAATGTTTGTTGCACCGGTGGCACCATCATTTGCACATGCAGGGGCTAAATTTTGCTCTTGATTTCACGTACACAGCTCAGATAGAAGCACTGAGGCCATGCAGTAAAGTGGGTCTTGGCTCATTTTAAGTATACAAATGTTTCACTAGAGGTCAGTCCAGCAATTGAGGAGAAGTCTTTTGAGTGCAAGAGTGGTATAACAGCCTTTGTTGGATTAAGTAGGAAGGAACAGAACAGACCTAGTTATTTGCATAGTAGATTCTGCTATGTGGATTCTGTTACCCAGCGTGTCCACAGGTGGTGAATAGTCAAATAACTTTTAGGGAAGGTTAGCTTTGAAATAAGCAGGGGTAAGCCAATTACCTTTTGATACACAGGGGACAGGAGAAAAACAAATAGGAGTGTGGGGCCATTGCTCAACAAGATGGCGACCATCTGCAGCTACCACCAGTGGTGGGGTTGGCACTGCCAGGGGGTCATGTGCCTCCCAGTGCTTCCCGTACATATTGCCTATGCCCAGGAGAAAGCTGAACTCCTGAATGACTACTTTGCCTTGATCTGTCACTGGACCAAGGGAAAAACTATACCAGATAGAGTAAAGGATGAGCCCGGTAGGAATAGGAATTGGCGTATGACCAATTAAAAAAATTAGACATATACAAGTCAGTGGAACCAGATGATCTTTATCCGAGAGTCCTGAAGGAGCTGGCCAAAATCACTGCAGAACCCCTGGCAAAACTCTTCCGCAACCTTTTGGCACTCTGGAGTAGTCTCTGAGGACTGGAAGAGGGCCAATGATGTGCTCATCCACAAGAAGGGCAGGAGGGAGGACCCACGTAACTATAGGCTAGTCAGCCTAACTTCCATCCTAGGGAAATCCTAGAAAAGTTCATCAAGAAGTCCATCTGCAATAAGGTTGCAGAAGGTAAGATTCTGAATAACAGCCAGCATGGCTTCATCATGGGAAGGTCTTGCCTTACCAACCTCATCTCCGTCTATGACCAGGTAACTCGCCACCTAGACATGAGAGCAGGTAAACATTGTAAACCTTGACTTCCAAAAGGCCTTTGACCTAGTATCCCACACTGTCCTCAGGAGAAAATTGGAGGCTTGCAGGCTTAAATCCAAGACAGTCACATGGGTGAGAAACTGGCTTCAGGATAGGACTCAGAGAGTCATAGTGAATGGATTTGTGTCATCCTAGCGAGAAGTGGGCAGCCGTGTCCCTCAGGGATTGGTGCTCAGTCCAGTACTTTTCAACACCTTTATTAACAATTTGGATGTGGGGGTAAAGAGCTCACTGGCCAAGTTTGTGGATGACTCCAAGTTATGGGGGAGCATGGTCACGCTTGAAGATAGGCTACAGATACAGGTGCACCTAGACAGCTTAGCAAGTTGAACAAATCAGAACCTGATGAAGTTCAATGTCGAAAAATGCAAAGTGCTCCACCTGGGGACAAACAACCCCTGCACACCTACAGGCTTGGTGGTGCCAAACTGACTAGCACCACAAATGAAAGGGACCTAGTAATAATAGACCACAGTATGAATGAGTCAGCAGTGCAATGCTGTAACCAGTAGGGCAAATAATACTCTGCATCTCCAGCAAAACCAAGGAGGTGATTCTTCCACTCTACTCAGTGCTTGTGTGACTGCAGCTGGAGTACTGCATCCAGTTCTGGGCACCACACTTTAACAAGGACATGGACAAGTTTGAAAGAGTCCAGAGAAGAGCCACCCGTATTGTGATGCTCTACAGACTTGAGAACTTGACAAGATGGGACTTGCAATCTGAGATTGATGAGCTGCCCCAGAGCACCTCCCTCACATTTGTAAGATA
>JAGPOW010000261.1:227572691-227592657 GCA_030014935.1 Caiman crocodilus
GTCCAGAGAAGGGCCACTCATCTGGTTAAGGGCTTGCAGGCCAAGCCCTATGAGGAGAGACTGGGGCACCTGGACCTCTTCAGCCTCCGCAAGAGAAGGCTGAGAGACGACCTTGTGGCTGCCTATAAGTTCATCATGGGGGCACAGAAGGGAATTGTTGAGGTTTTATTCACCAAGGCACCCCTGGGGGTTACAAGAAATAATGGCCACAAGCTAGCAGAGAGCAGATTTAGCCTGGACATTAGGAAGAAGTTCTTCACAGTTCGAGTGGCCAAGGTCTGGAATGGGCTCGCAAGGGAGGTGGTGCTCTCCCCTACCCTGGGGGTCTTCAAAAGGAGGTTGGATATGCATCTAGCTGGGGTCATCTGAACCCAGCACTCTTTCCTGCCTATGCAGAGGGTCAGACTTGATGATCTATTGAGGTCTCTTCCGACCCTAGCATCTATGAGGAGGAGGAGCCCCGAGAACATCCACAACATGGGCACACTCATGAGTGTCATTATTAACACTAAAACCCTCCCTATTGTGATAAAAGATGAAGGCATGGCAAGCAAGTCGAAGTGCACACCCCATAAGCAGGAAACTGAAGGCAGAACTATATGGCCCTAAGTGGTCTTTGCCCAGAGAAGTCCTCCCAAACCCTGAGGCACCAAATGTTTTGGTGTAACTGTCCGCAGCCTCTCCTTTATGCTAGCATCTCCCACTTCCACTCTGGTAGGCTGTGCAGCCAGGCCACAGTGGCTATAAGAACTGCTGGCTCCTTCTGGGGAGCCAGCATTTACTTTTCAGTGATCTTTTATTTCCCTGCGGATTTCACAGGCATTGTCCAATTCCACAATTCCTGCAAAATCCATGAAATAGTGATTGAGTAGGTCCCTACCAATATCTAAGATTTAAAAAAAAAAAAAAAAAATCAATTGATTACTGAAATTACTCTCCAAGGCTAGGCCTATATTTCCCAGCCTGAGTACATGTTTTTTCCCCACAGGTGGATATCAGGTGGAGTAGAGGAATAGCTGGATTAGGAAAAACTAGAATGCTCAGTGCAAGCATATTCTTGCAGCTATAGCTAGACAGGCAATTGGCTCCATGCTGTCCTTAGAAGAGCAAACCACAAAATGTGCTGCATTCAATGGACATCTAGCTTAGCCAGCACATAGCCTTCTTATTAGTGAGAGGAATGTAAAGCTTGAGGGAGGAGAGGGCCAGCCAGGGAGAAAGAAAAAACCCGAGAAGAAAAAAAAGAGATTAGAGAGAGAAATGACCTTAAAAAAAAAAAAAAATTATTACAAAACCTATATTGTAGCATAGTACGAAGAAACACAGGGTATGCTAACTCACGTCCAAATCCACCCCAAGAAGAGGCTCCCGCCAAAACCAAGTGAAGAGTGGGTTCAAACCAAGCTCACAACTGGCCAAGTGCTGGTGCCATTGAAGCCAATAGGAGTTTTAGCACTGACTTCTGTGGGAGTCAAATTAAATTAATACTGGGTGTATCCACACATGCACTTTACTGTAGAGTTCACCAATTGGCTCCACAGTAAAGCGCCACTGTCCACTGTCTACATGAGCGCTGGTATTAGGGTACAGTAGATTACATTATCTCTGCCATAAAATAGTATTGTTGGGGATAGTACGATCACATGGTGGTGCAATTGGCTCCACTGAAACACTCATGTAAATGGTGACCGGGTCTGGCTGGGGCATGAGGGTGCTAACATGCAGGGAGCTGCCTGCTGTCCAACGCCACACTTTAGCACAGTCATGCCTCAGATAGTCCCTCTGCTGCCACCACCTGGAGCCCAGGGATGGCACTCCCTCCCCCCAGTCACCTGCCAGCCCAAGGCTGCTCTGCCCTGGCTCTAATTGCTGCAGTCCCAGGCACACATTAAGACACTGTGCCTGGAAGTAACTGACTCTGGTGAAAATTGTGCTGGAGTTTATTGCGTCTCACTACTTGCATGTGTAGAAGCACCCACCGAGTGTTTTTTAAAGATCCTACCCCTTGGCTTTATGCACTCTGTATGAAGCAGAGTTTGGGTCCTGAAAGCCTTTTTGTCTTAGTGCTCATTCTAAGCAGCAGCACTAAAACTGTCCCCCAGTATAACTGCATGCTGAACTGCACTATGCATTCTACATTAGTGTATATATACATCTTTCTATTAGGATTGGCACAAAATTGGCATCCTGTTTTCAAATACTTCATTCTCTTACTTTTTCCCTCCATGTTTATTTTTTAATCTCACACTATTAATTGGGTGCTAGATGGTAATAGAAACCAATAATGTGGCCCCTATTTTCAAGAAGGGGAGGAAGGAGGATCCTAGTAATTATAGGCCAATCAGTCTCACCTCCATTTTTGGAAAAGTCTTTGAAAGGATTATTAAGGATCATATTTGTGGGACTTCAGTGGGAAAAATAATACAGCGACCAGCATTATTCATAGCAGGTAGATCATACCTGACTAATTTGGTTTTATTTTATGACCAGATCACAAAATACTTAGATGCAAGAGTACAGATGGATGTTGTTTTCCTGGATTTTAGGAAGGGATGAGATACTGTATCGAAGGCTTCTCATAAATAAATTAAAAGGCTGTGACTTAAATTTTTACATAGTCCAGTGGATGGCAAATTGACTTTGGGGTCACACCCAGAGAATGGTAGTAAATGGGTCAGTATCAACCTGGAAGGAGGCAGGTATTATCGGGTATTATTGGTATTATGGGGTGCTGCAGAGCTAAGTCCTTGGTTCTATACTCTTCAATGTCTTCATCAGTGACTTGGATGTGGGTGTGAAGTGTACTCTGTCCAAGTTTGCAGATGATACTAAAAATTGTGGGTTGAAGTGAACACTCTGGAGGGTAAGGAATGATTGCAGGCAGACCTGGACAGGTTGGAAAAAAGAGGGCAGAACACAATAGGATGCAGTACAACAAGGACAAGTGCAGAGTGCTGCACCTAGGGCATACAAATATCTAGCATACCTACTGGCTAGAAAATGACCATCTTAGCAGCACAGAAGTGGAAAGAAATCTCGGAGTCATAGTGGACTCCAAGATGAATGCGAGTCATTAATATAACAAAATCATCAGCAAAGCTAACCGCACTTAAGAAAGAACATTCTTAACTGTTACCTCTGCCACCATTTTAAGTGAATTAGATAATGAGAATATATTGAGGTTTTTTAAGGTTTGTGACACTTTGATTAATATGATAATACACAGTCTAAATGGCTGGTGAAATGGGCTGTAAAAACCATTTTGTCAAACAGAGAAGTAACATTTTGCCTTATAATATTAATCATGGTACCTTTGAAAGAGACTGATCTAGTCAAATTCCCATGAAAACTTTTCTTGAATAAAGAAATTTTGGCTTGAATGAGGAATGTTAAATCAGACTTTATAGGCAACAACGCCTTGAAATTATTTGCTATTCCTGCTGTTGCACTGAACTTGGACTACTTTTAACATGGATCCTTTTTTTATTAGTACTTATAAAACCCATAAACTAGTCCACAGATAACTTGGCAAACAATATTCACAATCTAGCAGACAAGGAAGAAAAAACAATATGGTGATAATACCGAAATAGTTTTATAGCAGTACTTGCTAAACAGAATGACAGAAAACAGCAATTTCTCTTTGACTAAGTAAACTGGTAGAGGCTGAGAAACCCTTTTCTGCTGTCAGGACATAAATGTATCCTGGCAGCAAATTTCTATGCAACATCTATTCATTTAGACATAGCAGACATACTAAGTGCATTCTAAAAAATGAACTCCTCAATGGTGTCTGCATGTATCACTCAAGAAGAAAGTTAAAAAATATTAAGACATCAACAAAATTAGCAGCACTGCCACCAGCGCTGACTAATGTAAACTGCATCATACTACTTGTGTTACCCACTAGGTTACTATTCATAAAATTGGTAATACCCTATTTCCATTTCCTCCAACCCCTAGCCAGGGATACAATATTTGACCAAAGAATGTATGGGTCTCTATAGGATACCAAATTAACTAAATACAGTAACATACTTTCTAGACTGCATTAAAAAAATCCTGTTGAGGAAGGAAAAAGTAGAGATTCCGATACAGGACAGTAATTCAAACTCATCCCCACTACAAACATTTCCATCTGTTTACTCACAGCTTTTCTAACAGTTGCTTGAGTACTCCAACAATTTGCAACATGCTTAGAACATAAAATTTTCCCTGGAAATTTTCAAGAGTAGATCAGATAGACACTTGGATGGTTTAATCAGGGACGGTCCTACCTCAAGTAGGGGGCTGGACCAGATGCCTCATGAGGTCCCTTCCCATCCTACTTCTCTATGATCCTAACCTTAAAAGTAAAAAAAAACCATGGAATATTTTACTTAAGAAATATTAAGAGGTGCTTAACAACTGGTGACTTACAGAATGGTCACTGCTCATATCTCCATTTGTGCCACTGCCATTACCTGTTATCACTTCTATTACCTTAATTCTCCATTACTACTTGTGTTTTAAGAAAACAGTTTTCACTTCCACTTGCATGAGCTAGTTATTTACTGCTTTGCATTCTAATTGGATTTTTAAAACAAGGTCCACACCCAGTAAGAAAAAGTTAGTGTGATATGTTGGGGGGAGGGTCTGACTAACAGCAATGGAATGATACTAGTAAAGGGAAAATGTGAGGTGAATGTTGGTAAAGTTTTCTTGACACTGAAACATATTAAGTTGCGAAGTAATATCCCCAGTGGCAGAAGTCCCATTGCTTGAGAGTTCTGAACCTAAACCAGGCAATGGCTAAAAATAAATAAATAAATGCCCTGTTGGAAACAGGTCTCCATTTCTAGGGAAACTGATTGAATTATCTTTATAGTCTCTGCCTTTCATACTCTTGGAGTATGAGGGAGACTCCATTTAAGACAAGTTACCTCAATTATTGACTACACTAGTCCTTCTAAAGATAAGGGCATTAATCTCTAAGGCCCAACTATCTGTTCTAGGACCACTCTGCAAAGACAGACCCATGGAACAAACTGTCACTAAAGAAAGGAGGGGGTCCTAGCATAGTAGAATGCTTTTAAGAGAAATCATTTACTGATACTATTAAAATCCAGGAGGAAACCTTGGCTAGATACAAGGCTATAGGTTGTAGCAGTGTTGATCTAGGGCAGGGGTGGGCAAAATATGCCCCACAGGCCATATCTGGCTAACGAGGCCATTCTATCCGGCTTATGGGGCCATAAAATATTTTTAAAAATTATCTGCCCTTGGTTCCAGTAAAAAAAATGACAGGAACCAAGGGCTTAGGACCCAGGGGAAGCCCAGCAGGCTCCCACAACAGCCCTGCCCCCCCAGCCAGAATCCCCAGCAAGGGCTTCTAGTTGGAGAGCCTGTGGCTGCCCTGTGCAAGAACCTCAGGTAAAGGGAGGGGGCAGGCAGGGGCAAGGGAGGAACCTGGGCAGGGAAGGAACCCAGGGAAAAGCAACCTGTCACCTGCCCTGTGCCTGCCACCCCGCACTGCAGCTGCTCATAGCCCGCCTGTGGCAGCCTGTGCCTGCTCCGGACAGCCCTGTGTGGGCTGCAAGCAGCTGCAGCAGGGAGCACCCGCCACAGGGTGGGCCACTTCCTCCCTCCTCCTATGCTCAGTTTTTCCCTGGGCTCCTTTCCGGCATGAAGGAAAGTGGCCTTTCACCCACCCTGCGGCTATCCCAAAGACAGGTACAATCTGCATTGCTAGTGGGGATGGTGACAGCTGCGCTACTGAGAGGAGTCTGGATTCCCAGCTGAAATACACAGGAGGAGGAAGCCCCTGGGAGGGTTCATGTTCAGTGTATTTGAAGCTCAATTCAGGCCTTTTTCATTTGGTTGCTTTTTAGCAACCCGACTTCTCTTGCTTCTCCAGAAAAGTGAATGATGGGGGGGATGGGCTTGGGTTACTTGAGGGGATAATAAATCCCCCACACGCACACACACTCTGAGTGAACCCTCTTGCCAGGGGTAGATGGGCAGCAACCTGGGGAATGAACGCTGCTATCAAAAACCCAGCAAGATTTTTTTTAACTAAGCAGGGCAAACCATCAGCCCAGATGGAGGGGAAATTCCTACGGAGAGTTACACATTCCTCAACAGAAAAAGAATGTTCCCAGTTCTCCACACTTCAGTATACAGATTAAGGATCTTTGACCCAATAATAATTTCAGTTGCCCTTGCCCAATCTCCCTGGCCCTCTGAAGCACTCATTCATGCCTTGGTGTGCTGCAAGTTCATTGAAAACTGGGTTCTGATGTCTATGGTCTAGATACAGTGCCCAAGTTTGGCTGCTCAAATCCATCCACCACAGTTCCCAGTTTAGTCTAGCTCAGGGGTGGACAATTATTTTGGGCGGAGGGCCACTTACCCAGTTTTGGCAGGCTGTCAAGGGCCACATGGGTGGCCCTGCCCTTTGAAAGGTGCCCTGCCCCCTGGTCACCATCTTGGGACCAATGTCCCAGGGCCAGCACTGGTGGGGCCCAAAGTGGGGCAGGCTGGCAGGGGTCTGTGGAGCCAGGCTAGGCTATACCAGCAGGGAGAGGGGGGAGCTGACCTGGCTCCATAGAGCCCCTGCCAGCTGGGACCCCGCAAATCCTGCCACCCTGTTCTAGGCCCTGCTGGCACTGGCCCCAGGACACTGGTGCAGGTCCTGTGTTCCCACTAGCTCCCCAACCACTCACTCCCAGCGCCCCTCAACCCCACAGTACAGGTAGGGGGCAGCGCACAACCCTAAATCCCTGCTCGCTGGCAGGGAAGAAGCTAGTGCTGAGCGTGGAGAAAAGCAGCCCTTTGCTCACCCAATGGCTGGTGCTCCCTGCTGCAGGTACTCACAACCCACGCAGGGCTATCCTGAGCAGGCACAGGCAGCACCACGTGGGCTGCAAGCAGCTACATTGCGGGGCACTGGCCAAGGGGTGAGCGAGGCACCGCTTTTCCCCATGCTCAGTACCAGCTTGTAACCCGGCCCCACTCCGGGCTCCCCCATCAGTAGCTGCAGCCCCCACAACTTGCAGTGGCAGGCAGGGTTTGCTGCTGCTACCCACCCAGAGCTTGTGCGCTGGGCAGCCCAGAGGCAGCGGTGGCAAGCACTGCCCGGTGTGGCAACACGGGGGATGATGGCGCAGCCGCTGTAGCCATGCGCAGTCCTGACAGGCGAGCCTGGAGCCAATGTGAGGCCCAGGCTGGCAGTGGGGCCGGGTTACAAGGTGGTGCTGAGTGCAGGCGGAGTTGGGGGAAGGGAAAGCAGCTCCTTGCCTGCACCATGCCCAGTACCCCATGCTGCAGCCACTTGCAGCCTGCCTAAGACTACCTGTGCATGCTCAGGACATCCCTGCGTAGGCTGCAAGCAGCTGCAGCACAGGGCACCAGCCATGGGGTGGGCAAGAGGCTGCTTTCCCCCCTGCTACTCACACACAGCTTTTCCTGGGATCGCTTTTCCCCCGGCTCCTCACCTGCCCTCCCTCCAACCTTCCCCCCTACCTGTAGTTCTGCCTTGGGGCAGCCAGGTGGTCCCAGGCTAGAAGCCCCAGATGGGAGGAAGGGCTGGGTGGGCCCAGCTGTTGTGGGAGCCTATCGGACTTCCCCTGGGTCCTACTGCCCTTGGTTCCCATCATTTTTGACAGGAGCCAAGGGCAGATGAATGCTCATTTTCTATATTTTTTAGGGGCCCTGCAGACCAGATAGAATGGCCTTGTGGGCTGGATCCAGCCCGCAGGCTGCGTTTTGCCCACCCCTGTTCTAGCTGTTCTCTGGACCAAACATTTTCATTGCAGATCTTGGTAGCAAGAGGAGAAAATAAGTGCTGTATGGCAAGCAGACCAGTACCTCTGTGACAGTATCTTCTCCAGGCCCCTCCCTTAGACTGGAATGACAATCAATTGGCTCAATCTCTAGTTTTATTCTTGAGTGACAACAACTCAAACTCAAACAAAAGGAAACAAGTCACTGGCAACATGAGCTAGATGAGATTTTCAGAGCATAGTTTTTTTCCTGATGGAATACATGATTTTGGGTTGATCATAATGATCCCTGAATTCAGGAGTGGCCAACCTGCAGCATGGGTGCCACAAGTGGCACTAGCAGGCTCTGTACATGTCATGTGACAGAATGGTGAGGGGGCAGGCAAAGTAGTATATAGGGCAGGGAGCAGAAAGCAGGACAGGACATCAAATGTGGGGGAAAAGGGACTTTTGTGGTACTCAGGTAGGTATGGGGATAGTTTGTGGCATGCTTGTCAAAAAGATTGCTAATCTCTAAGATTTACTAATAATCTACATGAATTTGGATAGTGGAAGCCAAATAGCATTGGCTAAAAGAACATAGGAGTCCAAACACTACAAATTTGACATTTTGTTTGTAAAGTGGATCATAGGAAAGTGGGGCTGGGAGGGACCTCAGTCATCTAGTCCAGTCCCCTGCAAAATGACATTGGTTTAGAAATTTTCCTGTTCTAAATTTTAAGATTAAATTACAGTCAAATTAAAAAGGTTTGGGGCAAACCTAATACAAAACGAAATATTTCAGTTTTGGTAAAACAATACCTTTAGGTTGAGCCAAACAGATTTTTGTCTGTTTGTTTTTGTTCTCTGGTTGAAAATGTATTATCCACACAGCCCTACTGGTACCAGGCCTTCATCTCTGTTTGGGAACAATTTTCCCACTCCCCAGTAATAGCCAGTCTCCTGCAGCTATTCAGCTCCTACACAGGAAGAAGTGTAATGCTGCCAAGTATTCCAAATTGTGGGTCTTTGGGGAAAACCTATCTGACCTCCCATACCTGGCAGAGAAAGACCCACATTTCTTGCAGTAAAGGAGCATGTTTTTAGAAAAACTCCAGTAGTGGCAGCTTCTATGAATAGTAGCTTGTCACATCCACCATCTCCAATATCCCTATGTCTGATCTGACATTAGCTGGCAGATACACTGTGAAACTCCATCCACACTTGCCTTACAACCAAGATTAAGAGTGCTAGTAACTGCCACTGGTTCTCTCTCTCCCGTTTGCCTCTTACTCCCTACATCTTTTTGCTTTGGTTGTTACCGTACTAATAGCAGATTGGAAAAAAAAAAAAAAAAAAAAAATCAACTGGTATTCCGTTTTCTGAAACATTCTTTGCCAGATTTCTAGTCAGTTTGACTCCACTGCTTTTTCATTTGCAGACCTGAGTGGCAGGAAACTACTGCACAGAAACTAGCAAGGAAAGGTACGGCAGCAACATGAGTAGGGGAAAGAAAAGAAAACCAAAGACTTAAGTAACATTGATAACTGAGAGCAGAGAGTAAGGGAAACATGCAGACAGAAAAGGAAAAGCTACAGGAACACAGAAGAATGTGCGACCAAAGGCTCCATGCTGTTTTAGTCAATTCTAATTTCAAAACATTTAAAAAAACTTAAGGCATTTGGACATGCAAAGTTCTGAGGGTTTCCCCCTCCCTAACCTCCTCAGAAAACAGTAAGCAAACAGTTCAAATGACTATTAACACTATTTCCATTTATTTTTATTAAGGCACAGCATCTGTTGTTTGAACCACAGATTTAATCTAGACCCTCAGGATAAAACCCTTAGAAGAGTCAATAGATTTTTTTGGCAGGGCCAGGATTTTATGCTTTAAAAAATTCTGTTCAGGAACCATTTGCCAAAACCCATGTAAGTCATTTGGTAGATTTCTGTGGCTGTGTATTGATCATAGCTATGCCAACGCAGCAACTGCCGTTTTAAGTAAAATAAGTTGTCAAAAATATTAGAAGACCACAGCAATTTCTGAACAACTAATCTCGGTTCTACAGACCTCACGCAATGCTGGATTAAGTCCCACACTCAGTGAGCAGTCACAAAACATCATTAATGTTCAAGCCTGAAGATTTGTAGTGACTGATTTCCACTGCTTTTACTGACTGCATCCCAGTTAAAACAGTGCAGTGCAAATTAATAGGAACGATGGCAAAGATTCACAAACTAAGTAACAAGGAGCTTGCTACCACAGACTAAGCCCTGGGACCATTCAAGGAATAACATACTACTCAGTACAAACACAGGTTTTCCGTGTCTGGCTTAAACTCCTGCATCATGAAGGACAAAGCTGCACTGTGAATTCAGTAAGCAAAGTTGAACCTTTTTTTTTTTTTTTAAATAAAGGAAAAAAAGGCAAAAAGGGAAAGCTATGCTATGGATTCATGGTTTGAAGGAAATGAAACAGCTGCCAAAGACCAAACCCTACATCATCTTCTGCACTGCTCTTCACAAACCCATGCCCCGACTGACACTGGATAGCACCGCGTAGGAGGTGCGATCCAAAGGGAAGCCCTGTACACATTTAGATACAAACTGCCTGGCACTTGCTGTACCAGCGCGAAGGGAAGGACACGGCTTGTCGGGGGCACTGGAGCCCCCGGCCCAGGGGAGCGACGGGCCCCGGAGGACGGACGAGAGCCCAGTACCTGTTCTGGCTCCCGGGACCCGGCTGCGCCGATGCGAGAGGGGACCGGAGCTTCCTGCGGGCTTGGGGCGTGCCTGCCGTGCCCGCCGCTGCCTCTTTCTCCCAGCTCCTAGCAGGCGGGGGGAAACAAAGTTGTCAGGCACTAAAGCAACCTTGGCGAGCTGCCCCGGCCCCGGCCCCCTCCCACACAGCGGGAGCAGCGCCGACACCGCAGTCGAGACGGTCCTTGCCGACGCAGCCGAGCTGCGGGGCCGCGCTGCCCTACCTGGCGCGCAGGGACCCGTCGGCCGTGAGCCAGAGCAGGCAGACAAAGAGCAGCAAGCTGCCGAGCAGGGCTACCAGCGCAATGACCGCCCGCATCTTGTGGCCGCTGCAGCTACGCTGGCCCCATCCTATTTAGGCGCGGGGGGCGGTGGGGGGCGGCGATAACCGCCGCTGGGGCTCGCCGCCCCGCCCCCCCAGTTCCGGTGCGTGAGGCCCGGCCCGCAGCCTCCCTGCGGACGCCCCGCGCCTTGCCCCCGGCCCCTGGGGTGCACGGGGACGGGGCCTCCTGCGAGCTCGCCGCACGGGCACCGGGATCGTGCAGACACTGGGGGCGGCGGAGACAGCCCCAAGCCGGGTTTCTAAGGCAACGTGCCCGCCTGGCACCTGCCCCCAGAGCAACTTCCCCCCAGGGCTGGGGCAGGGCACGGGCGCCTGCGCTCCCAGGGGTCGTGAGCTGGGACAAGGCGCAAGGGCCAGGTTGGCGGGGGCGGTGGGCTGGGGACACGCGCACCCCCGGTGGCATCCAGACAGCCTGTCTGTGGTAGGCTTGAGCCCTGCTATTATAACTGCCGCACAGATTTGTTGGTGGTGCTTCAGGTTGTGCCGTTTTAAATGGGTGGTGTGCACTCCGTCAGAGGTTTGAGAAAGGAGCCCATTCTGGTTAGGACTTGCTGTGCCCGAAACAGGACAGCATGTGTAGGTGGGGCTGGATGTTTGATAGTGGGTGCCAACACAACAGGACTCCTTCAGCTGCTGATGCGATACTGGCTCCTTGTTATAGGAACTGTTTACAGGGACCTTGCTGTTGTAGCTGGCAGTCAGGCTGCATGTGCGCGGGCTAACCTCCTGCTGCCTCCTCTGAGCAACTCCCTCCTGCAGTTGGTGTGTTGGTGTGCGTGCAGGTCTTTTCTTTAAACAAGTTGTGTTGCTTCTGGGTGTTCTGTGCAAGCCCCTGTGGGTTTGCTGGGGCCAGAGGTCACTACCATATAGCACACCTTAAAAATTTTCTTTCACTTCCATCTCATTGCTGCCTCTTAGACTTCATAGTTCATCCAGTGTGTTGGTCTTCAAACCACTCTTCTACTCCTTGCATTCTTGGTGGAGGACTTGCTTCTACCCTCTTCCAGCCCTCTGCGGGATGCTGTTTTGTTGGTCCTTGGTATAGCTCAGAACTTTTTTTTCTGCCTGTACCAAACCAGCTGGTGGCTTTGGCCACATCTGTCAGGATGTGCCCTCTCTGTCTGCTGCTACCCTTTAAATGTCTTCAGTTTCATCTCCACTGTTGTCCTAAGCCTGTAGTACCACACGTGGCACACCTTTCTGCAGCTTTGCTTCCTGGTGTTCACCACTACTTTGTGAGGCTGCTTGGTGTTTGGGCCCTGTGTATCTGTGTATAGTGGCCTTGGATCGTTCTTTGTTGTGGCAGGCTGCCTGTCTAGCATGGCATTCTTTTATCTGTGTTGCCGGACTCCCTTGACATCCTTTGGTCTTGGCATTTCTTTAATGGCTCTCTGCTGTTTGTAGCTGTGGTAACTTCCAAGTGTGGTATAAAGCAGTGTTTCTTAACCTGTGGGTCATGACCCAAAAGTGGGTTGCAAGAATATATGAAAGGGCAGCTAACAGACTTTAAAAATGGATTTTCTCTTAAAGGAGATAAATGTGGGAAACCGTGGCTTTTCTCTTGCAGGTTGACAGAGTTCTAGTCTGCGAGGGGCTGCCTGCTCCCCGGCCCCACACACACTGGGGGACAGAGGGCAGTGGGTCAGGAGTGAAGGGCACTGGGTTGGGGCTGGCCATAGATGTTTACAAATGGGTCCTAGTACAAAAAAGGTTGAGAAGTACTAGTATAAAGGATGTTATTTCTCTTTCATTTCAGCTGGTTTTCATTTACTCTGGTGTTCCACTCCTCCTGCCTAATTAGCCATTGTTAATAGTTGGTGTCATGGTTCTGGATTGCCGTGCCTTTGGCATCTCCTACAGGAAACATATTGTCTACAACTTGCTTCTTAGAGTCCCTCTAGTGCTTGATATAATACAATACACATCAAACACTTTTAGCAGCTGCTTCCCATGGTGGGAGCATTATTTTCGACAATATCTCTCCCCTTCTCTTAATTTTTCCTAAGAAGAAAGAAAATAAGCTTTACCTTCATGCAATTACCTTCAGGGAAGATAATTTGTCAGAGTTACCTCTGCTTATTTCACAGCTAAGTAGTTGTAGATCAAGCAGTGGTAGTACCACTATGATGTGGTAAGCACAGCAGATGGCAATGTTCTCCCTTGTGAAAAGCCACATATCCTTTGATGGTGACATGGTACGGACAGGTCGCCGCTATTTAGCCTGTTTAATCCCCAGCCATAGATCTACAAGTCCTCAAGGGTGGAGCAGGTGAAAGAAGATATTAGATTATCAACAGATACACAGGCAGATGGAGGCTGCCAGAAATCCCCAATTTTCTTGGTCTTGCCATTGGATCAAGATCCTGTTCTGTCAAGAACCAAGTAAAAGCTGATGGGCAGCAACTTCACAATGGAAGAAGTCAAACACTGGCGTCATCATGGAAGACGATTTTCCTCAACTGTGAGGGATGCCAAAGAAGAAGAAGGGGTTCTCTTCCTTGTGGTTTTTACTAGACTGACTGCTGCCATGAGGTATCTTATGCTGCATGGGGAATTTATACTTGCAAGTTTAAAAAATAAGAAAGGATCTTTATTAAGAGACGTAGGGAATTGCCCATCAAGAATGATGGGGGTGGGCAGGGACGGAGGGGAGGAGAGAAGCTTGTTAACCCTAACCCCCTTCCCCCCCCGCACCACTGCCTCCCAGGAGCAGGAGGAAGCTTGCCCTTCTGTCCCCTTCGGCCAGCACCCTGCACTGCCACTGCCTCCAAGGAGCAGGGCTGTTGCTGCTGCCTCTTGTCCGTAATGCTTTTGGAACACACTGATTGGTTACTGAAACAATCCATCAGAGTGCTCCAAGAGTGTTATGGACTGATAGGCAGACAAACTAAGCCCTTTATTATATTAGAATAATTAACAAAGGTGCTTTGGCTTCAGTTAGCATTCAAGTCACATGTGACAAACTGACTTCCTACTGTCTGCTGGAACCCACCCTTCCTGCCTGAGGAATCTGTGGTCTTCCATTGCTTTTCCCCACATCTGTAATCCCCATTTATCTGCTGTCCCCAGGTTCACTTTATCTGTAGTGGTTACTTCTTCCTACATAGGCCAGATGGGCTCTCCACCCTCCACCAAACCACCCATAGATATCAACTCTTTTCTCATTAAGCTGGTGCTGTTATGCAAAATGAAGAGGTGACTGTTGACAGAAAATGAGATTAGAGTTAGAGTCAGTGTGCCATGGGGTACCCCTGGGGGAAGATGCACCTGAGAACTTCAGGTACAAATTCCCTGCCACCTTTGATGAGCATAAAATGTGCAGAATGAGGGACACTCTGTTCATGAAGGTATCTTCTGAAGGGAGGTATTGGTTCTGCTTCTAGTTTCTCTACCCAGTGACCCTCCAGTAATTTCTTGCCAGGAAGTCATGATGTGGGGTACCACAAGATGCTTTACCAAGCTACAGGAGGTGAATTATGGCCCCAGAGGGAGCCATATGGGAGAGGTGGGACTTACTGGACGTACTTCATTTGTTTACTCAAGAAAAGCATCCATGAGTGCAGAGAATTTACAGCCTGCTCCACAAAGAAACATTTGTATACATATATACAACAACCTAATGTAATACAATATATATTTTTGGTCAGTTGTATATATTTGGGGCTGTTCAATTGCACTTTTATAATGGTAGACACACAAAGCACCATCTTCGTTTTCAACATAAGTATACGCTCATTTATTAACAGATATTGGAAATTCCAGGCCCCTGGTTACATAAGGGAAATTTCAATCAGATCCCCAATTATATTAGTGATTATTAGCAAGCTATTACATAATGCCTAAGAAGTACTCTGTGGAGAACAGAAGGAAAGGAAATCGCTCATCATTTTAGAAACAGTTTACTGCACCAGCTGTGAATGAAGAAGTGAGAATAACATGTCAGAAACCTCTAGAAAATTTTTCACTTTTACTCTCCATCTCCATAATATTTCACTACCAATCATCTCATGATTTCTTTCATTTTTCTGGCACCTAATCCATGAGAAATGTAGTGTGTAGCTGAGGCCACTCTTTTGACTGTGAGCTTCCAGGATTCGGTCCATAACATTAATGCAGAACGTGTTTTATTTATCTCTTTATTTTTAATTCCTGCCACTCAGGTGGTTAATCTGTGTATCCTTTTAAGATTATATGAAGAAAGAGAGATTATGAATCTTGTCTGAACAGATCAGAATCAGGCCTGTTTGGATTTACATTTTCCAATCACATTACAGACATCTTGTACCATCTATACTTTTCCCAGATGTATATTTGTATACAACTATACTTTTCCCAGAGCCTGATGAAGGGACTTTGATCCTGAAAGCTTGCAGAAAAGGACAGTTTCCTTGTGATTTTCCGGTTGGTGTAATAAAAGATTATTTTTGAACCAAGAGTTCTAGATTTTTGTATGTTTTTTTGTCTTGGACCAACACAGCTACCAAGTACACCCCTGAAATGTGGAGGATGCTGAATTTTAGCTGATTTTAGATTTTAAACTTCATTGCAGAACAACAAGAAAGAGATTTTTACTTCCATGCCTCCCATCTGACACGTCCAGAGAAAGAATTCTACCATATCTACACATCAAAGAGCTGCTCAGCTCAGTTCACAAAGACACTTCCATGGACCCAGAGGGAGAACCTTCCATCTTCAGCTCCCTCTGTGCAAAAATGAAGTTTGTTTCTTAACTATGGGGACTTTTTACTATCTTCTACCATCCATACTTTTCCCAGAGCCTGATAGAGGGACTTTGATCCTAAAAGCTTGCAGAAAGGGACAATTTTCTTGTGATTTTCCAGTTGATTTAATAAAAGGTATCATTTTTTAATCAAAAGTTTTAGTTTTTTGTGTGTCTTCTTGTCTTAGACCAACAGAACTACCAATTCTCCCCCTAAGCACATTACACACACTTATGTAACCAATTACTTATCTTCCATTGGAGTGGCAAGACATTGCAAATGAGCGGGTTTCACCTGCTTTCTCTTTGTGGCATGCTGTAGGATGTTCTTAGTGTTTCTGGTTGTGTGCCTTGTGGTTGTGGCATGGGAGGGTTTGAAGTCGGCCATTTTTAGGAAGCATTGAGTAAATGGTCACCTATGATTCCAAGCCTTAATTGTTCAAGACCCCTTCAAGTCCTATGTTCCTATTTATTTATTTATCCTCACAACACCTCCACAAAGTAGCTGTTATTGCCTCTAAATTCTGGGTAGAGAAACTGAGATGCAGTAGAGAAATTAAGTGCTTTTCCTACAGCCAAGGAAGGAGTCAGCTCCCAAATAAGGGTTAAGACTGATAGAGTCCAAGCTTGTCTCATAGATCATACTGCCTCCATATTAATACTGTGTGCAGTTCAGTCATTAAGGGAAAAGGCTGTCAAAATGTGGTATGCTTGGAACTGGTTGGTCTCATGATGATGGTTTGCCTCCTTATTTCCAGCTGCTAACTCACATTAAAAAGCAATTAATGCACATTAAATATTTTCCTAATATTTTTCTTCCATGTAAGCAAGTGCTGTCATTGTAACAAAATTATAATATCATGACAGATAGCAGTGTAGGTGGTTGGCAGAGTCATGACTTGGAGGGGCCATCTCTAAGACACCCCCACAGCATGACAGAGTCTGAGAATCCCTGGTTTGAGGTGTATGTTTGAGATCTGGTAGTACAGTATTGATAGTGGAGTTCATTACTATACATCTTACTAATAAACAACCATTTGCAACCAGAAAAGTTTCATTGTTTTATTGTGTTGTATTTATTTCTGCATAAAGCACCAAGGGACATAGTATAATGGGCAATAACAGTAAAACCACAAGGTACTATCTGCCAAACTCCACAAAGTCTTAACTGCTGTAGACCACAGCATTCAGTAACAAAAAATCCAGGCTCTCAGCCTGGGAACTTTTAATTTTTAAGGAAACTTATTGGTAGGTTTTCAGTTGTTTATTTGGACAGCATTTTGTGCCCTGTTGCTTAAGAATGGATTTGTATTTAAGTAGCAGCTGCAGCATTGTTTTCTTACTAATTAAAGAACCTATTCAAAATACAGAGGTTTCAAAATTACCTAAAGTGACACCAGCTTTGAGGGACTCATCCTGTGTGACCAGGTGAAGGCCTAATTCTGCAAGACACTGAGTACCTCCTACAAACTGAGGCTTTTAAACACCTCTCAGAAGGCGCTCAAAACCATGCAAGATGCTGTAAGCCTGGTTGCATAACTACAGCTCTGGCTCTCCTGGGAAGGCATTTGCTTCCCCTGTACAATGGGAGATGCTATCATTGTTGCTGCTGCAACCAACTCCAACGTTTTTTGTGTCAGATTTGTAGCTTCTTTGTCCTGACTCAGCCCCAAAGAAATCCTCACTATGCCTTGTAGCAGATCACTCTTTTCTCTTCTCTCAAATGCATCTCCTAGCTTGAGGGAACTTGAGGTCCTGCTGACACCCTTCTGGACCTCAATGCCCCACTTGCCAGACACTTTCATCAGATTATATTATCACAGGAAAGTAAGGCTAAAAGGCACCTCATAAGGACATCTAATCCAGCCTCTTGCTTGAGGCAGGATCATCACCGACTAAACTATCCCAGCCAAGTGTCTGTCTAACTGCTTTTGAAAATTTCTGAAGATAGAGATTCTCTAGGTAGCCTATTTCAGTGCCAAGCTACTCTCATAGTCAAAAAGTTCCTCCTAATCTCCAACCTAAATTTCTACTGCTGCAGTTTGAGTCTGTTGCTCCTAGTCCTGTCCCCTACAGCCACAGAGAAAAGCCCATCTCTGTTGTTGCTCTAAAAACCTTTCAGGTGTTTGAAGTTTGTTATCAAATCTACCTGCAGTCTTCTCTTCTCCAGGCTAAATAATCCTAGTTCTTTCTGCCTTTCCTCATATATCTCGTCTCCTAGGCCTACTGGCCATTTTTGTTGCCTTCCACAGGACTTTCTTCAAGCTGTCCACATCCTTTTTGAAGTGTGGGATCCAAAACTGGACACAGGGAGTACTCCAAGTGAGGTCTTACCAGTGTTGAATCTAGTGGAAGAACCATTTCTGTTGATTTGCAGGTGACATTCCTATTAATACAGCACAGGATGCTGTTGGCTTTTTTGGCAACAAGAACATGCTGTTGGGTCATATTCAACTTGTGGTCTACTGTAGCACTCAGGACCTTCTCTGCAGTATTGCAACCTAGTCAATCATTCCCCATTCTGTATTTGCATGCAGTTATTCCCTCCCAAGTGCAGGACTTCACATTTGTCCTTGTTGAATCTCAGCTGATTGTGGACCATTTTTCCACTCTATTCAGGTCTTTCTGGATCCTAACTTCATCCATCTGAGTGTCTGCAATTCCACCCAGCTGACTTGGTGTCCTCCACAAATTTCTAAGCATGCACTTAGTCTCATCGTTCAAATCATTAATGAAGATGTTGAGTAATATAGGACCTGGGACAGGCCCCTGGAGAACCCTACTTGATACTTCCTTTCTATTAGACATTGAGCCATTGATGACTAAATCATGTTGAGCATGATGATCCAACCAGTTATGTATCCACCTTTCAGTACTTTCATCTAGTCCGTATTCCCTTAGCTTTTCTATGAGAATGCTGTGGGAGACGATATCAAAAGCCTTGCTAAAGTTCAGGTATATGGTATCCACTGCTGTCCCCTCATCTACAGAGCCTGTTACTTTATCATAGAAAGAAATCAGATTGGTAGAGTATGACTTGCTCTTACAGAATCCATCCTCTAGATGCTTCATAGTGGATTCCTTGAGGACCTGCTCCATGATCTTTCCACATATAGGGGTCAGACAGACTGGTCTGTAGTTCCCTGGACTCTCCTCCTTTCCCTTCTTAATGATGGACACTATATTTGCTCTTTTTGAGGCATCCAGGATCTCACCTAACTTCTAAAAGTACTCAAAAAAGAATAGCCAATGGCTTTGAAATATCCTAGCAAAATCCTTCAGTACCCTTGGGTGAATCCCATCTGGTTGTGTTGACTTGAAGGCATCTAGCTTCTTTAAGTAATCCCTGACTTGGTCTGCTATTACTCTAGGTATTTCTATCCTTCCCTATCTCTGCCACCAACTGCACTTGTCATCTGGCAGCCGCCCTTATTTGTGAAGACTGAAGGAAAAAAAGCCATTACATATTCAGCCTTCTCTGCACCATCTGTGACCAGATTGCCTTTCTCATTCTGTAAGTAACCTTTGGAATCTCTGGTCTTCCTCTTACTTTTGACATACGTATAGAATCCCTTTTTATTGCCCTTTATGTTCCTTGTCAGCTGCATCACAAAATGGGCCTTGGCCTTCCTAATTTTCTCCCTGCATGCCTCTGTAACACTTTAATACTCTTTCCTACTGCTATGAGCAAACAGATTCACTTTGTTGAGTTTGGTTTGGAGTGGATGCCTACAGCCTATTGTGTAAAACACTTTTGGTGAGTGGCAGGCTGTTAAGCTATGAAAGAAGAGTCCATTCCCTCCAAATGCACTCTATGTGATGACTTCCCTCTCCAATTGTAGATCCTTCCCATATACAATGCCCTCACAAACAAACATCACACTAAAACTTGCTTGGATAATCTGGTCCCCTGCTTCGGTTTATATGCGTAGAGAGGTAACTGCTTTTCACGTATATTTTGCTATACATCTCATAAATCTGTACTATCATTGGGCAGACAAGGTTCTTTGGGTGAATCTGATATCTTTTATTAGACCAACTTAAATAGTTGGAAAACAATTATTAAGCAAGCTTTTGGGTTCAAAAACCGCATACAAGACAGGCAGTCAGTAAAAATATTGATTGAGGAGTGAATGGGCGAGAGACAGGCTGCAGGGATGGGGAAGGGAAGGAGAGAGAGAGGGAACAGGGTGAATAGTGGAGAAATACCTGGGGAGATAGATGTCAGGCAGGTTATAATGTGTCATAAATCCAATGCCTAGATTTAAGCCATGATTTTTAGTATCCAGGAGGTTGATGAAATGGAGTTCATAGGCTCATCTCTGGGAAGTGTTTTGTAAGTTTCCTTTGAGGATCAGGACTGAGAGATTGGAGAGAGAGTGGTTTTCTTGTGAGAAATGT
>JAGPOW010000261.1:227592757-227605183 GCA_030014935.1 Caiman crocodilus
GGGAAGTGTTTTGTAAGTTTCCTTTGAGGATCAGGACTGAGAGATTGGAGAGAGAGTGGTTTTCTTGTGAGAAATGTGCCCCCACCAGTCATTGGGTATTTCTGTCTTTGATAGATTTCTGGTGTGCATTCATTCTGGTGCGCAGTTGTTGTTTGGTCTCTCCTACGTATTTTCCAGAAGGACATTTGGTGCATTGGATGAGATGTATTGCATTTCTGGAGATGCAGCTTTAAGATCCAGGAACGCTGATGGCTCTGTTGTGGGGTGTAGTAATAGTGGGGGTGGTGGAGATGTGTTGACAGGTTTTGCATTTGTTGTCATAGCATGGTCTGGATCCTTTTGGGGTGTTCTGGGCTTGAGGAAGTTTGCTTCTGCTGATGAGGTTAGCGAGGTTCAGGGCTTATTTGAAGGCTAGGATGGATGGCTCTGGGAAGATCTTTTTAAGAATAGGGTCACTTTCTAGTATGGGTTGCAGTTGTTTGAGGATTTTCCATACAGGTTTGAGGGAGGGGTGATATGTCATAACCAGCGGTGAGCGATTTGTGGTGGGGATTTCTTCTGTACTGCAGCAGTTCTTCACGTGGTATCTGGATGGTTTTTTCAAACGTGCAATCTCTCTCTCTGGAGGAGTGTCCTTGTTGAGTGAAAGCCTTTTCAAGATTGGTGAGGTGGCAATCCTGGGTGTTCTCGTCAGTGCAAATGCAGTGATATCTGAGGGCTTGGCTGTATATCACAGCCTTTTTGGTGTGTTTAGGGTGATTGCTGGTTCTGTGCAGATATGTAAGTTTGTCTGTGGGTTTCTTGTATAATGTGGTCTGGATTTTATCATTCTGGATACTGATCATCATGTCTAAAAAGGAGATGTTGGTGCTGGAGTATTCAAGAGATAGTTGGATGGAGAGATGGTGATTTTTGAATTTCGATGGAACTCAATCAGAGATTGTAGGTTTTCAGTCCAAATGATGAATAAATCATCGATATATCTTAAGTATAGCAAGGGTTTGATGGTGAGGTTCTTGAGGAAGTCATCTTCTAGGTGGCTCATAAAAAGGTTGGCATACTATGGGGCCATTTTGGTGCCCATAGCTGTTCCCATCATTTGGAGGAAGTGTTGGTTATTAAAAGTGTAATTGTTGTGTGTGAGGATGAAGTGTATAAGGCCAGTAATATTTTTGGGTCCGTATTCTGAGTTGTAATCTTGTGTCTGTAGATATGTAAGGCAGGCTTGGATGCCATCCTGGTGTGCGATATTGGTATATAGGCTGGTAACGTCCATGGTGGCTAGAAGTGTGTTGCTGGGAAGGTGGTCTATGTTTCTAAGTTTCCGTAGAAAGTCTATAGTGTCTTGTACAAAACTTGCTCTGTGGGTGACGAGCGGTTTTAGGATTAAAACCTGATATTTCCTCAGGTAGGGTCTCGTGGTTGGATATGATAGGTCTGCCAGGGTTCCCTTGTTTGTTGATTTTAGGGAGCATGTAAAAACTCTCTGGGTTAGGTACTGGGGGATCAAGGTCTGTAGTTTTTCTTGTAGTCTTGATGGAAATGATATTGTTGAGTTTCTTGGTGAAAAGGGGAGTAGGATCTCATTGTAGTTCTTTGTAGTAGGTGGTGTCAGAGAGCTGTCTGTTGGCTTCCTTTATGTAGTCTTCATGGCTTACGATGACTATGGCTCCTTCCTTCTGCTGGTTTTATTACTATTTGTTGGTACTATCATTACACATTCACAGCATATATTGCAAGAATTCAAAACGAGTTGTTATAGAACATACTATGAATGCAAATAAAGAATAGCCCACAACACAAATCCTAATGGGACAATAGCTTAATATTAAACACATCAGGAGTAAATAGTTTTAATATACTAAAGTATAAAACAAGGAACCAAAAAGAAAATCAACCCTGAAGAACACATTCAAATAACATTTACTGGGCACAGATCAGGTTGCAGCTTTTAATCAGTAAACAGTCTGCTACTATTAATCAGTTTAACAGTCTGCCACTCTCCCATCAGTTCTGAAAAGGATCACACAACCAAAGCAGGTATATCCTTTTTTGACTATCATAAAAATAGAGGGGGTTAGTGAAGCAGTAGAGGCAATGGCTCACCTACCATAGTTCCTTCCCACCTAGGAAGGCTTTTGCTGTACTTCCTTTCTTCAGTGGAATGGGCCATATTTTGATCATCTCCAAATCTCTGAATATATCAAATGTAAGATTACATACCACTCTTAATTTGTATGCAGTGCATTCACTGATGTAAATGGGAGGTCAGTGGCTAAACGAGGATGGCTAACCTGATGGATGGCAGTGGGCTCTCACCATAATTTGTGTCCCTGGGAAACTGTAAGCCATAAACTGGCAAAAAAATAATCTAAGCAAATAGCTCTGATTATAAGGAAGTCAGCTGGTTTTGGGTACCAAGAGTTCAGTTTTACAAGGAAAGAAAAGTGGTAGGGTTGCTTGAAGGCTATTATCCGGGAATTGGACCATCAGCTCCGAGCTGCAGCATTTAGTGCTCAGCTCTAAATTGGACCCTTCCCGTTAATAACAGCAATGAAACAGCCCAGTACCCTTTTTCTTTTGGTGCTCTTACATTTCCCATAGCTATAATTCATATAGTCCAGAAAAAAATGCCAGAAGACAAGTTGCTGACACATAGGAATTAGGTTACCTTGTTAGTATTAAACAGAGTGAGCTGACAGCTATAATACATATCACCATTAATGCCCGTGGCAGTTGAATCTGTCACAAAGGAGACTGAGACTTTCTCTCTATGTTGAACAAAGGCAATTACTTTAATCAAAAGAAATTAAAACAAAGGAAAAAAATTTCCCCATCTTGCATGCTAATACCTTTTGCCACCCATGCGAAACTGACCTCTACATTCTACCTCTTTAGTTCAAAATAACAAAGACCTTGAAGAAACATACGAGATGCCAACAAACTGCTCCTGAATTTCCATTAACTTGCACCTTTTATGCCTAATACCCTTGTGCAGAGTAGTGTGAAACACTACTGAATCAGAGTGGGACTGTTTTACACCAATTAATCTCAGTTGTCAATTACTATGGGAATACTCCAATGCGTATGGTTAGCCATGTATTGAAGTATCTTGATGAATTGAGGACTGACAAAAGAGCAAGGCCTTTAATTCCTTCAGACAAAAATATATGGAACTCTGTAATTTCAAGATGCATCTCAGTCACATATGAGATATTGGTAGGAGGATAAAGAGGAAGTACACACTGTGACAATAACAGAAAGTTCAGGAGATATCTTTAATAAGGGAAAACACAGAGAGAGAGAGAATGAAGTAGGCAGAAAACACCCAATCCTCAATTTTTCAACATTAGGGAGTTCACCTTTTCTTTATTTCAGGCCCTTTCTATACATCCCTATGGATTATTTGCAGTGACACTAAAAACCTTTACCTTAAAGTAGAAATAGGCGGATTCTATGAAGGAAACCAATGGCCAGACAGACAGGAGGGTTTGCCATAAGTAGGGTCTGTCAAAGTGTGTTTGACTGTGGGTTTGTCTGAGTGATATTAATTATAATTTCATAATCAATTATTTTAATATAAATCTCTTGCTATATGTTCCTTTCTCTCTCCTTCTCTCCTTTCCCATTTCCCTAAACTATATGATATATGGATAGCACCCCACTTCACCGGCAAGCTTATTTCATATGTACATATACTTTCTGACATGATTTATACATTAATTAAAAGGGACAGTTGTTTTAAAATGTTACCTTCACCACTTCTTCAGCAAAATATGTTGCAATTTGTTCCTCAGTGATGAATCCTGCTGATCATATCAGACATCTGATTTACTTTCATTGGTATCTGCAAACAGACTGCAATTCTTTCAAATGCTATGTAATGTGCAAGCAAGGATCTCTCTTATATAGGCCTCAGATAACCACTTATCTGTTTGTCTCCAGCTCAATTACTGTGCTTCCAAAGGAAACCTGATTGCCTTATTATTTATTATCCAGTTCTTTTAAAGACCTGACCACAGAGAATAGGAATCTAGCAGAGGAGGCAACCCTGTAATACCTGAGGGAATCAACAAATGGTAAGATATGTAATGCATTTTATTAGCATAGGTCCTCTTTATTGGTCCTTTGGTGCTAACACTACAAAAGGTAGCATTTGTTACCTTTACTCTGGATGGTGATACATTTTCTTGTCATTCATGTTGACAAACTTTATTTACAATTTAAAGTAGATCGTATGTCCTTTATTTTTGCAAAAAGCTAAGGAAGAAGTTGTTTGATCTGAACAATTTTACAGAAACAAAATATGATCTGTGGCAGAATGATTTATTGTATTTCATGGTACATAAGTTGAGTTTTAAAGCCAAATTTTTAACTCTTAAAATTCAAACTTGACTTATCCCATGTGAGTGATACTGCCCAGACTCCCCTGGGAGCTCCCTGGGAGCTCAGGCAAAACCCAGCCTTCTGGCAGCCTGTCCAGCCAGCCCCAGGAGGCACCATGGCCATGGAGGAAAGGACCGGGCCCTCTCACATTTCAGGGGCTGCTCAGCCCCCTGGCAGCTCACCTCCCCAGCTCTGGGGCAACCAAGGATGCTCTGCAACAGGGAGGATTGGGTCCCTCACTACTTCTGCCTTCAGCAGGCTCCTGCAGCCGGATGGACATCTGGCACTGCCTGGGGCATGGCTTGCTCCATGGGCAGTGCATGGTATTGAGCAGGGGCGGGGAAGGAAGCTAGAGGTGTCAGGCAGAGCTGGCCTCTGCCCTTGCTCCTGCCTGACAGTCCATGCTCCCCCTGGGGCAAGCCAGCTTCTTCCCAGGCAGCCCCAGCCATCCTGTTAGCAGCAGGAGCCTGCTGAAGTCAGAAGTGGCAAGGGGCCTGATCCTGCTTTTGGCAGAACCTGCAGCCTGGGGGCAATCTGCCAACAGGTTAGGCAGCCCCTGACTTGCAGGGGTCCCAATCCTTCCCTCCATGGCAGCGGTGCCCCCTGAGGCTGCATGGGCAGGCTGCCAGCAGGCTGTGTGCTGCCCAAGCTCCCAGGGACTGGATCCAACTTCCTGGAAGCCCGCCAGCATGCCCACCCAAGCTCTCCCATGAACCCACCCAGGCTTCCAGCCTCTTGAACACCAAGATGGGGTTGACTTATACAGTGGATCTACAAAAATCCTAACTTTTTTATACACAATTATGGAGTTAACTTATACATTGTGTCAACCCATACACTATAAAATACATTAAGCAAACTTTGAAGAATCAGATCGTTAGTGAGAAGCAAAAGCAATGCAACTATATCGTTGCCAGAGCAACACAGGAACTAGATACACATATGAATGAACTCCTTTATGAAACAGGACAAATATCTAGTTCGGACAAATTTCTCTTTAGCTGAAGAGGAATCTTTCTCTGATGAGAAAATATATGACTGTATTTTTGTCTTCAAGGTACCTCCTTGCTGGTAAGCATCCACATAATTATACAGAAACCGTAATGGAACAATTTAACATGCTTACCAAGATTTTAGCATCCTTTTAGTTTGGTGACTACCCTTCTATTCCAGCTACAATATGCACAAAATCAGAATTTTTTTCTCAAATGCTGAAACCAAATAAAACATGGTTCATAGTTATGCTATGGATGTACAATGGAGAACTTAAAATACTAACTGAAAGAAAAGTTGAAGAATTCCTCTGGGATCTGGACTTTCAGAGAGGGTAGTAAAAATAAGAATGTCTAAAGTAAGGCTTTCCAACTGGTGGCTCAGAAGTGGTTAATATGTGGTTCATGGGCCCTTGCCACCACCTCTCCCACTGCTGTATGTTAGGGGATGGCCCGGAGAGATCCACCAGTTTTGTCTGCACAATGCAGGACCACTAGTACAGACTACATGGCAGGAAGCAGGATCCTGGGGACAACTGCTCCAGTGTATGGCCCATGCCACGTGTAGCTTGGAGGCCAAAGTTGAACAGTCCTGGCTGAAAGAAATAAAATAGTGAATATGTCATAAAGTAAAACTGGCACAGCTTAAAACTTCTAGGCCCCTTACAAAGTTGTGAGTTCAAGCTTCAGGACTTGAGTGCTGACTGCCTTTTGTAGCACCATGGCATGGGAGGTACTACACATTGTGAGTGTGTAGTAATTCCCTTGCCACTGGTCTGTTGGAACTCACCTGTCTTTCATCCCACCCTCTCACTTTTCTACCATGCCTTGATATTTAGGTGCTCTTGGAGAGTTTGATGACCCTTAGGGTAAGATCCGTCTGGCTGGACCACCTGCTCTTTTGTAGGGCTCTACCTTCCCTACACCCTCCCCCTTTCCTCTTGGATTTGTGGTGGTGGACTCACACTGGTCTGTACATAATCTTATACATTAATTCAAAATTAATAAATTAACTTGCATCTTATTGCTTAATCCTATAAATTCATTCAAAATAGCCATAAATTAATTCCCTTCTTTTCTCTTATTTAATCCTATAAATTCACCGTAAAATGTCCTCCAATTAATTTACTGATTTTTCTTTTCAAATAAATATCCACAAATGCATCCACTTCTCATTTCTTGACTAAGGCCCCTAAATTCAGTCATTCCTGAATTTCCTCAAATCCATTACCCGATGAACTGGCACACTCCTTACTCAGGAACAGGATTTCTTCTAGAGTCACCCTTGCAGTGTTTTCACTGGTTGCCTCAGGGTGTGGCTCTTATCTCCCCCAGCTTTGGTGCTGCTAGCCCAGCCCTTATTATCCCAATAGCCTGCTTCACTTAGCTCTCTTTCTGGCTTCTGTCAGATCCTCACCATGTTCTGGTCATGCTCCTCCAAAACTACCTCATTTGGCCATCTGGGTGCCTGGGTCCTGCATCTCTGTACAAGTCATACAGCTCCCTGGCTCCACTGTACTTTCCCCACTTCAGGGGAAGGCTAAATAACAGTCTGTCTTCCAGCTCTTCCTTTTGTTGCCTTGCTAGCACAAGGGGCCAATTTGGGTAGGCTCCCCAGGCACATGACTATGTGCCCGTGAAGGTCTAGTCTCTCTCCGGGGCTTGGTCCCCGCCCCTTTTTCCTGGCACATGGGTGACTGTGATTCTCCCAGGCTCATTCAGGTAATTTCCCTCACAGCATGACTGACATTTATTGTCTGTAGCAGGGGCTTGCCATCATACTATTTCAGTCTGTTATGCGTAGGTGAAGCATCTCAGAGCTAGGATCAGGTAATGAAGAGTGCTACTAAATGAACATCAGAGACTGACGAGTTAATATAAGAAAGTTCTAGACACTTAAGGGGAGTCTAAGTGAATTGTTTTTTGGAACAAGTTGTTCCAGTGGTTAGTTATTACTGTTAAAGAAAATTCACTTGCTTTCTGCTTTGGCTTTTTCTAGCCTCAGCTTAGAGCAATTGGATCTTGTTCTTTGTCAGATAGATTAACAAGTACCATGGCATCAGCTATCTCCTACCTCTGTGGCCACCAAAAGACTGTGATCAAATGCTTCTTAACCTTTTCTTTGTTATTATTATTAATATTTGTATTACCATAGTGCCTAAGTGCCCCAGTCATGGATAAGCATGTCATCGTGCTAGGTAATATAGAAACAGAGAACAAAAAAGAGAGTGTCTGCACCTAAGAGTTAAGAGCCAGATCCTCCTGCTCTTAAGTGAATTTAGGTGCCTAAATGAAATGTTTCACCAGTTGGCTCAAGTGCCCCAAAACAATAAACAAAACAAGTGGATGGGTCTGCCTCTTCTTCCCTGTACTGTTGTGACTTAATCTGAAGGCTAAAATGATAGAATTGTAGAAAATTTGATGACATGACACATGATGACACATACTTTTACAATATGATGACATATTGTAAAGGTAGGAGCATGAATGTTTTTTCACGGACTTCAACAGGGTGGAATAGTGCAGATCAGCTGACTGCTGCTTCCAGTCTCTGGGGTGCAGCAGAGTCCTTGGCTCCACTGCACCCTGAAGGCTGGGAGTGCTAGGTGATCAGGGCTCCCAGACTTGTGGCGTACATCAGAGTCAAGGCTTTACTACACTTCTGAGGCTGAAAGTAGTGTTCGGCTAATCAATGCTTCCAGCCTCGAGGTGCGTTGGATCCCCTGACTCCAATGTGCACCCAAGGCTGGGAGCAGAGACCAGCTGATGACTTGCTGCTTGCTGGTGCAGGGGGATCCTGGAATTATGATCCTAGGATTCTCCTGCACCAGCAATATGGTATAATTGGGATCTGATCCCCTATTCCACAACTACACATATAGCATGACAGAAGTGTGATTGTTGGGATTACATATCAGATCCAATGGTGCCTTTAACTAATTGTCTGCCAGGAGCCTTAGGTATAGAGTCAATTCATCTAAGCCTAAACTGAGAAGAAAGGTTATTTTTGAGTTTTCCAGTCATACCTCTAGACCTGGATGAGTATTGGAGACAAACTGATTTGAAATCAAACCTACTAATGCATACATCTTGAGAGTGCTGAATTGCTCAGGAAGTGTCAGGCTGTATGATCTGAGTGAATCCCTTCATACCTTACTGCTGCATAACAGGGACAGCAGCAACACAGTCTCTTCTGCAAGCAATTCTGAAGAGATCTTTCCAAATCAGAGAAGGTAGTTTAGACTTTATCTGAGACTCTGAGACTTCCCACTAGGACCCATTAGAGTGAAGTATTTTTGTGACTTGAGCACATAACGATTTGGACTTAGGCTGAGAATACCAATTATGTTCAGAGAGGATGGCTTTAAAATGCCAAAGAAAGGGATTGAGCTCCCATTATCAAAACTTGGAGACATCCCAGTGATCTGGGAGCCCAGTTTTCAGAACTGCCCTGCATATTTTGAGTTTTGTGATGCTAATTCTAGTCACTGAGGCACAAGGCACATTGGTGTGCATCTTAGAAAACTGTTACAGTGCATAGTCACGTGTTTGGTACTGATTCCTGTAAGATGATAATGATAGTTGCTGGGTGTCTAAGATTAAAGTCTAAGCCAACATTGCATAGTAAAATCTGAAGCAAGACAATCTGCAGGAAATCAAAAGGTATTGAATCATTTAAAATTGTGACATTGATTTCTTTGTTCAGACACCATGTTATCTGAAAAACAGCAACACTATTACAAAACAATGTTTTACTCTGTAATTGCTGGTTAATATTCCTGTTATAAAAATTGTTTTAACATTTACTGATACTTAACATACACTGGCTGTTTAATTTACTTGGACATAAACAGAAAAGGTAGTGCAATAAGATTTAATAAATGTAAAAACTATGTCAGTGTAAACAAAGGAGAGGAACTGTGTGTGTTAAGATGGACTCTCTGGGTGTGTCCGCATGAGCGCACACGTGTCTCTTGCCCCGCTTCAAACCCCTTTGTGGTGGGGCAACAGGCACGTACAGGAGCAAAAGAATGTTTCCTGCACTGCAAACTTGCAGCGCAGGGGGAAAATTTGACCCCTGGATATCCAGGGGTCTAAAAAAAGGTAAGTATAAAAAAAGTGGGGCAGGGCATGGTCCCTAACCGTGCCCTGAGGCAAATGAAGGGTGGGTCCTCCATAGAGATTCTCTAGCTGCCACTATGGTTGGCCCTCACCCTCACCCTGGTGCTGAAACACGTGGCCAGCCAGGGCTCCGGTGCTGGTGAACAAGGGGTCAGGAGGACTGGGGGTTGAGAGGGTGTGAGGCCAAGTCTAGGGGTGAAAACCTGACCAAAAAGGGAATCTTGGCATTGTCAGAGTCCAGTGGAGGCAAAGAAATAGGCCAGAGGATAGGCCAGGGCCTGCAGCGGCACCAGCTGGGGTGTTCTTATTACTGCAAGGCATTTGCTACCTCCTCAGTTCCCAATGGCTTCGATGGCTGTTGAAGGCAGTAAGCACCTCACTTGGCACCTCATAGCAATAGGTATGAATGAACATTCACTTTAGAACAGCTGATGACAGTTTTAGAAGCAGGAACATACTCTTTTTTACTCTCTGCAAAGCATGTTTCTATATTTTAATGTTTTATTTCATTGAGGCTTGACATAATTGTTGCTGTAGTAGATCATAATGTTATCCATTTAGTGCAGTACAAGCAATATAGCCATGTGGTGGCAAGGCACTCACCATCATGATTGCTGGCATCCCAGAAATGCCAGGAGAACCCTAGTCCCAAGACTTACCAATGGCTGATCAGCTGGGGAAAACCTTTAAACTGTCGCTGCCATGCTTTATTAGTGCATGCTAACTCAGGCAGTGGGGACAAAAGCCAGAAGATGTCATAAAGTCACACCCAAAGCTGACAAGTTGGGGAACCAAAAATGGCGGCTGGAGGGAGGAACAGCTGGCTCCTGGAATGATGTGCCCTGGCAGGGGCGAATAGAAGGGACTGCAAGGAGTGAAGAGAATTTTCTTCCTCCCTGACCTAAAGAAAGACCTATAAGAGCAAGGAATACTTTATGTGTGGACAGTGTGTAGAAACCCCAGGACAGGGAATACTACTGAGCACAGAGGCTACCAGATTGTCTTTGGACTGAGATTGGTAAAGGCTCCTGGCTTAGACATAGGACACACCTAATCTTGCAAAAATTAAGGGTACTCTAGCTTCCCTGCTTACATGATAGTGACTTACAATGTTGGGTTGGCACTAGGATGGGGTATAGAAGGGGTGGAGGCCCAAGGAATGCCATTTGGCCAAGCAAGTCACGATGCCAAGGAATTAGACAACCTTCTCCTCAAGATGTAAAAACATCAAGTGTGGTGGGTGAAAAGAGACAGTTTGCACCATAAGTTCCTTGACACCTGGGGTCAAATTGTCCAGTCATAAGGCAGAGCGTGCAGAGGATCCCACCTCAAGATGTAAACATCCAGCTAAGAGGATACACATGTTTAAAACCAGTTTCCACAGTCCAATATTTATTACATGAATGCTGTTGAATCGGGTCATAAGCTATTCTTATAAACAATAAGGCCATAGTTTTTAATGGTATGAACATAAAGTTAGATTCTCAATTTCATACATAGGTACATATTACATTTTCAAAAATACTAAGCATACAATTATCCGGCACTTCCAAAAATCAGAAAAGCAACTAAATATGGATTTAAGAACCTAAGCTTACACACACAATTTTGAAAAAAATCTTCAAATATTCAATATTATACTCTTATAAAATGCAGATAAATAAGAAAAAAACAGTAGTTAAGGCTTTTGAAAAGAGACACTCAACAAGTCTAGGATTTTTCAGTGATCTCTGTTGTATCTTCTCCCAAAAAGAATCTTTTAGCGTCTGTTGAAGATTCTAAAACAAGTAAAGAGATCTAGTTATTTAAAAGAAAAAAGAAACTATACTCCTTCACTCACAAAAGCCCCATCTTTTAACTAAAGCATCTTTAGAGCATGCCGTCATTAAAAAGTTCTTTAAAATTTGCATCGTCAAAAGATGAGACATGTTGTAACAAGGAAAGATATCCAGGAATTTTAGAACATTCCTGACCCAGCCTGACAAAGGGGATGGGTTCTTTCAGTTGACATTTTAGGGTGGTAAGGTTTTGGGGAAAGCAGATCTCTAATACAGCAAAAATCTCTATGGGCCGTTTTTTCATTGTGGTTGACCAGTTATTTCGTTCACTTGGTTTCAGCATTGATGACTATAGGTCACAACTGCAGCTTATTTAAACAAACTACTGCATTCGCTCGAATCCAAGATGAGTCCCCTCAAGCACTTCATCTTAGATTGGAGTACAAGGTGGTTGGGGAGGGTTGGGGCTGAGGGCTGGCTGCTGCAGCTCAGACTCAGATCCTGAGCTATGATTGGGGGTCAGAGGTGCAGCTACAGCTGTAGCAGCAGTTGTTGCCCACCCCCAACCACCTCTGTCCCTACTAGCTTCTGTACCTGTCTGCCCCTTTCCTGGCTGCCACCTCTGCTCTTCCTCACTGCTGTCTCTGCTCCCCTCCCTTTCCCCACTGCTTTCCCTCCAGCACACCTTCATATCCACTCTGCTCCAACCTAGGGCACATGGTTGCTCCAGCCCCAAGCCTAGCATTGAAGAAGAGGTGCTGGCATCTCAGCACCAGTCCAAGCCCCAGATCCCACCCTATTCACAGCCCTGGCTGAAGGTGCTGTTGCTGCAAAAGCTGCTGTGGGGCCAGACTGTGGCTGGAATTACTATGTGCCCTAGGTTGGAGCAGAGCCATGCCAGAGGGTAAGTGGGGTGGGGTGGGGTGGGGTGGGGTGGGGTGGGGGACAGGGGAACAGAGGTGGCACCAGAGGCAGAGACAGTGTGAGGACAGGCAGCAGGGGTGCAAATGCTGGGGCATGCAGGCACATGGAGGATAAGTGGTGGGAGGTGTCTGTGCATAATGGTTAAGAGATGCCTCGGCACAGCTTGTGTTGAGCACATTATGAGCACAGGAGCAGGGAGTTACCCCTGTAGTGCGGGAAAAGTT
>JAGPOW010000261.1:227606993-227621135 GCA_030014935.1 Caiman crocodilus
TGCAACCTTATCTCAGCGATCTCGCGATATCTGATCTGTCTAGCAGCCAATAAAAGGGAAATCAAAGCAAAGTGCGGGAAAAAGAAATTAGTTAGAGTGCGTTCGTTCTCGCCCTAGGCGCCTGTCGGAATTAAGGCTCCAAAGGTGCGACAGAACAGAGGTTACACATAAACTGGTTTAAGTGATCAGAAACTGCTTTAAACCTGTAACAGAACATAAGTTCAGTGCACATAAACCAGTTTCAAAATGGCCAAAACTGGTTTGAGATACACCTGGTTGAATGTAATATTAGACTTAGCCAACTGAGGTCAAATTGATTTATGGGACTTGTATCTAAGACCCCTTCTTGGTTTAAGTTAAATCAAAGTCCCCCAGCATCTCAGTATGCTCTGCAGCCCTGTGCTGTGCTGTGCTGTGCAGTCTGTTCCAGCCAAGCAGGGTTGGCCCCTCCACTCTCCTTTCTAACCAGAGTGCTATCATTGCTCTGGCTGGCTGAGAAAAGGGTGGGAGATCCTGTAATGGAGTGCTGCAGGCTCTCCTGGCAGGGGGGCAGCAGCCTTTACCATCCCCAGCCCCTCACTCCCCTCACTGCTTCAGTGGCGGGAGCAGAGGCAGGGCCAGACCTAAGTAGCCTGAGGGGAAGGAGGGCTTAATTTGCCCATTGCAGGGGCAGGGCTGTGGGGGTACCAATAGGCTCTGCTTGTACATACGGGGCTGCAGCAGCCAGACACCAGTAGCCTGAGGGAAAGGGGAGGGGTTAATCTCCCCATTGCAGGCAGAAGTGGTGGGGACACTGACTCAGCGCTGGCTCCATCCCATTGCTGAATAGCTCTTTGGGCAGGGCCCATGCCACAGTGCCTAGGATAAGACCCTCAGAAGAGCATCCAGCTGACTGCAGGGAAGGGGGGGATGTGATCTGGCTGCAGGAGCAGGGGAGAAGTGGCGAGCCAGGGCTAGTTATGGAGCCTGATTCACTGCTGCCTCCCACTGCAGCAGTATAGCCCGGGCTGGGGTGGCTCCAGGGGGTGGGGACCAACATCTGCTGCCTCCTGCCTCCAGTCCCATGTGGGGGCCACAGTTGGCAAGTGGGCTGTAGCTGCAGTGTGGCTCCCCGGCCCCTCCCTCTCCTGGCAGCAGCAGCAACAGTAGTGGTAGAGCAAACCATCATGGTGGGTGCAAGTGAAGCACCTGCTTCCTGATGCCTGCTTGCAGCGGTGCTGAGTGCTCAGGGCAAGCTGCTGCAAGCCAAGAGCATGGGCAACAGTGAGGTGAGGCAATGGACTGCTGCAGCCCAGTCTACCCTGGTCACACAGCTCAGGGGTGTAGGCAGAGACTGGCCCATGGCAGCCCACCCCAAGTGCCCAGTGCCACTGTGAGCAGACAGCAGGTGACAGGTGGCTCACCTCTACAAACCATGATGGTTCCCTCGGCTGACAGGAAAGGGAGGGGTGGGCTGCCTTGGGCCAGTCATTGCTTACACCCCTGGGTTGTGGGCTCAGACCAGACTGGTCTGTGGCAGTCCACTGCCTTCCCCATTGCATATGCCCCTGGCCTGCAGCAGCTTGCCCAGAGTGCTTGGCACTGCTGTGAGCAAGTGTAGGTGACAGGTGCTTCACCTCTGCCCACCATGATGGTTTGCTCTGCCACTGCCATCACCACTGGGAGAGGGAGAGGGTGGGAGCCACACTGCAGCTGCAGCTTGCCTACAAACCATGGCCCCTATGTGGGGCTGGAAGCAGGATGTGGCCAGTGCTGCCCTCTGCCCCCTGGGTCCACCCCATCCTGAGCTGCACTGCCATAGCATGAGGCAGCAGTGAGTTGGGCTCTGTAACTAGCCCTAGCTCCCTGCCTTGAAGCCATGTCACATCCCCTCTCCTTGCCCCCTCCCCATGGCCAGCTGGCTGCTTCTCTGAGGGACTCAGCCCAGGGTGCCATTCTAGTGCCTTCACCACTGCTGCCTGCAGTGGGAGGATTGAAACCCCACTCTCCCTCAGGCTACTGGCATCTGGTCACTGCAGCCCCAGGTGCATGAGCATAACCTGTTGGTGCCTACATGGCCCTTCCGTGCAACGGGGGATTAAATCCCCTTCCCCCTCAGGCTACTGGGGTCTGATCCTGACCCTGCTCCTGCCAACAGCCAGCAAGTGAGCAGGGAAGAGGGGGCTGGGGACCCTTGGCAGGGGCTGGGAAAAGGAGATGGGGCTGGCATAGGGGTTTAACCCCTTCTCCCATCATACTCAGGCCTGCCTGGGCCTGGCCATGCCCTTTCCCTCAATTTAGTTTCCCTCCAGCTGAGGCCTTGCTCTTGCGCCCCCAGCTTCTGGCCTGAATCACTGCCTGCATGTGCCTGCATTTCCAGAGTCAAGAGTGAATGTCTTTTCACTTGCACATTGGTTTAGACTACAAAGGTTAGATTAACCTGCAAAGATTGAATCAGTTCAGGCTTTGGCTTTTTGAATGTCTGTACCTAGACCCCTGTTTAAACTAGTATCTCGTTAGGGTGTTCATGCTCACCACTATACTTCAGTTGCTAAAATTTGGATGAGATATAGAGCCAAAGACAGAATCACAACTGTTCATTATATTTCATGGCATTTTAGGTACAATTAAGAGATAAAATACTGGCCCCATTAAAGACAATGCCAAATCTCCCTTTGCTATCAGTTTGGTAATGATTTTAATTTGACCAAGATACAGACATTAAATCATTAAATACAGTGATTTAATGTCTGTATCTTGGTCAAGTTGTAACAGAGGGTCTCGTTCTGTAATTCTAACTCAAATGAATAACTCTCATTTATGCAATCATGCCACCCATAGTCACTTAGGTATATGAAGTCTGCCCAGCTCAGTTCCCCCTGTAATAAAAAGTTTATTCTTTATTTCCTCTTGACTTTTGTATGGGATTTCAGACATAGAATAGCTATCACACTCCACACATTCCATAAAATGATACATAAAGGGAGGAAATTTTTACAAGCACTTGGGACTGTGCTCAGTGAACGCATCCACACATGCAAGAACATGCACTTGCAGCAGCTCACATAGAAATGGTGCAAATTTGAGCCGGGACTTTTTCCTCATGTCGCACCTGGCTAGGATTTCTTAGTGAAACAGCTAGGCGCAAGGTTGTGCGTGGCTCAGTTCGTTACCCGCGTACCCAGTTGATGGTAAAATAAGCGTAATGGTTGCAGTTACTTACTCAGAGCTCTGCCGTGTAGTAAGTAAAGCAGGTTACATTTATTAAAGTTAGGATGGTTACAACATGGGAGAGTCATTAGGAAGACGTAATCTGAGGAGAGCGGGTTGTGGAGGCGGCGGGTCGCGGAGGGTTGCGAAGGGTTACAAAGGGTTGAGGAGCGCTGTAAATTGTACGGGGGGGCCCTTGAGCAGCTGCGTTGAGATAGAAGAGTGGCTGGCTTGCCACTCAAAAAAGAGCCTCTTTCCCCTTGTATGTGCTGCTGCCTGGGGCGGAAGTTTGTTGCTCTTTTATGCCTTCAGTGGCACTCTTGGGACCAATTAAATTATTTGTTTTCATTTCCATATAAGGAAAACTCTTTGTCTGGGCCATGAACATTTGCACTACATGGTCACTAGATGGCACTAAGTCCACACACCTCAGTGCATGTGCCCAGACATGCACTTTGGTGTGGGGTAAATTGTGCCACTTGGGGCAAAATAATTCTGCCTGGCTCCTCCCAGATCTGCAGCCAGAGGGAGCTAGAGCCCAGGGCCAGCACCTGTGCTGACCCCAGCAGCATAAAAAGCTTCCCTACCCTGGCCCCATCAGTGCAAAAAGCTGCCCTGTCAAGTAGCTCAGGACTACTTGCTCTCAGGAGCTCCTGGGGCTCAGCCAACTGGTAGCTGGGGACAGTACCCCTTGTGCCAGCTGGACTGCCCTGAGAGATCCCTGCACACTTTACCCACTGCAGCTGTCTGGCAGGGGGGGCTGCTGCCTAGCTGTGACCTGCTGCACACCTGCCAGACCTGGATGGGAACTGCATAACCAGTAGAAGCATCTGCCCCTCTGGGCCAGTTGCCAGTGGGCTGTGGCTGCAGGGTTGGCCTGTGCACAACACAACATTGGCCAGGAGGTCAGCCACCTCCAGCTGGGTCCAAGGTGCCAGCTCTGAGCAGGCAGCATCCTGCCACTGGCCTCCATAGCAGGAATTCTGGTGTTCCCCATTTGAAAACTGAAAAATCCCTGATAAAAAAAAAATCCCAAAGTCTCTCTGTTAATTACCCTGAAATCCATGTTCCTCCACAATTAAAACAAAAGGCCACTATACATATAGAGAAAGTGAGAGACAGTGATCAGTTGGACGTTTTATTGACATATCTTTGACAGCTGAAAATTGTCTGTGTGATAAAGGTGCTTGCTGAGCACTCTGTGAGGATTAGACCATGTGTTTTTGTTGTTTGCTTAGATATTGTAAGCCGTATGCTGCCGCTAAGAGCCTAATTAAATTCAAAGATTAGTGAGGCCTTGTATGTAGTGAGGCCTAGTAAATTTAGCAAGGGCTTGTAGAAGTAGTAGTAGTCCTTGTGGTGTAGTCAAAATTAACCTTATCAGAAGAATGCAAAGGCTTGTAGTGCTATTAGTCAGTCCTAAGGAAAGTTTGTAGTGAGAAAATCTGAATGGCTGTAAGTTATCAGCATAGCTCAGAAGTTATAAATTGGCTAGCACATCCAGAAATCATTAGAAGAAAAATACAGCCGTGTGAGAGAAGCTACTGATTTAAAATTAGCTGCTGACCTGGATTTGGTGGGCCAGTAGATCTCAAGAAGCCCGAAGACTGAATATCAGGTTTATTCCCAGTACCCCTCGGACAGCACTAATTGGGGATGCCTGTATTCACTGAGCTTTGTAGAAAAAGAACTTGTCATATGTCAGGCATCAGAGGGAACTGTCAATAAGTTGCCAACATGAATTGTTGTGGTCTGTCATTGTTGGCTTATTATACTATGCATAGTTGTGTGTGTTTGTTAAATCAATAAACCTTTCTTACCTTTTTACCCTCAACCACTCTCTCAATCCCAGACCCTCCGCTGATGGCTAGGACAATATCTACAATGTTAAAGCTATTTGGAAGCCTACCAGTGTCTCTATTGTCATAATAAAGTGAATTCTAAATACATATATGTTTTGCTGTCCCTCACAGGGCTACAGCCCCTTAACAGGGCTTACAAACCTGTGTCAGGGGTTACAGCCCTCCTAGCAGGTGCCCACAGCCTCCCCAAAAGTGCCAAATGGCCCCTGCAGAGGCAACCCCCCTCTTTCAGGGCTCACATGCCCCACCCCTGCTTGCTTCTCCAGCCCCCTGGATTGCTGCCCTGCTGGACTCCATCCCCTGAGGACTCCTCCATGGCCCCCTCCCCACTCCTCCAGCCCCACCCCGACCACTTATTTACTGGCACTGGAGCCCAGTGCCCTGCTGCTGGTATGCTGCCTGCCCTGCACAGGCAGGCAGCATGCTTCAGCACTAGGGCAAGGGCCAACTACAGAGACACTCTGGCTGCCAGAGTGTTGCTGTGGAGGACTCAGCCACTGGTTGCCTTAAGGCACGGCTCAGGACTGTGCCCTGCCCCGCATTCTTTGTCTGTGCATTTTTTTGACCCCTGGATATCCAGAGGTCTCCTTTTGCCCCTATGCTGCAAATCTGCAGCAAAGAGAACATTTCCTCAGGAGTTTAAGACTCTGCAAGAGGCACATGCGGGCTCATCTGGATGCGCCTGATGAGTTTTACTGCTGACTTCAGTGGGAGCTGAATCATGCTATTGGTAAGTTCTTTTGAAAATCCTATTTTACATGAATGTATTATCCATCTGTAGTTACTCTGTGAAGTGCTTTGAGATCCTTAATTTAGAAGGGGATTATAAAAAAGGTATCTTTAATAGAAATATTGTTCCTCTGGGGATTGCTAATAGTTATTTTGCTGAAAAGACTACATGTAACTTCTCTTATTGAAAGTTTCTAGTTCATTAAATACACATTTGGGTAATTCCAATAATAGAAGTTTTCTTCAACTATTTTTCAAATGGTTAAAAACAACTCTGGATTGAAATCCTTATTAATGTTCATGAGGAATGATAAAAATATATTTAATAAAGATTTAGTTAGCATTTTCCCACAAGAACAATTACCTAAACAGTTCTTAGTGTACTGAATCAGTTCAAGCTCTTGTTATTTAATGCTGAACATGCCATCCAAGGAAAACAAGTTATCACAATTCTTCTTTGTACTGTGCCACAAATGTGCAAGGTGATTACAACAGATAAAGCATACCGAACAAAGAATGCCAAGCCAAAGATTTTAAAATCTAAAAAACCCCTCAAAATGGTAAAAGAGAACAGAGTTCCTGGTAGGCATGATAGCTTGAAAAATACTCCAAATGCTTTTAAAAATTGATTGTGTTGGAAACACTGTGGAAAAACGTCAGCTGCAACATATATGAAAGGATGTTTCTTCAACTGCTGTAAACTGACAACCAAATTGAACTTCTCCTGCAAAGCCAGGAAGCTGTTCTTAAACCCTTCTTTGAATCAGCAAAGACAGAAAAGCAAAGTCCTTTCATAGAATAGATTTCCAAATGTTTTATTTGATACATTTAATTCAGTTAAAGAAGCAGAAATTGTAAAAGCATTAATATCTTACAAAATGTTCAAAGCTGTTTTAATTTTAAAAGTTTATTGTCAATAAGTAACATTTAAAGAGACTCAATTACAAATTCATGTATTTGCTAATGTAATAGAAAATATAATGCATTCATTTGGCTACCTATAGTATATGTTTTCTACTCCACTATAGTACGCCATTTTCTCAAAAATATTTACTACAGATCCTTATGAGAGTGTGAAATAATAATTTCCACATGATTTCCAGAGTGCACATGCTGTTCTTAATTTGAGCTGAATGGACATTTTTTGAGACGTTGTCTAAACTCATTTATTCTATACAACGCATAAGTAATCTGTGTATTTACATATGGACTAGAATCAGTCCCAGGATATATTGATAGATTCTGTCACATCAGAATTCAAAGACAACCAGCCTGGTCACTAATTTACTTAATCTCAAATCAGAAATGAGATTAGAAATAGGGTGATTTCTTCTCACATGAACAGGATTAAAACAAGACTTTATTTGGGATCAGGAAGCAGTTTCTCCCAGGGCAAAATGTCAAGGATGCAGAGGAGCTGCAGAGTTAGTGACTTCTATTTTGGGGTTGTTTCTTTACTATCTATCTTGTGATATTTTGTATTCTCCTCCTGCTGCCCTTCAATGTTCCAACTCTAGGCATTTCTTCCCTTGAAGACAGCATGTTCTTATGCCATTAATATTTTATCTCAATGCAAAGGATAGATAGGAAGTGCAGTAAGAGAACAGCTTCACTAACTAGTGAATTCTTTAATGACAGTCAAATTAAAAGTAAATCTTACAAAAAGTGGAAACGTGGGCAACATTACCAAGTATAAGTGTACAGTAGAGACAAGTAAAAAGAATGTCAGGAAGGTTATGACAGAAACTGAGACACAGGGAACAAGAGATATAAAAAGTAACCAAAAAATCTACTTTCAAAGTAAGAGGGCTGACAAGATAAGTGTACATTCTTTACTGAACGGAGGGAAGCTAGTAATGGACAGTGCAGAGAAAGTAGAATTGGAAGTGTTGATACTTTTTTTGTCTACAGTGATGTAGACAAGCCTTCCCAGAAAGCAGCAACTCCTCAAATAGAACATTAGTCTCAGAATTATCTGCTCCTTCCTGCAGCCAGTGCAAGGCTATGAATAGGGTCTCCTGTGAGCCAGCCATCTCAGTCCATGACACTTGCACCACGAGACTGACCCAGCAGTGTAAAGCATCTTTAGCAGCAGGAGCTGGGAATTTGCCCCAGCAGATCTTCCAGCTTCCTAAGCTGTTCCAAGGTAGAGGGGAATGAGGCCTGTAGGTATAATTATTATACCTAGATACCTATTGCTTCCTAGCTAGAAACATTAATTCTGTACAAGTTCTTACCCTATTCACCTCATAATAGTATTAGACACCCTAAGATACCTTTTAAGGAGAAGGAAAGATGACACAAGAAAAGGTGATAGTCACTATATTTTGATGATCTCCTAATCAATGTGAGTCTTGTAAAATTGAAAAACATTTTCTATCATTTGAATGGGTAAAAGCAGGGCTATCCAACTGATGGCATATAGGCCACACAAAGCCCATGAATGGTTGACTTAGTGGTTTTCAACTTTTTTAGACTCAAGGCACCCATCAGAAAATGCCAGTTTTTAGTTTTCACTGGTTTTTTTACTACAGAAAAATGAGAGCAGTTTTTTTGCTGTTACAGAGCTCAGAAAGACCATGACTATGGTCTATTTGAAATCTCTGAGTTCATCTTGAGAATCGTGTTTCCACACCTAACAGTGCTAACATTCTGTGGGACCCCCCGCCCCCACTTGAAAGGATGTCAACCCACAAAAAATACTGCCTGCATTTTTGTACTTGCAAATTTTGAACTTACTTGGTAAGAATTAACAAGATACTTGAAAAATACTAAGTATTTTTGAAAAAATAAATTGGAAGATTATTTTTTAGTTTCAATTAATTCCCTAGTTTTTAAAAAATGAAAAATGTTTTTAAAAAACAAAAATGTTTGGAAAATTAAGAGAAATGAATGTTTTCCACAATTTTCAATAAAATATTTTTTTTACAAAAAAATATCATTTTAAAAATCAAATTTGTGTTTTCAAATGAAAAAATCTGGCATGTTCCCTTCTTTTTGGCTCACTACACGTACACATTTTGAAGCTTACTTTAAAAGACTAGCCAATAAAAAAGATTAAGTAGCCAGATTTAGATACCTAGTTGTTTTAAATATTGATATGAAATTTTGGCTTATTTTTTTCCAGTCATTGTAAAGAACAAGTCTTGAGTTTAAGGCTGAAAAATGCTGAAGGAGAGAGGGCAGATGGAGAACACTAGTATAAAAATTGTTTAGTGTTTCTCATTTCTTTATTAAAGTAAATGCTTAATAGTGATAATGCTAATATGTCTTCCTCATACAGGGCACTGACTTGGAAACATCCTAAAACAAAAAGCTACTCCTTCAAAGTAAGCAGGGAAATATAAATCAATAAATAGGAAAAGTTTAGTATGATCTGAAATCTTGTGGGAGCTAGAATATAGCACATTAGTCTCTACATGCATGCTTTTTATCTTTCTAGAGCTTAATTCTCTGTATCACGCCAGCTATCCACACAGACAGCTCTAACTACCAGTATTAATTAGACCCGAATGCTAACCTGAAGGACAATTTACAATTTCCTTTGCTTGACAACAGCTGCATGAATTAAAAATGCACCAGAAAAAACGATTGGTACGTTCATGCTGCAGAATATTTGGCTTATGAGTCACTTGCTTGTATCTGTAGCAACTTTTTCAAATACCTTCTTGGGATCTAGCAGGCCAAAGTGCAGCATCTTTCCTAGAGACAAGGATGCTTGCATCCTATGAAAAGATAGAGGACAACGCACAAAAGAGTACCTTTCCTGAATTGTAATGATAAAATTTATCTTCACTAATGAACAACTTTGCAAAATTGCCTGATTATGCTGAAAAGAAAATTCATAGAAAGATTTCCAGTTTCTTCAGAACCTTGGAGAAAGTGCCATAAGAAGAAAAACTAATTGCTTGCGAGAACATGTTCTTGCTATCAAAATATCATTGCCCTCTGGTTTGTCCTCCAGTAAACTTCCTTTCAACCCTTGCCCTCAAACATCACAGCTGTAAATTAAGAGATCAAGGTTTTGTGGAAGATTTACTATTTATGTCATAAGTAACGTAGCTAGAGTACCTTGTGCTAAACCCTGTGGGCTAAATCTTGTTGTACTTCATGTATCTAAGTGGCATGCCATGTACTCAGTTGCATAAGTGCAGGTTTTACCATTTATGTAGTTTGCAGGTAAGCTCTGTGCACACAAGTGGTTTACCAACACAAGTGGTTGAGACAATTGCCTAATTGCCCAGGAAGGAAAAACTCAACTTTAGCAATACTTTTCACACTGTCTCCCACAACATTTTCATAAAAAAAATGTTAAAGAAATACAGACCAGAAGAAAATACTATAAAGAGGATAAATAACTAGTTGGATCATCATACTTAAAGAGTAGTCAGCAGTAGTTCAAATTTCTAGTTGGGAGAAGGTATCAATTGGGGTTCTCCAAGAGTGGGAAAATAGTTTGCAATCAACCTAATGAGATTCAACAAAGACAAGTGCAAAGTTCTGTATTTGGGAGGAAATAATTGCATTCGGAACTTCAGTTTGGGGAATGACTGGCTAGGTAGCAGACCTGCAGAAAGTGACCAAGGGGTTACGTAAATCCCAGTGGCCCATAAACTGAAAATGAGCCAACAGGGCTTGGGTTCTGTCTAGGGCCCTTGTTCTCAATGGGAAGAACTCTCCTGTTGTTTTTTTCAATAAAATGAATGAAAAATGCAAAGTATAATGAGTCAGCTTTAAAAGACAGGCTGGAGACACCCTATGGCCTGGTTAAAGTACTTTGCTGGGATTCATGTTCATATCCTCTCTAAGAACTTCAGTCTTCTGCTCCCAAGCCATCAGGCTTTTGGGCTAAAACAAGAGAACCCTCCACATCTGTTCACTTCCAATAGCGTCACCCTCAGTCAAATTTTATTTTGCCATAGAGTAAAACAGGGTCCTGTGCCACACATGAGTTCCAAAACCTGCAGTAGTACTGCTTATATGGTATTTAGACACGTGAAGTGAAATATGAGTTAGCCCAACGTGAAGACTCATTGATTCCTGAGCTACTGTTCAGGTCCGTATTCTTATCCCACATTGTTTGTGCTTTGCAAACATTCTCTTGAATAGCATTTTTGATTTTATGAAAGTTTTGAGAATGACTGTTTATTATTCAGCATTTTCATCATTTAAGTACCAGTTGAGTCATCAAGAATAGACATAAACTTCTATGGCACACAAACCTTTGGTATTCACATATATCCATTATTGCTTTCCATTATTCACTTCTTATTATCAGCAACTCATCAGTTCTTGTCTGTTATTTTCCTGTTCTAAATTTTTTATTGTTCATTCAATCATAGATAATACCAGTGAAACCATATCTGAAGAGTAATAACCTTTCAAAATGGCCACTTCAAAATCTTCTCACCTTACTGACCCAGTTTACTAATTCCATGAAATTTCAGTGGAAAAGATAGAGCTAAAGAAATTTTCTCCATTTAAAAATTTACTTCCCCCACTAGCTATATGAAAAAACACTTGAAAATGAGAAATACATTGGCAGAAATCAGAAAGAGTTTGTAGACATCTCACTGCCAGAAAAAAAGGCAAGAGTCTTCCAATAACATTCTGAATAAATAGTACAACCAGTCTACCCAATCAGAGTGATAAATGGCATATTATCATCTCTTTCCCTTTCTGATAATCTACTATAATGACAGTAGCTTTTATCATAACTCTATTTGTCAGTGTTGCTCTCTTTCTTTCACTGTTTCCTTTTGTTCTTGAAAAAGCTTTCGAAGGAAGGCTTTCTTTCTCTGGAGAAGCCAAATTAATATAAACTGCAACACCTATAAATAGTTCCTGCAATTTAGACTTTTCCACAAGACTATTAAGTAATTTTTTGCACATTTGTGGGGATTTTATTAGTGCACGTAAAAGATACAACTTACTATAACATTTTCTTTTGCCATTACAGTGGCTTGTTGTTTTGATTTATGTAGCTTGACATCTTGTCTGGATTGTTTTCAGTGCTTTCATACAGTTTTAGGTGAAAGTTAGTTAGTTAGCACTTCATTATCATCTCTTTACTATGGGCAGGAAGTGCTTGTTTTGAAATGCAGCATGCCGCACTTGCCAAGACAGTAAAATAAATAAAAGCTGTTCTAAACTAAAGACCTGTTACAGGACCTCAGGGTGCCTGTACACCGGTGCATGGGCTGCTCTGATGTGCTGTAATTACAATAAGTTGGAGCAGATTCAGTTAATCAAGTCTGTTGGAGTGTGGTAATTACTGTGTTTCAGCAGCCTCCTGCACCTTGTGTATCAGTGCCTCCACACTTCAAAATGGCGGCAAGGGCACTTGAACTAAAGCTCATTTGATGAGCTTTAGTTCAAGTGCCCCTGCTGCCATTTTGAAGCATGGGGATGCTAATACATGAGACACTGCAGCACTTTAATTACAGTGGCTCCAAGAACCTTGCTAATTAAAGCATTGCTCCCCTGCCCGGAGCATGTGTATAAGTGCCCTCCGTGATTTAATAAGGACATACTGTATAAATCCATTGTAAATACAGGATTAAATGTAGTAGTTAAGAGCTTCGGAGGCTTAATTCAGATACAACTACCTGTCTACAGGATCCGGAAACCTAGCCAAACCTTTTCTGAACCTTCTAAGATTATGCCCATCCTTACATCCGCTGCTTCGTTTATCCTCTTTCATAACAGACTCTCCCAGTTCCTCTACTCTCCAGGCTTTTTAATTTCTTCCTCAAGATATCTTTCTTTCCTGAATCAAAGATCCATTTGACTCCCCTCCTTATTAAGACCCAATCTTTAGCCTTCCCACATGTATTGATCCTTGTGGAGGCATAGCAGTCCAGTATCATATCTGCTCTGATAGTGAAAATGGCGTTTCCCAGGCGTGTGTGTATTGAGAACATCAGAAGATGATCTCCTCGGAGTGTTCAGCAATTTTGTGCTTTTGCTCTGGAATGGAACAAAGAAAAGCAGAAGCTTGTGAAAATATAAATTAATAAGTTAACCAACCTTTTGGAGATTTGTGCTTGGATCATGGTTTTTGAAGGTTTCATCTTATATCAAAAGATTTCCCTTTCATCCATAGTAAGTGTTAAATCAGCCAGCCAGAGGGAAACTGTTTTGGACAAGATCATCCTCTTCCTCTATAGTAATGCTTAGTTGTCAAGCATCTTTCAACAGTAATGTGAAGTAAACACTAGATGGCATGATGACTGTTTTACACTGGAAGGCAAAGGAAATAAATAATTTAAACCGCTGATGGGCATGATTGTTGGTATCTGTTATTTGTGTAGCACCACTGATAGGTTAGTTGTTTTACAAGTAGGTTTGGGTTCTCTGCCCACCCCCCGCCACCAAATATTCAGTTGAAATAATATTACAGGTGAGTTTATTTTTTAAAGTATATTTTTCTAAGCTCTGACTCACTTCTGGCCTCTGTTTATGAAAACATATGCTTAGAACCTCTGACCATCTGTGTAAATTTTAGTCACCAAGTACTCAAGCACTGTTGGCTTTGTTGAGTCCACAGCCACCACTAGAGTGGCGAACTCTGTCAACTCATAGCATTTTTAATATGGCCTGAACATCAGTCTCACCTAACTTAATCCTAGGACCTACAAACTGAAAGAGCACATACTTTCAGATCTCAGTCAAGGGGAAAAAAAAGCTTTCCTGTATGGCATAAGCAGAATTTGAATTACACTTTGACTTTTGGGGGGGAGGGGTCTGGAAAATAAATGGGCTGCCCATCATGATGACCTAATAAAATCTGACCCCCACCCCCAGGTCATGATTTTTAAATCTTACAGGGGGGCTCTCATCTCTTATGGGGGGCTCCCTCCCAGCTCCCCCATAATTCAAACACTGCATATAAGCAGTTTAGGCAGGCCACTCTCTAATAATTGGTTCGATTCCCAGACACTTATACAAGTCCAGCCATGAAGGCACCAAACATCTGGACTCAGTCTGGTCCTTGGATTCTGTCCCAGTGGCCTAAAGGGAGGATAGAAGGTCTGGGCAGCCTCCACTCCTCCAGAAATTCCTGCCCAGGCATATGCATCAATGGTCTGGGTGACCCTCATCCATACACCATTATCCAGCACAATTGACAGTTGCCTGACCACTTATGTACATCAATATTTGAAAAAAATCTTAATCCAACATTATGCAGTTAAAGTTACATATTACACACACTCACACTCACAGCACAGGCCCAAGGACTGAGCCCTGGGGGACCCCACTGCTAACATCTCTCCAGGTCGAGTACGACCCATCCACCACCACTCTCTGGGAGCGCCCCGTCAGCCAGTTTCTGACCCACTCAACTGTGTAGGGGTCAATG
>JAGPOW010000261.1:227621235-227634164 GCA_030014935.1 Caiman crocodilus
AAGGACTTCCTGTTGTCCTTGATCCTAGTCACCAGGCAAAGCTCTACTCCCGCCTTGGCCTTCCTAACAGCCCTCCTACACTCCCGAGCACAAGAAGAGCACTCCTCTTTGGAGGCTGCTCCCTCCTTCCAAGGATAGTAAGCCTCCCGCTTTGCCCTCAGGGAGGCTTACTTGCCTCTTAACATACCACCTCCCCTATAGCCACAGTCCAGGCCACTGGATAAAACAAAAACCACCTAGGTTAGCCTCACCCAGCAGCAGCATTTGCAAAACAAACAGAAAAGGCTTCCAAACATTCATCTCACTCCCAACATGGACTCTCAGATTTCCTTTACCCTGGCTGCCCATCTGAACCCTTTCTTCTTAGCCCTGGTTCAGTTCCTGGACTGTTGCATTAGGAACTCTATCCCCTAAAGCTCCTCTGCCAGACTACATCTCAGGATTGGGGCTCAGGACTTATAAAGTGACTTCCAAGATCACCTGATCCTCCACCTCTGCCTCTGATCCATCAGCATCACCTGCACCTGGGCTTGGTGGCCATCTTCTCTCAGGCATCTCTGGCTGTTAGTTTGGCTCTGGCAGAACAAAGAAAGTGTGAGTAAAAGAAAGAAAAGGGGGTGGTGGTGCAATAAAGGAAAACAAGAAGGAACAGGGATGAACTGAGAGAGGGAGAGAGGGCACTCATAGATCCTTTCCCTTTCTAGTAACAGGGTAGGAGCCTCCTTACACAAAGGTATCTGCGTGCTTTCAGGAAGTTGAGTGATTCCTGTGTTAAATATGGTCAAATCTTCCTCCTTTTGTTTTAACAGAAAGGGGTAAAGGGAAAGGAAGTCTCCTGTTTACCTTCTCATGAATAATCTAGTAGATTCCATATCTAATCCCTATGAGAGCCAGAAAAGAGGGTTCTGGATACTTGTTAGCATTTCAGATTTGGAAAGAATCAGAAACAAAATGATATGATGTGATTATCTGAGACAAGAGGTGATGGGATTTGTATTTGGAGGGACTCTGTTCCTATGATATGGTCTGCTTGGTAGTGAGCCATCCAGCGTGTATGTATATGCCAGGCATGAGGCTCAGATTGTCAAGGATGCATGCTGATTCTTTTTTGGGACAGCAATTAAGTACATCATTAAAGTCCACGTGGGGAAGACTTCTGGATTAGGAACAGATAGTCTGGATGGCAAAAATGCCTCTTGTGCTTTGCTTCCTAGAAGTTAGCATTCAGCCTTTTGCTATACCTCTAGGCCCCCAGCCCTCATGTCTTGATTGAGAATTGAATGAACCTATGCCAATTTACACCAGCTGATGATCTTACGCCCAATGTCTTGGCTTGGCTCAGATTGTGGATGAACAATCTGACAGCTGTCCCTGCTAGCGGGTTGCATGCTGCACAGTGTCTATAGCCAAAAACTCATTGCAAACTCTATGTTCTTTCATTCCACCTGCCAACATCCGTATGTGTCAACTTCACATCACTTTCTATTTCAGTGACTCCTTGCCACTCCATTTCTTTTTGCCAAGAGCTGTATGTACAGCCCCCACCCCTTCACTTCTTCCTTCATTTCCCACTATTATTTGTCTATGGGATACAGTGTCAAGGCAGTAACATCCTAAACTACTGGGGATAAGCTAGAGCAGTGGTTTTCAAGCCTTTTGGACGCAAGGCACCTCTCCATAACTTTTGTGAATTGAGTGGTGCCCAGTTTCAAAAACTAATGTAATATATTACAGTGTTTATCTCTTTGCAGAGGATTTGGAGAAGTGGGCCTGGGGGATCACCCAGTCTGGGACAAGCCTAAACCTGCCTAAATCTGCTTATCTCCTCATACCTCACTTAGCTCCTCACACCTTGCAGCACCCTTCAAAGGAGCTGCTGGCACCCTGGCTGAGAATCACTGAGCTACAGGTACTTTTATTATAACAGGTGTTAATGGCTACCATCAATCATTTAATTTGTTTGATCCATAGACAATTATAGCCCTGCTTGAAGCTATGTCTGAGTTTAACATAAAATAGAAGCTCCTGTATCACACATTTTCTTCCTTTTATTTTTCTAGTTCTCTCCTAAGATGCCAGGGTACTCACTATTACACCTAGAAGATTCCCTGAAAATTCTGAATTTATCAGATGGAGCATTCAGAGGTTACATCACAGACTGACAAAGAATTGTCATCTAGTTGAGTGTATGAACTCACAGACCAGCTAATATATACATCATGGATTATGGTTCTTGCTTCTAAAACTATACTGACACTGCTGATACAGATAAATTAAAAAGGAAGTAAGATTACTCAGTCAACAAAGCTGCCAAGAACTCCTTTAATCTCCATACATCTAAGAAAAGTGGAACTATTTGGGATGGTTGGAAAAAATCAATATATGCTGTCTAATAAATGACAAAATTGACTGTCACATTTCATTTTCAAGGCTACTGCATACAAAGGAAAGACAATTTATAAAGTTTCAAATAGAGTACTTGAGGCTGGGCAGTTTTTCCTTTAATATCTGTATGAAAGAAAGGTGACAATGACAGCGTTTTACTCAAGTTATGGATAGCTGATTCCCCTGAACCAATATAAGTGACTGCCAGATTTTCAGGCTTAACCTAATTTCAGTCACGGCAATTGTGGTTAGTTCTGGTGTTCCAGGAGAGTTCTACATGCTACTGCCAGTTGCTTTGCTGCTCCTGTTTCCACCCAAACAATTTCCAGTGAAGGAAACCAAATGAATAAAATGTTACAACTGTCAGTGATGTGAAGCAATGAAGAGTAGTGTGGCAATAGAGACAGCAGACAGGAAAGATATGTTCTGTTGGAGCAATCGCTTTACAAAAGGCCCAGAAAAAAGGTGACTTATAATTCCTTTGAAGCAAAACTCTTTCTGAAGGCTGTTGGTGGTAGAAAAGTTGTTCTGTCCTTAATTTGGCAATTCATTTCTTAATGTTTTGATGATGAGTTTACCACAATTTCTGGCAAGTGACAAAGGGGGAAAAAATACCGCCCCGCCCCCGCAAAAAACCCTATAAATCCCGTATGGGCCAAAATACATGAAACATTAGAGGTTTTTATCCTGTTAGAGTTGGAGCTTTTTTACTCCTAGGCCCTTGACTCAAATCCCTATTTGGCTTCTGCTGAAAACAAATTACCACTTAGGATGGAAGAAGTGTGTTGATTGGTTCCACCAGACGTTGGGATTTATGAAGTCATGTTTTGCTTGTTGTGACCCGAGTTTAAAATTAACATTCTCATGTGGAAAGTATGTACCAGAAGCTCCTTAGTGCAAATTGGTGCAGCTCCACCACAATGAATAAAAGACTGATGTCTTTTCAGCACTGTACAGCAACTGAAGATCCAGCCCAATAGTTTTACTAAATAAAAGCCTGTGCTGTGTAAACCATAAAGATACTTGCTTGAAATAATAGGATCAGGCTGATGAGCCTTTAGTGTGAGACTTATGGGTTAGTGAACATCTTGTTTGGGCTTTTCATGTTTGAGAGAGCAGTTCCTTGTGTATGAATAGAAATTTCATTTCAACTACCAGAAAGCAAGCATTCAGATTTAATATATGGATTACAAAACTCTGAGAGACCATATCAACTCCCATAATCAAGGCCCCTGCAGCTGATCTTCCAACCTATGGACTGTCATAGCAGGGATATACCATCTTCGCTGAAACCACAGAATTATTATGAAGAGCCTTTATCCACTGCAGCTTTCTATGCCAATTTATGGAAGCAATGTACTCATGTGCGCTGCAGTTCCAGAAGAGCTGTCATGCAAAGCAGGCCAGAATCAATTGCCTTGTGCTGACCCCTCCCCCAACAGGTGAATTTCACTCTAGGACAAATTTACTTTTTAGTGGATACTAGTGACAACAGCTATTGATAAAAACATGTTGTTTATAAACTGAAATACAAGAAAAAATGATAAAATTAAGAGATATCTTATTGATAGAACTAAATGTCGTCAATGGATAAGAGTAGAACTGAGTGCCCTGATGCTCAGTAAATGTCAATGCCTTTCCGAGGAATGAGTCTGAGGGTACAGACGTGACAAGTTTGTTCATCATCGTCAACAACAATCCCTTGATTTGAGGATGACCTTTACCACAGTTCATTGATGGGTCTTGAAATGACATAAGAGTTGAATCCTTGAACCACAGATCAATCTGCAGAAGTTGAAGATCTTTCAGGCTGAGATTTCTCTCCTTTTCTTCCACTCTTCCTTCTCTGCTTTGAGGGCAAAACATTTTACCCTGAAATGGGCTGCTGCTTGGTTGAGGTTGCACCACTGGAGTCAGTTGGCTGTCAGCTCTTCCCAACTCTTGATGTCAGTATTTGTTTTCAGTGTGCCTTTATAGTGTTTCTTCTGGCCACCACAAGATCTCAGGCCACTACTAAACTGAGAACAGATTACCTGTTTTGGGAGTTGAGAGTTGGGCATTTGTATACAATGCCTGGTCCAACAAAGTTGCTCCTTGAGGACCACAGACTCAAAACTAGTAATACTGGCTTCAGCAAGAATGCTGAAGTTGGTGCTGTGATCTTTCCATTTGATATGGAGGATTTTCTGGAGGTATCATTGGTTCTACCTTTTGAGACTCTTGGGATGACAATGGTAGGTCACCCATGTTTCGCATCCATAAAAGAGGATGTAGATGATGATTACATTGTAGACCTGGATCTCAGTGTTTTTCCAGAGAACAAGATGAATAAAGACACACCAAAGCAACTACCCAATACCGGTGTAATTTTCATTAGCTTTGTAGGCCAAACTAAGTTACAGGAGGATTTGGAGCAGACAGATGACCAGTTTTCCTTGGGGAACTGTCTCAGTTGACACAATTATTATACCACTTTGCTGCTATGTAGCAGGGGAATGAGTAATGGCCTGTTTGCTTTGAGCAAATTCTTACCTGGGTATAGCTGTAGATGTGCAATACCTATAGCCATTCTTTTAATTCCTATTTTAGTAGTAAATTTACACCAGGATATGTGATACATTGGGCATAAAAGGAGTTTAATTTGGTATAACTGTGTTGCATGTCCAGGCCTGCAATTTGTAACAATGTCTTCTCGTCAACGATCCTAGTTTTCTGTTTAAAAATTGCAAAATCTCTGAAAAAATTGATAAACTCCTCGATTAAAAACGTCCAAATTCATGTTTTTCTATGATTAAAATGAAATGCCACACATATATATATGTGTGTGTGTGTGTGTGTGTATATATGTGTGGCATTTCATTTTAATCATGGAAAAACATGCTTTTTAAAATATATATAGGTATTAGTTGAATACGATGTTTTATTGATATGTTTACAATTTTATGTTCTTGCAGCTTGCTGATAAACCCAGAACTCTCCCGGTCTCATTCAGCCTGAGGTACTTCCTGCTGCTGCTGCTACTGTCAACTACTAAAAAAATGATTGCACTCCCCATTCCATCCGTACAGATTTTCTTTTACAGTATAATATTGCTTCCTTCCCTACCATCAGTGGTACCTGCAGGCTTTTTTGCTAGGATTTCTTCCCCCAAGCTGCTGCTATTTTCAAAATAGCTATGATTCTTAGTTGGGAAAATAAGGTTTTTTTTCATCTGTGCTATTTCAGAGTTTTAAAATACCACTGTTTACTGTAATTGTTTGCTGCTACTAACAACATGTTAGTCACAGGTCAGGTTTATTCTATGCCATAGTGCATAGGAAGTTTATTCTATGGCATTTTTGATGCATAGGAAGTTATCTGTGCAGCTACCATTAACATTAGTGGAAGTCATATGGCTAAAACCTTTCTAAATATATATATACCCCCATCAGCACCCAACAACACGGATCTCATTCATTACAGATTCCCCTCATAGTAGATAGAGTCTAACAACCTGAATGTGTGACAGGCTTGCTGGCAGTGACTTCGCCCAGGGGTTTTGACAGGGCAAAAGATGATTGGAAGACTTTGGATTCCCTTTCCTCACCAATCTGGTAATGATTTGGCCCAGGGGCTTTGAAGGGGTAAAAGATGATTGGAGGACTTGGGATTCCCTTTTCTCACCAATCAGGCCCCAGAGACTCATCCTCCGTGTCCCCTGATTGGCCCCTTGGGTCATCAGGAGGGGGATAAAAGGAGCAGCAGGGCTGACTCAAGGGAGAAACCAGTGAAGGATCACAAGAGCTGGAAATTCAAAGAGCTGGCAAGAACCAGGTCAATGGGGTGGGAGCAGTTGCCCCAGAAGAGCCTGAAGGAGTGGGACCTGCAGGTAGCAGTTGGATCTGCAGCAGTGTGGTGTGTAGCCAGCAGGAGAGGTTCCCCACTGGGCTCCAGGATTGCCTATGAGAGACTGCAGCCAGCAGGAGAGGCTCCCCCCCTCCAGCAAAGATCTGTGTAGCCACCTGAGAGGGTCCTAGCCCAGCTTCCAGCTCCTCTGATCAGAGGCGAGGCAGCTTGATATGAGATTGGGGCTCCTTGAAGGTCAAGACCCCTGGCAGCTCAAAGTAGTTTCAGCACTGGTGGCTGTGTGGAAGAGCTGAGTTCAAGTCCCAGCTGTGGTGACTTGGGATGAGTGAGCTAAGGGGAGAAGGTCTTCTTGCCTTGCAAAGGGGCTATTGTGTTTTTCTCCCTCTCCAGGTACATAGGCCCTATATTCCTTGTCATTTGACATTTTGTATTTTGTGCCTTTTATATTTCACCAACCAGTATTGTTTGTTCTGTTGTTTGTGTTTTACATTTTGGTTAACCCTATCTTTTGTCAACTGGATGAATATGTCTATGATTGTAAGTGTCTAATTTTTGTTGAATCCTGCCTCTTGGGGCATTGTAATGTCCCCTATACCCCCTGGTTTATACTGATTATGTTCCCAGTATTGTTCTCTCATTAACAGATATATGGTTAAGGCCTCATCAGTGGTCTGGCTCTGCTTGATAGGGGGAGGAGAGTCCCTACATCTCCCACAGCACTTGTGTACTTGTGTGCTTTGCTCTCTTCAGTTGGAGAGGGGGTACCTCTTGGAGTACTGCCCAGGTTACATATGCTACTTTAGTTACCTATTTTTCTGCACACTAACATTTTTATAAATAATGGCATACCACTTTCTGAGAAAAGATCTAAGTTATTATGTATGGGTTGCCTGGTCTTAGAGCTGTCAATAGCGGAAACAATTGCCTCCAGTATAGCCTTTAGATATATCAGAGAGATTTATAATACAGCTGCTGCAGAGTCCAGAAAATCTCTATTCTTTCACATTTATGGCTATTCTGATCAGTTATGTCTAATGAACACACACTATAGGATGTCATGTACAAACTTAAGCTAGGCTATAGTAGCAAATCTCTTCTCCAATTTTAAAGCACTATCTTGAAGGAAACCTTAGTGTCTGTCTTCCAAGAAAATATTCCCATTTCTTATGTTGTTCTGCTCAGATTCTTGCTTAAAGAGATGGCTTTTGCACTGGGCCTTAAAACTGTCAAGACCCAGGTTGATGTTAAGTGGTATAGTACTTCTCATAGCAGAGATCCCTCTACTGAAAATGCTCTGCTTTAGCTAACAAAGTTATATCTACCCCGTGGTGGCAATATGTTTTGGCAAGGATCTGCCTGAGTGAACCCTGCCTGCCCACTCATGTTCTCATGCTCCAAACCCAGAAATATTCCAGTGAAAATATTCCAGTTAAACACAGGTAACATGGCAGAGTGACGGGGAAGAACAGCTGATCAGGTAGTTTAGATCTTGTCGGTTAAGTATCAGAACAGAGAGCTTGGAATAGAGCCAAGTTTACAGAGGCAGCTAGAGTGAAGTGCAGGGCGCAAATGTGACACGCTCTCTAGGAAGGTCACAGCACTGTAGTGGAGACTAAGCCAAGATAAACGGTAGCAGTACCTTAGCTGGCAAGCATAATACTATACTCTTGCTATTCAGACATAAGAGTTAGTTCAGTAAGAGCCATATGACCCCACCCTACTTTGATAACAAAGGAGAGGTCTCAGACACATACCCCAAAGCAGGGGTTGGCAACCTATGCCCCATAGGCTGAACAACGTGGATGTAGTCTGCAGTGGCTGTGAGCATTGGCAGTTGGGGGCTGGGAGGGAAGGGGGGCTGTGTCCTTTTCCTGCTTATCTCAGCTCACTCCTGTGCCACACTCCATCTCTTGCTTGCACAGTCCCTGTTGATGTGTCAGATCCACCTGCTGTCTGTCCTTGCCACTAAAGTTGCCGTTCAGCCTGGCTGCTGGCCCAGGGAACCTGCAGCACTTGTTGGCAACAATAAATGGAGACTGGATAGGAGGGGCTCAGGAGAGAGTGACAGAATACGGGGGGGAGGGGGTCCTGGGTGGCAGTAGAGGATTGGTGTCCCAATGTGGCACCTGGGTCACAAATTGTGGCCCACCATTTGTAAAGGCTGCTGACCCCTGCACTGAGGGACTTTAAGTGCATAATGTGGGACAAGATGGTATTCAGGCAACCAAGTTCAAAATTGTGCTCCACCAAACTTTCTGTTCCTTTTACACTGACCAGCCCATGCATAATATGCTGAAATAGCCTTAGGAGCTCGGACTGCAATTGAGCCCCATCCCCGCCCCTGCTCTGAAATCTTTTCTTTCGTATTCTTTTATCCTCCTGGTGACTCTTTATTTCTGCCCAAAGCTGATTAGTCTCTCAGTGGTCGTCAGACTGTCCACATTCTGTCCTGTCAGCATATTCCTTTGTTTCACAAACCCATCACGTGCACACATCCTAATTTGGGATTTACCAGTCTTCTTCCAATTTGGTTTGTTCCCCCAACAGTGGAAATCCGAAAGATCTTGCAGTTGGGCACTGTGACCTGGTGCCACCTTACCTTATGTTTTGGAACACAGTGGTACATGTCTTTCATTTCTCAGGCTGTATGTCTGCTTGCTGCTTGCCTGTCAGACACAACAGGCCTTGAACAAACTGTCAGAGGCAGGCTTTTTAGAAATCAATTAACTCTTGTGGTTGTCCTGGATCATTATTATCTAATACAGTATCTGCTTTACTTACAAGCTAGTTCCCAAAAACAAACCTCTAAATACCATTTTATACATATCACCTTCCACCCCTAATTTTCTATAATTCTACCTCCTATTCCAGGATAGCCTGTAACCAGGGCAGATACAGTGGGGCACATTGTAGCACCCCATTTTCTTTTCTGGTCCACCCAAAGCTGAAAACCAACTGTCTGGCAGTGGCAGCAGCATTTCTATTCAGGCAGCAGTAAGGGGAGTCACTTTATTTCATGACTCATTATAATCTACCTCAGGAGTGCTCAGCCCCTGGCCCACAGGCCAAATGTGGCCTATGGAGCCATTGCATTTGGCCCATGGATCTCCCCACTAGTTGGGAAATTTAGCAGAAAGGAAGTAGTAGCTGTTGCAGAGCACTAAGGTGTGCCTGCTCCTTTAAGATCAGAGTCCACTTAGCTAGGGAGCCTGAGAACTAGGCAGGTCTCTACAGCTGCAGGTTGCCTTGGCAGTAAGCTAATCAGGGTATTAGCTGGCACCTGCACCTGGTCAGCTGACCGGAAAGAAACAGGACCCTGGGCATATATAAGCCCTATATATACGGGCTTATATATGGCCAGGCATGGGGGTGGGGGTGTAGAAAGAGGTTTTATATTCCTCCTCGTGAATGGGGTTAGGAAGCTCAGCTGGGGTTGGCCCAGAGGGTTTGCTTTTCTGAATGTAGTCAGTGGAGAAGAAGAAGGGGGCATGGAATCTTAAACTTTTAGAGTCTTGATTGTGGAGTCTGTTTCTTCTCTTGTGGGTTATTTGTCTTATCAGATGCTCTGAGCCCCTCTGGATGGAACAGGATATAAATCTAAATAATAATAACATTGAGTTTTGCAGTGTTTGGTATTTGTGGATCTGGGCTTAAGTTCCTAGTTTTTTCCAAATACCTCTCTTCCTTTTAACATAATCTGAGTCCTACCTAGAATCTGTATAAATCAGCTACTTTTCATCAAGATTCTTATTTCTTATAGACCTTTGGACGGGGTCCCAGCATTTTCAGCATTTGCTAACAGAGAGCTCTAAAGCTAATATTATCTACATATTGATGGTACTGTAACATGTAGCATCTCACAATCACTCCAAATAGTCTAATATACTTTCACTAAAAAAAGATGAGATAGAGTCTACTGGGTCTGCACAGGTAAAAACTCCCCAGGAGTATGAGCAGCTGCCCATGAAGACCTTCTGGGATCTGTCTCAAAGAACTGAGGAAAGGCAACTTAGTACGTCTCCATCTGCTCATGACGGATCATGCTGGCAGCTGATAGAACACCTGATTATTGTCTTTCATTAATGTTTTACACTCAAAAACATTTCTGAGTCTTGCAGTTTTTGTAAGTTATGATGGAAAAGAATGACTGTCTTCTAAGACTGAGTGACTTATTTAGCTGTAATCTGTTTACTTCAGAGTTTAGCTACCACCATCTTTTTAATTTCCTGCCTTCTTGTGTCATTTCTAGTCAAATTTGAGAGGCTCAGAATATCAGGTGCCTAAGTGTCTGTGTCTTGGTAGTAACTTCCACTAGAAATGCACTGGATCTAGGACTTTATGAATTGCAATATGCTATTACCAGAAACACTTCTTAAAGGGTTTCCCTTGCCTATTCCATGGGACTTGCATTATGTTCTCAGTAGTTAACAATGGGTGTGTGAATGGGTCACCAGCCCTGGGTACCAATTTAGATGGGTGCTGGAATGGGGTCCAGGGAGCCCATGCTATGGCAGTAGCAGCCTGTGTGCAGAGAGGTGAGACCCACATTTCTGCTTTCCCTGCTTCAGCTCTAAGCACCCCAGTCTCCCAACTTTCCCTGCTCTCTCGTGCTCAACCTGCAACCCAGTTGCCCAGGCTACCTAAATTCCTAATTATGCCTCTGTGGGCATGTCTACATGTGACGCTATGCCACTGTAGCAGTGTGCTTGGTGACATAGTTTTGGCGGTCATAAACCATGATCCTACAGCCATGTTGCTGTAGCAATGCTCTCTCTCACTATAGTGCATTGCTACGGTGATGTAGTGGATAAAAATAACCATGCGCCATTGGCACGGCACAGTACAGTGTGGAAGTATTAAAGGATGGCTCAGGAACAATGATGCCACTGGGGCACCTGTAGACATGGGCAACTGGTGCCACCTTAGTTGGGGGGGACGTGTGCCCCCCCAGCAACTAGTCAGTGACTGGGGTGGGTCCCCCCATGGCCAATCTTGCTGACCAGGGGGGAGGTCACCCACAGCCAATCGTACCAACTGGTCAATCCCACTCCCCAGCTGGCACTCACAGGTGGGCACTGGTGCTCCTGCCTGTCCCCTCTGCCTGTTGCCTAAGCAGGGAGCACAGCCCATCATGGGGTGCACCAGCACTCTCAGGGGGTGCACATGCAGCCCCTATGTATCACCACTGCCTGTAGACGTACCCTGTATGTATGTACTTTCTTACTATTTTTGTGTGCACCCCCTATGCATCACCATTGCCTGTAGACTCACCCCGCATATATGTACCTTCTTACTACAGTATTGTTGTAGTGACCTGTTTGGAAGAGCATCTTTCTGTTTATTGATTACATTGTATTGGGTTTCAGTGCTGAATTGATGTGGACATGCAGAACAAACAAGCACTTTCCCACAGTCTGAAACAAAGTTGTTTCAGGGAACTGCTAAGGGGGATGCAGCAGCAAGACTCGGGGGGTGCAAAGAAAGGTGCTGCAGGGAAGTTTAGTCAGCTGATGGTACTGAGACTAGGGCAAAGCCCTGGTTCCATTCTACTGTATGTCTTAGGCCCCTTTTGGAGCCAGGAACTGGAGTGATTACGTAACAGATAGCTAGGAATCACTTAAGGTTAAGCATAGCCAAAAGCATAGCCTTGGACATATCTTTGGAGAAGTGAATCTGAAGCTGCACATATACAAATCATCTTGGGTCTGCCAACAGTGGGGTCAGAAATAGTGGAAGGTGTCCTTGTGGGCAGTGCGGGATTATCTTGCCTGAACCTTTAAATTATAACTAGATTAAGTAATACATGTGGCAAAAGAAGGAAAAGGAGCTGAATCAGGCTCTCAGAGGTCTTAGTGGAATACAATTATCATATAAATACTTGCTTGGATGCTTTGTTTAGTAGAGATATGTTACAAAGTAATCTTCTTACTATTCAAAAGAGGCAAATCAACCACACAGAAAACTAATCTTGGAGACAATTCCATTACCCGCTTATTTTGAATTAACAGTCAAATCTGGCTTCTATCATAATAGATGTTGCTACGGGACAGGGAAGTCCAGGTGACAGTGATCCCCTGCCCTCCATTAATGCTGACCTTGTGAAGGAAAATCTTGAGAAGCTGGATAACTTCAAGTCAGCTGACTCTGACAATCTATACCCCAGGGTACTCAAGGAGCTGGTGAATATCATAGCGCAGCCTCTAGCCTCTAGGATCTTTGAAAACTCCTGGAGCTCTGGTGTAGTGCCCAAAGACTGGAAGAAGGCCAATGTTCTTGCCTATCTTCAAGAAAGGGAGGAATGTGGATCTGGCAAACTATAGGCCCATCAGCTTGACTCCTATCCCAGGGAAGATCTTAGAAAAGTTTATTAAAGAGGCCATCCTTAATGGACTGGCTGACACCAACATCTTAAGGAATAGCCAGCATGGGTTTGTCGTGGGTAGGTCTTGCTTGACCAATCTCATTTCCTTCTACGACCAGGTGACCTATCACCGGGACAAGGGAGAAGAGATTGATGTCCTATATCTTGACTTCAAAAAAGCCTTCAGTCTGGTATCCCATGATCACCTCTTGGAAAAACTGGCCAATTGTCACCTTGAGTCCACCACGATCCACTGGCTGGAAAATTGGCTCCGTGGTCGGACCCAGAGGGTAGTAATTGATGGAAGTCACTCATCATGGTGTCCTGTGACCAGTGG
>JAGPOW010000261.1:227634264-227690072 GCA_030014935.1 Caiman crocodilus
CATAAACTACTACAAGACCGTTTCAGGCTGGACATAAGGAAGAATTTCTTTACTGTCCAAGCCCCCAAGGTCTGGAACAGCCTGCCACTGGAGGTGGTTTAAGTGCCTACATTGAACACCTTCAAAAGCAAACTGGATGCTTATCTTGCTGGGATCCTATGCCCCCAGCTGACTTCCTGTCCTTTGGGCAGGGGGCTGGACCCGATGATCTTCTGAGGTCCCTTCCAGCCCTAATGTCTATGAAATCTATGAAATAATGAATGGTAAACTTCCCATTGTGGGGATGAGCACATACTGAATCTGGTATGGTAGTTTTGGCTATCTTACTGTGAAGTTAAGAGTGGTCATAAAAATATGACAATGCAACATATTGCAATGTGGCAAAACACATTTTTAGAGTGTAATCTTGCTATAAAATATAAAGCTCCCAAATAATTTTTTTCCTCTTAGTGACACAACTGTCAACTTTGTCTTGACTGTGTGCAATAATTTAGCTTCATAACTGCCAAAGTTCCAGTTGAGTAAGAAAATTGCACTTAATTAAAATCCATTTCTTCATACAAATCATTGGCAGCACCATAAGTTGTGTCTGCAATTAAGAAATGTAAAATGATCCCCTGCAGAGAGGAGTACAGTAGCGGTGAAGGGAACAAAGACAAGTCAAATCCTAAGCCAACAAATTATTTTCTTTTTACAGCTTCCCAGAAAAGACTTGGCAGGGGATATGAGCAGACCGTGAAGCACAATAAATTGTGGAAGGTGTGTATATTGGATTAACTTGTGCACTGTGCTGAGGTACATTTTACAGAACTGTACTTGACAAAAATAGATTTCATGCAAATTTCAATCAATTGTCTTCCTACAAGGAGGGCTGCATAATTAGGAATGATTCCTCTGAGCTTTGAATCTATTCGCATCGCTGTGACCTGTACAGCTTCTTTCTTTGTCTTGTGTAGAGGACATTATCTTGCTAAATATTCATTGACCTTACTTACATTGCCAAACTTAAAATTCAATTCAACATCATGTTTCCCTGCTAGATACTCATTATACATTCAGATCTGCCCCAGGCAGCCATTAAGCCACTCGCCAACTCACTGCTTATGTCTCAACTGTAGATCATATCTTCCTTCAACTAAAATTAATTCTTCTCTTCAGTATTAGGAAATAGAAAGATATTTCATAAATACTGCATTTTAAAAAATACTAATTAATATTTATGCCAACAACTACCATTGCATTTATACAATTTTATCCTAGTTATATGTACATAATATTATATAGCATATGCACTACACAATACAGTATATATGTATACACACTACATATAAATTATCATATGAGCAATGTAGTGTAATATATAATATAATTATATATATCATGCTACATTGCTAATACAGTCATTTTAAGGTGTCCTTAGATATATTTTTTGTAAATGTTATTAGTTATTTTGTGTATTGTTAAAGTTTTTCATGTCGTAGGAAGGGATTCCAAATATAGAAAGGAAAAAAACCCAATGGCTTCAAGAAACTTTAATCTTGTTTATCCTTATATAAATCCTAGCACAACAAAAATGAAAAATTAAATATCTATATAGTTGTTCCAAATTTTCAAATAAATGAGTCAGAGAAACATTTCGATTTAGTACTTGGCAGTCAGATGTTCACATTTGCTTATACTTTGTATGTTCATAAAGGGCCAGTTCCTCAACTGTTTCTTAGGAAATGAGCTATGCCATTTGGTATACATAAGGAATCTGGCCAGTTTGGTTTATATTCCCATCACTTTAACAGTGTAAGGAAATTTGGGAACTGCTGTAACATTCTACTGTCTTGGAATGAGAAAATGGCATATTCCCATTCAAAAGATACACATTCAACATTTATACCTGGGACTGATTTGTTGTAATTTTAGATTGTCCTTTTAAATGATAAAAGCTGACAGCAATTGGAGCGTAATGCCAGAAAGCTCTACACCAGGGCTGTCCAACTTTTAAGTGGCTAGGGGTCACTTTTGCCTACCCCTCTGCTACACTGCATGTCCAGATGCTCCTCTTCCCCACTGCGTACCATGTCTTCACAGCCCCAAGACTACACACAACTCCTCAGCTGTGTAGCTCCAAGACTACACACAACATCCCAGATGGGGGCAGGCAGTGAAAGCTGGAGGAGAAAGCGGGGACTCAGAGAAGTTGGCTGATCTTGCAGCCAGAGTAATGAGGGGAGGTGGCAGCCAGGACGGAGGCTCAGGGCCATAACATAACCCCCCATGGGCTGCAAGTGGCCAGTGGGCTGCCCACTGGACAGCCCTTCACTAAGTATTACTTTCAGTGAGTCCTTCATTCAATTTCTCATCTAATGCCCAGTAATTCCAAGGTTGTATAAAAGAGGCAGTCTATGCTTAATAAGGGATCTGCCATGCAACATCCAATACCTTTCTTAGCTTCTTTAGAGTGAATAGGTAATCCTCCCAAACCATTCTTCAATCAAAATATTCTTCAGGAGAGTACCTGAATTATGGTTCCTCCCACCAGCCAAAATATCACCATTGGGAAAGGAAGTTTAATAATCGATTGAGTCCAAATGAAGTGCTTCACTATTTCTGGATCCAGATTTTAAAACTTTTTATTTCATGAAAAACTTAGATATTTCAGCTTTCTGTCCAAATTCAGGATAAAAATATGATGAAATACTGGAATTTCCCCTGGGACAGAAATTCTGATTTTTGATCCTTGCTACTTAGAAACGATACTGAAAAGAACTGTAAGACTGGATGGTTCACAAGCCCAAACTGACATCTTTATAATGTTCTTTGGATGGATGTGGAGCTATGATGTAAAATTTATGAATATTATATGTTAACCTGTTTTTTGAGGTATGTGTTTTCTGCATATTGATTTAAATTAATAGGAAGATGCAAGGAAAAACAAGCAGCAAGGAAGAATGGTAAAAAATACTTTGCTGCTACTCAAATACTTGAGGTTTAAGAGACAATGCTAAAACTGTTAGCTTTGAAGATTTGACCTCCTCCCCTACTACTCCATCAAAATTCGTTCTGTCAAAAACGACCAAGCACAGAAATGCAGAGTTAAGATACATGAACATTTTGCAAAAAATATGTAAGTGCTCAAACTAATTAACTCTATGGCAGTCTTCAGGTTGTGTTAATCAATGTAACAACAGCTGTTGATCTGATTCCATTATCTGTAGCCCCAAAATCACTGGGAATTATTACCTGATTTTTTTTTAAGTTTAAAGTCTCTGACTTTTTTTCTATTGCCAAGTCTTTTCATATGGATAGAAACTTTATTGATTTTCGTGCCAGAGAGTAGGCCTAACAAGAACTCCCAGCACTCTAATGAACTCTATATTATAATTATTTCTTAAGGCTTCCCTGGAAATAAGGATTTGAATTGGGAAAGGATGATGTTTGACCTGTGCATTGCTCTCAGGGCATTTACTTCATAATGAGATCAGCAATTCATTTCCTGTGGCTTCTAAGAGAGAAAATACTGAGACAGTAGCTTGATTGCAGTTGAGTATGAAGCACACCTAATTATCTCACTCAATGTGCACCTGTGACAGGTCTTAGATTTTTTTTTTCCCCCCCTTAATTAATATAAAAAAAGTATGTTAACCCTTTCTCCCAGTCTTGGGTTTCTGAGATTCACACTAGATGCCATAAGTTTGACTTTAAGTATTCCGTGATGCACAATGTGATATGAAACACATTGTGACAGAAGGCATGCTTGGGGCTGGGTCTCATGCTGGCTTGCTGTCTCTGTGGGGAAGTCTGCCCAGTCTCACCTGCCACAACTTTGCCATATTGTATCAACAGTTTACAAACTGCAGACTACACATTTCCTTCCCCAGTGCCAGGGGGCGCTATCTGTGGCTACAAATCTCCCCTGTACTGCAGCCCATGCTTCGCAGATGGCATCCAGACTTGTATTACTCCCTGCTCTGAGACTGGAGCAAACTCAGTCCAATGTTGGTCTCCACTCACCCACGCGTTCACACCACCTCCCCTCTCACAGGAGGCCTCTTACACTCTGCCCTGCTCTCACTGGGGCCTCTGGCATACCGCCTATTACAGGACCACTCTCAACTGCCCTTGCTCCTCCTTAAACAGCCCCTCTTGGGCCATCTGGCTTCACTACTCACAAAGCGGCCTTGCCACACAGTCCTTCAGTTCCTGCAAGTTTCCCTACTCTACATGGTCCGGCCTTGTGCCAAACCCTGGGCTAATTCTGCTCCAAGCCCCTAACTGAGCAACCCTACACTACACCCCACCCTGGGGTCTGTGTCTCAAGCTTGCACCCAACTTCTCACGGGGCTGGCTCTTGTGCTGACCTTTAGGTTTACTCCCATTCGACCCTACTCAGCGCACCCTTGGGACTGTCCTTCAGGCCTACTCCCATTTCTGCCCTACTCAGCCTCCTCACACACACAGCCCTTCAGGCCTACTCTGACTTCAGACCTACTTTGTGTGGGGCCTTCCAATGCCCTACACACTACCCGCTCTGGTCTGGTCTCCAGGTTCTGCATCCCTGTTGGGCTCAGATGCCTACATGTAGTCACACCTGGCCCCCCACTACTCCCCCAGCTTTCAGAATTACCCACCAGATGGTGGGCCTGGGGTTAAGGCACCCCCACCCACCTTTCACTGGGGAGGTAACTGGCCTGACATTGCCTGGGGGCTTCCATGCCACTAGGAGCCCCACCAGACCACCCTTCCCCATCAGGGCACAGGTTTAGGTCGTGCCCAGGATCAAGAGCCTCCTGCTCTCACCGCTAGATGTTCTGTGCGGCTCAGCTACGCGATGTTTGTGCCTGGGCTGGCAGTGGCAAACTGAGCCTGCATATACCTAGTGTCCCAAAACGGCTGCCCTCATCAGGCACCTGGTAGCTGCCTGCCTCTGCCCTTAAAGTGGCAGGCACCCAAAGGTGCACTGACACACACATCCTTGAATGATGGTTCTTTCCATCTCCCAGAGGTATTTAGCATGGCTATTTAGATTCCCAGGAGCTTTGAATGTGAAGGCCCCTACCTCACAGGGAAATCGACATAGGTTATTTTCTACTGGAGAATATAACCAGTGGAAAGTAATTGTGGAAATGGCACAAGTTACTTAATTGTACCTAACAGGATGGAAATGCAACTATATATTAGTACTAGCCAATTGCCCGTCAAGAACGGTGGGGGAGGGGGCTGGGATGGAGTACCACCACCTAATGCCCCATGCCACCACTATTCTGTCTCTCACGGAGAGCGGGGTAGGAGAGCCAAGGGCAGCACCGCTCCCCCACCCTCCTTGACTGCCCCATCCTCTGTCAGGTCCTTGGTGTGGCTTGAGAATCATGGTGGCGCTCCCCCATGCTTGGGGCACTCTGATTGGCTGTTTCTGTCAGCCAGTCAGAGTGCAAACAATGTGTTACGGACAGACAGAGAGACTTAGGCTTTTATAATATTAGAATTATACTAAAAGGGCCAGATCCAAGCTGTTCTTGTGGGTGCAGACACTGAAGCTTCAGTATGCCTAAAACATAGGGGCTTTCCCTAGAACAATGATCTATATCAGAGATGCAACTGTAAAGCCCCTGTCCTGCAGCCCGTGTAACCAGGCCATTGTGTATAGCTTAGTTAGGCTTCTGACCTGTAGCCCTTGTTTCTGAGTCAGCCCTAGTTAACACATCAGTCAAGACCAGCTGATCCCTAGCCCTTTTCTTTGATTAGTTCTGGGGCTTCTTCTAAGGAACCCCTCCAAAATGTGAGCCTTGCCACACAATTTACTGATCTCCAGTCAGCCATTTTCTTTGTTGTTTTCCTTTTTCTTTACTCATACTGTCTTTGTGTTTCTGGAACCAAACTAACAGGCAAAGAAGCCTGAGATAAGATTGGCTGCCAAGCCCAGGTACAGGCAGTGCCTGATGGCCCAGGATGGAAATGGAGGATCAGGTGACCCAGAAGAAACTGTATAAGTCCACACCTCAGGCCAAAGAAGCAGTCTGGTCACAGGAACTACAGCAAGCAGAACTTTGAAGGGAAGAGCCCAGGGGCCAAACCAGGGTTGTGAAGGACTGACTCAAAAGGACAGCCAGGGGGAAGAAAACTTAAGAAACCTTATTGGGAAAGAGATAAGCACTATGAATCTTTTGTTGTTGTTTATTAAGCACCACTACAGGGTGAAGCTAACCCAGTCAGGACATTCTGGTTGAGCCAGGACAGGTACCCATGTTGCTGGTTTTCATTTAATCTGGTGGACTAGGCTGCAGCTGTAAGGTGAGTGTGCAGAGGCCACTGAAAGGGGTGCCTAGGGACACCCCAAATCACAGGCATGGTTTTAAGAGGGTAGAAACTAGAGACTGGGGATAAGTATGGAGTCTATGACAAGCAAAGCCTGACAGAGATTGAGGGGCAGGGTTAGAGCACATGAAAGCAGAACCCATAATCCCAAGGCCTGCATAAGGGTCTGATGGGGCCTAGAACCCAAAGTCATGAGGATGTGACCAAAGCTGAGCCAGAAGTTTGTGGTGTGCTGGCACCAGTAGTTACCCTACACTTGGGTTCTAGGCATTGCTCCCAGAACTATTTTACATTTGACAGGCACTGGATAAAAAACTAAAATTACCCTGAGAGCAAAGAGTAGGAGATGGGACTTGCCCCACTCCTATTCTTGAGTAATACCCTCATTTATGAGCTATAATGTCATGCTCCCAATTGCTTGTTCACCTTCAGGGCTCATGACACTTGCCTAACTTGTCCCAGTGGCCCTGTTTCTTCAACACTCAGTCTTTTCTACAGTCCAACCATGGGTGGCCAGGGGGTCAAACTCATCTGTCCTGATTGTTGCTGAACCAGTCTGCAGGCTAGACCAGGACCAACCCCTTGTGGAGCACCTGTGGGGTTGGGTCCAGTACATGTGCCACGGGCAGCACACACTCTGTGCTGGACCTACATGCCACATGTAATACACACCAGCCCCAGGGCTTGTTGTGCATGTGGCACATAGGGTCCAGGGCTTGGGCTGCACACAGCACCTCAGACCAACCCTTTGCACTAAGTCTAGCCCCTGTACCACATGCAGCACATGGAGCCAGTACTGGTGCATGGGGTCAGCCCAGCAGACTACAGGCCATGTCACACAGGTCCACAGGCCAGATTTTTGATACCCCTGATTTAGGTCTTCTGCTAGGAGTTGGAAGATGTCAGTTTGAAGATCTCCAGCTAAGGAGGGTCTAGAGCTTTGGTATCCCACTTTTAAGAGTAGATGCACTAATGACTAGGCTATTATGCAAACTATAAGCACCAGAACCACACTTATGTGTGTAAGTGACAATGAGTGTTGTATATGGCATAGAATTAAATGCTGTCATTATGCATCAGGAATGGTCTTTGGATACCCAATGGATTAGCCCTTTCTGGGAACTTATATGGAGTTTGGGCACTTGCCCAGCTCTGATCTGAATTGCAAAAAAGGCTTAAGTAGTGTTGGGCTTGAGCTGGAATGTTTAGAAGCTTTCATTTAGATACTAAAGGACCTTTTCTGGCCACATTGAGATGCATAACAATTTATGCACCTACCATTTTTCTGCTTAAGTCTAGTTTGGGCACCTATTTGACAAATTTTGATCTGTTACTTATTCTTGCCTAGATTTAACTAACCCAGAATTCATAAAAACAGAGGCCCTGATGAAGCAAGTGTATTTCCCTCTCTTTCTTAGGCTTGCTATGGAAATTCACAGAGCATTAAAGAAGTTAGAGCTTCTTAGGAACTGGACAGCTCTAATCAAGCTGGACAACTCTACCGCTAGGTATCCTGACATAAGTACTCCAAACCAAATTGCCTGAAGATGTCTGTGGAAGAAGTTCACTGTAATTACCTACATATTCCGGGGAAAGGGAATGTGTGGTCTTTGAAAGAAACATCCTTGGGCAAGAGTCTTCTCCAGCTGTGTCACTCACTGAGAATGTGAGAGTAGAATCTTTGCCACTTATCAAGCTGACATTTCTTTTGTGATTCCCATGAAAAACTGTATTGAGAAATAAGTCACTCCAACTTTTTTTTAATGCATGCTCAGTCTCTGTGTCTTGGTTTTTCCCTTTCATACAGACTGTTTCATACAAGATGAGGGAAGAATTAGACATCATAATAGAAATACTGACATTATAAAGAAGAGGAGTAAATTAGCTGCCAAAACTAGTTTCAGAGTATTTTAAATGTTGAAAACCCTAGAAACAGGCTGAGAACATTCTTGGAACATAGACATTCCCATCAATTAATAAATCTTGGGACCAAACTCCAAAGACGGTGTTCCTTGCTTACATACACAACAGAGGAGAGGCTATAGAGCTATAGCAGATCTGAAATAACAAATGAAAAGTAGAAATGTAAAATTATATCCAGTCTCCAGTGAAACTTTTGTCATATGTCCAAGGCTAAATTGTGGGTGAAGTAAGTGGTGAGTGAAGGGCAACATGTAATGCACCAACACTGAACTGGATACTGGACTATAACTCAGTCTCATTGTCTGCTTTCCCTTCAAAGGAGGTATAAAGGAGGAAGAAATCTGAATAGGCCTCTTCTGCCAGCACATAGAGGCAGCAAGGCTGGCTAGTAAGTTTAAGGAAGCAGTGGGGCTAAGGCTCTGGCCCCACTGCATTCTGGAAGGACGGTGGCAAAATGATCAAACATATGCCTCTGCTTTATGATTTCTTCCTTTAATACAGAGTTATCTGGGGCAGAGGAGCAAGGGGCACTTCCTAGTGGTTGTGCATGAAAATGCTAGACAGAACCAAATCTTGTCCTAAACAGGAAGAAAACAAACAATAGGAAAGTGTCTGAGTTAGCCAGTTTCAGGGGTATAGGTCATAGCCATGTAAATCTAAGGACATAGGCAGACAAGATTCTTTGGGTAACTCATAGTTGGTCTAGTAAAATATATCGGATTTACCCAAGGAATTTTGCCTGAGTTAATCAGTGACTTTTTGATACTGTCCAGCTCAATTATAACATCATAATATCAAATATGAAGAAGTCATAATTTACAAGGGAGTTTTTGCTTGTTCAGTATTCTGTTAGAAGACGGCACAGATCAGAAAAGAATAAGATAAAAAGGGAAACATGCTTAATATATAATGCAGTTAGAAAAAGAAGATAATATGAAGTGTCATATCTCACTTACAGATAGAACCTGTAATCAGTACATCTTTCCAGCAAATATTTGCAGCTGAGAGTAGAAGCTAATGGTCAAGAAAGGGGAATAAAAACATGACACCAGTTCAAGGAATTTCCACCATTATCTGTGCCAAAAGCAACCACTCAATTATGTACTCTGTAAATAACATCCTAATTGGCCTATAAGTAACTGTGGAGCAGCAAAAACACTTCACAAAGGTTTAAAATAAAAAAATATATAATCAAACATGGTTGATTTTTTTTCAGTAAATACCTCATCAGAAAAATAAAAGTTAGCTAAAACCTTGTTTTCAACAGCTTACAACTTGAAGAGGGAAGTTTTGATTTTAAGTATGGGTTCTATCTAAAAGATACTTCAACAAATCCAATTTACTACTTCTGAACTGAGCTGTCCATGACAAATGACATTTCTCATGATGGCTAAATATTTTGCTTGATTGTTTTAGTCTACAGCCAGGGCTCTCAGCCCCCAAATACATGACATCCCAAACGAAATGGACAACAACAGAGGCAACTCTACTTCAGGTTCACAGCTATTAAGCTTGTGGCCATCATTACCATATTAAATTTGTTGGAAGACCTGGAATCTATGCCTCTTTCCACTTCCAAATGAGTGAGAATTTCTGCCTCTAAGACACTAGCTAACTGTGAGCCTTGCTGACAATACAGTACTAACGTACTTCTCATTCCCAAATTATTCTCTAGTATTTCCATTTGTTTTTCCAATATTGTTTATTAAAGAGCAGAGAATGCTGTAATAACCATTCTGATATAAAAAAAACTATTCCAAAAACTTTCCATCTGATGTAAATAATTCTTGTTGCTTAGCCTCATTCAAAGTTCATGCTAATTTCAAGAAAATCCCTTCCCCTTTTGAAGTACACTTTATATTTATAATATATCTCCATGCAGCACGTTAGGAAATGTTATTTTCACAGGGACACATGAGGTGAAGCAGAAGATTCGGCATCAAAAGCAAATCCTTCTTGTTGCAGATCCCAAACACAGATGATCATTAAAGGGTTCCTCCTGGTGAGACTTCTAAATATCTGTGGTCTTCAGTGGCATCATCTCTCAATGAATGTACACAGGAGCAATGTGGAAACAACCTAGCCTGTTTAATAAGGAAACAACATATGTCTTGTAACTGCACTGGCTTAGCTGTGATACTACTGAACCTCCAACAGAAGAATGGATGAGAAAATCTCCCAGATACCCTCTTGAGGGTACAAAGTATCTTGATAGAGCAGCACCAGTCTTCATGACCACATTACCATTACTTGATCATGGCTGCAGGGTATATTCTGTTTAAGAAAGAGGGTTTACTTAACACTAACTAGAGTTCTTTGAGATGTACTATCCGTGTGAACATTGATACTGTGAATACATATGTATGTCAAGCACTCAAACTTGAAGATTTTTTTTGGCCTCTGCACTAGCTGTACAGGGACTGAACTGCCCTGCTTCTCCTTAAGTCCTCCATAAAGGGTGGTGCTAACTTCTTGCTTCTCACTTTCCTCTCACCTGCAGAATCCTTTGGTGTTAGGAGCACCAAGAAAGAGCTCCACTTCTTTGACAGAGAGATTCTCTACTACCATACTCTGCACCTTTAGGAATCCAAACGTGTAGTCAAAAGAAACATGTCACAACCACATCTGCAGCTGTGGAACTGAAAGTGAAATCTGTTGAATCTACAGTGTCTTGTACGGTTTCTTTCTGAGCACCAGTTGATGCTCAAAAGGAAGACCTGTAAATGCATCCCTCAGTTCCAGGGCTAGCGTTTTAGTAAGCGCCATGCAGCGTTTGTAAATCTGAAGAAAGTCCTATCTTGTTAGCAGGGCTTGGTAGCTGGCCATCTTAAATTGTAGATACATAGAGGAATACTACCTCCTCCACAGTACCTCCAGCCTTTTGGGCTTTTGGTCTCTTGGAGTCTTGTTGATTTTGCTTTGCCTTATTAGCTATACCAATAACAGAGGAGAGTGTAAGTCAGATATAAAATGACTTGGCATCTCTAAGGAGAACCTGATACAAAGTCATTTTGTATCTAACCTACAACCTCCTCTCTTGCTGATATAGCTAATGAGGCAAAGTAGATCAGCATCTCTAAGGGAAACTTGATACTGTCGTCTATCTTCCACATGGTTAGGGTACAGGTAGCAGGTGTTTGCAAGATGATCTTTGCTGAGTCCATATGATGTCATTAATAGGGAGGGCCACTTTGCTGAGGAACAGACTTCTGTGACTTATCCATCAGTGTACATGAGAGATCTAAATAGGATTCCATTCCTAGGGGATTGGCAGTGGTTGGCCTACCTACCTTGGAGGTATCAGAAACCTCTAAAATCCATCATCTGAGGTGCTAAAATGGGAAAAAGAAGACAGTTGTGCAGGGGCCACCTGCAAAGCTGAAGCAGAGAAGCAGGAGATTAGCTAATGGCTTATCCCAAGAGTCACTCTCTGAGTGCAAGGTTCAGGGCCAGAAAGGCTACACTGGAGTGGTAGGGAAGGAATCATGAAGCTACTAGATGAGGAAGAGGGAGCTTATGGAGCAAGAGGTCTTTTTAGTAGCAGAAGTGATGGCCTGCCTATGCCCTGTGAGGAACTTTACCGCAAGACAAACTCAGAGCCTGGTCTCATAAACCTTTCTATCTGAGAAAGTGAAAGATTTTCAAACAGAATGTAAATTGAGGACATGGTGGGAGATGTAGAAGTGGATGGCAAATTGGGCAGCAGTGGCCATGAGATGATGAGTTCAGGATCCTGATAAAAGGAAGAAAGGAAAGCAGCAGAGTAAGGACCCTGGACTTCAGAAAAGCAAACTTGGACTCTCTCAGGAAACTGATGGGCAGGATCCCCTGGGAGGCCAGTTTGGGGGAAAGGAGTCCAGGACCTGGTTGTATTTTAAATAAACCTTAATGAGGGCATAGGAACAAACCATCCTGATGTGCAGGAAGAATAGTAAATGTGGCAAGTGACAAGCTTGTCTTAGCAGAGAACTCTTCAGTGATCTTAAACACAAAAAGGAAGCTTGCAAGGAGTGAAAACTTGATCAAACAACTTGGGAGGTATATAAGAACATTGCTTGGGCATAAAGGGATGAAGTCAGAAAGGCCAAAGTGCAACTGGAATTGCAGCTAGCAAGGGATGTGAAGGGTAACAAGAAGGGTTTCTACAAGTACGTTACCAACAAGAGGAAGGTCAGGGAAAGTGTGGGTCCCTTACTGAATGTGGGAGGCAACCTAGTAACAGATGAAGAAAAGGCTGAAATACTTAGTCTTCATGACTTTTTCAACGTAGTCTTCACAGACAAGTTCAGCTCCCAGACTAATGCACCTGGCAGCACACTTTGGGGAAGAGGTCAGCAGCCCTCAGTGGCAAAAGAACATATTTAGGAACTGTTTAGGAAAGTTGGATGTATACAAGACCACGAGTCCAGATGCAATGCATCCAAGGGTGCTATGAGAGTTGGCTGATGTGACTGCAGAGCCACTGGCCATTATCTTTGAAAACTCATGGCAATTGGGGTAGGTCCTGGACTATTGGAAAAGGGCAAAGATAATGGCCAAGATAGTGCCCATCTTTAAGAAAGAGAAGAAGGAAGATCTGGGGAACTACAGACCAGTCAGCATCACCTCAGTCCCTGGAAAAATCACGGAGCAGGTTCTCAAAGAATCTATTCCTAAGCACTTGGAGGAGGAGGTGATTCAGAACAGTTAGCATGGACTCAGCAGGACAAGTCATGCCTGACTAACCTGATTGCCTTCTATAATGAGATAACTAGTTCTGTGGTTGTGGGGAAAGCATTGGCCATAATATACCTTGACTTTAGCAAGGCTTTTGATACTGTCTTCCACAGCATTCTTTCAAGCAAACTGAGGAAGTATGGGTTGGAAGAGTGGACTGTAAGCTGGAGAGAAAGCTGGCTGGATTGTTTCATAACATCTTAGTGTCATCTGCAAATTTGAACAAGGTGCTTTCCACCTCCTCATCCAAGTTGTTGATGAAGATGTTAAACAGTGCAGGACCAAGCCCTGGGGGACCCCACTGCCCACCTCTGGCTCATTGGATAGTAATTGACGGCTCAATGTTTAACTGGCAGCTGGTATCAAATGGAGTGTCCCAGGGGTCGGTCCTGGGGCTGGTTTTGTTCAGGATCTTCATTAACGATCTGGAAGATGGGATGGAGTGCACTCTCAGCAAGTTTGTGGATGACACCAAGCTGGGGATGTAGTAGATACACTGGAGGGTAGGTCTAGGATTCAGAGTGACCTAGAAAAATTGGAGGATTGGGCCAAAAGAAATCTCATGGGGTTCAATAAGGACAAGTGCAAAGTCCTGCACTTAGGATGGAAGAATCCCATGTATTGCCACAGGCTGGGGCTGACTGGCTGGGCAGCAGCTCTGTAGAAAAGGACCTGGGGGGTTCCAGTGGACAATAAGATGGATATGAGTTACCAGGGTGCCCTTGTTGCCAAGAAGGCTAACGGTATACTGGGCTGCATTAGCAGAAGCATTGCCAGCAGATCGAGTGAAGTTATTATTCCACACTTCTTCCCTGGTGAGGTCACATCTGGAGTACTGTGTCCAGTTTTGGGCCCTCCACTATAGAAAGGATGTGAACAAGTAGGAGAGAATCCAGTGGAGGGAAATGGAAATGGAAATGGTTTGGGGGCTGAGGCACAGGTCTTATGAGGAGAGGCTGAGGGAACTGAGTTTATTTAGTTTGGAGAAGAGAAGACTGAGCGGGGATTTAATAGTAGCCTTTAACTAACCAAAGGGTGGTTCCAAAGAGGATGGAGCTAGACTGGTCTCAGAGGTGACAGATGACAGAACAAGGAGCAATGGCCTCAAGTTGCAGCAAGGGAGGTTTAGGTTAGGTATTAGGAAAAAAACTTTCTACTAGGAGGCTGGTGAAGCACTGCAACAAATTACCTAAGGAGGTGGTGGAATCTTCATCCTTGAAGGTTTTTAAGGCCTGGATAGACAAAGCTGTGGCTAGAATGATCTAGTTGGGGCTGGTCCTGCTTTGAGCAGGGGGTTGGACTAGATGACCTCTTGGGGTCCCCTCCAGCCTTGCCTTTCTATGATTCTGTGACATGGCTGTGTAAGGGCTGCAGCCTATATGCAGCCTGAACAGACCAGAGTACAGTCTGTCTCCAGGCCACAAAGGTTCAGAAGAACTGAGAAACTGGAAGTACACACCACCTTAATGCCCTAAGCACAGGCCCAAAGGAGAAGCAGACATGTGTTCACTGTCTGGGTACTGCTGAAATAAAAAAGAAGTCTCTGAGCTCACGTGCTTGAGGCACATTTTTGCCCACAAATGGAGTTCTTGTCCACACATGGACAAGCACCCAAAAGAGAAGAAAAATCCTTCCACATCCATGTTTGAGAAAAGTGCCCAAGGAACTTATCTGCTGTAAGGAAAAGCAAGAGGCATGTTTGTCTGCTTAGAGAAGAAAAGAGTATTTTTGTGATCAAGACAGACTGTAAAACAGTACATGTAATTCACAGTTTTATAAAAGGTTGTGATTAAATCAGAACTCACTTGTGTTCTGGAAGTCTTTAATAATAGAGGTCAGAACATTTTGAATTATATCACATTTAATTATTTCTGCTTCTATACAATTTTATGGATTAATGACACTTAAGTAAGCACTGACAGGAGAGAATAAAAGGTCTTTGAAATGCCTGGAAGGACTCTAGTATAGGAAGTTCCAGGCTCTGGATTATGATGATTCCACCCTGCTCTGTCAATCTTCTTGTTTCTATCCCTATCCTGAATGCATGCAAGCGTAAGGCGATTGATTTATCTCCTGTGCTCTGCCCAGTCAAGGTGAAGGCAGTGATAAATCTCATGCTAAATCATCTGCAATGAAATATCTGGGCATTTTTAAATGTGAAAATTGGTTAACCTCCACAGAAAGGCTAAATGATGTCACACTGTTTGCTTTCAGTTGTCTGCAGGTTTCTCACTGCAGAAGAACAGCATGTATTTAGAGCCTTAGTCTCATTTCTCCCTTTTTTGTGGCAGGGCTTGCAGTTTGCTGTCAACTTTAAGGGGTTCCCCATGCATAATATACAATCAAATTTGTATTTTGCTGACTTAAATACTCAAAGCTTCTTCCTCTCTTGCCTTTACTGTTCAAAGAGGAATTCTGCAACATGATGCAATTTCAGTCAGTAATTGAAAAGGCACATAACCATGATCACATACAACTGAACTTTTATGCAATATTTATCAAATATTGAAGGGAAGGTACATGGAGTATGAAGTACTTGCCTGTTTGTATCACATCTTGCTTGTCATTTGTAATTTGTTCTACTGAATCTAGAATACCCCCTTAAGAACAGGCAGAATGCCATTCCCTTAGAATGGTATGAGCAGAAGCTGCCAAGAGGCAACATATGAAAATCAAGGATGTTCAGTGACAGCAGCATACCAAGCTGGGAATGTCAAAGCAGCTGTGAGGCCTGATCTACCCTTCCTATTTTTAATGGGATGTGTCATTGGACTTGGCTTCATTTTAAAAACAAAAAAAAATACTTCTGAAGATGTATAAAGTAGTTTCTACAACTCTGTTGAATTAAGATTGGCATCAGGTAACAGTGGCACTGTGAAAAACGTTCCTCTCTCTTTTAGTTTCTTGATTAATGAACATACAAACAGGATGCAGGGACTCCTGTTTTCCATTATTTTTTCATAAATTGGATTATTCTTGCCATCCACCCAGGGCAAAAAAAAAGAAATCCTGTTCTGTATCTTTGGGCAGAAAGGCCACGTATTTTGCTTAATTACTTGCCTTTATATTATACCTGTGTATCGAGATATCAACACATCAGACATGGACTCTTGGGAATTGAAATAAATTATCTTCCAACTCAAAAGGAACTGATGTGAAATCTTTGCTTCCAGCATGATCCATCTCCCCATTACTGTAGTGGAATCCTGAGCTGGAGAATCAATGTTTCCTGGGAAAACATCAACTACCATGTGTAACTAGGTTTGGTTTATGTAGATTTGCTTTTGTTAAATTGGCAGTTTTAGAATTCAGATTAAAGATAAAGCAAATGATTTTTTTATGGCATAATAAAAAATAGTTTTAGAAATATTTGAGCCTAGAGAGATTGAAGAGGTGGATACGAGTTGTGAAAAGAGCAATCCTGCCAGATATTGAGTACTCTCAACTCCCATAAATGTCTGTAGATAGTAAGGAGTCTAAGCCCCCTTCAGAAGGCACTAAGCCCCTCACCTGATTATTTCAGGACAGCTGTCATACTTTGCCTTCACCCAGGGATCTGAAGGTAGTTACTGTATAGGTCCTTCTGTTTGGAAAAGTTCTTTCAGTTTGGAAAAAGTTTTATCCTACTCATAAACACAATTTTAAACTGGCTTTGTATATATCAAAATCCCTTAGCACCATGATGTACTTTAAATGAATCTATTTGAGGAAAGTGAAAAATGAAGTGTGCTGTGCCACATTCTGCTGTGCCGCATTCTGGGCTGAACTATATTTTAACTAGGATTTCAAAGTGAACTTGTGCAGTAATCCTGGTTATGGAAACATAATATTTGGAGCTATGTACTGACCTCCTGTATCCCTCTAAAACATACATTTGCATGAAATGACCTCTTGTTAGGTCAGCTGTCTGCTATAAAACCAGAGACATCCAAATGGAAAACAGTAATAGATGGACTAAACGTAATAGATGACTTCTAATTATTTGATTAAATTTTAATTAAGTACAATGCTATATTAACATTTTAAATGAGTGATTTTAGAAATGTTTCTAGCTTTATCTCAACAAATCTCTTCATATAAACATTAAGAATTATTGCATTATAAAAAGATATGTCATATAGTTCTCTTAAGGTCATTTATATAAACTATTTATATGCTACAGTATTGGAAAAACATGTAGCTTGGTAAACTAATAAACATCCCTGAGCATTGCATTGCATTTACATTGCACAAAATAATTAAAATTAAGTTTTTTGCATGAAATGATTAGACCAGTTTGACTCTATTTACAATTGTACATAGCAAGTGACTGGAATAATACAATATTGTGGATAAAAATAAGCTAAAATCAACAAGACCTCATTACCTTTTGGCTGATACAACATTATATACTGATTTCTATACACTCAGAAGTTTAAAAAATGCTATCCCTTTTGTATCTAATCCAGATAGGTGGTGAGCACTCAGGACTGGCACTGATTCTGTGAGAAATTTGGAGTTGCATGTGTTGAAGACCTCTTAGGATCACATCCAGATCTATCTGTTATTGAGGGCTCAGTCAAATTCTTTGTATAGTCCAGAATCAAGCTTTTTAAGGAATCAATGGTTCTGTGTGTGATTGTGCACAGGATCAGACTTTTTAAATGTGATAATGCAACATGCAGATTTCCCTCAAAGAGCTACTGAACATCTGCAATTCTTATTGAAAGTACTCAGGACTTCTTAGGAGGGGTCAACACTTTCCAGTATAGGGCCTTCTCTGCATCTATGGTCCTCATTATGCAAGCAATTTTGAGAGTTGGACTTACTAAGTTTTAACATTTTACTTTCAGGGATTTGTTCTTTAGCATATCCTAGCAATACCACAACAAACCTGAGAAAGGAAACATACACTACTCACTCACATACCATATGCACCCTTTCCCCCTAAAATCAGTCCAGTAAAATTAGGTTGTATAGTTTAATTTTTCTGCATTGGACTAGAAGCGAGCATTCACTGTGACTCATTGCCGACTGCAGCTTCTCCGTGGGGCTGCCAACAGCAGGGGTGGGGTCTGGAATTAAGCGTCTCACAGCCATTAGTAACACAGTAGTTTTTGGCTGAAGAGCCACTGAGCTGGCTGTGTGTGAATGAGCTGCAGCATTCAGTAGAGTGAGAAAGAATAAGTCCTCTTGGATACACAGGGACCTTATATATGTAGTCAGCATTAAGTCGCTAAAATGTTCCTGGTTTAATTTTTCTTTCTTAGTTTAAGATGACGAAATAAGTCATGTGGATATGATTTACCATGTAAGGGCTTATAATGTTGTAAATAGTAAAAAGCACTAGAGGCACATTGGAACAATTTTACCCTCATGCCCTTTCAGTCCTACCTTACTGCCAGGCGGCGCTTTAGGACAAGAAACGCCAGCCACAGCACTTCTGCCACTCTCTTCTCCTGTGTGTAAATTGCACAGGGTGCTCAGGGGGAGGGGGCACGGGGGGCTGAGGCACAAAATCTTGCAGCCTGAGGGAAGGTGCATTGCATGGTTTACTTTATCCTTCATGTAAATGGGGTTTAATTGCTGTGAATGAAGTTGTTAGGTATCCGATAGCATCCTGTGGCATCAAGGCAATTTTTGAGGGGGCAGGGGAGAAACCTCCTCACTCCTCCTTGCCCCTCAGCTGCCTTTTTCCACTTCCCCCTGCATACAGGAGGGCTACCCATATTTCAGGACTGGAATGACTGCATGGTGATTTTACAATACAAATTCTTATGCTCTTAACTTCTCTCTCCCTCCTATTTCTAGTTCCCAAATGTTATGCTTTATATTATGCTACTACTGTCAGATACAGCAGGCAGAAGAGAAGAACACAAGCTTGGGAAAGTTTGGGAAAGCACCTGAAACCAGTTTCATCTCCAGAAAAAAAGGATGGCAATGTCACTTCCAGGTGCTGATTCGAAACTCTTAATATCATTTTAGACTCCAAAACAAGCCTATGGGAAATCACTATTAGCCTCTCTCTGCCTTGCTGTAGACAAGTCCTTGTATTATGTGAATACATGAGCAACTAAGCTTGCATTTTAAATAATCCCTTCATAATTTAAAAGTTAATATTTCCATTTCATATATGACTTTGCCAGTATTTACTAATGAATATCTTTTTTGTCTCTTTTTGCCCTGTTTTCAGCCTTCCCTCCTGCTGATGCTACATCTGCAGTGCAGAGTGCAAGATTTAAAAATGCTAAAAACTTACAAATGGTCAAGCTATTCCAAGCAGCTACTTACTGAAATATGCTTCATTAGCTCATTTCAAGGATCATGCACATAATGTTCCTTTTTCTTTGTTTGTCTTTTCACGTAGCCCAGGCAATTATCCCAAGTAATTATGCTTTCCCCATGGCTGTTGGCTCCCTCTCAGCAACCCTGGTTGGTGGTGGCCTGCATGCCTCCCCTCACTCTTGCTATAATGCACCTTTCTTAAGAACACCCATTCTAGCCTGTTCCCTAGGGTGCTTTCCCCATGGCCGGGAGCTCCCTCTAAGCACTTGTGGTTGGTGTTGGCCTAAGTCCCCTCTCCTCTCACTACTGCTACAGTGCAGCTTTTCCAACAACTCCCTCTCTTCCTCCCTCCCTCTTGCCTATGCTTCACCACTTAGACCAACAGCATCCCAGCTTCCACGTGCACACATACACACGCGCACATGCGCACACACACACAGAGCACCCTTTTTCTTTGTTTGTCTTTGTTCACGTAACCTGAATATTTGTACCTTGCTTGTGTACTATCCAGCCACATACACTCCCACCCACCCTCCCTCTCTCCCTGAGTCTTTCATGTGGCATGGTGGCTTTTTAAATAGAACCCACTCTTTTTTTTTTGCAAAAGTCTTGATATAAACAGCCAATCTTGTTGATTTTTGAAAACTATTGGTGCTCAGGTGAAGTACCTGAAGATTGGAAGAAGGCCAATGTGGTGCCCATCTTCAAGAAAGGGAAGAAAGTAGATCAAGGGAACTACAGGCCAATCAGCCTGATCTCTATCCCTGCTAAGAGTCTGGAAAAAATCATCAAAGAGTCCATTCTTGACAACCTGCTATATCACAGTCCAGTGGGTAGAGAATTGGCTCCAAGGCCACACTCGAAGAGTGGTGGTCGACTGAAGTGAATCATCATGGTGCTCTGTGACCAGTGGTGTCCCCCAAGGCTCTGTCCTTGGACCTGTTCTCTTCAACGTCTTTATCAATGACGTGGATACAAGTGTCAGAAGTAAACTAGTCAAGTTTGCCAATGACACCAAACTTTGGGGTAGAGTACCCACACCGGAGGATAGGCTAGAGATCCAGGCTGACTTGGATAGGCTGAAAAAGTGATCAGATACAAACCTGATAACTTTTAATATCAACAAATTTAAGGTACTCCACCTTGGGAAAAAAACCTGCAGCACGCTTATAGGCTAGGTAGTGCTACGCTCACTAGCACCAAGGCCGAAAGGGACTTGGGGTTCATGACTGACCACAAGATGAACATAAGCCACCAATGCAATGTTGCAGCTGGTAAAGTAAACCAAACTCTGGCTTGCATCCATAGATGCTTCTCAAGTCAATCTCAGGATGTCATCCTCTCGTTGTACTTGGCCTTGATGAGGCCGCAGCTGGAGTACTGCATCCAATTCTGAGCTCCACAATTCAGGAAGGATGTGGAGAAGCTTGAGAGAGTCCAGAGGAGAGCCATGCGGTGATCAGGGGGCAGGAGAATAGGCCTTCTGAAGAGAGGCTGAGCCATGGGACTCTTCAGCCTGGAAAGCACAGGCTCAGGGGGGACCTGGTGGCAGCCTATATCAGGGGGATGCATCAGGATCTGGGAGAACTTCTGTTCACCAGAGCGCCCCAAGGGATGGTAAGGACCAATGGTCATAAAATCCTTCAAGACCATTTTAGGCTGGACATAAGGAAAAAACTTTACTGTCCAAGCCTGCAAGGCCTGGAATAGGCTCCCTCCAGAGGTGGTGCAAGCACCTACTCTGGACTCCTTTAAGAAGTGTTTGGACGCTTATCTTGCTAGGATCCTTTGACCCAAGCTGACTTCCTGCCCTTGGGGCCGGACTCCTGCCCTTGGGGCTGGACTTGATGATCTCCTGAGGTCCCTTCCAGCCCTAGTGTCTATGAAATCTAAGTTCAAGCTGGGCAGCTTGTTGGCTGTGGTAAAATTCCGCCCTGCTGGGGCTTCCCGGTCAAAATAGTCTTTCCACACACCTTCAGTACCCCATGGCTGTGTCTTCTCAGGGCAAATACTCTTTCTACATACCTTTCCTAATGTTTGGGGGGCTTCTGGGGCAAAATAGTCCTTCCACATACCTTTCCCCATGGCTGGGAAATAGTCTTTCTCCCCACCTTCCCCCACAGCCAGGGGGCTTCTGGGGCAAAATAGTCTTTCCCCCACCTTCCGTGCCCCACAGCTAGGGGCTTCAGTCTTTAGCATTACAACCTTTATGATTTAATTTTTCATTGTGTCTAGCACACTTTCTGCTGTAATCAAAATATTACTTATGTCTTCCTCCTGCAAAATCGCACACACAAAAAAGTTTTTCAACCAGTTTTTCATTACCAAGGGCATCTCAGCTTTCCCACTCCATGGTGGGCTTTTCAATACAACCAAGCACCCACACACCCATCTACACATACTCAGCCAGCCCTGTTGATGTAGGAGTTCAAGCTGGGCAGCTTGTTCTGACTCAACTTCTCCAGATCATAGTATATTAAAATTCCTGGAAGCAGTTGGCAGTTGTCAAGCTCTTGTCCTGCCTCTTGCCTCCTGGCTGGGGCTCTTGGGCAAAAAAAACTCTTTTGGGCTTTTTGTGATATAATGTATCACAACTTAGTGATATATTTGTGAGATATATCTATATCTATATATATATAGATATATATCTATATATATAAACAGCTTTGTGATATAATATTATTCTATTCACAAATAAAGAAGTTTTTCAACCAGCTTTACCACTCGAATACCAACAGCTGCTTCCCCCATGGCTGGGGGCTCTCTCTTAGCACCCCTGGTTGGTGCTGGCCTACATGTCCTCCCCTCTTGGACAGGCCCTCCTAGACTCTTTTCCTTGTTGCTTCCCCCATGTATGTAAAAAACATAATTGTCAATGCTTGGACTTATAAAAATGCAATGCAAAAATGTAGATGTAAAAATGTAACTTATTTATGGTTTATCTAAAGCCTCAATCGATACAGTATTACATACATTTGTATGTAAAACAGAAAGAATCCCGTGTCTTCTCTGATTTGTATTGTGTCAAACTGTGAGGAATTTTTGCAGTGGTTGGGCAGTGGTTGTTTTTGAGGATCATCAAGATTCTTTTGTTACCAAGGATCCCCTTGCCCAGGAAAGCTGCCCCCAAAGCGGAGTTGGGAGGCACTGATCAGCCTAGTCCAACTCTCCCTCCCCCCTGTGATCAACACAAATGACCAGCATGACCTAACACCCGCATTGAGGTGAAGAAAGAAATAACTGCCCAGGCGCAATGAATTCCCCCTCTCCCCCACCAATCACCACATACACAGTGGCCAGAATTGAGAGGCAGCACTGTGGGGGAAGAGGGTGGTGGTTACCAGGCTATTGTCAGATCAATTAGTCTGTTTGCATGTGAATCCTGTTACAGTTTTCAGTCATGTTCCTAAACCAGTTTTAGACCTGCTTGTCTTCTCAAGTCACCTGCCACCACAAACCCATTCTCTCTGCCACCCACCCAACACCCCGCTTCCCCTCTATCCTGCATCCCACACAGAGACCTTCCTGATACCCCAGTTACAAGATAACTTTTTATAAGATGGACTTTATTCAATGAGGAATTAATATGAAATGGAACATTATTGGTAAAAAGGATCAATTTACACAATTACAGAGCACATTCCCCCCACAAAGCAGCACCTATGTGTGCCTCCAGACAAATTCTGGTCACAGAACCCCTCCTGCTATTTGCCTGTATCTCTAGCCCCCTACGCTCAACTGCTTCTCTACTAGTGAAGGCCGCGGCTTTTATCAATTCTCTTAACTAATCTCTCCAAGTGTCACTGAAGACCTTGCCCCTGGCTTCATCGACATTATGCAGGACATGTGCTGCCACTACGTAAGTCGTAATGTTATCAGCATCAACTTCTAGCCTGTAGTTTAGTGATCTCCAATGGGATTTCAAGCACCCAAATGCACACTCTACACTCATGCAGCACTGGCTTAGCTGTTTGTTGAACAGCAATTTCTGTGGGTCACTCACATTCAGTGTATCATTCTGTGTATCATCTGCTCTGCCAGACATTTTATTGGCCATGGAGGGGAGCAGAAAAGTCAAATTTTGGAAGATGTGATGGATCCTTCGCAAGGATGGGGACCGAACTGGACTTAAGCAGAAGTTGAGGCACTGATTGACATTTGGAGTGAAGGGAGTGTCATGACACAACTGGGAAGCCGCAGAAATAAACCTGTTTATGTCTCTATTTCTGAACAATTAGAGTAACTTGGCATCAAACGCAACTGGAAACAGTGTCGCAGTAAAATGAAGGCCTTGAAGTGTGCCTTCCATTGCATAAAGGACAATAATTCTTGGTTTGGTGCCTCACATAGAATGATTCCATTTTATGGCAAGCTGTCTATCATCCTTAAAAGAGATGCTTCAGAGGCTTGTGTGACCAAGTTTGGGACAAGAGGTATGCATCATGAGGAATCAGAAACTCCCCAGCACCAAAGTACTTGTCAAGTCACAGCTACTTTGCAAGTTCCACGCAGTCAGTCTCGTCCTCAAGAATAGAATCAGTCACAGACCAACGACCTCACTTGGGACTGCTCAAAAGACCTCTTTGGCATGCAGCCAGAAAGGAGTTCCCCCTCTGTTCTAGTGAACCCACTTTGGTACCAGAAACCCAGAAGGCTCAACAGATGCTTGAAAGAAATAGCTCTCCTGTTCATGATGAGGAAGAGGACTCCGACTCAACCGTCATTGTGTTGCAGGACTTGTCAGGTTCCAAAGGGAGTACTGTGTCAGGGAGGCAATGGCAGTCCTAAGATGGAGACTCCACTGTCCTCATGAAGGGTGACTTGTAAGTAACTGTACTGGTATTAATAGTGTTCTGGATTTTTGGTTTTACAGATTTACACTCATATAAATTCGGGGTGGGGGCACAGAGGGAAAACCTGGTGCCACTCCCTGTGGTAGACTCTACACCTGGGCACTCGGCATGTGCCTGCAGGGCTATAGTCACTTCCAGGGGGAGCAGAGCTCCAGACTCTCACCTGTAGTGGGTCCACTGTAGCAGAGACTGGGTGCTGCAGCCATCTGTGGAGGTAGCTGATTTTTAGTGTGGGGTGGATGCGTGGCTGGGGGGCAAGTATCTTGCTTCAACACGCATCCTGGGAAGCGGAGTGCATGCTGTGGTGTTGGGACAAATATTTGGAGGGTACAGTCTTAAGAAGATGGTTGAGTGAGAGACAGAAGGCTGCCAGTGGTAATTCTTGAAGTGGCAGTCCTGTTAAAATAATTTCAGGATGACTCACTGTTCTTTACAAACCTTCAAGAACTGATGAGAGCTTTCTTTTTGTCTATGGACAGGTGTTTCTTCATTTTCAACTTCAAGAGCAGCTGATAACTCTGAACATCAATGTAATTATTGAAAAAATCAATGAGAAGCTAAGGAAAGTATTCTTCATCTACTGACAGAGGTATCTGAAAACATGGCTACGTCCAGTGCAGAAACAACATCCGAATTGAAAGATGCGTTTGATGTGTTAAAGCAAAGTGAGCAAGCCAATTTGGAGGTTATAAAATGCGCTAGTAATGACACAGTGCAATGTTTTAAGAAATTAAATCAGAAGGTTGATTTCATTTTGAGGGGAGTTTAAAGGTTCAGACAGGAATTTGAAAGAGAGTTTCATGAATTCCAATGTACTGGGAGCAGCATTGAGAGTAGCCCACCTAAAAAACCTCTCCAATCTCTTGCAAAGCAAAGCCTTGCTTTGTGTAGCCACAAGAGGAGAGACCCAAGGTGCTTCAGGGATGATGATGATGATGAGGAGGAGGGGGATGCTGACCCAGGAAGGGTGCAGGAGTGGGGCATCGCGTAGGGGAGCAGGTTCTCATGACCAGAGTTTTCTATGACCCCCTGGGATTGGTGTGCTTCTCTCTCATGTACTGTCAACCTAGTGTTCGTAAAGCAGATTGCACTTCAATATACCAGGGGCTGTGTGGGGCAGCGTGACCCAGGTTAGGTTCACAATTTATATCTCTCTTTTCTCTCTACCTACTTTAGGAATTTTTTTGAAATCTCTAATAGAAATCAAAGTATCGCAGAACAAGAGGCTGGGTGAAAATCTTTTGTGATACTGGGTGGGGTGATACAGGGAGGCATTCGATAATATGAGTCCCAAAGCTGGTTTCAGCCAGCTTGGGGCCAGCATCACCAAGGGTAGTATATTGTGGCTGAGGGTACCTATCAAGTAGATTACCAACCATTAGGCCTTTACAAAGTCACTAGGGAAAACACCCTACATAAGGTAGCATAAATTAGGTACAGGGCACAGCAGAAAGACAGACAGCTGCAAGATGCCTTTGCACTGCCCAGTGTGCCAACCTTCTCATCAGGCATGGGTAGCCACTTGAGGTACTTCCCTACCCACTCCATAGCCAATATGGATAATCCCCACCTTACCCCCCCAAATTGTAGTGCACACTACTGTGTACATGCTGTGGTACAACCACTTTCCCAGCATAGGACCAGTGGGAATGCTGCAGACACCTGTACTTCAGAGTAACGTGATGATGGAGGGAGAAGAAAATTCTTCTTTCTTTCTTTCAAGATGTCCACTGACAGGTGAAGCCCTTCTGAGTTCCTGCAGCTTAAGTGCCTTCTGTGTGTTTCCCCCTCACTCCCTGCCCGCCCCCGTTCCCCACTCCTTTCCCCACCCCCCCAAACCTTGCTCTCCCCAGCCAGTGCTTCGGGACCCCCTCCCTGCTCCTTTCCCCTGCTTCCTGAGCGTTTTTTCCCCTGGGCTCTGGCAGCCTTGTTTGCCTCTGCCCCTTCCACATCCCAACCTGAGTTCTCCCTGTGATTCCTGCTGCCTCCCTCCTCCAGAGCCCCTTACCTTGGTCCCTGCCATCTCCTCCTACCTTATGTATGAACTTAGCGCCATCTAATGAACAAGTGCTCATGGCCCAGACAAAGAGTCTTCCTTATATGGAAGTGAAAACAAACAAACAATTTAATTGGCCATAAACATGCCACTGAGGACATAAAAGGGCAACAAACTTCTGCCCAAGCAGCAGCAGCAGCAATAGCAATAGCACAAAGAGGTTTTTTTAAGTAACAAGCCAGTTACTTATGTACCTCAGTTCAGCTGCACAAGGGCCCCCGTACGACTTATAGCGCTCCGCGACCCGCCACGACCCTCATCCTTCTGAAACCACTCTCCTCCGATTACATCTTCCTAACAACTCTCCCACCTTGTAACCATCATAAATTTAATAAATGTAACCTGCTTCACTACACAGCAGAGCTCTGAGTAAGTAACTGCAACCATTACGCTTAATTTACCGTCAGCTGGGTGTGCGGGTAACGAAGCTGAACGGTGCATGACCTTGCGCCTAGCTGCTTCACTAAAAAAAGAAAAAAAAATCCCAGTCAGGCACGACACCTTAGGGCTTGCCTTCAGACTCTGCAGGGTTGCTCTGCCCCCCCTCAGGCCGATTTTGGGGCTGTTTCAGTCCCCTCCCAGGCACAGTCCCCAGTGTCAGTCTGAGGGCCCCCCAGGTGGGAGAGTTAACTCTGTCCTGCCTGGGATGGCTGCCAGCAGTCAGAGCACTTGGCATGGGGATGTCTCTGCAGATCTTCCTCTCAGCCATGGCCTGTGGGAGCATGCCTTTCTCCACGTCAGGGTGGAGGACTGTACTGGAGCTCTGGCAGATCTGCTGGGACACCGGAGTGTCTGGTATGCCTCCTGGGTCAATTTGGTGCCCATCATATATTTGAGCTCTCCCAACCTTGTGAGGGAGGTGTGTGTGGCGGGGCTGGAAATCTCAGGGATCCACCACTTGGTTACATCCCTGGAGACCCTGGCAGTGCAGCTGATGGCATCCAACGTCCCCCCGCACCTGCCAGACTGGGACCTCACCCAAGCACTCAAGTGCTATGGTGTCCACACCAGCCCCTGGCACAGGCTGACCATGGGGAGCAGGGACCCCGAGCTCAGACACACCCTATCCTTTTGGAGGCAGGCATTCATGCTCCTCACAGATGGCACCCAGAAACTGCCTCTCTCCATGACCTTTGTGTTGGATGGGAGGTCCTATGTGGTGTATTTCTCCCAGGGCGGGAATTTATGCCGCCGCTGTGGCGGCAGCTCCCACCTAGCTGCCCAGTGCCCATTAGGGCAGTCAGCCGGGGCACTGGCTGCTGCACCCACACAGGAGGATGGTGCATCCACCTCTGGTGTTGGACTCTCATCAAAGGGTGGGGTTGGGGGATCTGCCGAGCCTCCTTCCACCCCTGCTCCATCTGAGGGGCTCAACCCCTCCGGCATTGGTGTACCACCCAGGAGTGGGCCTGGGACATCCTCCTAGGTTTCTCCCTCCCCTGTCATGGCTGATGCCCCGTGTGGTGGAGGGGCTGGGAAGTCGTTCCAGTTCCAGTCTCTTCTTGTCCCAGTTCCACCCAGGGTGGCTAGCATATAAGGCACTTGGGCCCCGTTGGGTGGAGCACCCTCCACCACCCCTCTACCTCCCTCCACCCCTGCCTCAGCCAAGGTGGTGGACCCAGAGGTGACCCCCAAGCAGCCTGGCCCGCCAGCTACGGGGGAGGTGCTGGCTACTTCCAAAAGAACCAAGAGCAAGAGGCAAAAAGTGGCATCTAAAGCAGCTCCTGCCCCTTTGGGGCCTACCTCAAACAGCACTGGGGAAAAGGTAGCCAGGGAACCTGACCCCACCCTGCCTGCCCCCCCGGAAACCCCACCACCTCAGGCCATGACTGAGGGTGTCCCAGAGACATCTGGCAACCCCTCACCCCCATCCCAGCTAGTGGGGCTTGTGAGTGGCAAGGCAGGGGGGAATGCTTGCCTCCCCACCAGCAGGCACAGGAGGTAGCAGAGGGTCCTGCCACCCCACCGCCCACTCCCCTGCCAATGAGGAGAAGATGGAGCGTCTGCCCTCTGAGCACCACAAGCGGCCCCAGGAGCAGGATGACATCTGCTGACCAAAGCAGATGGGGATTGATCTCCTGGAGATGGTCCTTGACCCAGATACAGAGCAGGGTCTGTTAGGGAGTCTGGCCATTGAGGGCACTTTCACCGGTCTCACTGGGAAGTCCCCTCCCCAAGTACAGCCCTGCCGGTTCTCAGTTGGCAACATCCAGCTCCTTCTGGAGAAATCCCCCTGGGTGGCCCCCAGCTATGGAGACCTCTTCAACCTCTTGGACCAGACCAAGAGCCAGAGGAATGTGGCTGAGAGTATCCGGCAATGGTGTCCGGGCCCCGCACAGTTTGTCTGTGCCGCTAGTGACATGGCGAAGTTCATGAGCCGGGACCTGGGCATGCGTCAACATGCCTTCTGGTTTGAGAAGCTGGTAACCTGGGTGAGGGAGGTGTAGGGCTGAGGTAGGCCTGCAGAATAGGGTAGGGCAATGATAGGCCTTCCCCTGTCTCTGCAGTTTTTGCCCAGATCTGTCACCTTCTCTCCTGCCTGTACCCTGCCTACCCTTCCTCTCTCTTCTCCTGTTCATGGCGGTTACCACAATTGCCTCGCTAAACACCAATGGCTGCAGAGACCCGGTGAAGCAGACGGCTGTCCTGGAGGTCTTGCAGCGAAAGCAACTGGCGATCACCTTCCTCCATGAGACGCACAGCAACGTGCACATTCAAGCCAACTGGCACACTGCCTGGAGAGGTTGCTTGTTCCTGAGCCCCGGCACCAACCTCAGCGCAAGAGTGGCGACTCTCCTCTTGCTGCAGCTACAGTATGAGTCAGCGGTGGCATGAGAGGTCGTCCCTGACTGGCTGCTGATCATCCACATCACCGTGGCACACCAGAGCTTGCTCCTCATCAACATCTACGTGCCCACCGACGGGAGAAAGAGGGTTGCCTTCCTAGAGGCCCTGGGCGACCTCCTGCATGACGCCAGCTAGAAGGATGACCTGCTCCTCATAGGCAGAGACTTCAATTGCACCATCGACATGCTGCTAGACTAGACGGGGCCAGAGCCGCACATGCCTTTCCCCGCAAGCTATAGACTGTGCTGGAGGTGGAGGCTCTTGTCAACACCTGGCAGGTCCTCCATGCTGACGCACGTCAGTACACCTGGGCAAAGATGAGTGCCAGTGGGCTCGCTATGGCCCGCCTCAACCACCTCTACATCAGCCAGCACCACCTGCCATTACTGCATGGCAGCTGCATCATTCTGTCGGGCCTCTCAGACCATGCCCTGGTCTGTTGTGAACTGAGCCTGCCTGGCAGAGCATGCACATAGGCCTCTTACTGGTGCCTCAACATCAGCCTGCTGCAGGACACCCATTTCAGGGACTGCTTCACCCACCTCTGGAGAAGCTGGGAGGTGGTGCAAGCAGACTACTCCTCCTGGTGCCTGTGGTGGGATGTGGGGAAGATCCAGATCTGGGCATTCTGCCAGCAGTATTGCCAGCTGGCAGCGAGTGAGCTCTGCCACCGCACCCAGGAGCTGGAGGAGGACGTGGTGGAGCTTGAGGCAGCCCTGCTCTGCACAGGCAATGACACGGCACTCCTTGGGAGCCTCCGGTCCCGCAAGAAACGTCTGCAGGACCTGGCAGAGGGCGCGGCCCACGGTGCATGGGTATGTGCCCACTGCCAGGAGCTGGCAGAGGCTGATGCCCTGACTGGCTTCTTCTTCTGCCTGGAGAGGTGGCGGGCCATGGCAAAGACATTGGACCATCTCAAGATCCCGGAGGGATGGCTGCTCACAGACCCAGGCGAAGTGCAGGGTCATGCTGTCGCCTTCTATTGGGACTTGTTTGCGGCTGAGCCCATTTCTCCACAGGCCACTCAGTAGCTGCATCAGGACCTGCCATGCCTCAGTGCTTTGCAGGTCGAGGCCCTGGAGCACGAACTCTCCCTGGTGGAGCTCAAGGCTGCTGTGGGGGGCAGGGCCCCAGGCCTTGAAGGACTGCCCATGGAATTTTACAGAGCCTTCTGGCCCCTTCTTAGGCCCAGCCTTCTCTGTATCTTCTGCGAGAGCCTCGCCAACAAGACCCTGCTGACCAGCTGCCACCAGGCACTGCTCACCTTGCTGTCCAAGAAGGAGGACCTCGGTTGCCTGAAGAACTGGCAGCCCGTCTCCCTTCTTTGCACTGACTATAAGATCCTGGGCAAGTTGCTGGTGAACTGTCTCTGCACTGTCATGGCCAACATCACTGGGCCTGAGCAGAGCTACTGTGTGCCGGGCAAGACCATCCAGGACAACCTGTTTCTGCTGCGTGACCTGCTCATAGTCGCAGAGCTTTTTGGCCTGGACATCAGTTTGGCCTCCCTAGACCAGGAGAAGTCCTTCAATTGCATCAATCAGCGGTACCTGCTCAGCACCCTCAAGGCTTTTGGCTTTGGGCCACTTTTCATTGTGGCACTCTGGGTCCTGTACCACGACACCTCCAGCCTGCTTAAGGTGAGCCATGTGCTGTGCTCCCCGTTCCCAGTGCGTCATGGCATATGCCAGGGTGGCCCTCTGTTGGGCATGTTGTATGCCCTGGCCATCAAACTGCTGCTGCACGCTCTGCGATGTCGCCTGACTGGCCTAACCCTGCCACCGGCACTGGGCCCGACCACCAGCCCCCCAATCTGGCTGAAGGTATATGCGGATGATGTGACAGTCTTTCTGGGCAGCCAGGAGGATGTGCGGGCTGTGCTAGACTGCCAACACACCTATGAGCTCGCCGCGTCGGCCCCCATCAACTAGGACAAGAGTGACACACTCCTGCTCGGGATATGGGCCAGCAAAGCACCTCTGGACCTACCAGGAGGCCTTGTCTGGCACCGGGAAGGCCTCAAAGCTTTGGGAGTGTTCCTGGGGCCGCTGGCCTTTGTAGCCTGCAACTGGGAGGACCTGGCGGAGGGAGTGGAGGCCCATCTTCAGTGCTGGCACTGGTGCTTGTCCACCCTCTCTTACTGTGGCCAGGTCCTCATCACCAACAATCTGGCAGCGGCAACGCTGTGGCACCGCTGTGCAGTTCTGGACCCTCCAGCGGAGCTACTGAAGAGAATGCAGCAGCTCCTAGTGGACTTCCTGTGGGGCAGATGCCACTGCCTCCCATGAGCTGTCCTCTACCTGCCCAACAGCAAGGGGGTCAGGGCCTGATCGACCTGGCCAGCAGGGTGGCCACCTACCAGCTGCAAGCCCTCCAGCAGCTCCTGTATGCCAAGGGCCACCTCCCATGGCGGCAGCTGGCATGCCAATTCCTGTAGCGAGCGGGGGGCCTTGGCTTTGACTGGGACCTGTTTCTGCTGGACTTCACCTTCCTGAATGGGGCAGTCCTTCCCCCGTTCTACTGCAGCATGGCGCGGGCCTGGCGAGCTGCCTTCCATCTCTGTCCCCAGGCCAGGCACCTGTGGTTCCCACAACTGCCCCTGGTCTACAACTTGGACCGGCAGCATGTCATGCCAAGCCTGGTGTCCACCAGCCTCATGGCTGCTCTCATTGAGGCACACACCACCCGCCTGGGGCACCACCTGGACCCTGCTGAGTCAGACTGGCTATCACTCGAAGCCCTGGCTGCCTGGCTGGCACTGCACTCCGTCTGCACCGTGGGCTGACTTCTGTGGACCGTTAGGGCCACCCTCCCGATGGAACCAGCAACAGCCCTGGAAGGTTGTCTCCAGGCTTACCAGACCCTCCCCACCGTGGACACCACAGGTGACACCTTTGCACCACTGCCAGTTGTCCCAGTGGTGCCCAGCGAGCTGGCTGAGCGACTCAACATGCTGTTTAGGCTCCCTGTGCCCCCCAGCAGCAATACGGGCTGCCCTTTTGGCACTCTGCCCAGCAAAGGCCTCTGTGTGTGGGTGGTGTGCACCTGGCATGCCCAAGTGCTGTCCGGCTGCCCTGACACCATGTGGCAGTGGTGCCTGGTGTGGTCCGGGACCCCAGCGTGGTGCACGCTGTACAAGGCACCCACCGCCAAGAAGACCAGTGGCCTCCAATGGCGACTAGTGCATGGCATCCTGGCCACTGTCACCTTTGTACACCACCTGGACTCAGTGGCCTCAGTAGCCTGCCCCTTCTGCCTGGGGGTGCTGGACAAGGACATTTTCCATGCTTTCCTTGACTGCCCCCAGCTGCAGCCGCTCTTTGCCACCCTCGGAGCGCTGTTTCGGGCACTGAGCCAGGACTTCTTGGAGGACATCTGCATCCACTCCTTCCCATACAAGGCAGCTGAGCGGGCCACAAGTTAGCCTGGCCAAATTCCTGCTGGGCCAGGCCAAGATGGCCACCCTGAAAAGCCAGCGAAACTGGCTCACCAGCACCAGAATGGTCGATGCCCTGCAGCTCTTCCATCTGCTGGTGCGGGCCTGCCAATAGCTTGAGTCTGAGCATGCAGTCCTCCGGCGGATGATGCCCACCTTTGAGGAACGCTGGGCCCTCAAGGGGGCACTGTGCTGAGTCGAGGTGGGATGCTTGCTCCTTGCCCTGTGACACCACCAGCTGCTCAAGGTGCAGAGACGCGTTCAGCAAGCCTTAGACCTCAGACTTTGTTCATGCAGGCTGATCCCTGATGCTCTGAGGCCCCCCTGGGCAAGCCCACTGGCAGAACTGTATATCTGTAAATACTCTTTTTGTTCTTTGTGGTTTTGGGTTTTTTTTGTCTAGAGTGTATGGGCAGGCCTTGCAGGCCATGAGCCCAGGCCTTGTCCATGAGGCCCAGATCTTCCGACCAGCCTGTACATAATCTCTACTGGCCCCGATTTGTCACCCTCCTTCCCTCCTTAGAATAAATGCCTCTTAAAAGTAAAAGTTAAATTATGTGATTAAAGTATTTGTTTGTTAATATTTAAGTTAACTTACGTTATTAACATTTTTTTAATACAATGAGGTCTTCTGTGCGCTTGCTGAAACTGTGGAAAACAAAGGGGAATGGAAGATGAGCAGGAAAATAGTGAGGGCAGAGGAATTAAGTAGCAGTGGCTGAAGCTGGTTGGCCTGTGGGAGTTTTGGGGGAAAAAGCTGAGGGGTCTGGGTGGAAAGAGACTGAGGCTGGCCTGGTCAGCTGGCTTGCTTTGATAAGCAGCAGGCAGCACTGTGGAGGTGGGTGGGGTATAGCAGCACTGTTGGGGGGAACACAGGGGTGAGGGTGCCCCCAACTCTGGGTAGGAGCAAGCAGGGGAAAAAAGTTTGGGGTCTGGGTTGAATGTGGCTGAGGATGATAAGGACAGTCAGAAGGAAGGTGTTTGTGAAAGTGTGGAACATGGGTTTTTTGGAAATCTCATTTTTCATTAATCTAAAATAAGCAATAAAATAATCAATAAAAGTTTGCAAGATTAGCAACTGGCACCTGGTTGAATCAGTGCAGGAGAAATTAGATGAGTTTTCATGGATTTCCATGGATTTCCAAGTGAACCCAAGCAGCACCTGGTGGTACAATAGTTGCAAAGCAGGGAAAATCACATTTTCGGGCATAAGTCAGATCAATGTTACAAATTTAAAATGATAAAAATAACCCTTATGGAAGAAATTTAGGAGTTAAAATTAAAACATGTTGGAGGTGTTTTAAATTGCCATGAACTGACCCCCCCCCCCCCCAAAAAAAAACCCAGTAAAATCGGATGATAATGATAACGTGGATATACAGATATGATTTAGATAGTTTAAAGACAATTTTTGTCGCATGGACACAGGAAAAGTGTAACATGGTAACAGGAGAAGTGTAACGTGGACAAGCACCCATACGGTGTCCAGGAAATGTGTTACTCTGCGAGTCTCTGGGTGAGGTCAGCAGGAACTTTTGGGTGGCAGAACAGGAACAGGCCAGTCACAAAGGCACAGCAAATTACTGTTTGTACTGTAAATAACTGTATACAAGTTTCTGTAAATAATAAAGGGTTGTGTCTACATTTCAAACCTTACTACATAGTACCAGAAGTGGAAGGCACAGAGTGCTGGAAGACCCATTGGAAGAGTTAAAGAGCAGCTATAGAACCAGTGAGACTGCAAGTAACCTCTCCAAACCCCTTGAGAAGCAAGAAGAATGCTAAAAATACCTGAAAACAGTTTACATAACAATTTGAGTTGTATAGGAAAGCCGCAGGATCAGACAAATTAGAAGAAGAGCAAAAGATTGCTCTGCTTTTAACAGTTGCAGGCAATGATGTGCTGGATATGAATAATGCCAAACATACAGGGGGAAAGGGAGGAAAGAAGAAAACTTTGCAGAAATAATGAAAATGTTTGATCATTGTGTTCCTAGAAAATGTTACTTACGGGAGATAGATATTCAGGATCAGAACACAACAGGAAAAGGAAATGCTGTAAGAATTTGTCACAACCTAAAACCATAAATCTTGCAAATATGAAAAACTCACAGACTTCATTAAAGATGAGACCATCCTGGGATATTATAATAAAAAGAGTCTGGAAGTATTTGTTCAATACTGGCAGACCAGGTGTGGCTTTAAGGGTTGATGAGGAGACACAGGGATGCCTAAGTGACACGCTATTGAGTCCTGCTAGGGGCAGGGGCACAAGCCACAGAGGTGTCTGAGGGGCACATGAAGTTTTGAGCCATGCCAGGGGTCAGGGCTCAAAACACAGACAGACCCCAGGAGGATCAAAGCCTAAGTCAGGAAAGTCAATAGGGATGGCCCAAAGCCAGGAGGTCTAGGGTCAGAGCCCAAGAGGGGCGATAACTATAGCCAGGGGTCTATAGCTTAAGAGACAGGGGCTGGAGCCCATAAACTGAGGTCTGGGGCAGTGGGCTTAGGCTAAGGGGCCCAGATAGAGGAAAAGGGCTGAAAGTCAGGAAGCCCAAGCTCCCAGCAAAGATGTGGAAGCCTAATGAGGCCTGATATTGTACTGGGGGCAAGATGCCCCACTGAAGTGATAACTGGTAACATCTGAAAGCCATGGGCATGGCTGTAGGGGCAGAAGGAGACCACAAATAGCACTTAATGCAGTCAGTGTCCTGGAGCACAGATGGGGGCAGGACAGGAACTGTCTGGGTCCAGAAGGGACCTGTTGGCTGCAGAATAGCAAGGGCTCACTCTGGGACCCTGGGGAAACCTCCCTATTCATAAAACAAATAATTTCACCAAGGCATGGCAGGTGAGAGGAAAAGAGGGGTACCTAAGGAGTCAGAGTGGGGCAGGAACCATGTGAACATCAGGGGATGTCACAGCCACCCTGAGACTGATCCTGTCACAACCCCATCCTTACAAATACAATTTGAACTTGTAGAAAAGCTTGCAACATTTTCTTTCAAATAAATATTTTAACTAATCTCTAACTGCAGTCGATTTGTCTACCTGAGATCCTAACCTTTGCAAAACTTTATTCTCCAGTCTACCTCACTTATTCTAGTGCTACTAGTTGAAAGTGGGCGCAGCTACACGTGGTGCTATGCTACTGTAGCAGCATGCTACGGTGATGTATGGCTGACAGGCAAAAACCATGATGCCACAGCTATGTCACTGTAGCAATTTGCTCCCTCATTATAGCGCACTGCTATGGCAACATAACTGCTAAAAATAATCACGTGGGGCCAGCACAGTGCAATATGGGCTGTTACTGCACTGTTATTTAACACTTCCAAGAGGTAGTACTTCCAAAAGTACTAAATGATGGTGCAGTAACAATGGCACCATATGACCATGTGTAGATGTGCCCAATGTGCCAAAGGAAAGTTGAGAATCCAGATCATCAAAAATGAATGTTATTTTTGTACCATAGATTTTTGTTAATGAGCTCATGATAGCATCTGAATATTAATCAGCACTTAAGTAGGAGAGCAGTTGCAATGAATAGGCATAATGTTGATGTATTTATGATGTTGATAAAGGGAGGTATGTTCTTTTCATCACAGAAAATCTTGCACGTTTTCCCTTGAGAAATATGCATTGCAGCTTATTTTTTAAGGTGAAGTTTGGTCACACGTAATGTAATTTAATGGAAATTAGTAGAAGCAGCATGTTGCACAAGTTCTCTACGGATAATTGTTGAACTGAACTATTTATGGTAGTAAGGTATACCTGTGTTAGCATATTGATACTTTGAAAGAAATCTAAGGCCAAGAAGCCCTAAATCAGTAATGCAGCAGATTGTAGGACTCATGGAAGATCTCTCCAGCTGGTCTCTATGGCTGGGACAGTCTATTTTAGACAATCCCTTAAATTGAGAGCCCTTATTTAAAACCCCATGTAATAAATGGGAGATTGAGCTGTCAGCTCTTCTTCATAATGACTTGTAATGACCACCTTGGGCCATTAGAGATGAGAATTCCATTTCTCAGTCATGTTCTTTTATGTGAGCTTTGCTCTGTTCTCAGGATGTGATCTTTAGGCACTGGCTGAAATGTTAAATGGCATGTCTCATGTTGTCTGTTCTAGAACAGTGCTTCCAGTCAGAGCAGCAACAGTAACAATTCTAACTACTCTCAGGTTGCAGCTTGACAAACGTATAAAAAATTGTCTATGACATGGTTGCCTATGATAGTAGGGGACTGAACTTGATGGATTGGAGAAGTCCAGGCCAATGTTCCTGTGTTCATAAGGTCTCCTCACAAATAAACGTTACTGATTCAGAGCCAATATTAGCACCTTTAATAAAGCTGTATGATAAAAGAGTTGAAATTCATAAGACCAGTTTAATAGATGCAATATAAAGATGCTCACAAGCGTTGTTGCTCACAAGCATGAGTATATAGTCCTAGCATTTCATAATAAAGATGCTCAAAACAGCATAAAACATTTGTGAATACTACAGGAAGGATTACAAAATGGACAATATACCTAAATCAGGTAGGAAAGAAATAGCACCCTAAAAATAGTACTTGCTTTTTATATATTACTTGTATATGCCAGAAAATAAATCCGTTATCTATTTAATTATGTTATAAATATGAAATTGTGCTCATTTTTAACTAAAATATTTATAGTAAAGTCCTAGCTCAGTTAAAATTAGTAGTTTTACTAATGACTTTGGATGAGTCAGGATTTCACTCAAAGTTCTTACTTGACAACAGAAGATATTAAGAAAGAGCTGACTGATTTTTTTTCCAATTCCAACTAAAGATTTCAAGAGCAAAAAACCCCAGGATCATAGGACAGTAGGGCTAGAAGGGTCCTCAGGAGTTCATCAAGCCCGGCTTTCTGCTCAAGGTAGGATCATCCCTGATTAAATCACCTGAGCCAAGTGTCTGTCTAACCTCCTCTTGAAAATTGCCAGAAATGAAAATGCTACAACTTCCTTAGGTAGCCTGTTCCAGTGCTTGACTACACTTATAATCAAACAATTCTTCCCAATATCCAATCTACACTTCTCCCACTGAAGCTTGAGGCCACTGTGTAGTATGATTTTTTGCATATTAGTTATTATGCTTAAATGATAATAGTATTGAGTTGATAAACCTATAATTGTATTAGCTTTTTGTTTTTTATGAAGAACTAAAACTTTATTTTATGCTTGTTCCCTGCTTGACATGAATAAATGAACTGTGTATGCCCTATGTACATGAGTGTCTGTGTGAGAGGGTGAATGGTAAAAGAATAGTAACTATTTGCATGAAAATAGATTTAAATGACTGTGTACACAACAAGGCACCAATGTATGAGTTACCAGATAATAAACTAATCAAGCTAATTAATGGATGGCTGAAGAACTCGTCTGTGATCAGGTGGCAAAGATGATAAGGAATGTTGCATATGCTGCCATTTGAACTACACAATGCTTCAAAGGCAGAGATACCAACTACACAATGCTTCAGGACTGAAATGCCAACTCTGAGATACCAATTTTACTGGAATGACCTCAAGTTGAGATAACCAGTTGGATAAAAAACAATCTCTAACTAAAAACTGAGCATGGAAAAGCCCCAACGCTGAACAGACTTGAAATCCCTATAAAAGATGCAGACAAGCCATGATGGGGAATCCATTCTCTGAAATCTCCTGGAGCACAGGCGCATCTGTTCACCGCTGCTCCCATCACCCTCAATGAGCCTGGACTGGACACCCAGTGCTAACATTCAGTAACTTCTGCTGGTAGCTATAACATCTTACTGGAGTGGTTTTGTCTGTGTCTGTCTATGTTTGTATGTATGCTTGCGTATGTCTGTTTGTATGACTGGTGTATCCAGGCTTATGTATCTGCTTCATGTAACGAATAAATGTGGCATTTGCCTTATCCCCCTTTATAAGGTCTCGCTCTTGATTTAAGCAATTGGTAATTTAAAGTAACAACAACTTCTAGTCCTGTCTTCTTTAGCCATAGAGAAAAGCCCATCTCCAACCTCTTTGTAATGTTCTTCAGATATTTGAAGATTATTATCAAATAAGATAAAACATTCAAAATACTTTTGTAGGGAGGATGCCATCACCATACTAGTCTTCACCAAAGTCTCCCTGCCCTGTGAATCAGTAAATTCAGACCCAAGTAGTCATTTTCAGCATGAATTCACAGTTTATTGAAATGCAGTTCAGTAAGATTTTACTGCTGTTGTAAATCACTTTATGGCTTTTCTTGTTTGTGTATTATTATTATTCAGGACTAAGCACATTGTTGTTTTTATGCAAACCAGAAATCATGATTGCAATACATGGCATTGTATTAATTTGTGTTGCAGTACAAAAGAGTATCAAAATGCCTACAGTAGTTTTATGTACCTTGCATGATATCCTCAAACTGAACACAATACAAATACAACATAAATAATACAGTGGTTGAGGTCAGCCCTTCAACTTGTACTCATAGGAATAGTCTCGTTGGGACAAGCTCACATGAGTAAGTGTTGCAGGATCAGGCCTTTGGAATATTCAGTACATTTCATACAAATAGATAGTCATAGGCTTCAGTGAGCTGACACCACAATGAGAAGAGACTAAATTATCATTAAACAAAACCTGATCTTATTCTTTCATATTCCATAAAATATTTTTACTTACTAATTAAGAAATACATAGTTAAAAGCTGCCTGGATGCTCCATATGGAACAATATGCAAACTGAGAAGTTTATATGAACAATTGCATCCATTACTTAAAATCTGAAAAAAGCCACTTAACAGATAAAACCTTTAGCCCAACCAGGTATTGAATGTGTAAATATTTTGTGAATCAAGACTGTAAGTATGATGTATATTTAATACATTAAACAATTTCAGCTGCATATGAATTAAACAAGTACTTTAATAACTTAACTTAGAGCACCTTAAATTAATATGTTGCTTAAAAAAAGTGAAGGATATACCACTTTGAAACAAAAAAATGCTGGGATTTCATGTCATGTCCACTGTATACCAATCATTTAAAAGGAAGGTAGTTTGCATGTAACAGATAACTATGACAAGCCTAAGGCATAAAATGGGAACTCGTGCTGGGGATGTAATAAATTTCTTCATTCAAACCTTAGATGTATAAGGAAGATGTTTCCAGTCTTTTTAAAAGTACAGGTATGTTATCAAAGTATCATAGAAGTTAAAAATGGAGACCATCTTTGAGGTTGCAGGTTGAACTAGGCAACCTAAACATATTCTAGTATCCAATCAAATCTATCTTCAAATGTCCTGTGAAATGGAGCTGTCATGACTTGGCCTGTAGTTTTACTTCATAGCCTGATTGAGCTGATGGTCAAAACCTGACCTGATACTCACTCTGTATGTTCCTCTTCTTATTCTATATGGCTCTCAGTTACACCTACTTCTTTCATTACAATAATTCCTCCTCCTCGAATAGTTATCACAAAACCAAGCCATGCATATTTAAAGCTTTTAAGTCAACCCTTCCTATTTCTTATTCCTGAGCATTAAATTTATTTGTGTTGCTGCTATCTGCCCCACTCAACAATCCTCTACACTTTGCTTGTGAGGCATGCAGAACTTAGAAGAATATTCTAGGTGGGATTTTAGCAGTCACTCAGTTCCCTGTTTGATGTCACACTTCAGCAAATACACCTAACCTTGAACTTGTCTTTTTTTTGGTGCCACATCATGTTGTGAATAAGTATTTAATTTGCTGCCTGCTTAGTGTTCTTCCAATATTTTTGCTTTCCAAATTTCTCCATCTTATCAAATATCTAAATTTCTTTATTTATAACAACTTGCTTCCCCCACGTCCCCCTACACACCTTTCAGGTTGAATCTTGTTTTAAATTTTTGACCACATTTCAAACATTTATAAGCTTCTTTGTATTATCTTTACATGATGGTGTTCACCCCCTTTCATATGATCCATGATCATCATCAATGTGTTGTTCAAACCTTTTTATACCTTATTAAAGATGTTAAACAGGACCAGATCCAAAACTGTTCACTGATTACATTATGAAGAGGATGAAACAATTTATTGAAGGAGCAATTATAATTGCATAATGGGATGATTCAAAATATAATTTACACATCAAGTATTTTTAAAAAAAATAACTATTTTTATCCCATTTGATTAATTAAAATAAATAAAGGATTTTGTCATCACTAGTTTTTGCATGTAGGTCCACATTTACTTTCCCTTTTTTACTCTAAACCTAGAATACAGAACAGACTTATAAGCAGTTTCAGTTCACAGAACAGAACAAATAAAATTATAAATGAACCCCTCAAAACAGACCCTTTAATGGGCAATATGTAGGTACATCTATATCACTCCTCCATATAATTTTTCTTTTTGCCCATTAAATACCATCTACTACTTTTAATTATCTTTGACAACTCCATATTAAAAGTATGCAGCCCTACATTTGCACGGGCACCAAATGGGTGACTACTTTAAAATTAGTCTATGATTCTTCAAAGATAAAAACCTACTATTAAAAGACTGTACCACTGTACAGTCCTGGCTCCACAACTGAATTTGGTAACATAGGCAACTGCACACATGCAGAATCCAACTTTAGGATCAGGCCTATTGAAAGGTCTGATTCTAATATCCATACTAATGCTCTATAGCAGTTTGGCAATTATTACAGGATAGTTAAAAAAAAAAAAGTACAACAATGTGAGAAAATGTGGCAGAATTAGATGCTTAGTAATTATATCTCACCTTTGGTTTAAACTTACTACTTTTAGCAGTGTTTTCTCATAAGACTTATGATACACTAAATTATCATTTGTGAAGATTGACAAAAATGAGGTCATTTTCATTTTTAAAATAATGAAGGATACAATTTCACCTATCCTATGCAAGCCACCTATCCTATGAAAAAAATAACCTGATTTATGATTATTTCCTAGAATACTCAACAATATAGCTCATCAAACCTTTTTTATTCCAACTAACTACAACAAATGTCTTAATAGAAAGCAATTCAGCAAATATTCAATCTGCTGACTATTTTTTAATGTCCTTATATAAAAAATAGGGAAGAAAACAGTTTGTCTGAATACATGAAGAGACGAAAAGAACCAAAAGGTGAAACCAAGGACGAAACAGTCTGAAGATATATTAATTTTTACAAAATAATACAATCCATGGTATTCAATGCACAGCTATTTATTCTTGTTCCATGATTTAAAATGTGGACTCAAAAAGATCACATGAAGTTTTTTGCTTTTAATCCTTGATATTCTTTAAAAAGCACCGTAGTTAAAAAGGTTGGTTTAATCGTCCTTTTCTATAATCACTTCTCCATGAAGCACCTTTCTTCTCTGTCGCAACATATGCAAGTACAGTTGTGGAAACACTTGACCAAAAAATAAAAGATAACAAATTAGGAAGGTGGGGGAAAATAACAAATCACATGACAAAGACATATATTTCTAACTGTAGAAAATTACCCTGAGAAAAGCTTATGGGACACAACCCTACAGCCAGGTATAGCATATAATAGCAGGTTGCTTAAGGCAAATTATCACCAACTACAGATATGTTAGGATACATGTGTGTCTCTATGTGGACATCCCTATCCTTTGTGGAATGGAAATGGGGCTGAATTATTTTTTCAGCAGTCTGTATGGCCTTGTGGAGAGTTCCATGTGTTTCAGGATTTGGGCCAAGGAAAGCCTATGTGAATCAGTGCTGAGACAAAAATGCAAAATTACTCCCTTTTGGTGCTACAGGAATGATTGTGGTACTCTCCCATTTTTACAGCCCTTTGAGGTTCTCTGTGGCACTTATCACTGCAGTCTGAGAATTTCACAAACATTAATGAACTATCTTCACAACATCCATGTCAGGCAAACTGATTTTATGTTACTATTCCTGTTTTATTAAAGGGAACCAAGAAATTCAGCATAGAAAGATTAAGGCCAACAGTGACATAAGTGCCTATGAATTTTTCAGAGTGTCTTTTCTTTTACTATCAAAGGGCTATACTGGTACCACCTGGTTTGCCAGCTCTGCACTCTTAATGGATGTAACATAGCTGCCCTTATGTAATACTTTCTGCACACCAATAAGGAATCCTGAAACAGAGATCTCACTGACATATGCACACAACCACACGCTACATCAATTCTAGGGTGTAGTATGTGTGGAGTAGGCATGCTACGTCTCATTATAGTGCTCCCTAGAGTAGTTGTGTGACCAGGTAGATCTACCCTACATGGCTGTTTTTTTCATGCTCAATGGACAACTCTTCACTTTAGTTGCAGTTATGAGTGTTCCTCATTTTTGTATGTCAGGCTGTTGGTTTCTCAGGTAGCACCCAGAAAATGAGATGACACCTACAAAAAAGCCAGGTTTAGTGACCTGCCCAGCATCATATATGAACTCTATGGCAAAGGCAGGAAACAAATCCCATTCTCTAGGATACCATCCAACTACTTTAAGCTCAAGACAATCTTTCCTCTTCTTGAAGTACCCTATTTCAGTTACTATCCACTTTCCAACTTCTGAAATAGACCGAAGCAAATTTCAGGACATGTTTATATGGCTTTTTTCATGACCCTGGGTCTCCTGCAGACATAAGAGGCTTGGAACAACTGGGTGGGGCTTATTTTATCTGCAGCAGAGCTGGGATCAGGAAAAATCTTTGTAGGCTTGCCCTGAAAGACAGCATATTCCTTTACTACACAACCCTGATTCATTCAGAGGGACAGTCCACCCAAAGCCATGAGGGAAAAAATAGCTTACAGTTAAGGACTATGGGGGAAATTTTAAAAAAAATCAGTGATTAATGAGCCTATCATCAAGGGTCTTTTGAAAAAAACAACCCCCTGCATTATACAAATTATATACCAAAGGGACCAGTTTTGTGACTATAATGTTATTAATGTAACTTATTTTTGCAGTTTTTCATTTTTAAGTAAACAGACCTCCACCCAACCGCCTGAAATCCCATCCTGGAATCACACTAACCCCTACATGAGGAGTCAGCATGAGGCAAGGCCCAGACTTCTGTCACTTGAGCTAATGGTGCAACTGATAGCAGTAATAGCCTCTTATCCTCTGCAGACTAGTCACTAAGAAAAACTGCAGCACGTAGGAACATAGCAATCAGCATCCTGGATCACACCCAAGTTCTTTCTCTGATAGTAGCTGGTACAAATACATTCAGAAGAAGGTTCAAGAGCCTTCTGAGTGGTCAGATGTGAGATAATTTGTGCCCTGCCTACAGTCTGATCCTTACCTTTAATAGTTAAAGACTGTCTAAAGGATGAGGCTTAATCCTTTCCAGATTTGTTATTATAATCTATTACAATACCTCTAATTATTCTCTACAAATATCTAATTATGCAATCTATTTTTGAATCTTATTAATTTCTTGGCTTCAATAATTTCCTGTAGAAGTCAACCCCACAGTTTAATTGCATGGTGTGGAAAGGAGTATTTTCCTTCATCAATTTTGAGCTTGCTATCATTTAATTCTTTGAATGCCCCCCTGTTCTTATATTATGAAACAGGGAGAGCAGAAGCTCCCTATTTATCTCTTCTATAATATTCATTTTTATATGTGTTTATCTTGTGCCTTCTTATTCATTCCATTTCTAAAGTAAATAATCTCAGTCTTTTCAACCTCTCCTCCTGTGAGAATCTGCCAAATTCCTACACAAGAAGCTACTACAGAAGTTAAGTACTCACAGGATGAGAAGTAAAGGCCTTTTGGAAACCTACATAAATTGTGTCAGTTTTCCTTTAACAACAGATTTTCCCAACACATTCAAAGGAGCCCAGGATTAGTGAGCTTATTTGCCTTTGCCGAATTCCTTAGTATGAGCCTATTACATCATGATCCTCTAAGTATTTAGTTATTCTGCTTTTAATTTTGATTTTAACCAATTTACCTACTACTAAGGTCAAATTTCAAGCCTTTGCTCTAAAACAGAGGTTTTCAACCTTTTTTAGTTTTCCTGGCAGCCAGCCATCAAGCGGCGGGGGGGTGGGATAGCACGGGACCACACACAAAGCAGGGAGGTGGAGATGGTGCACAGGCAGGGAGGAACCAAGCACCACCACCTCCCAGAAGCAGGGCTGAGGCGGGGCAGGGAAGCTCACTGGGCTGGTGTGTGGAGGTGGCAGACACTGCATGCAAGCTTCCCATGCTGCAGAGGGGTGCCACTGCCCTTACCCCACCCCAGCCCTGCTCCTGGGAGGCAGCAGCACTCCATCCTTGCCTGCCCATGTGTACCCCCAGGTTATAGGATTGTTTTTTTTATGTGGGCAAAAATATGTTTTTTCTTAACTTTGTTGGGAAAAAATTACGCTATTTTCATTAAAAGTTTCCAAATCTGTTCAGCCTGAGGAAGACACTGGTACAGAAAATTTTATCCCGTCTCTGCCTGAAATTCACTACTGAGTTAGCAATATTATTGGATAATACTTACATGGTATATAGGAGAGCATGATAATAATAAGGAAGTAGTAGTAGTCAAAAGAGACATTATACTTGTTGGGAAGTCTCAGTGAAAACATGCCTGTTTTCTTCACATATGGTAATGCAGCATAAATAGTTAGCAGTTCACCAGCAACTCCAACAGGATACAAGATGATAAAAAAATTGTATCTACAGAAAAAAAAAAAATTCTTGCAAGAAGTACTGGAAGATTATAATTTCTTCTTGTGAGTATTAGTGGCATAGCACTGAACAACAGTAGTTTCCTGTACCAAAAAAACATGTGCCAGGCTGGTACAAATCAGCAGAGGTTTACTTGACCTGAGCAGCGCTACAACAGTACAGTCCTCACCTTTAGACTAGAGAACTGTAAAATGTCCTGAAGTTATTCTAATGTTAAGGTTAAACATTCAAAATTATAGAACAGATTTGTAAGGTCTAATAATCTTTTGATTGATTTTTGGAGCCTGCTCTTTTTGCTGTTGTCTAGTCTGAGAGCAGGCTTGGATTAACAGTAAGTATGAATACATATCTTTGCCACAACCCATGCATGTCCTATCCCTGTTATAAGCATATTGAAGTTAAGGAAATCTTTAAAAACCTCAGTGGCTTGTTCCTTCCTTTGCCATATGGGGAATGTAAACAAGTACTGTGTCTACTGTTAACATAAATGAAAAAATATCTGAGTGCAAACATTCCATTTGGGAACAAGCAAATCAATTTCTAAATAAATAATAAAATAAAGGCATCCTGTTAAAGTTACCAACTACATTAAATAACATTTACCACATACAGATTAGAAAAAAAAACCCTGAATCTGCAATATTTTGAAGAGTTATCATGCAAGGTATAATCATTCATAAAGAATTGGCTTCTTAAGTTAACCCTGCGGAAAGCAATGCAACATGCTTCACAAGGTCTGAAAGACATGGAGGATGTGCATTCCATGACCAAAACAGAGGAGTTATAAAATGGCAGCAACTGAACCTGAAACCCTCTTAGGAACCTCTGGACTTGAGGAGCTCATAGGTCAGCTGGAACAGATTAAGTTAGAAAACAACACAGAGCTTGTCTGTATGCAGAACAGAAACAAACTACACATAAGGAGTTTTGAACTAAAGCTTACGTAGATTTAACATGGACAGACAAAGTGTTTGTAATAAAAAAGAAGGTTAGTGATCCCAAAGCATTAATGACACTTTATTATGGTATGTGTATGTATGTTCATAGATATATATATGGATTGAAAAGGAAAAAAAGGAACAAGTTCACCAATGGCAAACTAAGGTTCAGCTCCACATAAGGCAGAGCATCTGTGCTCACAAATCCCAATATCAGGTCTTGGAGAAATAAGTGCAAAACAGCAAATTTTCAAATATGTTATAGTGCAGTATATTTCACTCAGATAAAGTGCTGTATAATTAAAATCATTCACATCAGTCAAATAATTAAAATAATCAGAATAACACATTTTCCTACTGCCTTATAACCTGTAGAGGTTTTTTTCCTCCCATTTAAGATGTCTTAGGTTGGCACTACTAAGAGTTTCTGATAGTTTGATGTTTTTCACATGTTCCTATATTTTAGCATTAATAAATATTCAGTTAATGATAGGAGATCTTTAACTGATTATTTTTTAAGTTCACCATTTAGTGCTTAAACATGCCAAAACCTACCACAAACAGTATGAGCAGAAAGACAATGTATTATAATGGACATAAATATCAGCCACATCAAAGAAGTACATTAGAAGCATCAGAACTGTGTTGTCTACAAAACAAAAATAAAGAAAAATAAACAAAACAGCCTTTTGAACAAATGAATGCAAAATAATCTGCCTTCACAGTATGAGCCTGTTTTGACTGTATCTTTCAAACAATAACTATTGAAGATGGAATTAATCTAATTAAGTTTCATGATGAATGCCCAACCTAAGTAATCTAACTTTGGATATAGCAACGCATCTCAAGTTTTATTATCTCACACTACGCATGTTCTGTAAAGAACGCGTTCTTATTTTGACTAAACTAATCAAAATGTCAATTAAGGCTTCTGCAAATCTCCAATAAAATTGTAATTTGATTAAAGAGTAAGGGTAATATCATAGTGCTGAGAGCCCATAACATCCTGCAATTCAATAGTTCCCAGTCCTGCAAAATCTCATGCACATGCTTAATTTTATGTACAGCAAGTACTCACATTGTAGCCAACACTCACAGTACACATGGATAAATCTCCATGACTTGGGCCACTAAAGGCAACAATAGGATTTTCTTCCTTACTAAACAGACATTTTCTTTCTATGATGTTTAAAGATCATTTACTCTTGTATTCAAAATGCAACTTAAACTTAATTAAAATAAAAGATGATCCCAAATGCACAGGAAAAGAGGTCAGAGTAAATGGAAATAGTTACTGAACCATAAAACATAGAAGTCAAAGCACAAATCACATTCAAACATCTGAAGAAAAAACTCTTTTATATGTTAAACCAAATCACAATATTCCTAAATATGTAAAGCAACCAATGACATTCTACGGACGTAGCCAAAGCTCACAGATCTGTTCTCCTGTGTGTTAGCTCAGCATGCATGAAATTAACATGCACAGAACTATGAGGAACTAAACTGCAAGAAATCTCCACCTGGCCCATTTAATGAAGTATGGCAAATGGTTGAGCAGGCTGAATGTGTAGAAGGAATATCGAGTAATCTCTGTCACAGTCCAAACGACCAGAAAAAGAATAACGCTCTCCTCATTCTGGATCTGCAGAAGTATAAAGAACCAACAGTTTCTTCACCTTTAGATTTCTTTTCTGTGCAATTTGCAATAGACTTTTGCTTAAGACATTTGGAATACAATTTACATTTTGAAAAGAAGAAAATTAGTGTAAAAATTATTTTAAAATCATCACCAAATTAAATTTTCAATTATATTCACCACCATCCTGGAAACTAGCTGGTATGTAAAGGGTGACTTCAACAATTTCAAATATATCAAAATATTTCCATTTATCTAGTGCATGCTTTCTTTTCCTTATCCTATATCTGCACCTTTAATTTTTTCTCCCTCTCCTTTTTATTATTATTATTGGTCCATTTGTTTGCATTTATTCTCAAAAAATGATATACTATGTTTTCTTTCCATTTTTAAAAATGGACTAGTCTGGCTTTACATCTCGGTACCCACTGGCTTCTTGCCTGGCTTCTTATTTTTACCTAGGCCATAGTCTGTTGTGTCTTTCTCTTCCCTTTCTCATGGAAATCTCTCATATACTAGACAATTCCATTTTGTTTCATGGAATTCCTAGTAACAAAGTGAAACCTTGAAGGAGGAGGTTAGGGTGATCTCCTTGTTGCTTTCAGGTAGTGACAAAACAATAAGGCAACTAGAAGTTGGATCAAAGGCTGAGAAGTAGTGGGAAGAACAGGAGTTGTGGCTGTATCTACTGATTTGCAGTGTTATAAAGATTAAATTTCTGAGTCATTAAACTGCCTCATCAGTAGGTAGTGTATCTACCTGCTGCTCTAGAACATTAGAGCCTTTTCATTTTAATTGAAACAAACAAAAAAGTCCCCAACTGTCTAAAGAAGGTGGATGGGGATCTATTATAAATACTACCTTCTGAGAAGAAGAATTACACGCAAGTAATTTTCCTTTCTTTAAAAGGGAAGGAATTTTGTAATAGACTTCCATGCCTGAAGGCTGAAAAGCTCCAGGGATGTCTGTGAAATAAAATAAAGTAACACAAATGTTGTTAAAAACACAGAAAAGGGAAACATTGTTTACAACAAACTGCAAGAAGGTGACAAAGGTTTATAGCTTTTCAAAGATGTTGAACACTCATAACCAAAGCTGCCTCTAGGGGTGTGCAGGGCCCGGGGCATATCAGCATGTGCAGGGGAAGTGGGGAGAAGCGGGAGTGACAAGTGCTGGAGCACAGAGCAAGGGGGTGGCAAGTGGCTGGGCAGAGGGGTGGTGGCACCCTCAGGGCCTGTATGGCACTGTCCACAGGGCCCCACAAAGTGTGAGGCCTGGGGTGGTCACCCCGATTTGCCCCCTTGCTCCCCACAAGGGACAGCTCTGCTTGTAATTCTGTCTGAAGTCAAGAAGCTATGCAAATGTTCATCATCTCAGAAAATCAGACCCTAGATGTGTAAGACTGAAAAAAGATTTTTTTTTGTAAATGAGACGACTACGTTACATCTCACAACAGCCACAAAAGCAAAAATAACAAAAAAACCCAAACCAAGGTACAAAGACATTGAATATATACAGAATGGAGGAGAAGAAAAGAATCAAATTACTTTCAACCTGAAGCAGATAGACAGGCCTGCTCTGATAGTCCATATCTGGCTCATGTTACAAAACTAAATCCAAGTGAAAATGTTTTGAATTAAGTATGTAGGGAATTCCATGTGATTGCCTTACAAATCTGCCAGTCAAGTACTAAAGCCTAAAGCTGGCTATCATCACTAACATATCTCTAGTCACCTCAACATGACCCTGAACATTAAAGCATGCTAAGAAATAAAAGTGGGAAATGCACTCAGACAAACATTAAGATATGATTTCTTTGGACACAGCTTAACTTATTGGAAATGAGAGAAACAGAGAACTGAATGGATACTCTTAAAGTTTAATAAATTTCAAATAAAAGCAGACTGAATGACAAGAAACAGAGATGTGCCCTACTTGGATGTACTCATTGTAACCAGTGAACTACTAACTGTTGGGGATTAGAAAATTTGTTTTTCTTTTTTGTTCTAGAAGTAAAACACTTAGGAAATTGAGGCAGTTACTGGCTATTACACCTCTTCAGCAGACAGGTATGTGCCACCTGCTGGTGAGACAGTTTAATGGCTCAGTACTTTGAGCTAGGAAAGTTCTGACTCAAGTCACACACACAGAAGCACAGACCCACATTTGGGGATTTGTTACTCAACATTTACATTTAGAACATAGGAATTTCATGCTCTGCAAAAAAAAACACAACTCAGAGAAACTAGACTGTAAGTTCTAATATACTGTTTGTAAATCCTCAACTCGTTTCTCCCGTTGCTAACAAACCAACAGGACCTATGCTGTCACCTAAAGTCAAACAAATAAATATAACCTGGAGGGCCTAGTGGAATCATCATATTTTTTTCTTTTTTTCAAGTCTCAACAGTATACTGTGTGCAATATATAATTTTAATATTGTATTAATTTAACGGTCTTGAGAAGGCTTTTATATAAACTGTAGATACATTCAGTTTCAAAATCATTTCCACTCAGTCCGTTCAACATATGTTAATTTCAATTTCCTCTTCAAAGTGGAATTGATGACAGAATGGTACATTTGGTGATGAACAGATGAGCTCTAGTCTTTGATCATGCTTGACAGACAGACCAAATCTGGCACCAATCCAATCCAGCTCAAATGCCTCTGGAGTCGCACAACTATTTTCAAGCCCCAGTTCCCTGAATATAAGGCAAATTACTTACAAACTATAGGCTCCATCCTAAAAATTCAGAAATGCATGACAGCTGCCTGCTAGAAGAACTTACCAGACCTTATTACTTGTGAAATAATTCCTCCTACTAGAACAAGCACTGTATTTATATAGAGGCCTTTCCTGTAAAGAAAAAAAACCCCTGCACTGATAAACATACCTGTTTTATACTATGTGTAATAAACCACACCATGAAGATTCTTGAACTCACTTGGACCCCAGTCACAAGCACAGAGGTGCGAACTATTCCTTAAAAAGAGAAATATGTCATTTCTGTCTCATAATTCATCATTTCCATTAGTCATGTGAGATATTAAAACAAAAGACTCACCAACTGCACAGTGGACTACCTGCAAATAAAAATAAGTACATGTTAAAAATTCCTGATCCAAGATTAGTTTACTATTTGCAAATACAGGCATCACTGCTGTTAACATAAATCTAAGCTTGGTTAAAGTTAATACCTTGGGGCGCATTCCTAAGAAGAGCTAAGTTCTCATACAATCAAGCCTTTGATTTGTGTTAAAACTAAATCAGGAGCAACTTATTTATTGTACTTTCATATAATAAACACACTTTCATATAATAAGGCTGCTTTTCATATACTTACAGTTTATTCTCCAATTTCAGCAGAATTACTCCTCAGTTCCACATACAATATCATATCCTGGTCAGAATTTATGAGAGATCCAAATCCAGTGGCTCCCATTGTTACACACCACAGCAGAGCAAGAACTAGCCCATTGTGATTAATCCATTTTATCCAATGACCATTAAGTGCAAAATGCCGAAACACTGTCTAGGGCAAGAGCAGCCACCAGAATCCAGGGCCCTACTCTTCCAGGCCCATTGTCATTTCACTGAGCCACACTCCCTTTGTGTTGCTGTGCTTCTAGCTTCGTGTATCTTCCACTCATAGCTGCCCAATGGGCCAAACTGAAGAGAAGGGCTAGAGAGTGACCTATGCCATGTCTGAGCAGTGCCAAGGCAAGTGCCCTACACAGCAGATTGAAAGGTAGGAGCCTCCTCCTCCTCCCTTTAGGACTTGTACAAAGTCAAATGCCTTTTCAGGCTGGAAGAGGATCAAAAATCCATTAATAGTCTAAAATGCCACCTATGCAGCTAAGTTAGCCCTGTAAATGCCACTTACCATTTAAAGATGAAGTGGAATTTGGACCAAACCATTTTGGTTACATAAATCTCTTTATTAATTTTAAAAGATTTTTCCATTAGCCATATATATAAAACAGATTCACTTACAATTTTTCTGTCTCTTGGAAATAGAATATCTTTAGAATTAGAAAATATGTAACTGAGTGCCCACTGGCCCTCAAATGAGTCCAAGGAGCCAGTGGACACTGCCTAGTAAAACCCTGTCTGAAGATGTGAACAGTCAAGAGACAGAAAAGTGTCCTTGAAGTCGTTGGGTATTCTCCTGACCAGAGTCTCCTTCCTCGTGAAATAGACCGCTAACTTGGCTAGGGTCAAGAGGAGGTTGACCAGGTGGTCCTGGGACTTAATGGGCTGACCCAGTATTGCGCTTCTTATGTTCTTATGCATTCCACTAGGTTTGAAGGGGTTTAAGTAGAATTATTAGAAATATAAAATATTATCACATGAAAAACAAGAAAGTTTTGTGCATTTTTTTAAACAAACATAAGAAATAGTATACTAGGCAAATACTTTACTAACCTATAAAGTAGAAAATATGTATCAATTCACTTTTGCCAAAAAAATCCTTAAAATAAAGTTAGAAAAACTGGAAATTCTGATCCAACTTTTCAAGTTTAAATGCAGGTTAATGATATTTTTTCCTACAGTAAAATCAAGTCAAGCAAACAGTAGTATTTAAAAATTTACCTCAAGTAAAGCAAATGTCTGGAAAAATTTAAGTGTCTTTTGAATGCTTCTATATATGCCTTTGTGTGTTCCTTTCTGCATATAAAACCGTGCCATGGCAATAGCCAATACCAACCACCTAGTAAAAGAGAGAGAAAATGATACATATGCACTTCTTCAAAAATAATTTTAAATTTCTAATTATTTTTCTTACTTCTATCATTTTGGGGTCTCTCATTACATGAAACTAGAAACAATGATTAGAAATAAGTACTGATTTCTTCAAACAGTGTGAAAGATAAACACTATGATCTACATTTTGAAGGTTGCACCTCACTCCTGCCAGAAACTTTGTAAAAGTGGATCCTTTACAATGGGACTGTGCATACAGTGCTATTTGCAAAATCAGTGTGTTAGATCCTCAGGTCAAATTTTTCAAAATAACAGATTGAGACTGAGATTTTGATTTTTAATTTCCTAGCCTTTGTAGATATAACATTTAAAATTGGCATTCCATTATGAGTACTCCTTCCAAAAAAAACAAGAACAATTAGAAAAAAAATGTATAACTAACTATAGAAACAATTCAATATTATTAATTTAATATTTCCCCTTCTGAATTACATCTCAGTGAGCATTCTCTAATCCTTGTAACCTACACAGAGTTATGGCAATCATGTAATTTCTGGGGCTGTGGCAGCTCTGTAGTCTCTTGATGGCAGCTACCTTGGTTACACCTTAGGATAGTGGCTGAGTTTCTGATATACCTGGAGTAGGGTACTTTGCATAGAGTTTGAGTGATTAGTTTGGATTCAGTGGCCTCCTGCTGCCCACCTGAAGCTGTCCTTCTGTTATGCGAAGCTGAGATGGACCTCAGTGGAATCATACATTGGGCATGTGGAGTCTCTGCCTTTCTATTTATTCTGTATCTGTGAGCCCTATGTAGCCTAAGTGACAAGATTTCAAAATGCTGGAGTAAAAAAGTAAATGTCACTTCCTTTCTGAGCATAAACACAAATTGCTACTTTAAAACATCTACTGATATAATTTGGGTTTTTAAATGGGTAGTGTAAAATCAGAATGCATTTTTCTAGAGTGCAAAGTTTGAAGTAGACTCCTGCCAATTTGAAATCAGCAGAGTACTTGAACTTCATCAATACATTACTTCTTTAGGGTTAGGTTGTCTCAGACTCTAAATTGTTTTTTATTTTATGTAATAAGAGAAAGGTTACAAAGGATTTGCAGGGGGCTGACAGCATGGTTAGTGACAGCAAAACCTTCACAGAAGCAAATCGTGTTAGATCTGAACTAAACAAGGTATTTTGCTTAAACATATTATGTAAAAAAGCATTTCCATAAATCAATTATTTGACCTTCAGTGCAGGTGGTCTCTTGTACAGCATATAGCAGTCACAGTCTGTTTTCACTAAATATCAGACAAATAATCATTATATAAAGGAAAACACTCTATGTGGTAAATGGCCATGGGAGAGACTTTCAGATGGGACTTAATCAGTAGGAATTGGGTATGTAATTGTCATTTTTTACTCTGAATGTTCCTCCAAAGCTTTTTTACAAGCAGGAAAGATAAAATGTATACCTGTATAAAAAATAAAAAGGTTAGTATGATTATTGATCAACCAGACTTTGTCTATAATTTAATTATCACAAGGTACTGCCCTGTAAACTGAACACATTTGGCCATACCTGCCTCACATGTATGTTGTATGTGTATTTCGTGTAGCATTTATCTTTCTTTTTATCCTGTATCTGTTAGAAAAGACTACAAAAAATTTTCTTTTCTCTTCATTTTCCCTCTATGCAGGAGAAATAAAGGAGCCCAATTCTGTAAGTATTAGGGACTTGTTACCTAGTAATTTTAGGCAGCTTCTGGAGCCCTTAACACCTGGATTGGCTGCATATTAACACCTTGTAAGTGGTTTAAGGCATGCATTATTCAGTTTAACAATTACACCACTCCAGAGCAAATTTATCTTTAATCTGCCTAATTTTGCTCCCAAGGTGTGGTCACTCTCCACAGCTGTTCTGTCCAAACTGAAATCCTTCAGCATCTCAGTTGCCCATCCTGAGTCTGGGCAAGCAGGGACACTGGGGCACAGCGGGGCAGGCACAGCACCTTGCATTCCAGGCACATTGGGCAGAGCAAGCATAGCAGTCTCAGAGCACCTGTTGGCTACCGCGCTCCTGCATCCATGCAAACTAACTCTGCTCCTGCCAGGCAAAGCAAGCCAGTCCAAGCAACAGAAGTAGCCAGCCATTGCTTGGATTGGCTCACTGTTCCTGCCAGGTAGAGCAAGCTAGTCTAAGCAGCATTGGGCAAGGCAGGGTGTAGTCGTTACCTCCCACTGCTGCTCAAAGGGACTTGCTCTTACCAGTGGGAGCAGAGCTGGTGCGTGCAGCAATGGGAGACACTGCAGCAGCCAGGTGCTAAAGGGATGCTGTGCTCTCTGCCCCCAGCTCCTGGTCCTGCCCCTGCTCACCTAGCCTAGTGACAAGTCACTGTTGTGCAGGTGAAAGAAAGTCAGAGATGGTTTTTCATGTTAACACGTGGCTGTTCCACTAAACAGAACAACGCTAAGCAGATTAACATTTGTATGGCTTTTAGCATAAGGTGGAACAAGGTCCTTATAGTTATCCTTAATTACTTTCCACTTTGACGAGAGACAGAGAGAGAACTCAGCATATGACAGAATTAAAATGGTTCAAGGACCCTTCAGTAGTTATGGCAGGAGCCCAGCACTTAGGAGTAAACCCACAACAAACCAAAGGCTGAGGAATTCAGTTATCAAACATACAGACCTTGTCACATGTTATCTACGTTATACAATTCATCAGTGAACTGAACAATAAAAGTAGGCTGACTCCACATACAAAGTAATTATCAGGCAATGAACTGGTGAACTGCAGAACAAATTTAGACCAGTCGCCCATGCAAAGTATTTACTGCATGACAAAAATGTCCATCCAGCTACACAAAAAGAACCAACCAACTATAAAGTTAGTGCTTGAAAAAGTGAAACAACTTGAAAGCCAGTTTTGAGCCAGCTTTCATTTCACGTGGCAGGGCCCGTACATTGCCAGGCAGCAAAGATTATAGCAAGTCAACATAGTAAATCAGATGCTGCTGTGCAAGTGGGGGGTCCAAAGTCATGCACCCGCTGACTTGAACAGCTAGGGACGTGGTCCAGAGCCTTGTCTAGTTATTAAGGAGAGAAATAACCATCCCCCAGGTCTGACTTGCTGCATAACAAAAGCAAGCTCCCTTCCTCCTTCCCCCCAATAACGTCTCTGCATCAAGTCTATAAGGCAGGGGGCGGCAGTGTTTTTGGTCGGAGTGCCAAAACTCCCCAACTGTGACCCACGCCGAGGCTGGCGGGCTAGAGGCAGATGTCGGGGAGCTGCGAGGGGCCTGCTCCTCGCTGCTGCCGGGGGTGCCCGCAGGCCCGGGATTGTTGTGAATAACCCCAAGCCATTTCTTTGAAGGCCTAATAAATGGCCTCGAGCCATCCTCCCAAGACAGAATACACAGCAAGACTGGAAGGTTGTTT
>JAGPOW010000261.1:227693106-227721494 GCA_030014935.1 Caiman crocodilus
AGAGAAGAGCCACGCGCATGATCAGAGGTCAGGGAAGCAGACCCTACAATGACAGGCTGAGAGCCCTGAGGCTCTTTAGCCTGGAAAAGCGCAGGCTCAGGGGTGATCTGATGGCCACCTATAAGTTTATCAGGGGTGACCAACAGTACCTGGGGGAATGTTTGTTCACCAGAGTGCCCCAAGGGATGACCATTAGGTCAAATGGTCATAAACTACTACAAGACTGTTTCAGGCTGGACGTAATTTGTGGATGCTATTCCTAGTAACTCCAGGTGGTGCCCAGGGGAACAGAGCCTCTCCCAATTCCCGCTGGTCCCCCCTGGTGAATTTGTAAACGACCACCAGATCCCCTCAGTGTCTTGTGGACATTGAATAGGTTCAGGCCCTTTAGCCTCTCTTCCATTCTAAAACTTCATATAACTTAGAAAATGGTGTCCCTACACTATATATAATTTTCTCTCATCATGAGACTTAGTTTTATAAACTGTGTTGGGTAACATCAATGAAGTTTCAGTAGAAGGGAAAATTATTGTAAGTTGCTTCTTTGTTACAATAGCTCATTCCCAATAGCTCCAGATTATAAAAAAAAAAACATCACTAGGCAATTTATTATTTTAAGGGTAGGAGCTAAGTCTTGTCACTCTACAGTATGTACTGGAGGCAATTTGAACTGAAGTTCATAGTAGCAATGTTACCTGCATTACCCCCAGGATGTCTTGGCTTCATTACAGATAGTTCAGAGTGCAGCTGCAGTCAAAAAAATTGGAATGCTTAAGGAATGGGTGATAATATTATCTTGAAATGTATAATGACAATATATAAAGCACTGATTTGTCATCATCTGGATTACAGTTTAGTACTAGATGCCCTATCTGAACAGCTATTGAAGAATTTGAGATGGTTCATAGATGAGTAAAGATTTTAGAAAGAGCTTGTATATGAACAGAGATTGAAAAAAATGGAATGGTTTATTCTATAAAGGCAAAGAGAATTGTGCATATAAATCTCCAGGATGTATTAATCTCCCAGGAGGTGAATAAAAAGGGATACGATAAAAATAATGGCTAAATCACAAATAGTATCAAGAATGGGAATCAGGTACTTTTATTTTCCTTGTATTATAATAAAAGAGCAGGGGAGTATTGAATGAAACCCAAAGATAGTGAGTAATCTTAACTATGATAAAAGATGATTAAAAGAAATCATGTTAGTTTAATTCATGGTGAGATTACGCAACTCACTGCGAAATGATATAGAAGCCAAGAATTTCAAGCCGTTTAAAAAAGGAAATGTATCTAGTTATAATAGAAACTATTTGAACAAGAAGTTTGGGAATCTAATACAAAGAATATATACATCAAATATATATAAATGTAAACCCATTTCTATGCACGTTCGCCCATTAACTACTTATTTTGTGCACAGATATATATTATATGTATATGACTACTTGTGGGTAAATATTCTGTGAGTGAAATTTGGGTGTGTGTTTGTATTGATCCTCTATTCCAAGACTCAGAGAAGATGGAATTTCCTAGCAGTGAGGGTAATTAAACATTGACTGGATTACTCGGAAGGCAATGAACTCATGATTGCTTGAAGTCTTTGCGGCATGATTGGATACTATTTTAAAAGACATGCCTCAACCCAGTTTCTTTGGAGCTTGGCTGTGAGGAATTTATTTTGCTGGTCAGGAAGGAATTTTTCCTTCCAATGTATAATTTGACTTTTGACAATGTTTCCACCTTCCTGTGAAGCTTGTGAAAATGGCCACAGATGGAACCAGCGTATCTATATGTGAGGAGGAACGGGGGTGGGGGAATTTAACCCCTGAGTCGAACAGGCCAGGGATGAAAGGGTTCAGGAATGTTGTCGCCCTGTTTTCACTTTTCCCATCCCGCACGAGAGACTCCAATATAAGAAATAAATGTTTTACTCACAACTCAAACAGACCGTAGACAGACTTTGTGAGTCACACCACGAGACACCTAAATGGCCCGCTCTGCCATGAGGTACTTCAGTGCTTCGTACCTCACTCCGTGCCGGCAGTTCCCTTTAAACTTCGTAGCAAACACCACAACCAAAAATCGAGTTCAACCGTGGGAACTCGAGAGTTCTTTACAACTATCTGCTGCAGACTATCCGATGGGAGCACCCAGGCTCTGCTTTTATACTGCCCCAACAACCAATCAGCTCAGGTCTTACATTCGCGCGTTTTTCAAGCAGCATGAGCTGGGGATTTTGCAGCATGCATGCTTCGCACGGCTGATTGGGTTGCACCGGCTGTTTCCCCTTGCAGCGAGCACAGTTTGCTGGTGTTTGGTCACTTTTTATCAGTACTTGTTTATCACACTATAAAGATGGGCTGATGTTTTTTGCATACTCAGTGGGTGCAACCAGACGAGACACTACTAAGCATTTATTTAGTATTTAGAAAATTGTATATAGTGTAGACATGCTATTCTCTAAGTTATATGAAGCTTTAGAGTGGAAGAGGGGTGCAAGACTCTCCCAATGGACATGGTAGCATAGATTACATAACTCCTGGGTGGGAAATTTAAAGATGTCATATCAGATACACTCTTGTTTGGAGTAAAGTTCTTGCAGTTTTGTGCTACTATAGTGAGATGAGCACCTGTTAGCATGTTTCAATGTCCAGAAAAGGTAATTCAGTGGCAGTAGTAGATTCTATAGTGTTCTTGTAAAAAGATACAACTATAAGCACAAATATGAAACCAAATTATAGATTTGAGGGATATTTATATTAAAGTGATGTGAATATCCTGTTCTTGTGGGGTTTGGCATTTCTATCCACAAACATGTATTGTTGGAAGTTGCCTGACATACTCATTTTGCATAATTCTTTTCTTCATGGGCTACTGAATGACACTTTTTAATTTTCAAGTGATTTGTTGTACTGTCTGGCTCAAATACATTGGCTCAGGCTAGTTTTACAGCATACAGGTTGTAGGGTACTAGCATCCCTGCAGACCACGTAGCTGTGCCTGGGGGATGAAGTTCAACCTCAGATCTCATTCCTGCAAACATACACAAGATTAGCTCCATAAGTAACTCTACTGACTCCATGGGATTGCTTATGTGAGTAAAAGTAAGTTGAAGAACATTTCCAGCGTTCTAATTGTTATCTTCTGTAAGTATCTTATTCTCAAAGTCCATTCCTCTGCCCCCATACAGTTAATATAAATAAACCATTTTTATCTTTGTATGCACAATTAAAGACAGTGCTACTTTATGAAGTATATACTAATAATGATTTTCTGTCATGCAGCATTTTATAGGGTGGGCTGGCAACTTCCTCACTTCAGTAGCTGTGAAAAACAACCTTTCCAATTTTCACCATTATTTCAACCATAACTTTTTAATATCACAGGCTCCAATGCTAAAAATGTATTCATCATCAGCCTCCTATGACATAGCAATCCTTATTTCTTCTTTATATTTATTTCAAGTATTTAACTGTTAAGTATTTAATTTAAGAAGAGAATAGTTCCCAAATCCAACTCCTATTAAAGTCTATGGAAATACTCCAATTTTCTTTAATAGGAGATGGACAATGTAGAAAGAGGAGGTTAATTTTAACCTCAGCATTGGTTGAAGTCTTGTTCAGGTTACCAGCCAAGAAAACTGACCAGCTTGAGTATACTACATCTGTACTTGGTTTGTGGTCACTTACAGAACAGGTGTTGGTGACAAAAAAAGAACCAAGACAACTGGTTGCCTGATGGCAAAATGTCAGTAAGGATCCAAAGAGTGAGAAAATAAAAGGAGATATATGTTCACTGAAGGAGCAATCTATAACATTTTAGGAGCCACTAGACTATTCAAAGTTTGGTCAGATTTAAAGATAATTTATGTTTCTTGCTTACACTTTCTTTCAGAGAAAGTTTGTGTCCTGTATAGAAAAAACACCTCTGTAAAATGGATTTAATCATTAAATTTGGAAAACTAGAAACTTTATTTAGTGCCTCTAAGTAGTTTCTAAAACTGCTTTTTCTACTAAGTAGTAAAAAAGGATCAGCGTTATTGAGGTTCTAGGATCTGCTGAAATAATACACAGAAGGTAAAACTGGATGGAGCTTTAGACCTCCAGCTAGTCTGTGCAGCTTGCTTTCCATAGTACTGAAAGCTTGACACAGCATTCAACATAAATATGTTTGACCCCAGCAATTTAGGATTCCAATAGATCACAAAAGTTAGATTGCTTGCATCATAAACCACATCATAATATGCCTGTTAAGTAAAATATGTTATTGGTTACATCACCAATAGGTTGTTAAACACAAATATTTTATCTAAACTGGCACTTTTTTCTGCTTGTGAATTACTGTCAACAGATTTGGGCTTCAATAAATTTGTCATACCAAATGATTTGGTGAAATTTTAACACAAACATATTTCTGTGTATGACTTTCTAATTCATGGCTTGCTATAAATATTGCTCTGATTATAGAAAGATATTTCATTTAAACTGTCCCTTGATAAGCATAAATCTTAGAGCCAGGTTTATGGTGTAAATGTTTTAAAATATACATTGCATTCTATGAATATACTGTAATGTTTGCCAATTTCTAGGAGTATCATAGCTCAAGTAAGGTCCTGATACATAATTAATGTTGTAATTCTTTCATAATTTATAGTAATAGATTTTAAGGTAAGAAGGGAGTACTGAGATTATTTTGGTTGCATCTACACGTATGCTTTACCACTGAGTGGACACGTATGCTTTACCACTGAGTTTTGCAGTAAAGTGTCACTGTCTACACAGGCACAAGTCTTAGGGTGCAGTAAACTAAGTAACTCCACCATAAAATAGTAGTGCTGAGGACAGTACTGTCTTACAGAGGAGTAATTAACTGCGATCAAACACACATGTGGATGGTGACCGTGGGTGTATATTGTGCCTGGTCAGTCCAGTCAGCTGAAGGCCAAATTCCTGTCTCCTGCCAGTCCCTCCAGTACCCAATGCCACCACCCGGAGGCTGGGGCTGACTCCCTGGGCCCTGCCAGCCAGGATCTGCTCTGACCCAGCTCGAATTACTTTTAATATTTTAAAAATATTTTCATTCTTTTTATTTCAAAGCTCATAAAAAACTACATACATAATACAATATCACTAAAGTTCAACTGCTTCTATGGTGAGAATAATGTGTAATCAACATTCAGAAGCTTCAACGTAGCGAAGGAAGGGGCCAGTTTTGTCCTAGGACCATGAGCGGGTCTAGGATTTTGAAAAAGGTGGTGCAGATGGTGTGGTACATCATCACATATAACACAATGCATATTTTTATCAAGTTAAAAAATGATACATTTTATTAATAATCTAGTGGCTTAGGGCTATATTATTCAGTTTAAGATTGGAGTAAAAACAAATATAAATTTATTGGAATGTGCATGTATGTGCATGTGTATACTTACTTACATGCATAAACACATACATATACATATATACATGTACACACAGAGACAGAATGTATGAGAAAGAGAAAACACAACAAACCAGGCAAAAAAAAAATCAAAATATGTTGTTTCACTAGTCCTGCCATAATTAGAATTAAATAGGCATCTCTTTTCAGATTTATAAAATAAAATCTAGCCTTCTTGAGCATCTTGACAGTGCATCCAATGTGTCATTGAAAGTTAGTTCCATACCTGAGTTAATATTTTTATCTAAAGTAAAAAACAGTCTGCAGGACTGTGAAATAAGAGTTACATTACCAGCAGTAGCTAACAGACAGCACAATTGCAAAAGAAAGGTTGGCTTGATTAGTTAAGAATCAAAATTGTTAAAAAGGAGAGAGGGTCATTAATGCTTATGGAATGAAGCCTTTAGAAGGTAGCTTATCATGATCCATGAAGTCAATTGACTCTGTCTGCTGTCTGAATAGAAATGCTGCTGCCACAGACAGGCAGTTGGTTTTAAAATGTGGGTAGACCAGGAAACAAAATAGGGGGTGGAACTGCATCACTGCACCTTCCCTAGATCCACCTCTGCCAAGACAGACCAACAAACCTGTTCTCTTAAACTGTCATGAGGATTTTACCTTTATGGACAGCATCCAAAAGTCTGGTTTCATAAATCTTATCTGGCCTTGTCTGGTAAACTGTTTCATACCAAAAGTGTCCAGCTCAAGGAGCTACATCACCGTGGGTAGGACTGCAGCCTGGGATTCCAGAGAACCCGATACTTAGACCAGCAACCTGTTTCTTCTGGTTTTAAAGTGCTACCAGTAAAGCTTAGACAGACATGGTTGTTAACCCAGTAAAGTGGGGACACTTATGTTAAATTTATGATATGCTAAATTTACAGTCACCACCTTCAAAACATTCTACTTTTGGTTAATAGCATTTGAAGTATTCCCTAAGTCTTCTGTTAGTAAGATCAGGGAATACTTTAAATACAGAGGTAAATTATCAAGATATGTAAGAACATTTTATTTAAAAATAAAAAATGTAACTCTTACTGGGTTTTACTACTAAAAGGTTTCTGTCAAAAATGCTAGGCAAAACATTAATGTCTGCTTTAAAAATATTGTTTTCTTATATTGCTGCTATAAATGTCTATGACTGCAATGTGAAATGACAAGTAGTCTTTGGTGGTTAACGAACTGAAAGTCAGAAGAGCTTCACCAGCAGAGAATTTCATAGATTCATAGTTGGTAGGGGCAGAAGGGACCTGAGCAGATCATCAAGTCCACCCCCTCCCACAGCAGGAGAGAATGCTGGGGTCAGATGACCCTGGCTGGGTGATTATCTAGCTTCCTTTTGAAGACCCCCAGGGTAGGAGTGAGCACCACCTCCCTTGAAAGTTAGTTCCAGATCCTAGCCGCCCTGACAGTGAAGTAGCACCTCCTGATATCTAGCCTGAATCTACCCTCTGCTAGCTTGTGACCGTTATTTCTTGTCACTTCTGGGAGTGCTCAGGGGAACAGGGACTCCCCCGATGCCTGGTGGTCCCCACTGACTAGTTTGTAACAGGCCACTAGATCCCCCCTCAACCTTCTCTTGTAGAGGCTGAACAGGTTCAGGTCCTGTAACCTCTCCTCGTAGGGCCTGCCCTGCTGACTCCTGATCATGCAAGTGGCCCTCCTCTGGACCCTCTCCATACTGTCCACATCCCTCCTGAAGTGCAGTGCCCAGAACTGGATGCAGTACTCCAACTGTGGCCTAATCAGTGTCGCATAGAGGGGGAGGATCGCCTCCTTGGACCAGCTTGAGATGCATATGTGGATGCATGACAAGGTGTGGTTGGCCTTCCTGACTGCACCCCCACACAGTCGGCCCATGTTCATATTGGCCTCAATAATGACTCCAAGATCCTACTCTGCCTCTGCACTGATGAGAAGGAAGTTCCCCAGCATGTAGGTCTGCTGCTGGTTCTTCCTCCCCAGGTGCAGTACCCTGCACTTGTCAGTGTTGAAACCCATCCTGTTCTTATCCGCTCATCCCTGTAGCCTGTCGAGATCCGATTGCAGCCTATTCCTGCCTTCTAGTGTGCCCACTTCATCCCACATCTTAGTGCCATCTGCAAATTTGAACAGGGTGCATTTTACCCCTTTGTCCAAGTCACTGATGAAGATGTTGAACAATGAGGGCATGAGGACCGAGCCCTGCGGAACCCCACTGCCCACATCCCTCCAGTCGAATAAGACCTGTCAACCACCAGAGTGGCCCAGAGTGTTTTCTTTCCACAAAACTGCCTCTTTTATTGCTGTATTAATAAAAAGAAGCAGCTACCAACCCTTGCATAAAATATTAAGATTCAGTTATATGAAGTTTGACATAGGTGTTTCAAAGGCTTTCTAATTTCTGGGACCATGAGAATAGATATCAACATTTATCCAGGATTTTTAAAAACAGACTTGCAGATTTGGAGGGGCAAAGGGGGTGTTACAAATCATGATATTTGTGTAACATTTTTTAAAGTGTAAGGATTTAAACACGGCTTTGAAATATACTTTAAAGTCCAGTTTCCACACACTAATAAATGATGGCTCCGTTTTCACTAGATGTAGAATATCCCGCAAAATTAATAGATCAGGAAAATTATAAATTACATATATTTTTGCCATGTCCTGCAACAAATTTTCTACATGTCATGGCTTTACAATTCATTAGCCCATATCCCTTTGTATTTAGAAGCAAGCAACTTTATTTCACTCAGAAGGGGAAATACCTAGCTTCCAATGAGATCTAACACTATAGACCTGTTAAGGCCTGAGATAACAGTACTTTATTGTACCTTATATTTTTATCAGAAATACCATTTTAGAAAAGTGATTTTTAAATAATACCTTCTTCACATTATTTTTTTTCCTTCTAATGTACGTTAGAAGGAAAAAAATACAGAAATACAAAAAAAAAAAAATTCCAGTAGTTTTTCTGTAACATGGAAGGTATATGTTTCCATGAATTAGTCTTTAAGGTGCCACCCTGCCGCATCTTCTGCCTGAGTTCAGACTAACATAGATAATCAGCTCTCTATAACCTGGAAGCAATTTTTCTGTGATAGGTTGTTATAAAACCTCATGGCTGCCTGAGGCTTCTCTGAGGCTAGAATATTAGTTTAAGGCTGGGAAGACAGATTAATAGTCAAAGAGCAGTCAAAGTTCCATGAAAAATAGGGATAGCATATTATTCTGCATTTTATCACATGTATCTTATTGTCAGTGAAGGCACATATGTACATACCCAGAAATATTTCAAACTGATTACTAGCAGGAATTGAATAAGCTGCATGAGTAATTAATGGAATATTCTTATTAATTAAATACTAGACAGAAGTCTAGTAGTACTAGCATCTGCATAAACATTTCTAAATAACAGGTGAAATATAGCAAACATATGATAGATCCCTGGAGTAACAGTCTGTAGACATTTATATGTAGAAGAATGGTAACTCTTCAGCAGTTTTCCTAGACGATTTTGTGAAAGGCTATTTTTGGCATATGAGACCACATTAATAAATCACAGACACTGACTGAATGGGGAGAGAAATAACATAGATTTGGGGTTTGATTCTATAAAGCAGGGAGGTGCTAGAACTTAATTTTTAGGAGCCTGGAGGGAAATCCAAGACCCTTGGTAGGTATATACACTCCCTATATAGTGCATGGGAAGAATCAGATTCTCCAAAATGATGATCTCAAAAATCAGCACAGTGAACTGGAGCTGCCTGAAGCTGTCCAAGAGGAGAGGCTAAGCATGCATATGGAAGAGTCTTAAATCTCACCCTGCTCTGGAATCTGGACATTGGACTCAGGGCTGTAAGCGCTAAGTAGATATCTCAATCCGTAGAAGGATCCATAGCCTAGAACCCTCTCCTGAATGAAAGCACCCAAAAATATTATTTCAAGAAATGAAGCAGGTTTGCTGTTGTCTCTCAAAGCAGAAGTACTTGAGGAAGTCAAATCTGTATCTTTCACTTCCCAGAAGAGTATTCTACCATCATACCATCCCGTGTATCCCTATGGGGATTCTCAGTCCCCAGGTCAACCCCGTGTCTGCCTATGGGGAACCTCGCTCCCCACGTCAACCCCGTGTCTGCCTGTGGAGAATCTCGGTCCCCATGTCCACCCCGTGTCTGCCTATAGGGAACCTCGCGCCCCAGGTCCACCCCGTGTCTGCCTATGGGGACTTTCCCTCCCCAGGTCTACCCCGTGTATGCCTATGGGGAATCACGCTCCCCAGGTCCACCCCCTGTCTTCCCATGGGGAATCTCGCTCCCCAGTTCCCGCCGCCCGCCCCTCGCATCGCGTTTGGGGCTTGCGGGCACGGTCTCAACCCCTTGCCTTCCAGGGGGGACTTGCAGGCACCGTGGCCACCCCACGCAAACCTACAGGGACCCCATCACCCTCATGGCCTTGAGCTTCACATTCACTCTGTTGAGAAGGCCAATGATACTGACTAAATACCAGTCAGATAAGTAAAACCTTGTCCTTTTTCATTCAGAAGGCAATCAAGAGAAAAGAAAAAGTATTTCAGGGTGGCACCTGTGCTTACTCATCAAACTGTTGTAAAATAGTTTGACATCTTCAAATTCAGCTTCACTTTTCTAAAATGGCCTTAAACTGCTGAAATTGAGGCCTCTACTCTAAATTTGATGAAATTCACAACTTCTTGACACAGCCCATCTCTGAGAACTTAAGCAATAAGATCTTCTTAATGCATAATGCCGTGGTAATAAGTTATGCCCACATCATATTCTTCAGTAACGTTCTGGTTTAGTGGTGCCAACTTTCCAGTTTTAGTTCCAGTCATGGATGGGGCATTGTTTGTAGTGACACAAATGGGAGCTGCCCATGTCATGCTGTTTGCCTCAAATGCACAACACTTACATACATGTAGTCCTGTAATTCAGTCTTTCAAGAGAAAAGAGCTTTTTGTGCATCTGGAAATCTTCTCTAACTCCATAAACTAAAATAAGGACGTGTGCAATATCTACAACATCGGTACTCTCATCTACAAGTATGCCACAAACTTTCAACAGTATCCTGAAACTAATTTAAGATAATCAGCAGTGTCCTCAACATTATTATGCCACACTGTCATTTCAGACGCACTGACCTTGAGTAAATGCAGACCTTTTTTCCTGGGCAAATTATGTCCACAACTCTCAACATGTAGGCTTTGAGAGTTTACCTTTCTTTGCTATTTCATGAGCCACAGCAAAACTGATCAATGTAACTTTGTTGCCTCACACAGCCCTTTTAAAAACTGATTTGTGCCATAAGGCTTTTTGCAACAGCTCTAGTTGTAACTTTTGACAGTCACTGACAAACTCATTGTAAAAACTATGATTTGTATTGTAATATTGTTTGTGTTGTACTCCATTATGACTGATATATTTTGCTTGCAAATAAAGCAAAACACTTTATCTCACTCTGCCACAGCAAAGTAGGTTTCATTCCATTGTTCCTGCTACCAAAGTTTCCTGAATCTTGGTCAAGGACACAATAATACTTGCACCATTTCAGGACCAACTTACATGAAACCTGACTACTCACTGATTTAGGTATACAGCCATGTTTTGGCAAGCCCCACCAACCTGCCTGCTACCAAGGTTGTTGCTGGCTACTGATGTTCGGGGTCCTCAAAAGTTTCGCCTCTGAAGCCTATTTCAAAGGGACAGTCCTGCACATAACTAGCCTGACTGAAAACTTGGACATGCTCCGTACAAGTTTTCCTGTCAAATAGAGTGGCTGTGGCTCAATATTTATTGCACAAACTTATTAAAACAGAGGCTACATCAAAGGGGCTCACAGGGTACAATTTAGGAGCTAATTTTAATCTAATAATTAAGACACTAGCTGGGGGACCTGGGTTCCAAGCCCTGTTTTATGTTAAGCAGCCATAGGAAAAAATACTGAAACAATCCCAGGAACAGGGTTTGTTTTCTGACAGGGTCATTTTCTCTAGCTAAGGACCATCATCCCTAGTATTTACAATCATTCTCTCTGGTCCAGTACTCAAGACAAATACTGATTGTTTTCTACCAAGTACAGTAGCCTATAGCCTGTGGATTGGGAGAATTCTCCTGGGAGCATTCAATACCCCTTCAGAATGAGGTCAAGTGTTCTAACCACATGTAAGTAGTGCACCACCAACTTGTCATTCAGCCAAAAATTTACTGAAAAGCTCTCCCTATGGCAGAGGAAGACCTACCTCTTGGATACCTATTTGGCCAAGGCAAATTCTGGGGAAGTTCTGGTTATACACAGAAGAGCTATACATACCTGAGGGACTTTGAAGTCACACATGGAAGTACCTAATGAATTTCAGCAGTCGCTGATATTTGGAAGCTAAGAAGGGATTTTTGGATGCCAATTTTAATAGAATCATAGAAAACTAGGGTTGGAAGAGACCTCTGGAGGTCATCTAGCCCAACTCCCTACACAAGGGAGGGCTATCCCCAACTAGTTAATTCCAATCATGGCTTTGTTGAGCTGGGCTTTAAAAACTTCCAAGGATGATTCCACCACCTCTTTCGGTAACCTGTCCTAGTACTTCACCACACTCCTGGTGACAAAGTTATTCCTAACATCCAACCTAAACTTCTCTTGCTGCCATTTGAGAATATTGCTTCTTGTTCTGCCATCTGCCACTACTGAGAGCAATCTTGCTCCATCCTCTTTAGAACCATGCTTCAGGTAAAATCTATTAAAACCCCACTTAATCTTCTCTTGTCTAGACTAAAAAAGCCCAGATCCCTCCCCCCCACTTCATAAGTCATGTGCTACAGCCCCCTCACCATTTTCACTGCCCTCTGCTGGACTCTCTCCAACTTGTCCACATCTTTTCTGCAGTGGGGGCTCTAAAACTGAACAAAGTACTCCAGATGTGGCCTCACCAGTACTGAATAGAGCATAATAATCACTTCCCTTGACCTGTTGGCAGCACTCCTACCAATGCAGCCCAGGATACCATTAGCCTTCTTGGCAACAAGAGCACACTACTAGTTCATATTTAGTTTATTGTATAGTGTAACCCGCAGGTCCTTTTCTGCAGACCTTTTTTTGGGCTTACGTACCAATTCTACCTAAGAGCTGCTTTAAGGTATCAAAGTCTTTTATTAGTTGTATACCTTTTCAATGTTTTTTAACCATCGGATTCCTGTTTTGATGAAATTAGTATCCATTTGGGGTGTCCTCCCCTGCATTTTGTTCCCATTTCTTTTCTTGTAATGCCAGCTGATGCGTCTCCTTTAGGACCCTCCCCTTCCTTTCTACCCTTTACCAACAGCTGCGCACCCAGCCAGCCAACAGGTGCTGTACTAAAAGCTCTTGAAAGAACAAACTGACAGCCTTGCATGGCAAAGCTAGGAGATGTAGATTACTCAGGGAGCTACACATCATACTCATGTGATAAAGTCACGGAGCTTGACTGGGGCCACACCTAGGAAGGAGGGTGCAATCTCGTGATTAACTATCCAAGCATTACTCCCTACCATATGGGATGACAATGACTAATCATCACAGTCTTACCAACACATCGCTAAGTCTGGATGCAGGTCTGGGCAGCCCAGGGCCACTCCTATGCAGGAACCTGCTGTTTTGGGAACCAGCTACTTGCTGCCGCATGAAACCCAGACCGGCCTCCTCACTCCTGCCAGGGACTGGAGGGAGCTCGCTACAAGGGGAAACCCTAGAAAGCTGCCGCAGGAGCCGACTCTGTGCAGCAGAGACAAACCAAGCAACACCCGCACTTCTGCCCCACACCAGCTAACGTAGCCAAAACCACACTACGCCTGCGCGACCGGGAGGGCAGGCTCCGCCTCTGTCTGGGTCGTAGTTGCCCCCACGCTGCCTGAGGGGCCTTAGCGCTGACCGGCCGGAGGTCCCTGCCAGCAAGCCGCGTATGGACTGGGTAGGCGCCGTCGTTGCCCTGCGGCAAGAAGGCGGTGGGGCTATGATATGGGTCCCTCGGCATCGGTGCAGAGCCCGTGGGACAGGCGGGCAGGCAGCGCACTGGGCAGCCGCGTTGTTTCCCAGCATGCCGCGCGGCGCTGGCTCAGGTGCCGGGGGAGGTGGCTCTGCAACGGTGACCTGACGGGGAGGAGCGGAGCGGAGGCCGTTGCCGGCCTCGGCCCCGGCCTATAGCGCTCCCCGCCCGGCCCCGCCATGCCGCTCTTCACCACCAACCCCTTCGACCAGGACGTGGGTGAGTGACTCCGCTCCCCCCGGGCCCAGCTCTGGGATGCGGCCCCGGGACCCGCGCCCGAGAGACCCCCTCCCGCACAGTCTGCGCGGGGTCCTCCCTCCCCCCTCTCCGGGCAGGTCTCTCACGGGCGGCAGTGGTGTGGGTCGGTGATGCCGAAGGTACCCTGCTGCGCGATGCAGTGCGAGCGAGGTAGAAATCCGCTGTGGGGCAGTTACATATTTCGAAGCACTAACTTTATAGCCTGCCGGCTTTTTTTTAATAGGTGGAGCCTCCTTTGTATCCTGTGCCAGTTAGTTAGCAAGTGCAGTTGGTTTGAACTTGCTGTGGGATTTACTAGTCAGATGCATAATATGTGAGACATAGCAGGGACTTTGGAGGTGCACTGGCTCTGGTGAGAGGGCAGGCTTATCTAGGAGTTATTGCTAGCCCCTTGCCACAGCTGTCTTCTGAAATGAAGCTGGTCTGTCACATGTGACTAACATCAGCATTTCTGTAAGAGCATCGGGAATGTTCAGTGCTAAATAGGTAAATTTGCCCTCAAGAAAACAGTACATGGGGCATATTGAGGGTATAACTTGCCTTAAAAGCCATACTTTTCAGTCTGTCTTGTTTTGGTATTTCCTTAAGTCAGCCTCAAGTTTCTGGACTCAAAACAGCAATCAGCACATTGTAATATTAAATATTGACAGCCTCATTCTTTATAGCAAATAATTGCTCCATTAATGAGTTTAGTCCTATAATATCCCAGAAGCAATTATAGGGAGTGTTCATGTTAAAAAGCAATATTAGAGAAACAATTTTATTTTTCTAATGCTATCCAGGAGGTGAAAACAAAGAAAAGATTGCAGCATCTGCTGGCTTTTGGTGACTCACCAAAGACTTGACATCTTGGTAATTCTTATGCAAAAGTATGAGAATGAGTAAGCCAGTCATGCTCCTTCATGTCTGGATTTGCCCCATGTCTGCATATGTTCTGTGCTTCACCATTATAATTCAGTTTTTTACTAGTTTCAAGCACAGGTATTAGAGGCAGCTATAGGGTAAGATGTAAGAGAGGAATTAAATGTCTGCAAGTTAAGCATGCCAGTACTTAAGGAGAGGTACGTGGCGACTTTAGTGGACTGTAGAATGCTACATTAAATGCCTAATTTCTTTATATAATACATGGAAGGGAGCTATGCTCAGAATGTGGTCCGAAACAGCCATCAGGAATTGCCTTAACTTAGTGTTCGAAAAAGGCTAAGCATTGGCACACGTCCTGAGCAACTTGTCTGAGTTTATTCATTTGGCTTTATAGCCAGAGCTCTCGTGAAGATAGGTTCTTATGCCTGTGTATTTAAAGAACCGGGTACTAGTCACTTTTAAAAAAACAATGTGTTTGGAGGAGGTGGTGATGTGATGGTGGATATAGGGAATGCCCTTTTTAGGTAATAGCTTAATGGCTGGATCCCTTGGCTCAGAAATAGTTTCTTCCTTTGTCTCCCTCTTTCCAAGAGCTAAGCATTATCATGGGTTGGGGAACACTCTTTGCCCTATTGAAATTGTGTCATACAGGAAAATATTCAAGGGTTCATTAAGCAAGAGAGTAGAAGCAAGAAGTAGCCTGATTCTACCTTAGCACTTAATCTAGCCCTGGTAGAGGGGATCCTGGAGCTCTGGTCCCCAAGACAGTTTCTGTATTTTGGTCAGTGACGCTTTAATGTAAAATATAAAAACAGATTGGGGGTAAAGGGACCAGACAATAGGATCCCTTCTCTGAAAGCCATAATGGCTAGCCTGCAGAGTCATGCCGCTTTTCTCTGACCTAGTGCTTTTTGCATTCTCTTCACCTTTCCTGCTGAGGCTGTGCTAGTGTGCAGAAGAGCGCTCCTCCCAGAATATTGTCTAGTCCCTGGATAGGACAGTCTTAGGAGGTGGGGGGGAGATAGGAGTTTGAATGTCCTCAAGATCAGGAAATAGAGCTGAGGTCTTCCTCTTTCTAGATAAGGGTTACTATCACCACTGCTTCTCTGATCATCTCTTAAAATATGACTTTTTGTGTGTGGAAACTGATCCTATCAATTTCGTCACATGTGCTCTGCAAGTCTTAACAGCTTGAGCCTTTCTAAAAACAAGCAGAAGAATATGATTTTTCTGACTTGTAGCTGTGCTTAGGCATTAGCTACCTACTGCCAGGGCTAGGCTGGTTTAGAAATTGTTCAGAAAATGCTCTCTTGTGAAAATGAGGGTTAGTAAGTGAAATTAATAGTTTCTGTGGTCTTAAGAAACTTTTAATAGCATATTGCTGATGATGTTTAATTCTTTTCATGTTTTTATGATTTGCATTATTTAAGGCAGAGAGTTCTTGAAGTTTTGTAGGGCATGGAGCCTGTCTGGTGCATGGGTCGGATTTTGTGTATGGCCGGTTTATCCCCACATGCAGCACGTGCTGGCCTTGCTCTGGGGCTTACTGTGCATGGGGTGCGTGCTGCATGGGACACCCTGAGTGGCCTGATCTGGTCTGCAGAACAGCTCAGTGACCTGATCTAGCTGATGGGGCTGGATGAACTTGACATCCCTGCATTAACCAAACAGCAACTAGACACCAGAACAAATTCTCACAGGACAAGTATAAAGGACAGATGCTCGTATGCCATTAGGAGCACATTTATCACAGAACAACCTCTCCATTTGTGACCTCCACTGTCCTCATATTCAAGTGTGATCTACCCAACATCTTTAAAAGGTGCGCACTTGGGAACAAAAATTCATGAGCTGGTTGGACATTAGGAACCAAGGACTTAACACTAATATTGGTTTTGTGGCCTGTCCTAGCCTACATGATGTTTAAGTTCTCCCCACAGGAAAGAAACACCCACCTCCTTTTTGATAGGCTTCTCTCACAGTAATCAACTTCTTTTCTTCAGCTACTTGTGTCTGCTACTCCTGAAAATTCCCTCTCCCTTCTTACAACTGTTTTAAAATAATACATTTAGTAGTATTAATAATATATAATTTTTACTATGCTTTGTTGGTTTTCAGTGCTCAGACCTGATGAAGAATGCCTTGCATACAAAAGCTTGTTTGACTGTGTCCCAACTATATAGTTGGTTCAATAAAAGATATTGCCCTAAGAAATAACATAAGAATTGTCATTTACTGGGTCAGACCATGGGTCCATCTTGCCCAGTGTCCCGTGTCTCACAGTGGCAGAGAGTAGATGCTGAAAGGGACAGTGAACAGGGTATGACCAGAGTTTTTTTTCCACTGTTCCTCTGGCACTTAAGGTAATCCTTTCTCCTTGCTTTGATCACTATGCTATTAGAAGAGGAGAACCACCACTATCTTCTCTTCTGGTTGTTTGAAAAGACAAGATTAAGTGTCTTGTTTCCAAAAGGGATTTTTTGGCAGATGTGGCACAAATTAGCGCTGCACCCTTTGTGAAAACCACTCCTATCCCCTTCTGCCTGGCCTGGTGCTCTTCTTTCTACTCCCTGCTCTACCTGCTGCTGCGCTATTTGCCTCTCCCCAGTCTGTTGCATGCTCTGCACAGAGGCTGCCAGTGCTACTTGTGGTACATGTGCTGCAGGTTTGCCACCACTGGCATAGGTGACTAATCTTTAGGAGATGTTTGTGGCTGTGAACCCTCTTCTTGGATTGTCACACAGGAGGTTCCTAAGCTTAGGAGAGGCGGTTTTTCAGACACCCATCTTTTCTCTGTTTCCCATTGGCTAGTTTAGATGTTCCCCAGCTCAGCGTGCTTGCTGCTTTGAATGTTAGACCTAGATTCCTACATTCCATACGATGTGTGGGAAAACTAGGTGCCTAATTCAGGGTTGGGGATTTCAGTGCTGAGACAAGGTAACTAAATATTAAGTGAGGCAACAGTGAGCTTCAGTCACTACTACTTGATTTTGTGGAAGGTTTTTAGATGCTATTATAGTGATGCCCAGTGGCACTTTAAGACCAGGGCCCCCCTTTATGCTAAGCACTGTTCACTGGGTCATTGGCATCAGTACTAAGCAAGTAACTTCCTTAAGGTACCTTGCTCTTCCATCATCCTGTTTTAGATTTTCTGCTTTATAGGCAACATTAGAGGGTATTATGGACTGAGGACAAGTGAAATACAGTGAGAAAGAGAGTTGTATAGGTAGCAAACATTGTGTGTCAACAAGAGGCAAAGGAAATGGGATGCAGCCTACAAACAAAATGCTGACTTGCAAATGCTAAGTTAGTCTAATTTTTCTTTTCTTTTTCTTTGCTTTCTTTGGTGGAATGGTTGGTCATTTTAGGAATATTTTCCATTCTCTGAGTGTGACTAAAAGTCAGAAGGAGGGGGGGGTCAGGAGTCCTGGAGGGAAAAAAGAGAGACAAGAAATAAAGTACCTGAAGAGCTGGTTAGAATGGCAGAGATGAAAAGGCTAGTGGGTGGAGTTCAGAGAGGATGATGTGAACAGCGACTCAGAAGGAAGAGAGTAACCTAAGCAAGGAGATTGATTCTAATTGTGATTAAACTTGGCAAACAGTAAATCAAGAGTGGCTAGCTTGTGGCATGATGCCAAAAGTGGCACAGACAGCCATTTGTGTGTGGCATTCAGGAGACTGGGGAGGGAACAGTCAGTACAGTGGCAGATAGAAAAGACAGCAGAGTCTTGGATCAGGCAGGGAGTCCAAGGTAGGAAGCAGCTTGGTTAGGGAGCACAGGGCAAGGAGCAGAAGGCTGAGCAAAAGATCAGGGAAGAGAATTAGTGGCATTGGAAGAGGGCAGACTAATGTGAGACCTGCCAAAAAGTTTGGCCTTTATTTCAGTAAATCATCATTTAGTAATGTTTTCTCTACTTGCATCTTTGAGTTATTTACTCCAAGATTTATTCTGCAAATCTATTTAAATTATATTCCGTCTAGTATAGATATTCAGATTTTTAATTTCAATGTTTAAAATGACTCATTTACTAGATAACCAACTTTTTTACAGTTTATATGGATGAAAATTCAAAATTACTTTTAAGTGTGTTTCAGATTTTAGAAAAGATTTAAAGTATTTCCATTAAAATATTCTGTATAACAAAACTGACAATAACAACATTTGAACAAAAGTGCTACAATAATTGTAAATGATATAGATAGAGCCATGTAGTGATCCCTGGTAATGTCTCTGACAGCCAAGAGCTCACAAATCTACAAAAAATGCCAAAGGTAGTATTAGGGTTATACTGTACCTGCAAAAGTCCTTGTTTCACAGAGATACCTAATGCAATACCATTCATGTAATGCTAAGCCTTATTTATAAAGCTTAAGTTTAAAAGCTACTTCTTATATATGTGGAATCAGAGGGAAATCATTACTAATATGTTGCTTGAAGCTCATGATGAGGGATTATTATTTATCATGTTCACTAAATACTTTTGTTATAGTAAATTTTAGGCTTTAACGTAGGCATATCTTTTAAAATTTTATTTTTTTAAAAAAAAATAAAATGCTTTTTTAAATGATTCTTTTTGTTTTAATTATGATAATTTGCATTCGTAGCAGTACAGTATAAAAGATGAAGGAAGCAGTTGAATGATATGTATTGGACAGTGACACTTGAAGTTCTCTCCTGAATTTGTTTTTGCTGGCTGGATTCGTCACTTCTCAAACACAAGATTGGTGGGGGAATTGAGATATCACATGCGTCACAGGGGTTCCTCAGGAAGAAAGGAGGAAGTGGCAACTAATCATTGTTGGGGAGAGAACAGTAAGTGCTATCAGTTAATTGGTATCGCTGTTGGAGTTCTACTTGTTACTTTGGTATCTCTTAGAATGGTCTTTTTCACATATAAAAGAGACAATAACAATGTTTAGAGCAGATGCCTAAATATTTACTGTGCTCTGATGAGTATAAATCAGTGGTTCTCACCTTGTTATGGTTAGCCCATCCCTCTGCCACATTAAGAATGTCTTGATATCCCTGGTTGGCATCCACTGTTGGTGCTACCTCAACTTAGCTCAGTGCTTCACAGCTGGGTTTTGCTGCCTCCAAATAAAATTGCCATGTGCCTTATTCACAGCCAGCCTGGAAAAGGCTGTGGCACATGCACATGCTCCTGTATTAGGGCTGTGACCAGGCAGGAGCTGACTTGTACTATGTCGACTTCCCTAGTCTAGTCCCTCCTGTGCTTTTCCCAGAGACAGGCGCATGGATCACTGTTTCCAGGAGGAGAGCAGACAGGGTTGGACCAGAAAGGGCAACAGCCAAGCCAGCTCCTGCTTTCAGGCTGATGAGAGCCCTAATGCAGCAGGAATGCACACAGGGTGGTTTTGCTTGAATGCTGCCACAATGTCAGCAACTGTCTTGTGGCACCCCTGAGGGAGGCCTCACAGCACCCAGCTGAGAATCACTGATGTAAATACTTCCACCATTGAACCCATTATGCAGTTGCTCACAGTAAAATATGCTACCTTTTAAAAATTGTTCTTTCTGGGTTACTTTTTATATTTTCTTTTTTACATGTTGACTGCTTTGAGTACGGACTGTGCAAAGTATCTGGACAATAGCTAGCGCATCTAGTCTGTACCCAGAATGCAGTGGTCATGCAAGAGAGCATGTTGATTCTGGGGAATTCAGGTAGAGTTGGCTGAAGAGGAGCTGTGCTTCTGTGTAAAAGACTGAACTGTTTAACCAGTGACAGCTGTTTTTGGAAAGTTATAGGAGAGAGGTGAACACTTTTGAGACTTTATCATTCTCCTTTTAAAAGATGCATATTTCTAGAGAACAGGCAATGCTTATTTGGTCTCTACAGACACACGTTTTTTTCATTTCTACAGCTGAAAAATGAAAAAAAAATGTCAAATGAAAATGAACTAGGTCATTAAAGCATTATTAAGCCCAACCTGACACACAAAGTGTATTTCCCTCTTGTAAATGTTTTCTTTATTTAGTAACTCTTTCTGTAAATTAAATGTTTTGTTCCACACCCCAACATTAGTAGAACTGCATAATTTAAAGGCAGTGGTTTATGTTCCAGAGAGGGCTGCTTCTAAGTGCATGCTATCAGTAACACATTTTTTGTCCAGGGAGGGTACCAACTTCATACCACTAAAGCCAAGATGATCAGTGGTCTGAACAGTAACCTTCATAAGAACCAAGAATGGTCTTTCAACTTGATGAATACAAAATTAGATTCTAGCTTGAGATAAAATAAGAGGATATATAACTGGCATAGCAGGCTTCATGTCTCTTGGTTCCTCTGCTTCCTTTTGAATCATCTCTGATAGTATTTGAAGTCTTGGTCCATATAATGAGAGCCTGAGGGTCCTGTCTTTTGGTCCTGATTTTCCTGCTTCACCTAATTAACAGAAAGCTGTTTTCATATTTGGTACTAATCCTCCTTCCTGCTATTTTGTAACCTTTGTGCCTGCTTGGAAGAGTGGATTCCAAGGATTCTAAGTTTTGGTTTTTTTTAATGAAATGGGTAATTTTTTTTCACCTCACCTGGCCTACTGTTTATGGTCTTAGCATTGGCTCTTGAGTCCCGTTGGTCTTCATTTGGTAAAATTGACTGCTTTGAGTAATATCTGTCTTGGCTAGGGACCAGGTCATATACTGAGAGCATATGTGACCAGGTGGCCAAATGAATGACTTCAGCTGGTCTCAAATCATCTGAGTCAGTGAGTAGGGCCTGCTTTGGCTCAGGCCAGCTGGAAGCACACACATAGGAAGCCTTCCTTTGAAAAATGTTTTGGATAGAAATACAGTGAAAATGAAATTGGTTAATTATTTATTGAGGTTAATAAGCTGCAGAGGTATTAAGAAAACTGATCTGTAGATCATCACTCAAGGTGAGAGAAGTAGAAGGACTGTTTGCAGCAGTGAGGCTATTAAAATTGCAGTTCCTGTCCACAGCAGCATAGCTTTATAGAAATTGGTATGGTTGACAGTTGCACAGAAGAGCATCTGGGAGTGCTTTTCTTCATGATAAATTATGAGAACGCCAATGTAACACATCACTGTGTGGCTAACATGTCAAAAGTCTAGCACAGTAAACCAGACATGCTGGTTTTCTTGCTCATCATTTATCATTTAAAAGCAGTAAAGTTGACTACCTTTAATTTAGGTGTTGCAAAACACTATATAACAGACTTCAGGGCAGCTGGTAATCTTGTATAGTCTAGCAGGGCAGTAGGACCCAGAGGAAGCTCAGCGGGCTCCAACAACAGCAGAGCCTGCCCAGCCCCATGCCCCAGCTGGGGTTTCTGGGCTGGGAGCATGTGGCTGCCTGGGTGGGGAAAGCTCAGCTAAGTGGTAGGGGGGACCCTGGGCAAAGGAGGAGTGGGGGTGGGGGGAGGAGTGGCCCCTCTCCACCCATGGCTGGTGCCCCGCGCTGAAGCTGCTTTTAGCCTGCATGGGACTGCCTGTGCCCACTCCGGACAGCCCCATGCGGGCTGTGAGTGCCTGCAGCGCGGGGCACCAGGTGTGGGACGGGAGGGACAGCTGCTCTCCCCACCCCCCCCGAGCTTTTCCCTGGGCTTGTTCCCTGCACAGAGAAAAGCGGCCTCTCTCCTACCCCGTGGTGGGTGCCCCACACTGCACGCGCTGACAGCCCACATGGGGCTGTCCAGAGCAGGCACAGGCACTTGTAACCAGTTCCCTGCAGCCCCGTGGTACAAATGGGGAGCAGCGCATGGCCTTGACCCTCTGCTCGCCAGCAGGGAAGAAGCTGGTGCTGAGCGTGGGGAAAAGTGGCCCCTCACCTGCCTCATGGCCGGCGCCCCACATTGCAGGCGCTTGCAGCCCACGGGGCTGTCCGGAGTAGGCACAGGCAGCTCCAGGCAGGCTGCAAGTGGCTGCAGCGCGTGGCGTTGGGCATGGGGCGGGGAGGGGCTGCTTTCTCCCTCTCGCACTCCGTACCACCTTGTAGCCCCGCTTCCATCCAGGAAGAGCACACAACAACTGCTGAAGCTTCCTCTAGCATGAGGAAGGGTTTTTGAACCCGAAAGCTTGCTTAATAACTATTCTCCAGCTATTTGGGTTGGTCTAATAAAAGATATCAAATTCACCTAAGAAACCGTGTCTGCCTATGTTTAATAAGTATGTATTTTGCTTTGAATTCTTTTTTTGCTGCTTGTGATGGAAGAGGACCAATTCTGTATCTCATATTTAACTGTCAGCTTAAACAAAGTGGTGGTAAGTCATCTAGAGAGGATGCTATAGCTAGGTCTGACCAGAAAAAGTCCACAAGAAAGTGGGAGGGGTTTTTTTGGTAATGATGGCTGGAGTTTTTTTCTATAAAGTAGATTGCATGCCTGATTTATCATTAATGGGGATAACTACATTTTACTCTCAAATCACTCTTTTTACAGTTGGCAACAATTAATCTTCATTACAGGTACAATGGTTGTCTTGATGCAATATAATCTGTATTTGAGTATGAACTGCCATCATAAATAATTCTGCTTGATATCAGTGTTGTAAAATATAGTTTACATTGAAATTAAGTTAGTCTTTTTATAATTTATAAGTGAAAGTTTTATGCTTTTGGATCCCATTTTTAGATATGGTTAAAATCTCTAAAATTTTAATTGGTTTCCCTCTTTCTCTTCCCTCCCTCTTCCACTCCAAAATTGATAGATATAAGCAGCAATGTTGAGAGAGAGACTTGCAACTAAATAAATATTACTGACACTAAATAGGATGCACTCATTGTTTTGTGTAAAAGGCTCTTAAAGATGGTTTGTTTGTTTTTTTGAGGAAGCTGAGATGTATACATGACTTACTATGATTACCTTTAAGGATATAGCATCTAATACATTTTTGTTTTACTGTTTATTTTTATTCTAGGAGTACTATAGATAATAATCCCACTATTTCATTTTTGCCAGGCTAGTGAAGGGTATAAGATGGCCAGGGTATGAGTTTCTCAAAACTGGACTTTTAAGAAACCTCGAATAAACAAAGCCTCTCTGGTTACAAGGACATTTGCTGCATTCCTCAGCTGGAACACCAATCTGGAAAATCAAATTAACTGGCTGTCTGTTCCAAACAGTGTACAATAAAATTGGCAGCTCATTATAGTAGTGCTCTCCCTGGTTTCTGGTTAACAATCTCCATTTCTCTTGAGTTTTCAATAGAGCTGTGATTCTCAGCCTTAGTAAATTCAAGGCAGCCCTCCACAAATGTGAACTGAGTGGTATCCTAGTTCAGAAAAAAAATACATTACAAGGTTTACCTCTTTGCAGTGGGGGTGGGGGAACAGCAGGGCAGGAATAAGTTTGAGCCTGTGCTTATCTGCTTATCTCCTCACACGTAGAGGCACCTTCAAAGGATCACTGAAATGGTAAACTACAATGAATAAGTCATACATAACTAGACCTTTTGAACCAGTTGTAGTAGATAACAACAGAAGTATTCTAAGATACCAAGCTCCTTTTCTTCTGTTTTCATTGTAGGACTGTCATCAACTACTTACATACTGGGGCGATCCTTTACTGGATTCCCAACAGTATATGACCACACCAGCTCTGAGGATCACTGCAGTAGCAAATTCCATTGTGAATTGGGAAATTCTAATAATGAGGAAGGGTGCTCTCCAGACAAGAGAATGTCACATGTTCATAAGTACCCTTGTCTTAGACTCTTTAAGTAACCGCCACAGTGCTAAACCTCTATCCATTGTAGCTCTTGTGGAAACTATATGCAAAGTTCCCAAGCACCATCATGTACCACCATGTTGTCCTGTTTTATGGTCTGGTTTATTTTTTATAGATGTGGGATTTTCATGAAAGGTATGGACAGATGTAATGCTTAGCACATTACAAATACACTATAAACCCCAAGAATTTAGACATAGCAGCCATTTTAAACCAGTTTAATCCTGGACTGTTTCAAAAGCACGCTGGGAAAATCGAGTATTATTTTAAGCCAGTTCTCCTTGAACTGATTAAATATTAAGTGCAGACACAGAGCATTTTGTGCTCAGTGTCTGATCAGTCCTTCAGGCAGCCCAGACTGCACCATTGTGCAAACCTGCTCCTGCCCGCCTCACCCCATGCAGGGTAATAGGGCTGCTTGGTGATGCGAGCTGGACTGTACTGCCCAAAGATCTATTGCCTACCTCAAAAGAGACCACAGCATGTAGGAGCGATGAAGCAGAAAGCCTGTGTCAGTTTTACTTTCTGGCTAAGGACCCTGGGCCCTTCTAGCACATAATGGTTGTCAGTTCCATGCTCAGAGCTCATTAACTGTTTATTTGTCTTTACCTGTGCTACACTCCTGTAGCCATCCCTGCCTTGCAGGTTTCCCCAGGCACAGGTGAATTGTTGGCAATGCAAGATACCTGAGTGGCTTTCTAGGAAAGTACTTTCAAAGCTGCAGTGTGAGATAGAAACTATGGTAAGTCTCAAAGCAACCAGTCCCCAAAATAAAGGTGCTCGCGCGCACACACACATGCGCACACACACGCACACACTCTCTCTCATCCCCTGACTGGATACCACTACACAGTTTTATAGTGTGCAAGCAAGTTGTGCGCAAGCATGCCTCACCTTTGCTATGTAGGTGAGGTATACATGGAAATGAACCTTACAACCCTGCTGTTAGTGTATTCTACAGGGAGCTTCTCTTGTACTTTGAGAATAGTGATATTGAGTTTTTCTTTAAGAGAATAAAACTAAGGAAATTTGTGATTAAGATACCTAAATGAACTCTGACTGTGGCAGGGGGGAAAAACAACCAAGCCATGTAATATGCTGAGGAATTTTTAACTGTCTTTAAACATAAGTAGCATAAGCTCAAGGTGTATTGTTTTACTAGTGAAACAAGTGTCAAAGCAGACTATTGTCATAAATTTAAACACCTAGTCTTAATTTTTATATTATATACCATGTTACTGTCACTATATATGTTTAATCTTTCAAAAGGTGTCAGACAACTGAACTATGTGTGCAGAAAAAGTGTACTTCTATTTTGGCATAAAACCTATGTGATGAGAGAGCAGCCTTTTCTCATCCGTGTTAATTTGTTCTTTGTGATTTGTTTTAATAGTTGCCAATATGAACATTTTCTAAGCTTTACAGATATGGGATGACTTTGATCCTAAAAGAGATTCCTATGAGTTGTCCTCACGTGGCATAAGGGATGATTCTGCAGTTTTCTCATTGAGAACCAAGATGCAGGCTGTAATAGAGGTGGATGATGAAGAGAGGGTTTCAACAGTTTTGTGTCCACTCATACAAGAGTGGCTGTTAAGTGATTAATCCTTTAATACTTTTCTGCATTAATCCTCTTATTTGCGCTACAGAAGGTGTGTATTAAGTTATCTAGTTGAATACTTATTACAACATCAAATCTGTTACCATGAATTATGCTTTATTATAGACAATTGAAGTATAAATCAACCCACTATCTTCTGACTTCTTACTTATATCATGAAGATGGATGTGTGAGAGAACAACTCTCTTTATTTCTGTTTCTTCTCCCCCTTATGTTTCCCTTTTTGTAAAGCATCTACCTCCATGATACCTGAACCCTGTGGGTTCAGATAAACAAACAGCATGAAGTTTTCCCTGCAGACTGGTTACACTCCCATTGTAATTCTTCTTTTCCCATTTTTTGTCGCTTATATGATAACGATAACATATTTCTTTGACTGTGAGAAAACTGACAAACAGAGCTTTCACCATGGCCATGTGGAGAGTAAACTAGTATTTGTTGGTATACAGACTATCACTGGTAGATTTGGGAAGAATCACATCCTGACTTAAAGTAGGATTGGTTCTTGAAGGGGAAAGAAAATATTATTAAAGTAAAATTGTAAAACTTTAACTTGATTATGGCCCTTCTAAATTATTTTTCTTTGTTAAGACCTTTCAGATGGTGCAGGAGCTAGGTACGAAAATGCACTAATCCCTTTTTATAGTTACTATCACAGTACTATTGTTGTCATCCTCTTATGTGTTACATATGCAAAAAAAAATCATTCTAATATAATGAAGGGCTTAGTCCATCTGTTTGTCTGCTTGTAACGCTTTTAGAGCACTCTGACTGGTTACTGAAGCAACCAATGAGAGTACTCCAAGAGCATTATGGACAGGAGGTGGTGGTAGCACAACGGGGCACTGACATGATGGTGGGGAGCAGGAGGGAGTTGGGGGGACAAGGCCAGTGGCCGCCTTTTGTTTGTTTGTTTTGGTTATTCAAACTTCATCTGTCATTCTTGCCATTCTTGGCATTTCATAATATGCCACTAAAACATTTATAAGAAAATATGCTTTTCATTAATTTTGTTCATGACAAGGCTCTTATGCATCTTCACCATTTTTTTTTGTTTTGTTTTTTATGCTGTGGTATTAACTTGATTATCCAAAACAAGATTAATAACCACATTTTCTAGTAGGGGTGCAACCAGTAATCTTGGCTGATAGAATAGCCAATTATTAACCAGACATATTGGTTGATACCAATCTGTTTTACGGGAATACAGCCAGGCAGCTTGGAGAGCAGCCTCCTGTGGCTAAGTTGGAGGTGGGAAGGGGTGTGGTATGGGCAGATAGAGACCCCCATGTTCAGGGCTGGAGTGGCACAGAGGCTGGGGCAGGTGCTGCCAGACGAGGGCACAGCTGTGGGGGAGTGGGAAGGGGAGTCAGCTCCCCACTGCTGCGCACACCTCTGGGGGACCCAAGTGGGCATGTGCCCCCACCCCGATTTATATGCAGGGTGACGGTGGTCTGTCTGTGGGCTCAGAGCCAGGGGCTGGGCCAGCCTCTTCCCAGGGGGGCGGTCGCAGAATTGGGAGAGGTAGCTACAGGGAATTTTGGGATTGCTTTAGCCCCCCAAACCTCTGTACTACCGCTGCTGCCTGCCCTGTGCAGCCGTGGCCCAGTCTCTTCCCAGCTGGAAGAGTCTCATACAGTCCCTGGCCCTGAACCAGCAGTGGGCAGCCCCCCTGCACCCTGTGCACAAATCTAGGGGGGTGGGGCACATGCCCTCCAACTTCCCCACCTCCCAGACCCCTTGGACAAGCCACCTGCAACTCTGCCATGCCCCAGGGATGCATTCATTGCCCTTTCTGGGCAGCGCCTGCCCCAGCCCTACTCCCTCCCTCATCATGGTGGGGGGGCCTCGATTTGCCCCACATCACATCCCTTCCCCAGACTTCCCGGCAGGACGCTACTCTCCATGCACATGCATGCATCAAGTTGATTGCTGATAATGTTAATTTTCTTGTTATCGGTGCCGATTTAAGAAAATATGCGACTGATATATTGGCACACCTCTGTTTTTTAGTAATTATCATAGTATCTAGGGTCAGAAGGGGCCTAGAGCAGGCCATCTAGCCTGACCCCCTCCTGCCAACGGCAGGAACGAGTGCTGGGGTCACAGAACCCCAGCCAAGTACCTATCCAATCTATCCTTGAAGGTGCTCAAGGTAGGAGCAAGAACAACTTCCCTAGAAAGCTGGTTCCACATCCTAACCACCCTAACTGTGAAGTAGTGCCTCCTAATGTCCAACTTAAACCTGCTGTCCCGTAACTTGAGACCATTGGTCCTAGTTACCGCTGGTGGTGCCCGGGAAAAAAGAGCCTGCTCTATTTCATGCTGCTCTCCCCTCAACAGTTTATAGGCTGCCACCAGGTCCCCCTTGGCCTCTGTTTATTGAGGCTGAACAGGTTCAGGTCCCTCAGATGCTCCTCATAAGGCCTATCTTGCTGCCCACATATCAATCTAGTGGCCCTCCTCTGGACCCTCTCAAGGC
>JAGPOW010000261.1:227721594-227760640 GCA_030014935.1 Caiman crocodilus
CCACGAGCACCAGGTTACCCGACGAGTCCCTCAGGGGCCCGACGTTACCCAGGGCTCTCTTCTTACTCCCCACATACTTGAAAAAGGACTTCCTGTTGTGCTTGATCTTAGTCGCCAGGCGAAGCTCCACTCCCGCCTTGCCTTTCCTAACAGCCCTCCGACACGCCTGAGCACAAGAAGAGTACTCCTCTTTGGAGGCTGCTCCCTCCTTCCAAAGATAGTATGCCTCCCTCTTTGCCTTCAGGGTCCCCTGAATATCCCTATTAAGCCACGGGGGCTTCCGTTGCACGAGAGCTTGGTATGTTTGATGTGTTTGGTAACGAGCATACAATAGCTGACCTAGGGGACACGGGCTCCTGGAAAGGGTGATCAGTCCTCTCCAGCTGTTCGTGTGGAACCCTGAGTCACTGCGCTCTGCCCCTTTTATAAACTCCTTTGCCAATCAGAATATGCTGCTGATGTTCAGTTAGGAGAGTGTAACTGCCGGCCGTGCAGCCACACGTCTCATGCAGCTTCTAATTCGCTGAGGTTGTCTGATCATGCGCCTGTCAGCCCTGTGATCTTGAGCTCTCCACACTTCAAACATAACCTGCTCTCGTGCTTTATATTGGTCTGGCTTGTGGGCTGGCGTTTGGTCACCTTTTTACTCAGACACTGATCAAGCTTTATCTTAAAGTTAAATTTATAAAGGCTTTTTGATGATGGTAGTTGATAGACTTCATGTATCTTTGCTTACAGACACAACTTTATTATGAGGGTTAATAAAAATGTACAGGTCAAATTCAATGTAATAAATGGAAGCCTTCAGGAATTTCTGTTTTGATCTCCAGGCTTGGAAGATGCTATTGTATTTAGTTGAAATCTGAACAGAAAGATATTAAAATTGCCTGCATTTGTCCCTCTTATTTTTGTGTTAAATTTTATTTCCTGTTTCTGAGTGTAAAAAGATAAACTTTTTTCTAATCTGCCACATATATTAATTTTAGGTTTTACTTATACATTACTGTGCTCAAGTCATCCTTCTTAAACAACAAAAAAAAAGGAAGAAAGAAAGGCTCCTGGCATCCCTTGATGGGTCTGCTGGCAGGTTTTTTGGAGCCAGCAGTTAGAAATTTTGGATATTAGTGTTGCTTTTTCATAGTTTTGTGCAAAGTTTTCTAATTCTACAGAGAAAGTAAAATAAGTTGCTGTGATTGTCTGAAACACTGAAGACCCTGGGTAATTCCTCTCATCTTAAACTGGCAGAAAATTGATGAACAGTTGCCAATTTTACGTTTCTTTTCTATTCTCTCAATGCATGCAGCGTGCAAAAAGTGACTTCCCTAGTTAAATATAACATTTGTTTTTTCTTTGAAAATATTCTGTGAAAAGGCATGAATCAATTGAGGGAAAATAAGAGGGGCAACTTCGTTGTCCTATTTATAGTAGATTTGTATATCTTTGCTCGTGTTAGTTTTTAATTAGTTGTATTAGTTTAATTAGTTTAATTTACATTTCTGATACTGCAGCCTAGCAAGACAAGTGATTTCTGTTAGTTCAACTTTTGCCACTAGAGATTGACTTCAGGGAGTAACATATTCAGAGGTTTAAAAGGGGCCCAAAATGTTTTGTCTCACTTGAATCAATTTAGCTGAATTTGTGGCTAAAAAGCAACTTCCAAAAATAAAAATAAAGCTGTAACTGGGGAGTTGAGAGTTGGGGTTATCTGTTTGTGGATGAATTCCTTGTAGCCTCTTGTAATGCAGAGGAAGCCATATCCAACAGGTTTGGAAACCGCCTAAATTTACTGCTCAAAGCTTACTACAAAGTATTATAGCAGTGTAAAATGGTAGCTGAGGCATGGAAGTGTTTTGGCAAGGTGTTGCGTCCTGATACTTTGGGTAGTGGTAGCCTTTTGAACTCATTTATCATTTCAAAACAAAGAATGCCCAAAGTTCTCTTCCTGTGATAAAAGATCATATTTTTTACATATTGTTGAAATTCAAAACAAAGTATAAAATGTGTTCAAATATTTGGAGCCCTGGGTGATTTTGAAAATGTGTCTGTGGTACAAAAACACATTTCACACACATGCATAATATTTAATTATAGGTTGTATTTAGTATATTAAAGGCAGGAACAACATTTTACATTGGCCCGTAGCTAGCTGTGCTACAAGATTTTCTTAATAGCTGAGAGGTTTTAAGTTAATATTTCAAATAGATGTGAACGGCAAGTTTATTATGGTCTATTTATGCTTTATTATCAGAAAAAGCCACCAGTGAGATGAACACTGCAGAGGACTGGGGCCTCATCCTAGACATTTGTGATAAAGTTGGACAGTCACGCACAGGGTAAGTGTTGTGATTTCAGGTTTTGTTTTCAAACTAAATTTCTACTAAATTTAATTCACTTTTATTATACGGGTGTGAGAGGAATCAAGATTTAATTTAGATACAGACTGTCATCAATAGTTTAATTAATGTTGCTTTAGAAATATAGGAAAAGTAGGTAAGGAAGGGACCTTGGGAGGTCATCTAGTTCAGCCCCTTGCTCAAGCCAGAAGGATCCCTGTTTAAACTATCCCAGCCAAGTGTTCAACTAATGCTTTTAAAGTTTCAGGAATGGAGATTCCATACCATCTCTGGATTGCCTGTTCTTTTGCTTAAAAATCCTTATAGCGTGAAGGATCTTCCTAGTATTAAAATTAAATTTCCCTTGTTGTATAGTGTGAAATTGCTCCTAGCTGTTTTCCTTGTGGCTGCAGAAAGTAGTCTTATCACCCTTTTCTTCATAGCACTCCTCTTTAGAAGTTTGGAGACTTATGAAATTCCCCCTCGAGTGACTCTTGTTCAGACTAAATAATCTTAGTTCTTCCAACTTCTCTTTGCAAATCATGTTTAGAGTGTACTTGCTGTGAGAATTAAAGGGAAAACACAAAAAGGTTATTTCTGAACAAAAATATTTTGCAGATCTTCCTTCGAAAAAAATCAAGGAATCTGAATTTAGGACCTGCACACATCTGTTCAGCAAGTCATTACCTGATGTGTGTTTAACAGTATTGTTATAAACCCAGGAAATGCCATTAAGTTTATTTTGTATGGTTTCTTTTTGTAGCTGGGGAAGAGCTGGTCTGAGTGTTGGAGGATAAGTGGGTATCTTGAAGAAGAGATTAGTTATTAAAAGATACATATCACTAGTATGGGATGCTGACTTCTGTTTCTAAATACTCAATAGCATATCACTGCTGAATGCATTCCAAGACAAGCTTTATGCAGGAATGTACTCCATCAGGAGATTGAAAACCAGACTCTAATCTGAGATGTGGGACACTCTGGAGTAATTTGTTATAGAAATAACATAATATAAAATAATGCAGTGAATATTCAGAATTGTACGAAGGTCAGAGAGAATGTTGAATATAGTGCACTAAACTTTAAGAGGCATCACAGCAGAAATTTCAGGCCAACCATCTGCCATGGGATTGTAGGTGGTGTTTCAGGGAACATAACGGAGACTTTGTTGCAGGTTGGCCTGGTGAGCCATCCTGTCACTGCTTTCAGGCACACTTGGCTATCTTGATTTGGCTTTAGAAGCTATGAGAGTGATAAGAATGAGGTTAGAAGTTTGGAATTTGTGTTCTGAATGAATCTTGCATAAGCATACTTAGTAAATGGTTCAGATTAGACATTCCCTTCCAGTAGACAGGGTATATTCCCACTGTCACAGGGATATGGAAGAACCTGGGTTGTTCTTTAAGCTTGTTGGGGAGGGGGGTCTATAAATTCTGAGACGGCAAAATCCTTTTCAGAAGTTCATTCATTTCAAGATGCAGGCTAGAAAATAACCATTCTTTAAGGAACGTTGGTGGTAGTAGCGTAACAATAGGTGGGCAGGTAGAGCATGAACCCTGAACATTGCCTAAGGGGAGGCCTGCAATAGAGCTGGGGGTAAGAGGTGAGGGTGGGACTGTCTCAGTTTCTGCCCCACCCCCCAGTGTCTCTGAATCTTCCCTGTAGTAACTGCAGCTCTAGCAGCTGGGAGGCAGCAAAGTGGTAACAGCATGCAGGAGAAGTGGCCAGAAATTCACTGCTGCTGAGGGAGATTTCACCTTCTTTGGCCACTGCAAACCATTGTTTCTTTGGCTGCTTGACCAGAAGAATGCATCAGAATGGAGTTCAAACTGAGTTCCAGTATGATATTAAATATATTCTGTGTAAAACTCATTCTGACTTAAGGAATTTGACACCTACAGCAGTGTCATACTGTATCTACTCAAATGGCAGTACTTTTTCCTGATTAGTTCTCTGGGTGCTTTGACATAATAAACTTCTCCTGGAAGAACTTACATTTTGATTATGGTTCAAGTAATATAAAAAAGCTGGTATGTAGTCTCTGAAAAATGTTAGAGTTATGTTAGGACTTTAACATGCAACTGACTACCAGATCTAGTCTCCCGTGAGCCATGTCCTTATGGTCACTAGCGTGATTAAAGGTTACAGTTTTCCACTTGGGTCATAAAACTTTTTAGGGATTGCATTTATAGACCCCTGTACATACATCTGTCACTTTAATATAGTCCCTCTGGTTAATGGTTGCATTAGGAATAACATGAATGGGATCGTTTTTATCCCGAAACAAAAAAAAACCGTGCAAGATGGCTGCTGTATGGTACTTTACTACACTTCTCTGGATCTGTAAGAACTGCTGCTAACATCTTTGTGTGAAGAACAGGCCTACAGTAATTATTGGAAATCCTTTATGCCTAAATATTTTATATTAAGACAAGCTAATTGAAGGACAGGAGCTGGAATTATAGCTATGTATATGTGGTTGCACCATTATTATTAGATTAAATTATTAATATATATAGTTTCTAGTGCTCTGTAGCCTGCTCAATTAATTGCTTCTCTGGCAATTGAGAATTTTCGGGTCATGGGAAAGTACAGCTGGGTAGGACCTCATCTAGGCTGTTCTTAAGGCAGGATCATCCCTGACTAAACCATCCCAGTCAAGCATCAGTCTAATCTGCTTTTGAGAGTGTCCAGGGATGAAGATGCTGTGACTTTTCTTGTAACTTATTTCAATGCTTAACTACCCTTGTAGTCAGAAAGTTCCTCCTAATTCTCATCCTAAATTTCTTCTACTGAATCTTGAGATGATTACTCCTAATCTTGTCTCTTAGGCTATAGAGAAAAGTGCATCTCCGTCCTCTCTGTAATCGTCCTTCAGGTAGTTGAAGACTGTTATTAAAAACCTCCTTGCTCTTCTCCAAACTAAGTTAACCTAGGTCTTTTAGCCTTTCCTCATAAGTCTAGTCTCCCAGGCCTATAATTGTGTTGGATCTCCACTGGACTCTTTCTAATCTGTCCACATCCTTCTTGAAGTTTGGAGCCCAAAACAGGACACAATACTCTGGGTGAGGCCTTGCTAGTGCTGAATAGAGCAGAAGGATTGCTTCCCTTGTTTTGCAAGTGACATGTCTGTTAATATGGTTGTATGCATTTGGCTTTTTTGGCAATGAGAGCACACTGTTGATTAATATTCAGTTTATGGTCAACAGTGACTCTTCGGGTCTTTCTCAGTACCATAGTTTAGTCGGTCATTCCTCAGTCTGCAGGTGCATGAAATAATTCTGTCCGAAGAGCAGGACTTTAAGTTTGTCCTTGTTGAATTTCATCTGTTTGACTGAGGAGCATTCATCCAGTCTATCTAGGTTAGTCTGGATCCTAGCCCTACCCTCCAGTGTTTACAATGCCATCCAACTTGTCATCCTCATATTTGCTAAGCATGCATTCAATTCTGTCACCCAAATCATAAATGAAGATGTTAAGCAATGCCAGGGTCAGGATCGACCCCATTCAATACCTCCTCCCATTTGGACATTGACAACTACTCATTGAGCATGGTGATTTTCATAAATCTTTTTTTATGGTGCTATATCTTCAAATTTTTCCACAGCTCAAAATTTCATCATGTTCCATTTTGTATGTATTCCAATATTCATAGCAAGTAATTCTGTGTTTTTTTTGTGTGAAAAGCACTGGAGAATTACTGTGCATTCAACAACACCCTTTTTAAAAAAAAAAAAAAAAAAGTAGTATTATTTCAATATGGTATTGGACCATATTCTAGTAGGCACTTTTTTTTTGACTTGGTATGGCACATTAAGTTGAATACCATACAATGGGCTTATCTTTTTCATGTAAGTGTGAGGCAATGTAGTTTCATTTTCGTAAGGTGCAGTTGTTTCCTGTTCCTATTCTCACTAAATGTATTCTAGTAAGTATGTTAGCTCTCATGTTGCAGGTTCTTAATTATGAGTTTCTTTCCTCAGCACTACTCAAACGTCTTAATAAACAAATATGAGATGCCCAATACCACGAGTATTAAGACAGTTGAGACCTTAAGGTAGAATAGTATATTAGTAGGTAATAGTGCCTTATCGCTAAGAGTGTTTGTGTAGCTCATATGATGCATACTTCTTGCCCTTTTTGCAGCTCTGATGTGGTTTCAGAGCGAAAGTGTGACTGCATGCGAGAGGCTTGCTCTCCTGTCACAATACAGTATGTAAAAACGTATGCATTTCTTGGCAAACAGTATTTGAATTTGAGTCCCAAATTGAATCCCGTGATTGCAGTATTGGTTTGCAGTAGTGAATGCACCTAAGCCCCTGGAGACATAAAGTTAATTATACCTTTTATTCTGCAATAGTGTGTAGGTCCTCCTACCAGTGCATGCTCCCAGACCACAAGGGGTTCCTAGGGGAGGGGAGGGAGGAGGAACACCTGGAAGCCTGCTGCCGCTGCTGTCCCAGCTGACCCGGGTGTAGGGGAAGGCCCAAGACTGCTTGTGCTTCAACCTATCCAATCCTTCAAGGCACTCCTGCTCTCTCTCTGGTCCCTGGCTGTCCCCTGCAGTCCAGAAGCAGGTGCTGGAAGGTGGGTATTGCCCACAGATGCTGCTGTGTGTAGCGCTGCTCAGCCCTTCATGCAGATGCTTCCCACACCTAGAGCTCTCAGGCCAGCAAGAGAAAGGTGTGGGTTAGCGGGTAGGTAGTAGGGACCCGGTGCCCTGTGTAGCTGCTGTCCACACCCCTGGCAGGAGTGGTCCTGAGGCTCCCCCTCCCTCCCCCACCCCCACTCTCTTGGGTCAACTGGGGACAGCAGCAGGTAGGTCTTTCCTTCCTGACCTGGGTTCCCTCAGCAGCAGGGGACCAAGAAGGGAAATGGATCTGCTGGCAGGTGACATTGCCTGTGGAAAGGGGGCAGGTATAACCCCCTCTCCATTGTGCCCCCTCTCAGTCCACCACTGACTGTGTTTGTTTATTTAAAAAATGAGATGCAATGCAAACTGAATAATGTAGCTCTCATCCAGTCTTGCCTAGTCTCTCTGCAGATGGTTGTTTGTCTGTTGTTGTTTTGTTTGTTGTCCTGTATCTAAAATATATACTGGGAAATATCTGATTCAGAACTGTGGCTTACTGTTTGTATAGTTAAGTGTCTAGTGTGTTCTGAGGTAATGGTTAGGTAAAAACAAACAAAAATAACTAGACTTTTGTCCATTTATGATAAATGCTTCTATTCTGTTTTAAATAGCTCTTCTATTACTATTCTTTTTTATGCTAATGCCGTTCTAAGCTAAATTGTACACAAAACTAATTTTCAGTTAAAATCAGGGTTTTAAAGAGCTTTTATATCATCATCTCAATAATGGTATAGAACTTTATGTAAGAGGAGTGGGCATTTATCAACGTGATAATAATATAATCTTAAGGCAAAGCTCTTCTGATTATTAATTTTTACTTATGTTTGAATGCACTTGGCACCTAAACAGTAATGTTAAATGTGGAATATGATTGTAAATGTAGACTCTACATGTACTTAGAGTGTGTGAATTAGATCTGTTTGCCTGTCCTCCTTATCTGTGTTTATGGCACTTCAATTTGGTCATTTGTTAGTTGTCGTTTTGGGGTCTCTTTTCACGCATTAAAAATATTTAGGTAAGGAGATGTTTGGCCTGGAATACTTCACTCCTAGATCTTTGTTTTTCCAGTGCTAGCTTAACTAATGAATATTATGCTTTTAAATGTTTGTCCATGTAGGTTTATATGCTTTTTAAATTATGCCGAAGCATATAAAATTGCGTGTAATCATTTGTATGTAATCAAAGTATGTATGTGGGTGTTTTGATGTTGTCTACTTCAGGGGGTGAGGTTTGACTTTATTGTTTGGCCTGTGCTGATCAATCTGTTGTACAAAAACATAGAGTGAAATGGCCATGCTGTATAGCAGCATTTTCTATAATTAGTAGTACTAAATATGAGGTAGCGGTTTGTGTAAAACAGATGCTGCCAAATATAGTTTAGCCAAGCAGTAGTGTAACTTACACCAGTTTCATTTTAGTTCTTGGATGTCCATGAACAGTGTAAAACTAATTTTGGGCATGGGGCAAAAAATAAAAACTTGCTGAAAGTGCACCGGAGGGAAGGAAGGAAGGACTGTAGGGGTGGGGTGGAATAAAACCAGCTTAAATTAAGAACAAAGATCATGATAGTTCAGTGGCGATCCCAAAAATTTTGGGGGCCTTGTCTCAATGATATTGTTCCCCCATCTGCACTCATCCAAAACTGTTTTAGAACAGGCCAAAATTGCATGTCAGAAATTCCTAGTTTAAATGTTAAGTTGTCTTAACTTCACTTTCTACGTTATCACGTGCCACTAATAGTATGTATGATTTATATATGAATATACCCCTCCCCCAAGACAAGTTTGCCTAAAACTAACTCGCTGTAATGGATTGTCTTTTGAAGTGTGTATGTATGATTTATATATGAATATAATAAAGTCTTTGTTCTACACATCTCACTAGTTTGAAATGTTGCTTTGGAAGGTACTGCATTTTCTTCAGCAGTTTGTTGCATCATCTCTTCTGGCTGCACTAGTGGGACTAGAACAATGTTTTTAAAGGATTGAAAAAGGAATACTTTTATTTAATTGACTATCTGTAATATGCCTATTTTAAACAATACAGTCAAAGTAGAATTCAGTTAATCTTTCTTAAACTGTACAGCTGAAATAAATCCTTACTTATTATATTTCTGTCCTGCCCAATCCAAAAGGCTTAAAATGAAGCAATGGGCCACAGATAGGATTGCCCAAATAACACCCCCAAACCTAAGCGCCTTCAACTTTATTTCCATCAACCAATTGCTTCCTTTCAAACCCCAACACAAGCAAACCCTCCCCGTAGCCCCAACCATGTCTCTTAACTGCCACTTTTATCCAGGTACAAGAGACCTCTTACTGCCCCCACCATCCTGCCTCATCCCCAAGGGGAGTTTTTCCCCCTTGTCCCCCACATCCCCTCCAAGTCTGTACCATTACAGCGCAACATAATTCACTGGTGCCGAGTGAACAATTAGGTTAGGTACAAGGAGTTAGAGTACTATGGTTGAATTGGTGTGGAGTTTGGCATGGGCGTAACTTGTTCTCTTGATGTGCTTATACTGTTTTTGGCACCTGACAAGTTCTTTCAGCACTAATCTGGTATCAGCCCTGTTCTTGAGTTTCACCAAAACCCAGTCAATTCACCTAACATTTCACATCGAATGTCACACTGGGGTAGAGCTTCCCTCAGAAGTTTGGGGCAAATAGGCAATATTTTGGACAAGGTAATAACAAATGTTTCCTGTTTATTCTTAATAGACATATTCTAAACCTCTTGGTTTGCCATAGCTGCAGACCAGATTAGAATAGAAATTTCATCTTCATTTGTTAATGATTCATAACAATCAGAAGTCGTTCCATGTGGTGAGTGGATACATATCGGAACTGGAGACATTATAGGAGGGGAGGGAATGTTGGAATATAACTCTTTCCCTCCCCCAAGACATGTTTGCCTAAAAATAACTCGCTGTAATGGATTGTTTTTTGAAGTGTGTACAAGTGTTTCTCTTAAGGCATATTATAATTTGATACACACCAGTCTTGGGCACATGTTGCCAGGTACTTATGACCTTTTGGGCCTGGATACATGACACATTTATGTCAGTGTTATTTGCATGATTTTGATAAATTACAGCAAGCCCCAGAGGGGACAGATGAACAGAGATCCAGGGGTAGGTGCTCTCAGAAGGTGCAATTACAGGGCCTTGCCACTTGGTAGGGGTACATATAATAGCACAGGGGTGAGCAGTTATTTCAGCCAGAGGGCCTCTTAACAGGTCTTGCTGAGTTGTCAAGGGCCACGCACACACAGTCTTCCAGAAAATAACATTTTAAATAAATTATCAATTAAAAACTAATCATATACTACTAAAAATTAGAAATCTGTAACATTTTAATTTTATTTCAAAAAATATTTTTGTCTAGCTTTGTTTATTTTTGAGTACTGTATATAGAAGCAATTGCCTAAGCTCAAAATAAAGTCTTACTCTTTCATATTGAAGCAGCAGGGTGAGAAGTTGTGTGTGTGGAGGGCTGCCAGTGCACTAGGTTCTGGTGGGGAATGGTGGGGGGCAGGGGGCATGTGCAGCAGAGCTTGCCTGGGTGGTGCACTGCAGGTGCAGTCTGGGTCCCCTCACCCCCATTCCAGCCCATGCCTGTCCCACAATGCTTTGCATGAGGCTGAACCCCCACCTGGGACAGCCTGTGCTGTGCTCCCACCTACATTCACCCAGTGTCTGCCAGATGGTACAGCCCTGGCCCTGGTTGACACAGCCTTCCAGATACTGCTCAGACTCACCCTACCCCAGCGGCTGCTCCTTTCTTCTGCTCCTGCTTTGCTCCTGATGTTGGCTATGGGGATACGTACTAGACAGCAGATGCCCAGCCACAGAAGAGGAAAGCTGCCTCCAAGTGACTTGCCTCAGCATGTGGGCTCCAGCTTCAGCTCCCTGCTGCTGCCTTCCACCCACTCCATGCCACTTCCACTTGGCATGATAAACAGACACCTGCAGGTGGGATGAGTGCGTGGAAGGTGGCTGAGAGCTGGAGCTTTTTAACCACCGTCAACCACAAATCAAAGTTCCTCCTTATCTTCATCATAAATGTCCTTCACTGCAATATGAGGCCATTTCTTCTAGTCCCATCCCCTACAGATACAGAGAAAAGTCATCTCCATCCTCTTTATAACCATCTGTCAAGCAAAACTGAAGACTGTTCTCAAAATCTTTCCTCTCCCTCCTTCTCCCCCCCCCCACCATTTTCTCTTTCCCAAACTAAATGACCCGAGTTCTTCTTTCAGCCTTTCCTCATAAGTCTTATCTCCCAGGCCCCATATCATTTTTGTTGCTCTCTGAAATAAGGATGTGGACAATTTGGAAAGAGCGCAATGGAGTGTGGGGCCCAAAACCTAGATGCGTTAGTCCAGGTGAGACCTCTACTGCCAAACAGAGGAGAAAGATCACTTTCCTTAATTTGCAAGTCACACTCCTGTTGATACAAGCCAGCAGACTGCTGGCATCTTTGGAGCAAGCCCATTGTTGGCTTGTATTGAGCTTTATATTTTACTGCAGTGGTTGAGCCATTGATGACTACATATTGAGTATGATAATCCAACCAGCCATGTGTCCACCTTACAGTACTTTAATGTAGTTTCTTTTTCTTTAGCTTGCTTATGAGAATCTTATGGTAGTCATCTTATGGCTAAAATCTAAGGTATATTATATCCACCGCTCTCCCAACACCTTACAAAGCCTGTCACCTTGTTATAGAAGGAAATCAGGCATGACTTGCTTTTCATGAATCTGTTCTGGTTGTTCCTGATCACCTTGTTCTTCTCAGGGTGTTTCAGTATAGATTTTGTGAGGACCTGCACCATGATCTTTCCAGGTATTAAGGTCTGGCTGACTTCTCTATAATACCCTGGCCCCCCCTTCTTTCCTTTCTTAAAGACAGGTACTATATTTGCCCTTTTCTATACATTCGGGACATTGCCCAACTCCTCCAAGTTCTCAGAGAGGATAGCTAGTAGCTCTGAAACTACCTTAAACAATTCCTTCAGTATCTCAAAGCGTCTTGTATATCTTAAATCCTAACCTGTTCTTCCACTACTGTAGTTTGTTTGTCTCCTTTACTATCTTTGTTGCCAGCTGCACTTATCCTCTGGTGGTTATCCCATTTGTGAAGGCTGAAGTAAAAAAGGCATTAAATACTTTAGCCATCTCTGCAACATCTGTAACTAGATTGCTTTCTGCATTCAGTAAGGGAGCTATACTTTCTTTGGTTTTCCTCTTATTTTTGACATATTTGTAGAATTCTTTTTTATTGCTTTTTACATTCCTTGGCAGTTGCATCTTAAATCCTGGCCTTCCTGATTTTTCTCCCTGCATGCCTGTATAACATGCTTGGGTAATTTTACCCCTAACTTGTATTTTCTGCAGTAATATTATCCCATATTCAAATAAGTTGCATTAATATATGCCTTTATGTAGTGTGTCCAGTTTTGTTTACACCAGGATAAATGTCATGCCTAGTCCAGGTACTAATAACAATATAAGAATAGTGGCCAAATATGTGTTTTAGTAGTATGTTCATTGTAGTTTTCATCTGAGGGGACAAAAGGCATAGTTAGACCAACTGAAGAGTGCATTTCACATGCAATATACCATTGATGTTATAGTTTGAAATGTCCAGCATATCGTTGTCTGTACATTGATTTTTATCAGATTACTATTGAAACAGCACTTACTCATCTCGATCTATCTTGTGTATAGATGCAAGCAGAAAGTGGTATTCATATTAAGACTGGCTGTTGAGATGTGATTCCTGTTCATGCAAAAATCTGAAGAGGCTGTGACTAAATTAATCTTTCTAAACATTGTTCTTCATGGAAATCTCCATGATTTCCAGTATGTGTGGAATGTATGCAAAATATGGAAGTTTGTTCATATAGATGGGCTGTACAAAATTATAACTCAAGAGATTTAACTAAAAGCATTTAATGGGAGGACTTTTTTATAATTTAAGAAATCTAGCAGTCCTTGTATACAGTAGTTGTTAAATTATTTTTTTGGTTCCAATTTTTTATGTAATTTACTGACTCATATGGGCAAACTTATTTTCCTTAGATTTTTTTTCTTTTATACGTCAAGAAATATCGTTTCATTATGTTATTTAAAAGCTCTGAAATTTTCTGTATTAATAGGCCTAAGGATTGTCTTCGGTCTATTATGAAGAGAGTGAACCATAAGGATCCTCATGTTGCTATGCAGGCACTGACAGTAGGTGGCTTCTTCCTTTATTTTCCTTCATGCAAGTATGTTGTAAAACACTTGACCTGGTTTTAATCTCTCTCTCCCCTTCCTCCCTTTTTCAGCTTCTAGGAGCATGTGTATCAAACTGTGGTAAAATCTTTCATTTAGAAGTGTGTTCAAGAGATTTTGCCAGTGAAGTAAGCAACGTATTGAATAAGGTAACTTAGAGTGTTGACTGGTAGGATTTCAAGATAGAATTTAAAATAAATGGGAGGAGATGAACTGTGGAATATGTGCTTCCCGGGATTAGAAATTGCTTGTGCAGCCCATGTGGTACGAAGGAGGAGAGGGTGGGAATTGCCCTTCAGTGGCAGTATCAGGGAGGTTTGAGGTAGAGGAAGCATGGTCTCATTTTCCAGCATTGTCTGGGGGTGGTGGGGGTGCTAGTCCAGCATTGGTAGGGTGTCCTGGAAGTCTGTGCAACATGCAGCTTATGTAGTGTTTGTGTGTGTGTGTGGCCTGAGGCCCATAACTGGTATAACGTGCTGTCCCTGGCCACTCTAAAGTTGGAGAGCTCTAATTTAAGGGATTCTTTGCCTTTTAATCTTTGTTTTATATAATGGAGCAGGATTTTTGTTTTGTCTAGGAAATGAAGAGAATTTTGCAAACATCAATTTGATTACTTTATATTCTGCTAGAAGTCTGTAGTTAAATTTTCTTAAATAAGTAACTTCTGATGTTCTCTAGGGCCATCCAAAAGTTTGTGAAAAGCTGAAAGCCCTCATGGTGGAATGGACTGATGAATTCAAGAATGACCCACAGCTTAGTCTAATATCTGCTATGATAAAAAATCTTAAGGAACAAGGTGTTACTTTCCCAGCTATTGGTTCACAGGTATAATATGCTAAGTTTCTGGGTTCTTAAAGTGGTATATGTGTAATACTGAGAACTTACATAATTTCTATTAACTGTCAGTGTTTTTATATAATTTTTAAGATTTAAAATTTGTTAAAGTTTGTCTTAAAAATTGAATGGTTTTTTAAAAAATTCAATCCTGTGATTTCATGTTAGATTTTTAAATGATCCACATAGTGAGTTTAATATATACTGTAAAATATGTTACCATTTATCCACTTTTGTGTTGCTTGGCTAGGCTGCAGAACAAGCAAAGGCAAGTCCAGCTCTAGTAGCCAAAGATCCTGGTACAGTAGCTAATAAAAAAGAGGAGGAAGATTTAGCAAAGGGTGAGTAGCTTTTTTGACTTCTTTATATACTACTAGATAAGTGCCACTTCATTATGCTTATGAAACTTAGTCTCATCTCCTTTTTTGCCTCCTGTTCTTTGTGAACTGTATGTTTGTGGGCTGAAGTTTTTCTATTTTTACACATTCAAAAACTATGAAAAATACTGACAATTTTTCAGTATGTACATATAAACAAATCAATTTCTTTCCACAATTGTCATGGTTTGTGGTGTTCTTTATCATAGCTCCTTTTCAGTAATGTTGTATCTCTGTTTGCTTACTATGACAACAAGGAATATGATGGTATGTCATATGCCTGCACAATGGTAGGATCATTCTTATGTATTGATCTTCCCTAAGCCAGTCATTGGCTTTTAATATGGAAACAGTGGCGATGCTAGCAGAATGGTTTATGGATTTAAATCTGCAACAGGCACTGGGGACAAGTTACTATACAACTAAGCAACCTGACAGTAACAGTAGTTACATAGAATCTACGTATTCAGTAAACTAATACAATTTTTGAATTTGACTTTGGCATTTTCAAGGCATTTTCTGTTAGAGAACTGAACTTGGATTTACTTTAAATGCCCAGTAGCCAACCTAAAAACTTTGAGTAGGGTTTTAAAACTCCTAACAGAGAGCTACCATATGCTGCAGTAGTTCTGTCTTAGAAAATGCTGTTTGAAATGTTAAACTGTTCAAATATTGGAACTTGTATGTATCCAAAGAAAATACTGATTTGAACATGTTGCATTTATGAATGTCCGATTTGATCTTGTGGACAAACTTCCACTGACTTCATTGGATCAGGCCTTTTATGTTTAAATATTAGTACTGATTTTGATCCTGACTTCTTGAGCACCGGATGAAGCTCCTGTGTTGTCTTTGTGAGTAGCATTATGTTCATTAGCTTTCACATGAGTTAGGTTTTTGTTCAATATGGTTATTTCTAAATGAAAGACAGAACTTCTCTCTTGTGTAACACATTCATAGTTATATTTAAAGTTTATACTAAGTAAAATGTTTTGAATTATTACTTCTGTAGCTGTGAGTTTTAATAAAAATAACTTATCTTTTGTAGCCATTGAATTATCACTAAAAGAACAAAGGCAACAACAAACAACACTTTCCAATTTGTATCCGAGCACTTCAGGTCTCCTAACAAATCACAAACATGAGGGCCGGAAAGTTCGTGCTATCTATGACTTTGAGGCTGCTGAAGATAATGAATTAACATTTAAAGCTGGAGAACTTATAACTATCCTTGATGACAGGTAACTTGTATGGGCACACCTGATTGTTGAATACTGAGAGTAAATTCTTCAGACAAATGATGAATTTAAATATTAGGATCCTTATTAAATCCTCAGATTCTGCAGTCGATTGTTGTCATATTTCAGTTGGAATTACACTGTGATGATAGAAACACAATTAAGAGTTGCAGGAACCTAGCGGGAGAAAGTAAATCTGTTAAATATTGATCTTTGTTCTGAAGTTTTCTTTCTCTTATTCTTGATATTTGTCTCTGCTTAACAGCTTAATGCTGTGCTAACATTAATTGCTTGATAGAGACACTAGTAAAACCTTCCTAATATAGAGGCAGTCGCTTGCAAAAATGCTTTTGAAAACAGATTTTTGCTCACTATTGCTTTTTCAACACCAGCATTTTTTTGTGCTGGTATAACTGTCTCAACACTTGTCCTTTTGCCAAAACAAATGTGTTTGTGGGTGTTTTAAAAATATATGTTCCAACAAAACTTGGCTAAAGTAGAATGTCAGAATTCCTAAAAATGCAATACAAGTACTATTGAAATACATTGTCGATTAAAACACACACTTAACTTACTACTCGTTAAGGTGGTATGAAGACAGTAGAATGCTTTCTTGACAATGACTGGCTGTTGAATTCAGATTAAAAAAAAAAAGTACTCTGTAAGCACTTGTACGTATTTGAAAATGGTAGCATAAAATGACAGTTGACAAACTGGCATGGTATTCTCCCTGGCTAAGTACAAATATTTGGGAAGGTTAAATCAGGTTCAGAATGGCTGCCTGATTTTAAACTTAGCTTGACCTGGTGCTGACCTTACACTTACGCTTACAGACCCGGTCTCAGGGACTAGCAATCAGTCTACACCTGTAACTGTGCAGAAGTTTCATGCATACAAACCAGTTTAAAACTTGCAGAACTAGTGTAAGACAAACCTAGATCTATGTAGTATCAAACTTATTCTATTTAGGTCAAACCAGCACATGGAATTTCTGTACATTTTCCCTGCGCAGTCCCAGTGATGGAGAAAACCCAGCCACTGGTCTCAGTTCTGGGGCTGCTCTCTTCAAACCATCCCCCATCTCCCCAGTGGCCAACCAGCCCTCTAAACTCCCATCCCACAAGCCACTCAGGGTGCACTGTTCACTGCTGTCAGAGCTAAGCAAGTAAGTGGCAAAAGCCAGCAGCAAGGCAGCAGCCATGGACTTCAGGAGGGTGGATTTCTGTGAGGTAAGAAGAATAGTTGGGGAAGTACTGAGGTTACAGAAGGGAGTGGAGTCGGGTGTTCAAGAGGAACGGTTGATCCTTAAGGAGACGATTCTCCATGCCCAAAGGGAAGTAATCCCAACAAGGGTCAAAGGGGGCAAGAGGGCGCAAAAGCCCCCATGGCTCACCAAAGCATACGGGAACGACTCCTGGCTAAAAGGGAGGCGTACACCCAATGGAAGGGAGGGGCCATTCCCAGGGAAGACTATACCTTGGTAGCTCAGGGCTGCAGGGGGCGGTCAGGAAGGCAAAGGCGGAGATGGAACTGGGACTAGCTACCCAGATTAAGGACAACAAGAAGTCCTTTTTTAAATACATAGGGAGCAAAAAGAAGGTACCTGGTAACGTGGGGCCTCTTCAAAACACACTAGGAAATCTGGTCGTCTCACCAGACAACAAGGCTAACCTATTTAACAGTTTCTTTTCTTCCATTTTCCTCAACAGGGACCAGATCAGCCTGTCTGCCAGGACCCCCTCAGGCCCCAGGGGAGGTGCACCCAGGCCCATGGTCAGTGAGGATCTAGTCAGGGAATTTGTGGAGGGACTGGACGTACTTAAATCAGCAGGTCCTGATGACCTCCACCCCAGAGTGCTAAGGGAATTAGCAGAGGTCACTGCCGGACCTCTGACACGACTTTACAAGCACTCGTGGTGCTTTGGTGTGGTGCCAGAGGACTGGAAAAGGGCCAATATGGTTCCCATTTTCAAAAAAAAGGAGGAAGGAGGACCCAGGAAACTCTAGGCCAGTTAGTCTTACCTTGATTCTGGTTACGCTTTTTGAGAGAATTATCCTGGTGCATATCCATGAGGGGCCAGCAGGGGAGGTTATGCTTAGGGGCAACCAACACGGGTTCATTAGATGCAGGTCCTGTCAGACCAACCTGGTGGTCTTCTATGACCAGATCACAAAATCCTCAGATGCAGGGGTAGCAGTGGACATAGTCTTTCTGGACTTCAAGAAGGCCTTTGATACTGTCTCTCACCCCATTCTCATTAAAAAACCTAGGGGACTATGGTGTTGACACCTACACAGTCAAATGGGTCGCTAACTGGCAGGAGGGCCGCACCCAGAGAGTGGTGGTGCACAGGTCTCGTTCGACCTGGAGGAATGTGGGCAGTGGGGTCCCCCAGGGCTCAGTCCTTGGATCCACACCGTTCAACATCTTCATCAGTAACTTGAACAAGGGGGTAAAAAGCACCCTATTCAAATTTGCAGATGACATTAAGACGTGGGGTGAAGTGGGCATACTAGAAGGAAGGAATAGGCTGGAATAGGAAGGAATTGGACCTAGACAGGTTACAGGGGTGGGCAGATGAGAACAGGATGGGTTTCAACACTGACAAGTGCAAGGTGCTGCACTTGGGGAGGAAGAACCAGCAGCATACCTACAGGCTGGGGTGCTCCCTTCTCATCAGTGCAGAGGCAGAAAAGGATCTTGGAATCATTATTGATGCCAATATGAACATGGGCCAACAGTGTGGGGACACGGTCAGGAAGGCTAACCACACCTTGTCATGCATCCACAGATACATCTCAAGCAGGTCCAAGGAGGTGATCCTCCCCCTCTATGCGGCACTGGTCAGGCCACAGTTGAGTACTGCATCCAGTTCTAGGCACCGCACTTCAGGAGGGGTGTAGACAGCATTGAGAGGGTCCAGAGGAGGGCCAACCTGCATGATCACGGGGCAGCAGAGCAGACCCTACTGGGAGAGGTTAAGGGACCTGAACTTGTTCAGCCTCCACAAGAGAAGGCTGAGGGGGGAGATCTAGTGGCCTGTTACAGACTAGTCAGGGGGGACCAGTAGGCATTGGGGGAGTCCCTGTTCCCCTGAGCACTGCCAGGAGTGACTAGAAATAATGGTCACAAGCTGGCAGAGGTTAGATTTAGACTAGACATTAGGCAGCGCTACTTCACAGTCAGGACGGCTAGGATCTGGAACCAACTTCCAAGAGAAGTGGTGCTGGCTCCTACCCTGGGGGTCTTTGAGAGGAGGCTAGATGAACACCTTGCTGGGGTCATTTGACCCCACTGCTCTTTCCTGTCCATGGTAGGGGATTGGACTTGATGATCTGTCAAGATCCCTTCCAACCCTACAAACTATGAAGTCCTGGTGTGGTGATGGGCAGGAGGGATGGGAGGTGTAAGTTGGCTGCATGGGACAGGGTGCTAAAAGTAGTTTCTGATTTCCATACCCCCCATTCTGCCAGACACTACTGGACCCCAGGAAAAACCTTGAGTGTTGTGCCTGCCTCCCTGATCATCTCCCCACACACTTTATGGTTTGTGCCTCCTCCATCCCCTGTCAGACCCCTGATCCTCTCCAGTCTGCTAGGCCCCCAACCCTCCTGCTAGCCCTTCCATCCTAACTTGCCTGATATTGGGCAGTGATTTTGAGTTGATTTTAACCACCTGCTAATCCCCACAATGTCTGTATTTAGCCCCTGTGTCTCAAAGCATCAGGCCCTCCCAGCCAGTCATTATTTCCAGGAAAACAGCTGAAACTCTCTTGCTTATGTAGTAAACTGTAACATAGATCAATATCAAATTAAAATAGCTATCTGTCTCTTTCCTCAAGTGACTGTGCTGGGATCTTTCTGTAGGGATGTATATGGAGAACAAAAAATCTGTAGTAGTAGCAAACTGGGAACTCCCTTTATTAACAATTTGACTTCATTTGATGTCTGGAAAGTTTGGGGTTTTTTTTAATTTTCTTAACTGGGGTGTAGGTTGTAGCTGTGTTGGTCTAAGGATATAGGTAGACAAGGTTCTTCGGGTGAATCTCATATCTTTTATTAGGCCAACTTAAATAATTGGAAAACAATTATTAAGCAAGCTTTCGGCTTCAAAAACCCTTTGTCAGGCTAAGGAAGTTTCAGCAGTTGGTGTGTGCTTTTCCTGGATGGAATGAAAAGTAAAGACAGCAGCTGGGTTTGTATGCATACAAGACAGGTAGTCAGTGAAAATGTAGGTTGAGGAGTCAATGGGTGAGAGACAGGCTGGGGAGAGGGGGGAAAAGAGAGAGAAGGGGGATGAATAGTGGAGAGATACCTGGGGAATCAGATGTCAGGCAGGTTATAATATGTCATAAATCCAATGTCTATGTTTTGGCCGTGATTTTTAGTATCCAGGAGGTTGATGAAGTGGAGTTCATAGGCTTGTCTCTGGGAAGTGTTGTGTAAGTTTCTTTTGATCTTGTTAATAATGCAAAACCTGCCAGCACATCTCCACCACCTGCACAATCATTATGCCCCACAACAGAGCCATCAGCATTCCTGGATCTTACAGCTGCACCTGCAGAAATGTGATATATCTCATCCAATGCACCAAATGCCCTGATGGAAAATATGTAGGAGAGACCAAACAACAACTGTGCACCAGAATGAATGCACACCAGAAATCTATCAAAGACAGGAATATCCAATTATCTGTGGCGGCACATTTCTCACAAGAAAACCACTCTCTCTCCAATCTCTCAGTCCTGATCCTCCAAGGAAACTTACAGAACACTTCTCAGAGACGGGCCTATGAACTCCACTTCATCCATCCAACCTGCTGGACACTGAAAATCATGGACTAAATAGAGACATTTGGATTTATGACACATTATAACCTGCCTGACACCTTATGTCCCAGGTACTTCTCCACTTTTCATCCCCCTTCTCTCCCCATCATCCGGCCTGTCTCTTACCCATTGACTCGTCAATCTACATTTTCACTGACTGCCTGTCTTGTATGCATCCTAACCCAGCTGCTGGCTTCTTTATTTTTCATTCCATCCAGGAAGAGCACATACCAACTGCTGAAACTTCCTTAGCCTGACAAAGGGTTTTTGATCCTGAAAGTTTGCTTAATAGTTGGAATACAATTAAGTTGATCTAACAAGACAAGAATCTTCAATTTCTATTGTCATTAGCTCACCCTCTGCAGAACAAAACCCCTCATACAGGTTCTCAAAATAAGCAGAGGGCCAGACAAGTAGGAATTGTCACATTAGGTTAGATCAGTTGCAGTTTCAGTCCAGTATCTTGGCTCAAACAGTATCTGAAACGTGTTTGGAAACACATGCAGCATACTTTTGGGTCAGGTCAGCAGAAGCTTTTATTCAAATGAAACTACAGCTGTAGGGAGGACTCCAAAGTGACATGGATTTCCTAAGGACTTGGAAGGGGTGTCCCCCCCGCCCCTCCCTTAACAGTCATTTACAACTCACGTGATCATAAAGTGGAATTAGCTAGAAAAGCAGCTACAAACATTACCTCATGCTGCTTTACTGTGATCGGGATGGGAACTATGCAGGGAGACAAAGGGAGAAATAACACTCCCTTCTTGCACCTGGAAATCAGAGTTGTACATACTTTTTGCTATCTTCAAGGCCACGGTGGTGAGCGAAGCAGTTGCAGAGGAGTTACAAAGAACAGTTTCCCTTATCTGTTCTGTACAGAGCCAGCAATTCCCCACATAGTGGTTATGTCATCTTATAACTTGAATGACCAAAGTTTTAAGGTGTTTATATTTTTTCTGATTCCACACATGCAAGGAATCGTGCAAGAGGCAGTTTATAGAATAACCTTTCTATGGAAGTATCTTTCTAACCTTTGTCATTGAGAGGTTTCCTTCTACCTTTTAAAAGGGATAGAAATTCTTATATATTTAAACTTGTAAAATAATTCCCACCTAAAATATTTGTTTTCATTATTCTAGTCCTTTTTGCAATTTTGCAAGTTCTTACCTTCAAGTTTCAAGCAGAATATTTTGGGGAAAAAAGGGTCCTCAAAATAATAATTAAAAAAAAAAAACTTTTGAAAGTATCTGGACATGAACGTTAGAGCTGAATTAAGATTTATAATGTTGGATACTTTTATTTAAATGTCTCATATTTTTGCCTGAATTAAATGGTACTGTGATATTATTGTTTATGGAAGATTTTTTTTTTAATCTCCAGTGATCCAAATTGGTGGAAAGGTGAAACACATCAAGGGATAGGTTTATTTCCTTCTAATTTTGTAACAGCTGATCTTACTGCTGAACCGGAAATGGGTGAGTAGCACTACAGTTATGCCAAAGAATATGCAACACAATGCTTCCAGTTTGGATCATTTTGTCTGTACATACAGGCTAAGTACAGACGGTCAAAAAGCCAGAGACTGAATCGATTCAATCCTTGCAGATTAGTCTAAGCTGCATCGGTTGAACTGATAAGCAGTGAACATGCATTCATTTTTTATTCCAAAAATGCAGCCATATCCCTGCAGTGGTTCAAGCCAGAAGCCAGAGGACACTAAAGCATGTCTTCCTGCTCTGCTGGAGCAAACTGCATGAGCCAGTGCTAACCTGCAAGGTTAAGGGAGGTGGGAGGTGACTTGCAGGGGAGGTTAACTTGAATCTGGAGGGGATCTGGGACAGGAGTTAAATAAATTGATTTAACCTAAATCAGTTAAGTCTGATAAACCATCAAGATTTATCTTAAACTGGTTTTGGCCATTTTGAAAGCAGTTTGTGTGCACTGAACTTCTGTCTAGATAGATAGATAAGAAAAGGACAAAAATGCATGCAAAAGAATTAATATTTACTACAAATGATGTGATCCTTGCTAGAAAAGTGTGTGTGTATACACACATTATATGTGATACAAGAATTTTTTTATTTACCTTTTAAGGAACCTCTGGTGATTAAGTGTCATAAGTTGCCGACAGGTTAAAGCACCAGTGACCGTTCCTTTCTTTTGAAATCATCTTTTTGCTGCATGATGTTTAATGCTTGACCAGTGCATAATTTCCCTGGGTGGAAGCCAGCTTGCTGGGGAATTAGGTGTTCTTTTGACAATTATCTTAAACTGTGGTTTACGGTAAGGCATTACAATAAGGCATTTGTGATGAGTTTGAAAAGATAACATTGTATGGATAATAGGTCTGAAGTTCTTTGGATCTGAGGTATCTGTCCCTATTTTTAGGATTGCTACCATATGTGCTTTCCACCATATGTTGGGTACTTTGTATGTTGTTGCAAATGTATTGTACAACTGGAGTAGCCAGGCCCTTGTTAATTAAAAATGTTTTATTTGTTCTAACCTGCTGTCCCTACAATGTCAACCCCTCCTCCCCCCACAGCTGCAAATTAACAGCACAGCAAACACCTGCATGTGTGGCACCAGAGATGGGTCTGCTGTGCTACATACTGCACATGTACACCTGTCAACCTGCCCCAGAACTCTTTCCAGGCTAGATCTGCAGGGTCAGTAGCATCTGAAGTGGGTCCAATGGTAGGGGCCCAGAGTGACAGCAGGTTCTGTCAGACACAGGACAGATGAAGCCTGTATCTGTACATCCTTTGCTAGGTCCCTACAGCAGACAGCCATGTCCAAATCCAAATTCTATAGCAGGCCATGGCCTTCCCTCTGCCCCCACGCTCCAGCTTCCATTAGTTCAGTGGGCTAAATGGAATAATTCCATAGGCTGCATCTAGCCTGTTGACCATACACTTGACACCCTTGAAATAAGGGGTCTATGAGAGAGAAGTTTATAATCAGATATTTAAATGTTTGCATAATAAATTATGTATGATGGGGCAGGATGAAGGTTGCATATGCAGTACTGAGTGGTGTTTCTTAAACTGAGTACTTGATTTATGATGTTAAGTTCTTTTAACGCTATTCCTTGTGTATTAATTCCCTGGGATATTTTTTTGAACTGGGGAAATAACCCACCTAACTTCATCCTGTCTTGTAATATTGACAGCCAACATGTCTCAGCAGTGGGGACCCTGGTTTTCTCAGATTTAAAAAAAAAACAAACAAAAACAAACCCAATTTTTGGATAAACCTATGGCCTGAAAGCTGGATGCAATTCACAAAACCCATGTGTACAGCCTGTCATTGGCATGATCTTGCCAGCATAGTTCCTGTCAGAGCTCCCAATGAACAGTGATCTCTCTCAGCTCAGCTGGCTGTCAGCACAGGCTCTGGCTGGAGCCACTGTGTCCATGTGGTTTGGGTCAAGAGTGTGAATGCTGCAGCCACCTACCCTGTCTTTTACCCTGCTGCTTAATTCACTGAGTGTGGAAGCAGGGAGGAAGACGGTATAGCCCTCATCTCTCTCCTGGACTGTGACCCATGTCTGATTTTAGTGATTTGTCACAGGCCAGCTGGGCACTGTGAGTGTATCAGTTTTATCACAGGCCAACTGAGCTGTTTAATTCAGTTTTGGATCGAGGAGGCAAAGTTAGCAGTGAAGTAAAGGCACTGTAGTGTGTGTATTATAGCTTACACACACACTACATTTAACAAAGAGATAAATGTGATAAGCAGATAATGCAGTATTAAAGAGCTAATAGTAAATAATAACAGATAGATCAATTCTGTCACAGGCCAGCTGGGCACTGCGAGGGTATTAGCCACTGGGCTGTTCAAAACAACAGATAGACATGGGTTGGCAACTTATCAATAGTCCCTCGATGCTAGGTACGCATCAAGTGATTCCAACGAAGTCAGGCGTCCCCGATTGAAGCTGTCATAGGTTACTGGGGAAGGTCCCTTGATCAGGATCCGATCCTCACTCGCACTGGCAGTCCAGGGTCCGGGCATAGACCAGCAGTGACCATTCTGTTCCCTTCTTCCTGCCGGTCACCTGATGCACACACTTTATATACCTAGTGTTATGTTAATCTGTTGGCTTTAGAGCCACTCACTATGTTACCCTATAGCTGTTCCCCTATGGGATTGAAAGTTGTTAAAAATTATCATAAAAGGTTACTACCCAAACTCAAGTTTATCCAATAAGCAAATTATGATGCACCACCTTTAGGTTTGAAAATGACATTGCTCCACCTAAGCCCCAACCCCTTTTAGGTTTCATTTGAATATACTTTCTTGGGATGTGCTTTCTTGGAATGTCTTGGGTGTGCCAGGCAGTTGGATCCAGTTTTTTATTGCTGAAGTTGAACCCTGAGCAGAAACAGTTAGGTCAGCTAATCTCGCAGCTACAGCTTTGTCTTTGGGGCCCAGTCAGTTCCACAAACAGTTAATTTATCATTTTGGTTAAATTTATGACAGACAAGTTACACTTGCGGTTTACAAACTTACAGGCTTTATTTATATTAACTAATATTACCTGTTTAGGCAAAATACCAAATGCCTCCAAGAAGCATATATCTATTGCTTATTAATCTCTCTGGTTCTGACTATTACAGTGATTGGCCTCATTTTAAATGTTGAGTACCATCATTTGGGCTAACAGAATAACTGATGAGAGTAATAGGTTGGTATACCCTTCATGTGCCCTCTACTGCTGGTCTAATGAGATTCGTGGGTCTAGTAAATATTTGTTGACAGCAGCATTACAAGTGGCCAGGCTCCAACTGCATGCAGTTCTGGCTTTGTCCTTCATTTGCTGCACATAGCACTTCTTCAGCTTAAAGAAATGATGCAGTGAGTATAACTAGAGATCTTTTAATCATTGTCAGCTGGCAGATCAGATTGGCTGGCAGAAGGAAAGTGCATACATAGGGGTTATATGTCTGAAGTATGATAGAGTAAGAGATGTAACTGCATCTTTGTTATACACTGAATAACTGTATAAACTAATGAGATTCTAATGATTTTAAAAAGAGAGATAACAATGGTTACCACATAGGCATCCATGCAGGTGCACCTTATTTCACTACTTTGGTGTCTCAATAAGCACTCAAAGACCAACCCCCTTGAGACCTAAGGATGGAGAAGACCTGATCAAGCAAAGGGGAGCCATCAGTGCCCACTGGAAGAAGCATTTTGAAGACCTTTTTAGTTGAAAGACTGCTGCTGATGAGAGCATTCTCAACTCCATCCCTCAGTACCCAGTCGGAGATTATCACAGAATCCCTCCAACTTTTGACGAGGCAAGGAAAGCCATCAAGCAGATGAAGAATGACAAAGCACCTGGAGCTGATGAAATGCTCACCAAATTCTTCTTCAAGTAGCGGGGAGAGGAGCTCACATCACAGCTCCGTGCCCTTATTTCTCTATCCTAAGGATCTGGAATGATGAGAAAATCCCCAGACAGCTTCGGGGATGCCATGATTGTGACAATCTTCAAGAAAGGAGGCCTGTCTGACTTACGCAGGGATTGCCTTGCTGTTCACCACAGGAAAGATTGTGAGAGCATTTGTTGAAGAGTTGCTTCCAGAATCTTCGTGTAAATCTAGGGCATCAAGCGACACAACTGACATAAATCTTCACTGCTCACCAGCTGCAGGAAAAATTTTGGGAACAACAAACCTTTCTACATGGCCACCTTTGACCTCACAGAAGCCTTCAACTCTTGTCAACTGAAAAGTGCTTCAGAGGATCCTTCTGAAGTACGGGTGCCCACTGAAATTCATCATCGTTCTTCACTTGCTCCATAAAGGTATGTGAGTAGTGATTCTTGATAATGGATCTATTACAGATCTTTTGAAGTTAAGACAGGAGTTAAGCAAGGCTGTGTCTTTGCTCCAGCACTCTTCTTGATATTCCTTGCCACAGTGCTACATCTGATCACAAACAAGCTTCCAGTCAGGGTGGAGCTAAACTACTGAATGGATGGTAAGCTGTTTAACGTCAGCTGATTCAAAGCTGAAACCAAGACTATCCTGACCTCAGTCATCAAGCTGATCCAGCAGGCTGACGGTGCTATAGTCTGTGCTTGCTCAGAAGCAGATCTTCGGGCCATCTTTACTGAGGCATACAGGAAAATGGGACTGACACTTAACATTCAGAAGACTACGGTCTTCTGTCAACAAGATCTTAGTGGAGTCTGATTATTAATTCAAAATAACTGTGAGACTCTGGAGAATAGCCAGTTTTTTAAGGAAGGCTATCAGCTGATACTGATTCAATTTCTGATACTCCTGGGAGCTTGAAGAGTTGCGTCCAGCTGGTAAGTCTGTTTTGGTGGAAGGGGTGTTGTGGGGTGGGAATCAAGGCCCCTGCAGTGAAGGATGAGTGTGGCAGGGGTTGGTGTAGCTGGGGCACAGTGAGCCACTGGATGGAACCGTGGCTTGTCCGGGGGGAGGGTGTCAAGGAGAAGGGGGAGCAGCCCTGGCTGCAGTGCACACCCTGAGAGAGCATGGAACAGCGGGGGCAGGCTGCAGCTGCAAGCTAGGGCTGGCGCTGGGCTCTTCTGGGGGAGGGTGGGGTACTGTCCTGGGCTGTGCTTGGGGCTGGCAGTGGTATCACTGGGATGGAGCTATGGGATGGGCTGTAGCCCCGCTATAGCCTCCCTCCCGGTGCCATTACTGCCTGCCCCGAGCACAGCTCTGGTCCCAATTCCTGCTCCCCCCCCCCCCCCAACATGCTGGGAAGAGCCCACTGCAGCCCTGGTTACAGCCTGCAGCAGTAGGCTGCCCCACCCACACCCCTCTGGGAATTAGTATTCCCTGTACCTCGGAAGGCTGACATCAATGAAGAAATCCAACATCACCTCAAATGTGCAAATACAGCTTGAGGATGCCTGAAGAAATGGGTATTTGAAGATCACAACATCAGATCCAAAACCAAGCTCATGGCTTGTCAGGCAATCATGGTCCCTTGGCAGCTTACTATATGGAGCTGAAGTGGACAGTGTACAAGAGACGCCTCAGGGTGCCAGAGAAGTACCATCAAGGCTGCCTGATGAATACCTTTCTAATTCTGTGGTAGGTGGACACACAAATTTTACTGTTCCCCCATCAAGCAAACATCACAAGCATCGAGGTGATGATTGATTATGCAACATCAACTTTTTTGCTGGGCTGGCCTGGTCATCTAGGTGTGTTTGACTCAGGCTCCCAAAGCAAGTTTTATTCTGCTAGCCTCAGTCAAGGTGTACACTCAAAAGGAGGACAGAGAAAGCACTTCAAGGACATCCTCAAGGCCAACTTGAAAAAATCTAGCATCTACATAAACTCATGGGAGACTGTTGCCCTGGACCACCCCAAGTAGAAGAAAAGTCTGCTACAAGGATCTTAGTCTTTGAAACCTCATAATGACAACAGGAGACAGAAGAACAGGAGCAGCAGAAATAGTGTATTGCTGACTGAATCAAGAACCCAGAGTCGCCTACCCCACATGGAACACGTGCCCAAGCTGCAACAGAATCTGTCTATCCTGGATAGTCTTAGTCGGCCATCTTCAGACCCACAGATAAGAGAATCATGGAAGACAGTTATCCTTGACTACGAGGGATTACCAATGATAATGTCTTTTTCCTGTTGAATCTCCTTTCAAACCTCCCGATCTTCCTGGAAGATGCTACTTGATATATATTCCAGGTTCAATCTGCAAGGGCCCTGAAACTTCCTGCCCAGTATGTTTGACAGCCCAGCTGAGTTCCAGCCCAAATATGTGAAAAATGAGCAGTCTTACTATGGAAGATATTACAACCTTAATAGGTATTCCTATCAGCCACCTCTTTATTATTTCAGTTTGTGTATGTTAAAATATAGCTTATTACATTGAGGTAATTATTGACAGATTTTTCCCTGCATGTCTATTTTCTGGTTTTCATCAAGAGGAAGTTCTGGCTCCTGAAAATACTCTTGGGGAAATTTCTGAGAAGCGCCTATGTCCTAGTTTCCAAAGGGATTGTCCGTTTTTCTTAAGATGTTGGTTATCATTTCTGAAAAGATGCTGCTGTTTTCTTCTGCACAAAAACAGTTTTAACATTTGTTAACCTTTATTTTTTTCCTCAATCTTACCTTATTACAGAATGTTATTAAAACATGTTTCAACTTGAAATAATATGTTTAAAGGTGCACTGATATATCAGTCCAGTATCAGATCAGCACTGATATAAAGAAAATTGACTGTATTGGAAATCGGCCTGATGTGGCCAATAATTTGCCTGATAAATGGCCCATGCATGCGCACAACTGCGGCACAGCACGTAGGCAATGAGGAGCATAGCTTGGCAGCTTGGAGAGCTGCGTGCAGCTGGTAAGTCTGTTATGGTTGGGGGAGGAAAGGGGGTTGGGGGGGAGGCAGAACAATGACCCCACAGTGAGGGAGGGAGTTGGGGCTGTAGCAGGTGCTGCTGGGGGGGGTAGGGCATGGGATGGAGCCATGGCTCATCTAGGGGGAACAGAAAGGGGCTGCAGCTCTGGCTGCTGCATGCACCCTGGGAGGATATGGGGGGTGGGGGCATGTGCCCCAGATCTGGGCAGGGTGGGCTGCCACTGTAGACTGGGACCAGAGCTATTGGTAGTGTTGGGAGGGGGGGGCTATAGTGGGCCTATAGCAAACTTTGGGGTGCCTACACCCCCCAGTAGTCCTGTCCTAGTGCTGGTGCAGCCCAGGCCCCTCCCCCTGCCCCGCCCTGCGCAGATTCTGGGGCACATGACCTCATGCCCTCCCAGAGTGCACACAGTGACCTGAGCTGCACCCCACTCCTCCCTCACCACAGGGGCCTTGCTTTTTTTCCCCCCCCCAACAGCCCTTCCCACTCTCCACATCTTCCACCACAATAGGGTTATCAGCTGGACGCAGCTCTTCAAGCTTTGGGTGTATCAGAAATCGGATTGGTATCAGCCAATATGCCTCTTTAAAAATCAGCTATCAGTATCGGCCCCTAAAATCGCTATTGGTCCACCCCTAAATATGTTAAATGGACAGAATATTTTTACATAACGTAACATTACTTTTGTGCAATTAATGTTTTCTTTTATAAACATGTCTGCTTTGCAGTGAAAACTGAGAAGAAAACAGTACAATTTAGTGATGAAGTTCAAGTAGAGACAATAGAACCTGAACCTGAACCAGTTTATATTGATGAAGTAAGTATCATAAAAATACTGATATTATCATTTGATATGTTTAAACCAATTAACTGCAACCTTGGCCAAAGCCATTTCAAAATAATATCAAACAACTAGATTTCAGAGGGAAATAGGTTTGTACCTGTACTCTCATGCACATATACTCGCGCTTGCTCTGATTAGATTGAGGACCATTTCTCCAGTCTATTCAGGTTATTTTGAGTCCTAGCTCTACTCTCCAGTGCGTCTGCAACAGCATCCAACTTGGTGTCATCCTCAACTCGCTCTGTGTGCTCAATCCCTTCCAAATCACTAATGAAGATGTTAAACAATACCAGACCTAGTACCTCTGGGGAACCCTACTTGATACCTCCTCCCAACAAGATATGGAGCAGTGTCTTGGTTAGATTTCTCATAAGTTTCTATGAAACTGAATAAGAGAAGGTTCAACACTGCTTCCTAACAAAATACCAACTGAGCATGAAGTGATGACTGACTTTCTCAGATTCTCCTTTATTTCCCCCATGTCACTTGCAGGTGCCCATCTTGGTTGTCTTTTGCAATCACTCTCCTCTGTCTTGTTCTCTGAAAAATGCCTCTGTTTCCTTCCCTTGAATCCTTCTATCTTGATTTCCATTCTAAGCTACCTCCAGAATTCAGACCCTATTTCAGTCCACCTATGTTGTTCTGCAACATGCCCAGATCTTTCCTATGTCTCTCTTCCCCCTTGTTGTTGCTCAGAAATATCTTTGCTCTTGAAAATTCCCTATTCTGTCTTTTTCTCCTGAAACATCCCCTTCTCTGCTAGGGTCCTACCACCTGCTAAGATCAAATGGAGTGGGGCACCTTAAAATCAGTTGTCACTTAGTATGTTAGGGGAGAAATGGCATCTGCCTGTACTGTCATCCTTAATACTTTGTCTCCAGTGAACCCCCTGTGCTCCTAGGTTGAATGCAGTGGAAAAGCATGGCTGATGCAGGCTAACACACTGAAAATGTATATAGCCAGCCTTCATCATGATAGCATGTGCCTTTTTCCCACAAGGAGGAAAGCCTTAAAGGGACAGCAGCCCAAAGTTATTTTTATCTCTTCGGTTTTCCCCTTCCCTATGTTTGTCGGGGGGTGGGGGAGCTGTTGGAGGGGAAAATATATTCAAGTTAAAAATTTCCCTTTTGATTTGAGAATCATAATGAAGAGTGTTACTTTAACTTTTGATATTCATCTAAAATTCTATGTAATTTATGAGAATTTTTTAAAGACATTTGTGCTCAGCTGCCTCCTTTTCTGAGTGCCTGTATAAAAGCTTGCATCCAAAATCAGTTAATCACAGAACATTATATGCAAGCCCTTGGAGTTCAACCATTAACCTCCTTCTCTTCTCCCACCCCTCCAAAAAAAATAAAAATAAAAAAGATGCTTTACAGGAAGCAGTAGCATAGTAGTTCATCTCGGTGTCTCAGTGTCTTTGTAGATCCAGGTCCTCCAGCAGGGCATTTTGGAATTCCTTTTCCAAAGATGATTAATCAGCTATTAGATAAAAGCACCAAAAAAGCTCCACTAAAGTGCCCGATCTATACAGATGTTGGGGAGCTGGGTCCAAATAATGCACTGCCTTTTTGGGCATGCACTGGGCACAGCATGGAGTGTATTGACTTCAAAGTAAAGTACCATTTTCTTAACATCTGTAAGCAGCTTGTGTGCATTGTTCAGATACTTTCAAATTTATTCCACTAGGTGGTAGCATTGCATATGTAACTAAGGTAGAATGAACTGGAAACTGCTCTCTCAAACTTCTAAGGAATGTTTTTTCATTGGAAGACTTGTAGGCTACACTTCACTTTTTATGAATACCAATTTGATTATTTTGTTGCCTTTTTCTCTTTTCATTTCTTTTTCTTTCAACAACATGCATGTGTGCTTTGCATATTAAAATTCTGTAAGGCAAGTGATAATCTTTTGAAACAAGCATAAACTCTAAATATTTGTAGGAAAACAGTGTTCCTGCTCTTCTGCTTGTTATGGATTTTTAAATTGTATAATGTATGTGGTTGGTACATACTGCTGCAATAATAACCATTATTACTGATTGAAAATTTTATACAAAGGCACATTTTGGGCATAGGTGTCAATCGGGCGAATGAGAAGAAGGAATGTTGCATTATATTAATCTTTATAAATCTGATATAAGGGCAGGTAACTCTCTTTCTCTAGCTAATGCCCTTGCTTTCATGGTAGGATAAAATGGACCAACTTTTACAGATGTTACAAAGTGCAGATCCAACTGATGATCAGCCAGACCTCCCAGAGCTACTTCATCTTGAAGGTAAGAAAAAAATTGTCGTCTTTTTCTAGCTGTATGGATTTGCTCTTTTAGTGAGCACATGTTTATCTGGGGTTGAAAACTTTTTACTGATAGCATCTGGAATTGTACTTGTATTAAAATGCCCTTCTTCCCTCTCATTCAAGAGATCAGAATATTAAGAATGTATCCCTTATCCTTCACTTGGAGGGGAATCATGTTCTCACTCCTTATAGTTCAGAGACTCATCTTCCACCCGTCTACATTCCACTGTTGGGCAGCATGGTAAATGTCACAGAATCATAGAAGTAGGGTCAGAAGGGACCTTGTAGATCTTCAAGTTGGACCCCCCTACCTGGGCAGGAGGGAAACTGGGCTCAAATGACCCCAGCCTGGTAGGCATCAAGCTGCTTCTTAAAGACCCCCAGGGTAGGAGCCAGCACCACTTCCCTTGGAAGTTGGTTCCAGATCTTAGCCACCCTAACTGTGAAGTAGTTCCTATGGATGTCTAATCTAAATCTACTCTCCAACAACTTGTGGCCATTATTTCTTGTTATCCCAGGGGGTGCTAGGGGAAACAAGGTCTCCCCCAGACACTTTTGGTCCCCCCTAGTGAGTTTATAGATGGTCACCAGTTCCCCCCTCAGCCTTCTCTTGTGAAGACTGAACAGGTTCAGGTCCCGTAGCCTCTCATTGTAGGGTCTGCACTGCTGTCCCTGGATCATGGGGGTGGCTCTCCTCTGGACCCTCTCAATGTTGTCCACATCCCTCTTGAAGTGGGGTGCCCAGAACTGGACACAGTACTCCAGCTGTGGCCTGACCAGTATCACGTAGAGGGGGAGAATCACCTCCTTGGACCTACTTGAGATGCACCTGTGGATGCACAACAGGGTCCGGTTAGCCCTGCCAACTGTGACCTGGCATTGTCAACCCATGTTCATCCTGGAGTCAGTGATGACTCCAAGATCCCTTTCTGCCTCCGTGCTTTCAAGAAGGGAGTTTCCCATCTTATAAGTGTGCTGCTGGTTACTACTGTCCAAGTGCAGCACCCTGCACTTTTCAGTATTGAAATGCATCCTGTTTTAGTTAGCCCACTCCTTCAACCTATCCAGGTCTTGCTGCAGTCTTTCCCTCCCTACAACATACCTACCTCACCCCAAATTTTGGTATCATCAACAAATTTGAACAGGTTGCTTTTCACCCTGGCGTCCAAATTCACTGATAAAGAAATTGAACAGCGTGGACCCAGGGACCAAGGCCTGGGGGACTCCACTGCCCATTTCCCACCAGGTCGAATATGACCTGTCCACCACCACCCTCTGAGTATGACCCTTCAGCCAATTTGCAATCCATCTGACCGTGTAGGCATCAGTGCCACAGTTTCCTGGTTTTTTAATGAGGATGGGGTGGGAGAGAGTGTCAAAGGCCTTGCTGAAGTCCAGAAAGACTATATTCACGGCGATACCTGCATCCAATGCTTTTGTGACCTGATTGTAAAAGGCAATCAGGTTGGTCTGACATGACCTGACCCCAATGAAACCGCGCTGGTTGCCCTTGAGCATCATCCCTGATGCTGGCCTATCACAGATGTGCTCCTTGATGATCTTCTCAAAGAGTTTCCCCAGGATTGAGGTAAGACTGACGGACCTATAGTTGCCCAGGTCCTCCCTCCTCCCTTTCTTAAAGATGGGGACCGCATTGGCTATCTTCCAATCATCTGGCACCTGGCCCGAGAACTTGTAAAACTGTGCCAAGGGCCCTGCAATAACCCCTGCTAGCTCCCTCAACACCCTGGAGTGGAGAGCATTTGAACATGTCCAGCCCCCATGGAAGCACTCTAACCTGGTCCTCCTCAACCTTAGGTCTGGAGGCGTTCCCCTTGAGTCTGTCTTGAATCATGGTGGGGGAGTCCCGGTCACTGCACAAGAGAATGTAGGTGAAGAATTTGTTCAAGAGGTCTGCTTTTTCCTCTGGGGCAAGCACCAGATTGCCCAGTTTATCTTGCAGGGGCCCCATGTTTCCTAGTGCCTTCTTCATCCTCCCTATATATTTGAAAAAGGACTTTATTATCTTTGATCTTGGACACTAGTCCTAGCTCTATGTCCTCCTTAGCTTTCCTAACAGCCCCCCTATGGGCCCGAGCAGTGGAGGTAGCCCCCCACTCCCTTCCATTGGGTGTATACCACCTTTTTGGCAACCAGGCATTCCCGGACGTGCTTAGTGAGCCAGAGGGGCTTTTGGGCACTCTTGCCCCTCCTTGCTTCTTGTTGGGATTGTCACCCCTTGGCCCCGAGTATCGTCTCCTTAAGGAATGACAACTCATCTTGGCACTGAGTTCCCCTGCCCTTGAGAACCCCAGCACCTTTCCCACCAATCTCAACTCGTTGAAGTTGGCCCTCTTGAAATCTAGGGCTACTGCCTTGCTGCAGGCCCTTGACACCCTGTGCTGGATGATGAATTCCGGCAAGCGATGATCACTTTTACCCAGGTGGTCAAGGACCTGGAGCCCCCTTACCAGATCATCGCCTGTGGCCTGGACCAGTTCCAACAGGGCATTTCCTTTAGTGGGACTGTGCACCTCCTGGGTTAAGTGGAGGTGCTGTATTTCAGCCAGGAACCTCCTGGAACGGTCTGACCTGGCTGACTGCTCCTCCCAGGAGATGTCTGGGTAATTTAGATCACCCATGACAACTATATCCCTTGCCTTAAGTGCCTCAGCAAACTGGCCTGAAAATTCCCGGTCCAGCTCTTCCCCTTAGTTGGGGGGTCTGTAGTAGACCCCCACTGTTAAATCCCTCTCCCCACGACCCCCTTGTATCTTGACCCAGAGCACTTCAGCTTGCTCCTCCTATGACCCCATTTTGCTGGCAGAGGATGTGTATTGTTCTTTGACATAGAGCACCACACCCCTCCCTTCCTTCCTTCTCTGTCCCACCTGTAGAGCCTATAGCCCCTAATGCTAACTTCCTAGTCATTGGATGAATCCCGCTACGTTTCTGTAAGCCCTACTGTGTCTGGGTTTGAACTGGCTATTCTGAGGGCGAGTTTCTCCTGTTTGTTCCCCATACTACAAGCATTGGTATGTAGGCATTTAAGGCCTTGCATAGCTGCGTGTGCCACCCCCCGATTAGGAAGACTTTCTGGACCCCTGTTTCTTACCTGGGCACTCCTTGCATGTGTCACCTGTCTTGTTCGGGTGGTGTCTCCACGTCTTCCTGCAGCCCCCTCCTAGTTTAAAGCTCACTGTATGAGATCAGCCAACCTGGAAGAGAAGACACGCTTGCCTTTAGGAGAAAGGTGTTATAAAGGGGTTTTTAGAGATGAATGGTAGTATGAGGGGGGGCTAAGATGCAGAATATCTCAGGGTGTTCTAGAGCTAAGAGTTGTGGTGGGGATGGAGACCTGGAACACCCCTTAATGTTTATCCATCTGATACACCCTGTTGTATACAGCCATATTTTAGAATTTTTACTTCAGATACTGGTTCTGAGGTTAGATCGTACTTCCTACCCCCCATCTAAAGAGACATTATAGATTATTCCAGCCAGGTTAACCAGTGTCTCACATTATAGCTGCAAAGGGGAAGAACAGATGGTCCTTTGGTATAGTTACTAGGACTGTGTGAAATTTTGCTGGCTGTTTTGTTTCAATGCTGTTTCAACTTATTTTGAGCTTGAAACAGTGAAATTGAAATGAAGGGCTTAGAAACAGGCCTGAAACAAAATGAGGGCAGTCGAAACATTTTGAGTTTTGAAGCTGATGCTGGACTTGCCTGCAGGAAAATGGAAAGTAAAGAGAGGGAAGGGGGAAGAGTGGGGAAGGACACAGCGAAGGTGTGCCTTAACACATGCTGGAGAAAGAGTCCTTCTTTCCTCTCCTGCAGGAGCTTCGTCACAGTTTGGCTACCTGAGGTGCTGCTGGTGCTACTGTGCTGCTGCTCACTAAGTTATTATTTTACCTGTTGTCATTTAAAGTGGTGAATCAGACTGAGGCTGTAGGGGAGGAGGAGACCTCACTGGGGCACACTACTGTGTCATATAGAGGCCCCAGCACCAGTGAGGGCACATCTTGACACAGACACGCAGTCACACATGTCACAAGTTTTGCTTGTCAGGAGCTTGAGGTACAATTTCCCAGAAACACTTGTAGCAATCCCCTAGAAAGCTGTCAGACTTCATGGCCTCTGCAGGGCCTACCATGCTTGCTGTTTTCACCTCCCTGCACCTACATACTTACAAGTGATGTGGGTTTTCCTTTCAAGACTTTGAGGTGCATTTTTCCAGAAAGCCCTACACCTATCTCTTTGAAACGTGACGGGCTTCATGCCCTCAGAAGGGGCTACTGTCCCTGCTCTTTTCATCCATATCTGCCAAAAAATGACCAAGTTATAGGCAGTTTGTGTTTCCTCTTTATAGCTTATAGTCGAAACAGCGAAACAGTTTTGATGAAACTAGATGGAACAGGGCTTTCAAAATTAAACATGTTCCATCAAAACAGTGAAATGAAGTTGAAACAAAATGGTGCTGTTTTGCACAGCCCCAGGTCAGTTACCTAATCTTCCCCAGAGGAAGCAATGAACTTCTATATATGCTCAATAAAGATCTCATTCCTATGGCAGAAACCTTAGATATACCATTGGAAGTGGTTTAGGATAAACCTCATTCATCTATAAGGCAGGGGTTCTCTACATTGTTAGATTCCAAACACCCCTTAGAAAATGAAAGCTCTTAGCTTCCATTTGTTTGACGAGGGAAAAATAAAAGCTATTTTTTTTGTTGTGAAGAACTAGGACCATGCATCGGTACAGGCTGGGGACTGACTGACTAGGCAGCAGCTCTGCAGAAGAGGACCGGGGGGTAACAGTGGATAATAAGCTGAATATGAACCAACAGCATGCTGTTGTTGCCAAGAAGGCTAATGGCATACTGGGTTGTGTTGGTAGATGTGTTGCCAGCAGACTGAGGGAAGTGATTCCTCCCCTGTATTCAGTACTGGTGAGGCCACATCTGGAGTACCGTGTCTAGTTTTGGGCCCCCTATTACAGAAAGGATGTGGCACATGACTTGTGAGAAGAGGCTGAGGGAACTAGGCTTATTTAGTCTGCAGAAGAGAAGACTGAGAGGGGATTTGATAGTAGCCTTTAACTGCCCAAAGGGTGGTTCCACAGAGAGTGGAGCTAGACTGTTCTCAGTGATGGCAAATGACGGAACAAGAAGCAATGGTCTCAAGTTGTAGCAAGGGAGGTTTAGGTTGGATATTAAGAAAAGCTTTCTCACTAGGAGGATGGTAAAGTATTGGAACAGATTACCCAGAAAGGTTGTGGAATCTCTGTCCTTGGAGGTTTTTAAGACCTCACTGGACAAAGCCTTGGCTGGGCTGGTCCTGAATTGAGCAGTGGGTTGGAATAGATGACCTCCTGAGGTCCCTCCCAACCCTAATTTTCTATGGTCATAGGTGGTCAAAATGCCTTTGACTCTGTACATTACTACTAAAATCTCTGGTGCATTTTGTGAATCGTGTTTGCTCACCTAACTACTAATATTGCATGGCACTCAACAGCATTCATAAAAGAACCTCACAGGAGCCTTGAGTATCATGGCATCTGTTTAAGAATCACTGTTACAAAGTTGTGGATGCTTCTACCCTTCCACACACAACAGGCTCCCCATAAATATAAATGAGACCCTTTCAGAATCTGCAGAAGACCCATGACACACATTAGAATCTATCCAAGCCACATCAAAGCAAGCTAACATGAAAATTTTTATTTCTACAAGTGCCAAGTTGTATTTGCAGCAGCCCTGCAGCAACATGATTCATATGCACCTTATTATTCATAGCACAAGAGGACATGAAGAAATTAGACTTCTTCAGCTATAAAGTTAACTAAATAGCCAGGCTTTATAGGGCCACAATGGAAAGGAGAAGGAGAGGTCTTTAAATCATGGTTTATGTCTTTCTCACAGTTACTGGGTTTAGCACAGAGATAACTCTCTGAAATTTAAGGCCGTGTGGAAGAGATGTAGGATACTAGGTCGTGGTGCTGAGCCTCTGGTTCATGGGCCAAATACAGCTCATGGGGCTCCTGAAGGGTCTGGAAATCTGGCAGCAGGAGAGTACTGGCAGTTAATGTTACTGCTTCTCCTCCCTGCTGCCAAAATCCCAAACCCTGTGTGGCAAGTCAGAACTGGGCAGATGGTTTGGAGTAGGCCCATCTTATTGTTCCATACTTGGGACTAATCTTAATTTCACCTGTTAGATGCCAAGCACATAACTTTATCACCTGCTTCAAGTCCCTGACAAAAAGAGTTTACATGAAAGGTTACTGGTCACTATTTTTGGGTGATGGTGAGCTATAAAACAACTATTAACAGCCTTCCAGGAAAGAGAAGTTATGATACTTGTATCCCTTTAGGTACCTAATAGGTACTTTGCAGCTATTTTGTTAACTGAGGTATTACTGTAGTCAAAACAGTCAGAGCTGATGAATTGTCTAAAGAGATTCAGAGAGTTTAAATCCAGGAAAACACCAAATCATCTAGTACAGTGGTCCTCAACCTTTTTTGCACAGTAGGCTAGCTGGGTACTGCCTGGTCCCTCTGTGGATTAGATGTGGCTGGTGGACCCAATCTGGCATAGTGACATACCTTGTAGGGCTGTGTGAAATGGCACTGTTCTGTTTTGCCTTGAGTGTCAAAGTTTGGATGGAACAGTGTTTCATATCAAATTTCATTTTGATTCGAAACAGCTGTTCTGTCTTGCTTCGTTAAAATAGTAAGGCTGTTTCAACTCTGTTTCAGTGTTTTGCTAGATCATGCTGGGAGCAGGAAGTCAGCCCAGCTGGGCTTGCGGGGCTGGCAAGTCTGCCCAGCTGGACTGATTTCCTGTTCCTTGCCGGATCTTGCGCTGGGAATGGGAAGTCAGCCCAGCTGGATTGATTTCCCATCCCCAGTGCTATGATTGAAACATTTTGACTTTCGAAACATTTGGACTAGCTTTGTTTTGTTTTGAGGCTGTTTTGATGCCCTTTGTTTCATTTTG
>JAGPOW010000261.1:227760740-227777321 GCA_030014935.1 Caiman crocodilus
ATTTTGCTGTTTTGACCTAAAAATGAGTCAAAACAATATCAAAACAAAAAAGCCAGTGAAAAATTTTGCACAGCCCTAATCCAGCAGGGATCCATCCAGATGTGTAGAGCAGGGTGGATGACAGTCCAGTCCTGATCCAGCTGTGTGGAGCCATGGGAGTGGGGGAAGGAGAGGGAAGGGTGCAGGAAGGGAAGGAGACAGAAGAGGGCTTTGTTTGGTTATTACATCAACTTGTAATGCAAGAGAGACTTAAGCCCTCATATCCTTAACCAGTGCTTTATGGAGAGAAAGTTACTGTTATACTATGCATCTGCCAAGGTGTTTCTGACATGAACCAATTTATTCATCACCCAATTTTCTTCACTGAGATTTGCCAAATCTTGGAATCTTGGTTCTGTCTTTTTTTAATTGATTGGACACAGTTATTCAGAAATGTAGGTAAATTGAACTGTGATATTTTGCAGAGAAACTTACAGGTTGGAAAATTTCCTCTTCAAGTCTGTTTAGACTCCATAGGCCTTATTCCACCTACTAGGTACCTAAAGGGATATAAGCATCATACTTTTCTTTCCTGGAAGGCTGTACCTGTTTTGTAGAATACCATTAACTTAGCTTTAAGGTTGAAACCAGTGAGCAGTAACCTTTCATGTTAGTTCTTTTGTCAGGGACTTGAAGCAAGTGGTAGAGTAAGGTGCCCTGGCATCTAATAGGTGAAATTGAGATTTAATTCCAAGTGTGGCATGATACGATGTGCATTAGCAAAGCTAAGTCCACCTAGCTGAACTTATTCCTCTAGACTTCTGTTAGCCTGTGCTGCACATGTGAAGAATGCCCCTGTCTTAGAAATATAGTCAGGGCAATATGGAGCTCAGTCCAATGCTGTTATGAGACATTCCATAGTAGAGACTTCTAGATCTTAATGACACAAATTTTTCTGTAGTTTAACATTTAATAAAATCTCAGAAACTTCTGTTGACACCTAGATATATCATGTGTCTTTTAAGTACTTACAACCATGTTTGCATTCTCACTTTCAGATAAATGGTACTTAATTACTCTGATGTAATTTGTAAACCTTATTCTGTTCTAGCAACGTGCCACCAAATGGGTCCTCTTATTGATGAGAAGCTGGAAGATATTGACCGGTAAAAGAATGCATACATTTTCTTGGCTTGCTTTTAAATCTCAGTCAGAAATAACAGCAGAAGTGTGAATTGTTGCTAACATGCTACACTTACATATATTGTTTCAGGGGAGTAGATTCAACTGTGTACTTTAAAATAACTCGAATTCCCCAAAGGTGTTTTAATGTGACTGGCTTTAAAAAGCTGAACAGTCCTATCCACTTCCTCTACTTAGTCTTAACAAAAGAAATATCTTCTTTGCCAGATGAACTATTTTTCACTGAGACTGCTGGTGAAAGTTGCAACACTTGACTGTTGAATGTAGGCATCATGCTATAATTGTCCGTTGTGTATCATGATGTGTAAATTCACTGCATTCTCTTGTTCAGTATTATATGTCTCTAAAATTTGGGGTAAACTATATAATATATTTTCCAGGAAACATTCAGAACTATCAGAGCTCAATGTTAAGGTCATGGAGGCCCTTTCGTTGTACACTAAGTTGATGAATGAAGATCCAATGTATTCCATGTATGCAAAACTACAAAACCAACAATACTATGTACAGCCATCTGGTGTTTCTGCTTCTCAGGTATGTACAGTAAAAGCTGTACTATCGGGCATCTTGCAAACCGGCATGCTCTACTAACTGGAATGTCAGCTTGTAAGATAAAGTGAAACCGAGAGTGCCCACCGCAGCACTTCCGGTTTCTCTGAGCCCCCACGGCCAGGGGCAAAGCATCTTGTGCTGTCGAGCACCCATGGCCCAGGGGCATAACAGGCTGCGTGGGCTTGCCTTCCTGTCCTGTGGGGACTGTGGAACTGGCGGCAATGCCGCAGGAGGAGCGAAGGGATGCTCTAGACGCAGTGGGAGAAGTGGCCACCAGGAGTGCTCATTTAACTGGAATATTTTGTTATCCAGCATCCCCCATTCTTGGGGGATGCCAGATAACAGAGCTTTTACTGTATTTCTCTTTACAAAGACACAAGAGATGTGAGCATATGTTACTGCTTATGGATAAAGTTCCTAAAGTGGGAAAAGGTCCCTATGAATGGTCCATCCTTAAGGTGGGTTTAGCAGCCTACTTTGCTACAGCTATAACTTCAAGCCATTGTTGTGTTCTGCCCCCTGTAGCAAGGGAGAAAAGTTGTTTTCTTTTTGACAACCCTTCACATATTTGAAGATTTCTGTCATGTTTGCTCTGTGTCCCGCCCCCCCCCCGCAGTTTTCTTCTTTTGTGTTGAGCTATTTATGGACCATCCTAAAATTAAACTATATTTTTGCTTTCACATGCTTGAAAATTTGAGCCAAGTAAAAAAATAACTACATTTCCCTCCCCAACAGTTTGTGTAACATTACAGGCAGCATCAGTATCCACCTGTCTCCAGTGTCTTCTCACACTAAGGTTGCCTAGTTTTTCACATACAGCCATTGTAACCAACCATTAACAATCCTTGGTCTCGGCACTTAGGTAGAATCAGGTTCAGAACACACCATAACTAGCAATTCTGCATAAGAAGCAGCAAGTGTCTCCTTTGAAGAAACAAGGGAGTTTTTAAAGAGAAACTGAAGAGAAGGCCTGAGAAGATGGGAAACTTTTCCTTCAGTGCCTCTCATAATGAAGAGTGCGTGTTAATAGAATGTTTCAGATTCATAGATTGTTGTCCTAGGATCAGTTAGTTTTACCTTCTGATCAGTTAAAGACCATATAATTTCATCTAGTGATTCCTGAATTGAGGACAATAAATTTATTTAAATATGGCTCCTAGGAATTTATCCAGTCTTGATTTTTAAGGATGTAAGGAATCTAATACAGCCACTGATAAGCTTTTATTCTACTATTCTCTTGATAAAAAATTGCCTTATTTTTGGCTAGTTTTTCTAGAAGACTTTTTTTTTAAATTCATATTTTCCTAAATCAGCTTCAACAGTTGCTTACTTGACAGTGTTTAACTGGCTAAAAATAGGAAAATATGGATCTGAATTTTTTATTTAGTTGCTTCATGCAAAGAAAGGCTCATGTGTCTAGACAGCTCCTTATGGATCACAGGTAGAGCTATGTCCTGATCTATCTGTTTTTAGTTAAGGAATTAACATTCCATTTTATCTTTTATTCAGAGGAAAATACTCAAAATATGCTCATAAAACTCAATGACTAGAAGCTATTTAGTCAGCAAGTTGTTGGTTTACTAGTACTGGCATATAATGGTAGAATTAGAATATTCCTTCTACTTCCACTTTTTAGCTTAGTTGAAGGTAAAGCACAAAAATATTATTTACAATAGTGCTTTTTGTGAAGAAGTCTTTCGTAAATATCTTGAGGTGTTGAATCTGGCATTGTTAGCTAAGTAGTAGCAATACATTCCTGTGTTTTATTTATGCCTGTTTAATTTTTTTTTTTTTAGACTTATCCAGGACAACCTGCAAGTAATGCATATCTGGTGACGGGGAGTGCACAGATGAGCCACATTCAAGGCTATAATCTTCCTCCAGAGCAACTTCCTTCTCTTAACCAAGGCACAATTCCTCTGTCTGCAAGCTCAGGACTACCTAGTCAGCCTGCTCAAGCATCTTACACAAAGTAATTTTAGTGTTTACCTATTTGGAATAAGCTTTGGGGCAGACTTGTTAAGGGAAGATTTTATCTTCAGAAAAATTTATTAACTCAGTTGTGAGTAAACTAGTGTGTAGTTGCATCAAATGTGTATTCGCTGATGTTTTGGTAACAAGTATGTTCAGCAAATGTATGAGCTTTGAACACAAGCATTCTTTAACTGTAAAGCACATGTGTTGTATATTATTCTACATAAGTGAAGAAATCACATGCTCATAGCGGCTTCCAAATCATGTTCCTTAATTATACACAAGGTCTGCTGCTTTGACTGGTTTCTGGTGGATTTTAGCACATAGCACATGATCACCAGATTGGTGTATGTGACTTACGTTGGACGTTGGATGAGTAGATTTTGCAGACTTGTTGAAGTCTTAATAGCTACCCAGATATAAGGGAACTGACACTGTTTTTTTCCAGGAGAAGTAACTAGTGATTTAATTGAGCAGTTTTGATGAAGGAACCATGGACTAGCTTGAAGTTGGCAGAAGGCTTGAGCTGCAATTTATTCTTTTCAAGAAGAGGGTGAAGTTTAGGATTTTAATTCTGCTTTTCAGAAAATACTGTGTATATTCTATTCTGGGGTGTGTTGTATGTGAGGAATTATGGGGAGAACATTCACTCTTGCAAATATTTGCAAGTGGGATGTCAGAGAGATTGTCTGTGGGCCAAATCCAGCAGACGGTACTGCCCATGAGTTTTGGAGTTGATCCACATATGATCCATGCTAGTTTGGCCATGCACAACACATGAGGCCCATAGGTTGGTCCATGATACATGCTGCATGTGGAGCTCACTGCAGCCAGTCCAAAATGCACATGGCGCCTGTATGGGGCTGGTCCATCAGCCCATGGACTACTCCTGCACCACTCATCTGGCCTGTTTAAAAGTATTTTATTTCCCTTTGTGTATGTTGCTTATTGGAAGACCATGAGGAACCAAAGCCAGGGTGATAAAGTTTATATAAACTTTGTGTTCTTTGCATTTCTGGTTACAGCAACTAATCTTGCATTAATAGAATATAAAAGGACTTGGATCCTGGGAAATAAATGCATATATTTACACACACAATTTAAATTTATTAATTCAAAGCTTGGCAGGTGAGCAGCATTTTCTAATTTTGCTTTAAAATTGATGTTTTTTCTAAATTTTAATAAAGCTGTTTAGACTTTGGAGAGGTAGTCTTGCATGTATTAGCCACCTAAATATGTAATACAACTTAAATTAATTTAATACTTTCTTCCATATAAATGCAATAAGAAACAATTTCTTATTTTCTTTTCTTTCAGTACAATGGTTGGCTCTGTTGCTGGAGGTACCTATTCCAACCAGACATCAGTGTACAGTCCACCTCCTGCTGCTGTTGATGTCGCTGCTTACCCAAATACTGGGACAAATATGTCCCAGGTGCCAAACTATAACTTAGCATCTTCAACTCTGCCACAATCAGCAGGGAGTCAGCAACCACAACCGCAACCACCACCACAGCAACAGCATACTTACTCCCAGAAGGCACTACTATAGGATCCAGGACTTCTGATTCCTAATCTTCTTCTAACGCCTGCTAAAAGCAGTTGACATTGTTATGAGTTTCTTCCCTTAATCTCTTAAACTTTGTTTATCCTCAGCTTATTAGGACTCTATCTTGGTGACGAGTTCAATTTGCACTGACTTTTTAGGATTTTTTTTTAATTTCGCAGAGGAATGAAAATATCTAGGACATTTAATTCCTTTTTAAAATGTCTAAAATTGGTACAGGATTATTTATGTCTGGTAAAATTGGCTAGTCTGTGAACACTCAACTTGCAAACTGTTGTGGCATCTGTTATTGTACATATAGTGTGATTGCAATAGTGGCCACTTTGAATAGCTATAGTGATCATGTGAATATATTTAACAGTGTTAAAAAAATAATTTACGTTACTATTTTATTTTAATCATGTTTCATAGTTTTACCTAGTTTTATGAAGGATGTGATATCTCCTTCTGCAATATCTTCATACCACTGTTACACTTACAAGCTGAAGTCTTTCATTTTCCAATCTTACCGGAGTCTAGTTTTCTTCAATTGTGAATTCAACATAAGTGTAACATGACTATTAGCTAGCTTTATCTACCAAAGTAAACTAGTTAACATTTTGAACTATCTGGGGGGGTAACAGCAAATGATTCTGCTTTAGATTTATAGTAATTTAAAACAATTATATACAGGCTGCTACACGCATCATGGGACCATAATACAGATCAGTATCTTAAGATTTAAGAGTACATCATTTATTTTTTCCATGCTGGCTTTGGGTAACTTGGATTCTGACCTGTATCCTATGTCCATTGGTGGAGATAACATCAAAGACCGATAAAACAAGTTTGGAGGGGAATGAATGGAGTTTTTAAACTGGAACACAAAACACTGCTTACACTACATCATTCCAGTCTTTTGCAGTTATTTAGGACATTAAAAATTGTGGACAAGAAAATGACTCAGCTCAACAAATTTCAGGACTTTATTTTGACTCTGGTGGCCTTGTGTAGCAAATGGTTTTGTTTACTATTCTTAAACTAAACTCTTCTGCCTTAAGCAAGCATCTCCTGCCTTTTTTCTAATTTCAAGTTGTTGGGTTCTTTCCATTTTTAACCCTTCCATTAAAAAAAAAGTTTCTCATTTCCCTTTATCAGGCCTATTCATAATTGTAAGTCTTTTTTCCATTAGTCTCTCTTCCATTAGTCCCTTGTTCTGGTTACCCTTGATCTACTTTCTAGCACATGAGACTTAATGTATGCAATTTAAATATAAAAAAGGTAACAATAACTGAAGGCAGCTTTTTAGATATGATCAATGCATCTTTTACAAGTCATTTCTACTTTTGATTTTATATTATTTCTTTTGATGAATCCCAGTATTCTTTGCCTTGTTTTAATGGAATCTATTTCTGTAATATACATGGCGCTATAGATGTAATTGTTTCATTTAATATGTATTTTCTATTTCAATGTGTAGGTTCTTTAGACTGTCATGTCTCTCGTGTACACTATACTACTCTACCATGACTGTCCAGTACTCCCTCTGAATCTGTTTCTCTTCTTATATTCATCTTGTCATTGATTTCACTGTTTATGTCCAAATATCTTGGCTATGATTGTCACCCACGTCATTTTCATAAATACTAAACAAGAGTGGTTACAAAACTTGCCCTTTGGTGTCCCAGCTGATGACGGTGGTTTCAGCTAATGGAGCTAGTGTTTTTAACTCTAGCATGTTTCTCTTATTTTCTTACCAAGACTTTGATTATTCCCATAAGCCTTAACTTCTTGATATAGCCATAGAATGTAAGGAGGAACAATAAAATAATAACTTAGGAGCTTTGCATTGGATATTAGTTTTTAACACCTTGGAGTGGTTCTTATTTTTAAGAAGTAGAAGTGAGGAAAATGATGCTGTGGTCTGTGCATGTTTGTTGGACATCTTCAAAAGGGTAACAACGATGGGTTGGGAGAGAAGAATAGTTTCGTCCTCCCCCTTTGTCTCCCCCCACCTCTCCCCTCATTTAGGAAGTTTTGTAAAGCATGCTGGTAGTCTCATTAGACTTACTGAGATGACCTGTGTGCTTAAATTTTGGGGACAGCCTCATAATTTCACAAATAAGCCCCAAGTCTATTGTGATGACTGAGGATCAACAGACTTTCTATATAATAAAATGTCACCCATCAAAACTCAGTCTTTATTATTAATTGTTTTGTCCAGATAAATTAGATGCAAACAAATTGATTTCAGAAACTTTCAGTGCAAGTTTGATTTCTTATACAGCAGAAAGGCTTTTTTGATAATTTATTAAGCATTGAAAATCTGTTATGCATCTGAGATCCTGTCATTTTCCATCTTATTTTCTCTTTTTAAAGATTAATTTAAAATAGTTTCTAGTAGTTGTGCACACCATCTCTGTAATCGATCAATCTAAATTTATTCTGAGAATTTTTTTCCTTTTTAAGGTCTGGTCATCATCCATGCTTTTTTTATTAAAGCTGTTGTCCATGTCTGTCTTCCAGAACGAGTTTGTGGGTCTGTTGGGGTCTTTAAAGTCCATTATTATATATTTATATTTTGTTTTTAATTTCTGCACAAACTGTGGTTTGAAGCTGTTGTGTGATATAGGAAGGAATCTGCTTCATTAGCATCATCCTTATCAACTTAAGTGCATCCTAAGCTTTTAATAATGTCACTTGAAATACTCTTCAATGTCTTCTAAAATAGCAGTTTCTAACTCTGTTTTTGTAGGCTTGATTGCTAAATTCACATTATGCTTTTCTGTTTTTAACAGAAAAGAGTTTTTAACAGTTATTTCTCATTTTTCTCTATAATGTCTTCGCTTGGTTCACTTGGTCATTATTCTTATTGGATTTAGCTCCTGTAACATGTTGGAAACTTGTTACACTAATTCTTTTACATGACCTCCATTTCCATTTCTGGTAACTTAGTCATTCTCCTTTTTAGCATAAAAGTCTTACCACTAATTATCCACAGAAAGAATGCATTGGTACCAGCACTAGGACTTCTTTGCTGTAATTTCTTCTTCAGATTCCTAATCAAACTGTGTTCTTTGTTAAGAGGTGTCACATTGGTTATCAATGTATTACTTTTGTTTCTTAACTGTGAATGGGAAACGAGCATTTCTATGGTTTCTGCAGGAAAAGTTGAACTCCAGAGAATTTAAATGCTAAACAGGCAGGATATTAACAAATTAAGGGTTTTTTTTCCAAAAAGCACTGTCAACTACACCTTACACACTCTGATAGTATGCCACCTCTTTGAGCTTCTGGATATGTTTGCTTCTCAATATAAGGCTAAAACGTTCTCAAAACATTTTCTATACCCCTGTTATTATTTAACCCTTTCTTAACAAAGTGTAACATCTGTTAGTTGGGTTAAATAGAGCTTTATAGTGGTTTGATGGGTTTTTTTATGAGCAACTGGAGCAAGTTCTGGACAGTGCATTCAGTTTTCATTGTTATAACAACAGAATTTTAGTTGAGCCATGTTTATCATCCCACTGTACTTGCCTATAAGTTAAGATGGCAAGAATTGCTGTAAAACTTTCCAGGGCAATCTTGTTCTGAAGAGAAGAAAACTAAGGGGATGAAATAGTTTAAACTTGGTATGAATAGGTATTTTACAGAGGAATCTGTTTTGGAGATTGTATCCAAGATTGGGTGCAAACATGCTCATCAAACTTTGCTAGCTACTGCTATTTTTCTGTGCATTTGATGTCAAAAGCCTGTTTGCATCTCCACTATGTTATATACAGTAATTGTGTAGTAGTCCTAAGTCCAAGTCAAGTAGAAATCTGCCTGCCTTAAAGCAAATCAAGCTTTTATCAAAGCTTTGGAACACTGACTTGTCTTTTCAAATATAGTTCTTTGTGAAGATATGGCAATTTGGAAGTAAAGCGAGTTTGGGTCACCAGAAGTTAAATAATTCTATCTGTAATGGTAAATATTTCCCATATTACAATATGGGAGATGCTGCTGCTTGTAGCGACACTTCTGTTGTCTTCTTATTTTTTTGCTAAAATGAGGTTATTTTGTAGTCCAAAGGCAGGAATGTCAGATCTTATGCTGGAGAGCTGCTAATACCTCATTCTTTAATTAAAATGATTTCTTCAAGGTCATTTCCCTGATTCTTAAGTATTTCCACCCTTTGTCTGAAGCTTTGGCTTAAAAAGGTTTTAACCTCCTTTCCCATCTGCTGAAATTTACAGACCGAATGGAAGGTAGCCACACTTACTAGAACGACTAGACTGATGTCTTGGATTATGACTCCAAAGTGGCACTTGCCTTCAGAGAAAATGGTGAGAGTTTTGTTCTGAATATGAATAGAGCAGCAAAACATGCCTTGAGGCTTTTCTTGATACTTATTTAATGTTTTTCCCCTCTTTTTTCCCATTGTCTCCCACTATCTTTTTTTTCTATCACTTGCAGCAGGCAGAATCATTTTTTTGCTGTATATTATTAATTTGTAAAGAAACCTAGTCAAATTCTCAGTACAGGTATTCCTGTTGCATCTTTTGCTGTGTGTGTGTGTGTGTGTGTGTGTGTGTGTGTGTGTGTGTGTGTGTGTGTGTGTGTGTGTGTGTGTGTGTGTGTGTGTGTGTGTGTGTGTGTGTAGCTGCAAGTCCAAAGCTCATTTTCTTGTTGCCACCTCAGCCAAAAGGTGACAGAAGGTTTCTCTTCCTTTCTCCTGCATATACTCTTGGAAAGTTGAATAACTTTTGTCATAAAGAGGGGGAAAAAAAGACTGCTACAGTTTGTCTTTGTTTTATTAAAGTATATGCAGTAGCAAAGTGTTTTGTTTTTTATTTTTGGAGCTCTGTGTGATGTTGGCATATGTACATATTTAGATAATACTGCACTGTTGTACAAGAGTTTTGATTTAGTAAATAACACTTTGTTTGTTTAAAAAATCTGTTTATTGTTTTTGGTATAATGCCGAATATTAAAGTTGAAACATTTAGTTCATTATGTTGTGAAGTCAGTTTATGCATTTCACAGTTTAAAATGATCAGGAAAAATGCATTGAGGATTTTGAAAAGAACATAAGAAGGGTTCTGCTAGCACAGGGGCAGGCAATTATTTTGGTTGGAGGGCTGCTTAATTAATTTTGATGAGCTGTTGAAGGTTGCAAAGGTGGTCCCACCCCTTGACAAAGCACCCTGCCCCCTTGTTACCATCTTAGGACCAGAAGTCTTACCCTCTAGCTGCTGACTTTTGCCATCAGAAGTCGCTCTCCTTGCCCCCACAAATACTATATTTGGGAAGGGGGTTTAGCATCTTCTAGGAACTAGGAAAAAACAAAAATCAAATTACTTACTAAAAATCAAATGTCCACAATAACATTTTAATTTTCTTTAAAAAATATATATATTTTTGTCCTGTTTTGTTTGCATATTGTATCTATAGAGGTGATTGAAGTCTTACTTTTGTATATTGCAGGAGGTGTGATGAGGTGGATATGGGGCTTGTGTGGAGGCGTGGGTGGATGGGTATGGGGGGTTGTGGGAGTCCCTGGGGTGTGTGGAGGGGGTGGGTGGCTGGGAGTATGTGTGGTGGAGTGTGTGCATGTAATGGTGAATGGGACTTCCCCAGAGGTGTATGGGGGTGGAGGGTTGTGAGATGTGAGGGAAGATGTGGGTGGGTGCAGTGTTTGTGGGGTGTGTGTGGGGGAGGGGTGTGGTTGTGGGGTTTGTGTGGGAAAGAGTATGATGGGGTGTGTTTTGGGAGCCTCCCATAAATGCCCCTCTGAGCCAGATAGCACCCACCCCTGCCCCACAACAGCCTGGAGCCCACATCCCCTGTAGTGCTTCCCTGCCACCATTGATAACATGCAGCCCCAGCCTGCTCTGTACTGCCTGGCCATGGTGCATCCTTGCCACCACCTGGGCACGCAGTGGAGCTGGGGCAGCTCCTGGCTGCCCTGCCCCAGCGTACCCCATGCCTGCTCCAGACTCTGCCGTCCAGGCTAAGCAGTGGCAGCTGCTGGGCAGAAATTCTTGCTCGACACAGGAGAAAAGTGTCCCCTTGGCTCTGTTGCAGTTCTTGGTGTAGCCACCCCAGAGCTTGTCACACTGGGCTGCCCTGTGACTGCTCTGCACTGTCACCACTGCTATGCTGGGCAGCAAAGAGGTGGCAGTGATCACAGCAGAGATGCAGGGCAACCTGGCATAGCACAGGCTCTGTGCAGCTGCACCAACACTGCCTGGCAGCGACAGCAAGGCAGGGCCACTTTTCCGCATGCCGAGCAATAGTTTCTGCCTGGCAGCTAGCGCAGTTGGCATGCTGGCACCTTAGCCTTCTGTTTTAGTTCAGGTTAATACAGCTAACTACCTCTACATTACATAGGTTTTAAAGAAGACCTGCCAGTGTGATTCTGCATGCTTTTGGTAAGAGCACCATTAGTTACTGCTTCCAGGGAAAAATAGTATCAAAACAAAATGGGGCAATTGACTTCTTTATTTGAAATGTGTGGTCTTAAACTGTATTTCTCAACCTTTATAGACTTGAGCCTTCATTTGGAAAATGCTAGCATGTAGCTTTCGCTCATTTTTTGACTATAGAAAAATAACAAGTAACTCTATTACAAAGCACTCAGGCCATAGCAAGGCAGCATGTTTGTTTTTGACACTGTGTATTCATTTTTTCATATTTGAAAACTCTGAGTTAATCTTGTATAGGTGCTTGTATACCTAGCAGTGCTAATATTGTGTGACACCCTGAAACACCATTAAAAGAATCTTGTGATGCCCTGGTTGAGAGTCACTAGTCGAATTGACAAATGGATGTTAACCTAGTAGTGGCAGAACTACAGAGTTCTTAAGCTTTATGCAAGTCATTTAGACTAGGATCTAGGAGAGAATATTGTTTCAACTACTTGATTCTTTTGCTATCAATGAACTAATTCATGAATGACCAACTGGTAGCCCCTGAAAGGTTAGTATACAGCCCATGAGCTCCTGGTATACCTGCCACTCTCATCTTCTCTCCCCTCATGCCCCCACCCTCACCTTAGCCCCCCCCACCCCACTACTGTGCCTTTTGTGGCAGCTGGGGTCTTTGGGCTCTTCCCCCACCCCTCCTCTCTGGTAGCACCCACCCACTGGCACCCCAGCTGGGCAGTCCCGGGGGGTACTGCTGCTGCGAAGAGAAGCACTGGGGTCCCCTGCAGCTTGGCAGCTGCATGACCCACCAGCAGCTCACTCCCCAGCTGCAGGAGGTAGGCTTTGGGAGAGAAAAAGATCAGGCCCCTTGCTGCTCTTTTCCTTTTTATTTTTCTCTCAGCAGAGCCTGCCTGCATAAACTGCCACTACATCGCACAGCTCCTGAGCTGTGGGAAGGGGCCCGATGCTTCTCTCCACCGTGGCAGTGCTTGCAAGGGGACTGCCCGGATGGGGTGCCAGTGGGTGGATGCCATCTGGGGAGCACCACTCTCGTAGAGGTAGGTACCAGGGCCCACTAGCAATTCATCCCTTGGCCCTGGAAGAGCAGGCGGGCAGGCTCTGGGGGGGACAAACAGAACAAACCATTGGACCCCTCACTACTTTTAGGGGTAGACATCTTTAACAAATTCTTCAGCTCCGTTTTCTTGTGCAGGGACCGGGACTCCCCACTGTGTTTCAAGACGGACTTGAGGGGAGTGCCTCCAGACCTAAGGTTAAGGAGGACTGGGTTAGAGTGCTTCTGGAGGGGCTGGACGTGTTCAAGTCAGCAGGTCCAGATGCTCACCATCCCAGGGTGTTGAGGAAGCTAGCAGGGATTATTGCTGGGCCCTTGGCACAGCTTTTTGAGCACTCATGGTGCTCAGGCCAGGTGCCAGATGATTGGAGGATAGCCAGTGTGGTCCCCATCTTGGAAAAAAGAGAGGACCACCAACCTGATTGCCTTTTACAATCAGGTCACAAAAGCATTGGATGCAGGTGTCGCCGTGGATGTAGTCTTTCTGGACTTCAGCAAGGCCTTTGACACTCTCTCCCACCCCATCTCATTAAAAAACTAGGCGACAGTGGCATCGATGCCTACACGGTCAGATGGATTGCTAATTGGCTGAGGGATCGTACTCAGAGGGTGGTGGTGGACAGGTCATATTCGACCTGGTGGGAAGTGGGCAGCAGAGTTCACCAGGGCTTGGTCCTTGTGCCCGCGCTGTTTAATTTCTTTATCAGCGATTTGGACGCCGGAGTGAAAAGCAACCTTTTCAAACTTGCTGATGATACCAAAATATGGGAAGAGGTGGGCATGCTAGTAGGGAGGGAAAGACTGCAGCAAGACAAGGATAGGTTGCAGGGGTGGGCTAACAAAAACAGGATGTGTTTCAATACGGACAAATGCAGGGTGCTGCACTTGGGTAGTAGTAACCAGCAGCACACTTAAAAGATGGGAAATTCCCTTCTTGAAAGCACGGAGGCAGAGAGGGATCTTGGAGTCATCATTGACTCCAAGATGAACATGGGCCGACAACGCGAGGTCACGGACAGCAGGGCTAATATGACCTTATTGTGCATCCACAGGTGCATCTCAAGTAGGTCCAAGGAGGTGATCCTCCCCCTCTACATGACACTAGTTAGGCCACAGCTGGAGTACTATGTCCAGTTCTGGGTGCTGCAGTTCAAGAGGGATGTGGACAACATTGAGATGGTCCAGAGGAGGGCCACCTGCATGATCCGGGGACAGCAGGGCAGACCCTACAATGAGAGGCTATGGAACCTGAACCTGTTCAGCCTTCACAAGAGAAGGCTGAGGGGAGACCTGGTGACCATCTATTAACTCACTGGGGGGGACCAGAAGGGTTTGGGGGAGACCTTGTTTCCCCTAGCACCCCTTGGGATAACAAGGCACAACGGCCACAAGTTATTGGAGAGTAGGTTTAGATTAGACATCCATAGAAACTACTTCACAGTCAGGTTGGCTAGGATCTGGAACCAACTTCCAAGGGAAGTGGTGCTGGCTCCTATCCTGGGGGTCTTTTAAAAGCGGCTCGATGCCTACGTGGCTGGGGTCACTGGAGCCCAGTTTCCCTCCTGCCTAGGCAGGGGGTCTGACTTGAAGATCTACAAGGTCCCTTCCGACCCTACTTCTATGAGTCTGATACTTTTCTTTTTTTTTTTCCTTCGGCAGAGCCTGCCCACTGCAGCAGGGGGAGATTCGGGGGCGGGAGGAGGGTGAATTTTTCACAGAATTTTCTTTTGTCTGGCCATTACTTGCTTTGCTAGAGCTTGATTCCCTGGTCAGATGACAAAGACTGTGGAAAGTATCATTGAGACTGTAGATCCTTCCTTAACAGGATATTCCTAGAGCGCTAGTTCTCAACACTTTTGTATTGGAAGCACTCCTCTAACTTTTGTGAAGTGAGGGCCACCCAATTGCAAAAATGAATTTGTATACTACAGTGCTTACCTCCTTGCAGAGGGACCTGGCAGTGGGGGTGGGGAATTGGCTAGATATACAAGCTTGAGCCTGCACTTAACTACTTTTGTCTGACATGGCACCCTAGCTGAGAATGACTGACTGTTCTAAAATAATGTTTTTTTCAGTTGTGTAACTTCGTGATGCAAACTTCAGTCATAGATTCATAGATGTTAGGGTCGGAAGGGATCTCAATAGATCATTGAGTCCGACCCGCTGCATAGGCAGGAAAGAGTGCTGGGCCTAGATGACCCCAGCTAGATCCATATCCAACCTCCTCTTGAAGACCTCCAGGGTAAGGGAGAGCACCACCTCCCTTGGGAGTCACCACCTCCCTTGGGAGTCCATTCCAGACCTTGGCTACTCTAACTGTAAAGAAGTTCTTCCTAATGTCCAGTCTAAATCTGCTCTCTGCTAGTTTGTGGCCATTATTTCTTGTAAACCCCGGGGGCGCCTTGGTGAATAAAACCTCACCTACTCCCTTCTGTGTCCCATGATGAACTTTTGGCAGCCACAAGGTCACCTCTCAACCTTCTCTTGTGGAGGCTGAAAAGGTGCCCAGAATTGCACGCAGTACTCCAACTGCGGTCTGACCAGCGCCCGATAGAGGGGGAAGTATCACCTCCTTGGATCTATTTGTCATGCATCTGCTGGTGCATGATAAAATGCCATTAGCTTTTCTGATGGTTTCATCACACTGCCAACTCATGGTCATCTTGGAGTCCACTAGGACTCCAAAATCCCTTTCCACTTCCATGCCACTCAGCAGGTCATTCCCTAGGCAGTTGGTGTGCTGGACATTTTTCGTCTTTAGGTGCAGCACTTTGCATTTCTCCTTGTTGAATTGCATTCTTTTGTTTTCTGCCCACTTGTCCAACTTGTCTAGGTCTGCTTGCAGCTATTCCCTGCCCTCTGGCGTGTCCACTTCTCCCCATAGCTTTGTGTCATCCGCAAACTTGGACAGAGTACGTTTCGCTCCCTCATCCAAGTCACTGATGAAGACATTAAAGAGCATCAGTCCAAGGACCAAGCCCTGCAGGACCCCACTGGCCACACACTTCCAGGTCGAAATCAACCCATCTACCACGAGACTCTGGTTGCGATCCTCTAGCCAATTTGCCACCCACTGTACTGTGTAGTCATCCAAGTCACAGCCTCTTAACTTGTTCACCAGTATGGGGTGGGATACTATATCGAAGGCCTTCCTGAAGGCTAAGTAGATGACATCCACCCCTCCTCCTGTGTCCAGGCGTTTCATAACCTGGTCATAAAAAGAGACTAGCTTAGTCAGGCATGATCTGCCTGCCACAAACCCGTGCTGGTTTCCCTTCAGCATAATTTGTCCTGCTGGGCTCTCTCAAATGTGAGCCTTGATAATTTTTTCAAAGACTTTGCCAAGGATGAAGGCGAGACTGACTGGCCTATAGTTGTCCGGGTCCCCCTTCCTCCCCTTCTTGAAAATGGGGACCACACCGGCCCTTTTCCAGTTCTCTGGGACTTCGCCCATGTACCATGAGCATTCAAATATTCCTGCCAGTGGCTTCAGCACCCTCGGATGGAGCTCATCCAGGCCTGGCGACTTAAAGGCATCCAGTTCCTCCAAGTGGCTCTGCACCATCTCAGGGTCTACGCATGATAGTCTGGCGCTCTGCTGCTACCTCTCTACAACCCCAGTGAGAGACTTGTCTTGCCCCTCTCTTAGGCACACTGAGGCAAATAACTTGTTGAGGAGTTCAGCCTTGTCCCCCCTGTCCATCACCAATTGCTTCTGCCCATTTAGCAGGGGTCCTATTCCACCTTGGGCCTTCCTTTTACTCCCTATATATCTAAAAAACAATTTCTTGTTGTCCTTTACTTGGGATGCCATCCTCAGCTCCATGGTAGCTTTGGCCTGTCTA
>JAGPOW010000261.1:227782010-227873621 GCA_030014935.1 Caiman crocodilus
TTGAGTCGAGACTTGGATTTGGCAACGGAACAGGGTTTATTAACTCTGGGTACTTACAGAGCGCCTGACCCAAAGGGCCAGGCGGAGTGATGTGTCGAAGGTAACAAACAGCGAAGCAAGCGGAAAGGGTCAGGTTAGGCTGTCTAGACAAACTGGTCGACGGGTAGCCAGTAGATGAGTAGACGAATATCGGTTGGCGCGATGGTGTAGGACACGTGAGGTGATCAGGCTCGCGTCCGTTCGCGGCGAGGTCCTAGGGAGACTCCGCCCATCCTCTCTCGCTGGCTCCCTTTATCAGTTTCTAGCCTCGCGAGATTTCAGCTACCTGTGACTACTACTGATTGGCTAGAAGGGAGGGGGGAGGGTACATGGCTACAAAGCATTGCGAGCGAAGAAGAAGGGTTGTCTTTGCTGCGTTGTTAACACAGCCATTTTGTTTTGTGAATAGTTATACTCCATTTTGATAATGAAATATTACACAGTTCCAAGCTGCAGGTTTCTTCCCAGGAACCTTTTTAATCTCAATGTGTTATTTCCCTCATAAACAGCTCCCTGTCCTAATCTCTTGTGCACTTGCATGCTCATTCTCTCTCGTGCATGCTCTCATGCATTCCTCATCCCCCCCCGTCCCAAACAGTCCCAGTATTATTCTGGCACCATGACCATTATCTTTCCCAGACCACCTGCTTCTCATTGTTATGATAACTGCCAGGCCTACCCCCCTCACATTCATCCTTGTCTACTTTCGGTCTTCCTATCCAGCTCCTTTTTCCTCTGTTGTACACTTCATTCCCAGTACCCAACCTCAGACTCCTTGTTATCACTCAACTCATCCTGTCTCCCCTCGAGGTATGGCTCCTGTCCTCCCTGCTTGTATATGTGGTGGTTCCTTTGGCTCTTAATTCTGGTGCCCAGTCCTGTCCTGTTCTGCAGCATCCTAATTCTGCAATTACAAGTAAAGCCCTGATCCTGTGCTGGAACATGTGCAGTGTGGATAGAATCATCAAATAATTAAAGTATGAATTTCTAGCAAGGCTTTACTGATCAAAATTAAGTTTAAGGGAAATACATTTAGGCATGTATAATTGTACATAAATATTAGTGTAATGCAAATAATTAATTTTTCATTTTAATAGCCGAATTGGAAAAAGAGAACAGTGTTTTTGGTCATGATGCAATGAAACCAAAATTCATTTGACAAAATATTTCATTTGACATGAAATAAGTGATTTGTTTTTGTTTTAAGAATTTCCAAGAAAATTCCTCTTCTGCCTGAGGAGTGCAAACTGAAACTCCCATTTTGCAGAAAAGGGTCTGAACTGATGATCTGAGGGGTAAGTTGCTTTCAGTCGTTTTGAAGCTGTTCCACAAGATTTCCCCAAGATAACATGCTTCAGTTCCAGTCCCTGCTCAAATGAATGCTTAAAATCTTAAATGAAGTAGAACAACTTCAGTAGAAAGAGAGAGAGAGAGAGACACCCATCCCTAAATTCTGTGTGCCCCTGTAGTTAGTGCAAAATAACAGGAAATAGGAAACCAAATTTAAATCCCTTTTTGTAGTGGTGGGACTTGATTTTTTTGGGGGGGGGAGGGCATCTCATATGCTAGTTGAGTGGCCTAACTCTCAGACTGCTGGGTAAAAGACGGGTATCATTACAGTTTCCTTCATCTCATGAGCATACCTTGAAAAACTTTTATTCATAGGGAAGTATTCAGTTTAGTGAAATCAGATTTAGTTTGATTTACTTTTGGGTCAGCTCTACCACATGTGCTGAATTCACGCACAGGAGCAGAAGGGTGGAAAAGAGCCAAAACACTCTAAGATTGGGGCACACTTCCCTCCTCCCTCCCTATTTTTTTTTCTTTCCTAAATAAAAATAAAGCTCAAAATTTCAGAATTTCCTGCAAAACAAAATGTGGAAAAAAAAGTGGTGTTTTGGAAGAATTGAAATGACTATCGAAGCAAATGTCTCAATATTATTTCATATTTTTATAGAATTACATTGCTGCAGAACACTTGTTTCATTGACACAGCATTTTCTATTGGGGAAAAAAACACTATCAAAAAATTTCAGATCCATTCCAGGAAAACAGAATTGAACAGAATTGTCATTGCCTTCCTCCAAAACCAAAAATGAGGTTTTTTTCAATAGTAACATTATTGTTATTGAGAGTATAACATTGTTTATAGATCAAATAATAATCCACAAGCCCCAGTATAGCTTTCTTTTAAATGTAATCCCAGTAATAAGTATAAAAGATTCTTCTTCCTTTTGAAAATGATGTTCTTTCTTCTTGTTACTGTAAAATAATAATAGTTTGGGAGCTTGAAATGTGAAATCTGTTTCCTTACCCAAATAAATGCCATCAGTCACATGTACTTAATGGTTTCTTGTTAAAAACATTGTGTGTGTTGTTACTGGCATAGATTTTTATTTATAAAAAGGAACATTGAAATGTTCTTACCATTCAGTTATGTTACTTGGCTAATATGTCATGACTTATTTGCTCTTACATTTCTCAGGTATTCTCTTGTCACAGGAATGAAGATTGCATAGGCATAGAGGATCAAATCCATAGACTGCTTACTTTGGCACCCTACCAATGCTCATGGTCAATACCAAATGCTTCAGAAAGGTTAAAAAATAAAGCTTAATTGCTGAGAAAAATGGGATAGCCTACATGTGAGTGCTGGCTTATACCAACTGTGGAAGGTTTCATTCGTATAGATGCCTTTTTGTTTGGTGAGTGTTAAACAACTCTTGACTTGTGATGGCTCAGGGCAATTGGGTTCATTGGTTATGCTCTATTACAGGTGATAAAGGAAGTAATGTAGTTCAAGTTTACTGTATTTCAATTTTATTGGGTATCTTCTAGCTGCTGTATCATGATGAGGAAAATTGAAGTGATCAGCTAACCTCAACTACTTTTCACTATTTTGTATTACTTTATCATGCCTCTGGCTTTCTATTTCCTTTCCAAACAGTCTTTTCTTTGTTCCCTGATATGGCCTTCTCTTTCTAAGACCATAGGACAGTAAAGACTTGCAAGCAACCATTTAAGCAAAGAATCCACAAGATCAATTCTTCAACCCCTCTCGCAAAGCACAGCCACAGGACACTTAAGCAAAGGGATTAAAAACTGTACAGTGTGCCACAATTAAACAACAGGAGGGATAAGGGTGCCAACAGTACCTTAATCTTTGCAACGTCAGGGAATGTGTTTTAATAAATTTATGTTCAGATGAGAACCACAACCTATGCTACAAAGGTAGGGAAAAAACCTATGGAGTTTGCCAATTTGATTTAGGCATACACTTCCTAACTTCAAATCTGACCTGAGGTTATCCGCATCCCTCTTGAAGTGCGGCACCCAGAATTGCACACAGTACTCCAACTGCGGTCCGACCAGCGCCCGATAGAGGGGAAGTATCACCTCCTTGGATCTATTCGTCATGCATCTGCTGATGCACAATAAAGTGCCATTAGCTTTTCTGATGGTTTCATCACGCTGCCGACTCATGTTCATCTTGGAGTCTGCTAGGACTCCAAGATCCCTTTCCACTTCCATGCCACCGAGCAGGTCATTTTCTAGGCAGTAGGTATGCTGGACATTTTTCCTCCCTAGGAGCAGCACTTTGCATTTCTCCTTGTTAAACTGCATTCTGTTGTTTTCTGCCCACTTGTCCAACCTGTCCAGGTCTGTTTGCAGCTGTTTCCTGCCCTCTGGTGTGTCCATTTCTTCCCATAGCTTCGTGTCATCTGCAAACTTGGACAGAATACATTTCACTCCCTTGTCCAAGTCGCTGATGAAGACATTTAAGAGCATTGGTCCAAGGACCAAGCTCTTTCTTATAGTTTTGTCTTTTGACGAAATAGTGTCTTGTTCTTTTTTGTGGTTTTGACTTTTGAACAAATAATTTCTGTTTAACAATTTGGCATTTGTAAGATAGCTGCAATTTGCAGCAAAAAAGTCTATGAAATATTTAATTAAAAACCCACAAATAAAACGTTTTGGTATGCATTTTCTAAAACATGACACACAAAGTAGCTTAAAGTTGAAGAAAAATTGTGAAAGCTTCAATTTAGGGTTTGTATAAACACACTTTGGAGTTTTATGACCAATGATGCTATCTTCTTTCACGCTTGTGTCTTCTCTTTGGTTACACAAAGCAGAACCCTTCTGGAAATTCTTTTATAAGGCTAATCAGTTTGGGCTCTATTGTAGTTTTTAATGTTGCAATCCGTTTCAAGCTGGCAAAATTTATTTATTTGTTTTTTTTATTCCTTGTGTGGACAAGTTGCAATTTGTTTCTGAAATGTTAGAAACTACAAGTAGGTTGCTGATGCTTTTAATGATACTTCTGAGGTGTATACCTTATATGTGTGTGTATGTATATATGTATAAAGAAAGAGGGAAATATATATCTATATAGATATCAATTATGTTACTTTTATTATAGAATCATAGGGTTAGAAGGAGGTCATCTAGTCCAACTCCTTGCTCAAAACAGAACAGTCCTCAGAAGTCATATGTCCCAGACACCTAAACATTTTGGTTGCCTTCTGCTGGACTCTCTCCAATTTGTCCACATTATTTCTGGGCGGGGGAGCAAAACTGGACACTACTCCAGATGTGGCCTCACCAGTGCCAAACAGAGAGGAAGAATCACTTCCCTTAATATTCTGGCAACGCGCCTACTAATGCAGCCCAGTCCGCCATTAACTTTCTTGGCAGCAAAGGCATGCTTTTGGATTATATTCAGCTTAGTGTCCACTGTAATCCCCAGGTCCTTTCCTGCAAAGATACTGCCTAGCTAGTTGATCCCCCGCTTATACTGATATATAGGATTGTTCCGTCCTAAGTGCAGGACTTTGCACTTGTCCTTGTTGAACCTTATGAGATTTCTTGTGGTCCAATCCTCCAATTTGTTGAGGTCTTTCTGAATCTTAGCCCTACCCTCCAACATATTTACTACTCCCCTCAGCATGGTGTCATCTGCAGATTTGCTAAGGGTGCACTTCACCTCATCTTCCAGGCTGTTGATGAAAATATTAAAGAAAACCAGCCCCAAGTCCTACCCCTGGGACTCCAGCCATGTGATATGTGTAGTGATATGAGTTCAAAAGTCTTATAAAAAGCATCAACAATCTACTTCCAGTTTCTAACATCAGAACCAGGTTGCATATAGGTACTATTTAAAAAAAAAAACCCAAAAGTTAAGAAAAATGGTAAATTTTCAATAAAGGCAGAATATTAAAAAATGTATTTTTAAAGTAGCATAATTGTCTACAAAAAGACTTTAATTCAAAGTGAATATTTCTGTCCAAGGGGTCAGAAGTGATTGTAGTGGGGGTGGGAGGTCACGATAGATCAGGAATTTCTGCTGATGGATACCAGAAGTTTGATTGTTCTCTCTTGTAGAAGAATTTTCCTGAAGTAATTTATGATGCCCCTAATCAGTAAAGATTATAGTGAAAATAAACCCATCAGTAACATTCAGAAAAACAAATAATCATATCTGGAATGCATCAGGAGATAATCTTACCTATTAGCAGTTTTCTGAATTTTCAATGCTTATTTTTTAACTGGAATTAGTTATAAATTGGAATTTGTTATAACATATTCATGTATGACTAATGCACTTTGTACTTGCATGTGTGTTCTACTATAATGTTAAAGAAAAAGGGTTTAAATAAAATTACCACTGTAGCCCATCTAGACATTTTTCAGAGACATTGATTTAGGCCTCAGAAATGTTATCTGACTATGTACTTCAGAGATTTGGGTGATAATCCAATATTTTTTCACCTTGAAGCAAAATGTATATATTGGGCTTTAGGTCTGGGTATGATTTTCATTATGCAGACCTTTCCATTTTCCTGTCAAAAGTCGATGGCTATTTTGACTTCAGACCTTTCAGTGTACTTTGCCAGGAATTGTCTAGAATCACAGGAGTTGACCTTCAGAGAAATGAGAGTCATTCTTGTCCAAATCTAAGCAGCAGGTTGGATGAATTGGTTCCCTCATGGCAGAGAAAGCTGGCCATTTCTGTCTGTTTATGCTAAATCCTGTCCAGTTGCTAGTTAGTCGTATTGGATTGGGGATTTTTATGTGCCTCCAAATTACTCAATAATAATAATAATAATAATAATAATTGGACATTTTCTGCACAACAGGGCTAGGGACAGATATTACACACAAAGCAGTTTAAGTGAGCAGAAACTAGTTTAAATCTGTAACAGAACAGAAATCAGTGCACATAAACCAGTTTGAAAATGGCCAAACTGGTTTGAGATAAACCTGGTTGAATGTAGTATCAGACTTAAGTGATTTTGCTCAAACCAGTTTATGCAAAGTCTGTCCCAGACCCCTTGCTGGTTTAAGTTAAATCAGACTCCCCCAGCATCCCGGCATGCTCTCTGGGCTGGGTGAAGCTCTGCTTCAGTGAGCTGGGCTAGTCCTTCCCCTCTGCTCTGTAGCTGGAGCAGGGGCAGAATGTGGCCAGATGCTGGCCTGCTGTGCCACCTGAAGCAAATTCCTCCCTCTGTTCCTTCTTCCTGCTTCCTCCTCTGCTGGCAAACCCTGGGGACTGCAGCTGGGGTTTGTCAGCCCCAACTGCACCTCCATGGTTTGCCTGCAGCCAGGCTGGAATGGAGGTAATTCCTTCTGCTGTCTCCTCTCTTCCCCAGAGCCCCCAGGGGTTTTGCTGCAGTCTCTGTGGCTTGCCTGCAGCTGGATAGGGATGCACTTGTGAGCCCTGGGATACACCTGTGAGCAGGATCAGACCAAGAGGTGGGAAGTGTTGGCAAAGACCTGACAATCATCACGCATGCTAGAAATGTAGTTAAGGGAAGTTGCAGACAGCTCACCAAAGAATGCAGAGAGTTATATTTACATTATAAAGCAGAACCTGTAAAATATAAACAAAGCCTTTCTGAATGGCTGGCTGTAAGGAGACACTCTGCCCTCAGGACTAGTAAGACCAATTCTTATTTTCCTGTTTTACATTTTAAGATAGACTGGGTTATATGCTCTGCTTTACTGGGCTGTATCTTAGCGTAGGGGAAGATTTTTGGTAGTTCCCTGTTGTATGCTTTGCAAATTGCTGTGTTCAGTACATGCTTGCTTCAGAGAGAGGACTTTTTCCCCATCACCACTCCTCAGTCTGGCAGCAACTTCCCCCACCCCATGCTGGTGGCTGGCATCCTGTGTGTTGTGCTAGCTGTGGCTGGTAGGCCTGTGTGAAGCAGCAAGTATTTGCTTCAGATTTGTCCAATTTGGAGGGACAGTGATTTGACTCAGTGATTTGGTGACCCTCACTCCACCTGCACGTGGAGCTTGGGGAACCCCAGCAGCGGGAGATTCACTTTCAGGAATACCAGTTGATCCACCAAACCAGGGTCCATTTCATTCTCAAGCTCCTGCAATATGGGGATCACCTGGCTAAGGAGGGTATCACCAGTGCTCAGGCTCTTGGTGGCCTCAAGGAATGGCTTGAGGACCACCAAAATCTGGAAGATGGTATCTCACTTCATTTTGTTAAGAGGGCTGCTGATCCCAATCCCCCTGACCAAGGCCACTTCATGGATGGCCTTCTATTGCTTGACCAGTCTTTCCAGCATCAGGTATGTGGAGTTCCACCGAGTCTCCACATTCTTTATGATTTTGTACTGTGGATGGTCAGCTCTGCCTGTTTGTCCTGCAGCATCTTCCCCCCCTTTATGCTCCAGTGAAAGTAGCGTGCCACCTTCCTGCATTTTGAAATGAGGTGGCTGGTAGTGACAGCACTGTCACTGGGAGCCCTGTCCCCCTCCAAAGCAACCCTGACTATGAGGTGGAACTTGTGTGCCACACAGTGGATGCCCACGGGTGAGCTTGTCCTGCCCAATGAGTCACCCCTGCACCATGAAGTTCATGGTCACCATAATCTCCCTTGCTGTGTGAGACTCATCCATCACCTCCGCTTGAAGGAGAGCCCACCAATGCCCTGACTTACCACACCAGTTCCCTGTGTGGAAGAGGTAGGCATGATCTCCACTCCGGGTGCTGCAGATGTCTGAGATGAAGTGCAAGGCTACCTGTGGACCTACCTTCTGTAGCTCTTCCCTCAAGTACTCCCTGTATTTCTCGTACAGGGAGGGCATCACTGCCCTGCTAAAGGTGGTGCGTGCAGGCACTTGGTACAAGGAGGCTGTGAGTGCCACAAGCCTGAACCCTGGATGTTTAACAATGGAGAAGGGCTGGCCATCCAGAGCAAGCAGCTCCTCAATGCTCTGTGTGACCTTGCTCACTGTCAGAACGCACTCCCTTTGTCTCTGCCTTTCTCTCATTGGTCCAGCATGGCCTACCTCTGCTTCTTGGGGACAGGGGCTCTGAAGTGAAAGGGGGACTTCTTTTTGGGCATGCTCGCACTCGTGCCTCCTGAGATGCAGCAGCCTCGCTGTGGTGGCGAAGTGTTTCACCTCCTTGCCCTAGCTGATCTGCCTTTGGCAGTGCTGGCAGGTAGCATACCTGGAATCATCTGCCACCTCAAAGTGATCCCACACTACACTACCCACCCTCTTCTGGTTTGAGGAAGAAGCTCCTGCCTTACCCCCCTCCTCCTTAGGCAGAGGAACAACAGGAGCTTAGCCACCTGCCCTCAACCTCCTCCAACCTGCCTTCCAGAGAAGGAGACCTGCTTCTAGGGGAACTTTGAGGGGTGTGGAGCACAAACTCAGATTCTCCCTCCTTCTCCAGAATTTCCTTTGCTATGGCCCTCAGCTCCTCTGCTTCCAGATCCTTCTTTGGCACCGTAAGGCTCATGCTGGGAACTAAAATTGGAGTGGAAAATGTCATGCTGCTGCTGGTTAGTGGTGGTGGTGGTGCAGTTGTAGGCACTGCTACCTCCTCCTTGCTCCCACTAGCAGCAGAAGACTCATTGCTGCTAGGAAAGAGGGTGTTTGGGGTGGGGGAACTTGCAACTCTCCCTCTGCCCCCTCTCCTTCCCCTGCCAGAAGATGTGGCACCCGCCTTTCCAGCATGCTTCATAATGTTTGGGGGGGGGGGGAAGTGTGTTGTGCTTTCCTGCACAGTTCTGATACAGTCAGGGAAAACACAGATTTATTTTTGTGGTGGAAAAGACTCAAGATGGACTAACAAGAATAAATTAGAGGATTTTGGGGGAAGAATAAGTTGAAAAGAATGCATAGGGATAACAATAGGGATTGTAGGCAAGGGTAAGTAAGAAAGGATTGGGTACAACTTACAGGAAGAGAAACTAGATAGCAAGAGACTAGCTGGTAAGCCTTTCGGATGCTGCTGGTCCAAGAGAGAGACAGCTCACAAAAGGCACAGATCAGTTCAGACACAGCTTTAGGTGTTATTTCTATGTCTCTCCCCCCAAGCACTTTGATTGGAAGGGAACTCAGAGAAAGCTCACAGTTACTGGCCAGGTACAAATGTCAATATAAGAGCAGTCTTTCCCCTGACATCCTGGCGTTTTCCATATATAGAAGATGACCCCATCCCCCTCCCTCTTCTCAGCTGCTGTTTACTGCAAGCCTTCTAAATCTCTCCGAATTGATTTGAAGGCTTCTGATTCTATTCACACCTTTTAATGGGTCTCACAATTTGATTCAGATTTGGAGATTCAGCCACCAAATTAGACCAAATCTCCTCTGAATCGGATTGGTTCCTGAAGCTTTGCACAGGCCTACCGTCTGGTGCCTGGCCATGCCCCCTTTGCTCCAGCAGGGCGAGGTGAGAGCCTTGGAGGGCATGTCTCTTCCCTCCTCTTTGGCAGTGGCTGGCAGGCACACTCTGGCGCCCCCCCAGCTTCTGGCTTGAGCCACTGCAGGCATGTAGCTGCATTTCTTGATTTAACAGAGTATGTCTGTCAAGTTATTAATCAGTTTAAGCTGTGCAGCTTAGACTAACCTGCAGAGAATGAATCAATTCAGTCTTGGGCTTTTTGAATGTCTGTCCCTAGCCCAAAAGACATTGTCTACATCCACATATTGCTTTGAAATATGGTTTTCCTTCTTAGAATTAATAGGCATTATGACCTGGATTTTCATCCATTTTTAATAAGAGTGGTAGAATTTAATTTGGTCTCTCTTTTTCTCCCTGTAGGACCCTAAAAGAAGGAAGTAAGGCCATATTGTAACTGTTCACATACCAAATGTATCCTTCCCCCCAAAAGTCAGCCCTCTAAAATTGGGTTGCTTATCTTAATTGAGGAAGCTGATTTTTCTTTGGAATAGAAGCAGGGTGAAATAGAGCAAGCAGACTCTTTTGTATGTGCTTCAGGGATGGCATTTTTACATGTGTGAGTGAAGGGGGTGGGGAGCTGATGCTTTAATTAGAGCAGCTCTGAAAGCTGCTCTAATAAGGTGCTGCCATGTTTCGTGGATCAGCATCCCCCACACTTCAAAATGGTGGCAGAGGCACTTGAATTAAAGCTTGTTTGAGCTTTAATCCAAGTGCCCCCACCACCATTTTCAAATGCAGGGACACTGGTACTTGAGAAGTAGGAGACTGCTGGAATGTGATAAATTTCTGTGCTCCAGCAGACTCAATTAACTGAGATTGCTGTGATGTGCTGGAATTCCAGCATGTTGGAGCAGCCTCTGCACTCATTTATAGGCATCCTAGGATGCATGACTACCAAGCAGGCTGCCACTTCTCCCTGTGGCTGCAAACAGCAGGGGTGATGTCCAGTGTTAACCTTTTCACAGTCACTAGAGAGGCACTAACTTTTTGGCTGAAGAGCCACTGAGCAGCTGGCTGAGAGTGAATGAGCATGCAGTCTGTAGTATCTTGATTAGGTTTGAGACATGGAAGCAATACTTCATTGTTTACAGGAAAGTATGTATAAAGAACTGTGTACAGTAAAGAAATAATCTTGCTACTGCCCTTGCAAGGGTCTAGGGCTTAGCCCTGTTGCTGTGCTGCCACACCAGGAAGTTTCCGCTGCCTTAGTTTGTGTCACATTTGCTGGACACTCAATGTCACACAGTTGACTATGACTCTGGAAAAATCTTTTTCTTCTACATTCTACCTTCCAAATATAAAATGCATGTTTTATTTAAGGGTGTGTGTGGTATGAAAGCATATATGGTCTTTTTCCTCTCTCCCATTCCAGCCCCTGTACTGAGATCAGCCATGTATGGACAGTATCCTGCTACCCAAAAATGAGTATAGCAGTGAGTATACACCATAAGAAAGTCTTCCTGGTGCTTCTCTAAGGCAACATGAAACTTTGTTAACCTAAATTCATGTGGTCTCAAAAAGCCCAACTGGGCTAACTTTCAGAGGTATCATCTGAAGTTCTTGCAAAATAATTGAGCTTACCAGAACCCATGAAAAGCATCCTCCAAATATGCTTGTGTTTTTCTAATGCTGTGATTCATCAGTCAGATGAAAATCCTGTTAACACTAGAAATAGCCATCCAGGCAAGGAGGAGGAAATAAAAAAGAAAACAATTAACGCATTGACAAAAGGTCTGAAGACACTGAAGAATCACTTACAAGAATAGATGAGTGCAATATGGACCTCATTCTTGAAAACTTGAGACCTGCCATTAAATTCATTGGAGTACAAGGATCAGGCCCTAATATTTAGCACTGACAAGAACATTATTGTACCTAAGAACAAATAAAATAATTAGCAATTATTTAAAACAGTCTAGAGCATTAGTGCTCAACCTTTCTGGTCCCACAAGCTGGATGAGTTGTACAGGACCAGTCCAGGGGTTGGATCCTGTGCAGGGTATGATCTGGCACAATGGCATGATTCTGAATGCTGTATCTGGCCTAGCACAGCCCTGTGTGCTGACCCGACCCTGTGCGCCAGGTTCTGCCTCCAGGCATGCTGGAGGGACCCGGTGCATAGGGCAAGGTCATCCAGACTGCAGAGCTCCCTATAGGTCTGGAGATTTGATGACAGGGCAATGGTGCCAGTATGGTCTAGATCATTTAATTGTCATGACCTGGATCAATTAATGCTGCTGCCATTCCTCCACAGACAAATTTCTGGGGCCATGGGCCTACAACATGTAGTTTGGAGTAGGACTAAATATAGGCATTGGATTTATGACACATATATAACCTGCAGGCATCTGACTCCCCAGGTACTTCTCTACTATTCATCCCGCTTCTCTCTACCCCCTGCCCAGCCTCTCTCACCCATTGACTCCTCAATCTACATCATCACTGACTGCCTGTCTTTTATGCATACCAGCCCAGCTGCTGGCTTCTTTACTTTTCATTCCATCCAGGAAGAGCACACACCAACTGCAAAGACTTCTTTAGCCTGATGCAGGGTTTTTGAACCCAAAGCTTGCTTAAAAGTTGTTTTCTAACTATTTGAGTTGGTCTAATAAAAGATATCAGATTCACACAAAGAACCTTCTTTGGAGTTGGAGTACTGCTGTCTAAAAAAGCCTGTTACAATGGCCAGTGATTAAATGTGTAATACTAATTGTCCAGTCTCAATCAACTGAAATATGAAAAGTTTTTGCTTATTTATAAGCAACGTACACTTTCCTTAAAGCACCATGCCATCTACTTTGTGTCTTTACAATTAATAATGCCTGTGCAGAAATTGCATTGGAGTCCTATAGCTAGTGCTGTTGGTATACACTCTAGTTAAGAACCACTTTATATTTTGTTTGTTCTATTTTAATATATGGTTTTATTTATTTCCCTTTGGGAAGGATGCATTTCTTGTAGGAGTAGTCATTTGCTTGAGTTTGTTTCTTTCTCAAATTTGGACAAACTAGCGATTTGAATCTTATCTTTTAAATCTCTTTGATCAAGAGAAACTCTACTAAAGTGCAATTGCACCAATTTAAAAAAAGTGATTGTGACTAGAGGGTGGGAAGGTTCCCCAACCCTTGCAGAAGGATAAATCATCTTGAAGGCCGGGGGACACTCAGATCCTCCCACCCTAAGTAATTGAGTCTGGCTCTGAAGCAGCTCTGGTTCAGTGTGTGTCTGATGTATGCAGCAACAAGCCTATAGACAGTACCTAGTACAGTGCACCTTATTTAAGTGCAAAGTCTTGGGGCTGAAAAGAGGCTAGGCATTTGGGCAGAACTGAATGTGAGCAAAGGTCCTTCACTACAGAGGACTGTGCTGTGGCACTAACAGCTCTGAAGCAGACCAGCTCCCTAATTTTCAAGGCTGCCTTGGCAGCTCAGTTAGTTATAAAGTAGACAGTGGGGCTGAAGTTTATGCACACATCTGTGGTTATATACCCCATGCTTGTGACAATGTACGCTAATACAGAACAAATTGGGACTGGTAGCCTGTTATGTGGGTAAGTGAATTATGCATGTATTTGGTATGAATATAATGGGAAGAAGCTGTCTATAAGCAGCACTGGAGTTTAGCAGAAAGTCATTTGACAGCGTCACAAAACTTCTATAAATAGTATAAGAAGTTGCAAAAAAGAGCTTGTATTAATTTTGCATTTCTCTGAGTATTACAGTCCTAGTAGTCCCGAGGAAATGGTGTTCAAAAAAAGGAATCGCCTTTTTTCTTACTTATGGGAAGGGGTGAATAGAGCAGGAGTGAGGGGGCTGTAGAAAAAGCTGGGCTGAGAGCTAGATCTGGCCTGGCGGCGATTCCCTTCTGAATGAGCGCCTGCCTCCCTAAGCGCAGCTCTTTTAATTTGGACTCGAAATCCTCATCAGCCCTGTAAGACGCAGCTCTGCTCCAGGTAAAGCAGAGCAATAAACACGTGTGCTTGGATGACGGTCAGCTGTTTAAAATCGGTGTTTCTAGGAGCATGCGTGGGCCCAGGGGAGGGGAGCAGCCTCAACCCACGCTGAGCCTTCCCCGGCTCCCCTCCCTGTGACCCGCGGGTCCCCGGCCGCCCGCGCTGGCTCCTGGTGCAGCGAGACCCTCCTGTCGCCCCTTCTCAGCCCGGCCTCAGTGTGCCCGCGGCCCTGGGTAGCCGTGCAGACACGAGGCGAGCTGCTCCACTTCGCAAGGGGCAGAGACACCGGGCACGGGACCAGGAGCAGCACCTCAAGCCTTGAAGACGACCCGGGCCCTGGCTGTTGGAGCAGGACTCGCTCTCGGGGGCACGGGACGCTCCCCGGGGGATGCGAGGTTGATCGGACCGGGCGGGGGCTCGCTGGCCCGGCTGCATCTGCCTCTTGCCGCCTCGCCAAATCAGCTGAGCCCAGCAGAGTTGTTGTGGCTTGTTGGGTGGGGTGGGTTTGTTGGTTTTTTTTACCCTGTCGATTCCTGTTATTCCCACCCCCATGTGACAGGATGCGTCCTTATCACTCCGAGCCCGGAGCTTTCCCCGGCCCCGCAACCCTTCACAGCCCGTCGGGTGCCGGGCCAGCGCGAGCCGCGATGCCCGCCGCCTCCCTGCTCCTGCTCTGGCTCGGGCTGGTGCCCGCGGCTCTTCCGCTGCTGGGTGAGTGCCGCTGCCCTGCCCTGCCCTGCCCTCCCCTCCCGGGGCTCGCCCCCTCCAGCTCCTCCCGGCCTGAGGGGTTTGGGCGTTTCCTCCGGCAGCCAGCGCCAGGCTCTGGATTCCTCCCCCTGCCGAGCCGTGTCGGCGTGGGCCACGTCCAGCAGCCGAAGGGCTTGAAGCCGTCACGCTTATCTGCCTGCTGGAGGCTCCCTGCCAAAGCCCCTGATCCCCCTGGCAGCTTCCTCTCTGGCCAGGCGGGTGTCCTCTTGTACCAACACAGGGTTTCCCAAGCTTTTGGTACCTGGGGCATGCTTTGTTCAGGGTTGAGTTGGGCTCTCGCACCCAGAAAGGTGTGTGTATGTACGTATGTAAGAGTTGCACAGCGGTGCCCAGCCTTCTGGCCACACAGGCCACATGTTAGTGGCTGGGTGGGTTCACATGGCTAGTGTCTGATCCAGCCATGTGGAGCTTGAGAATTTTTGCAGCAGAGAAGCGGTGGCAATATTAATTGCCACTTCTCTCCCGTCATCAAGTTTCCGGATGTATGGGGAGCCCTGGATAACATGGATCCACAGGGCTGGATCTGATGCTGATAAAGTATCATTTTTTTGTGGCATTCTACTGCTGCTCTCGAAACCCAGTAGTGTGCCACAACGCAGCCTTTGGGAATTATTGTACTTAAACTTGCTTCCCTTTTCACATTTGTGTAACTGGAATTTTACTCCTGCTCTATAGTCAGCTGAAAGAATCGGCATTAGGTTCTTGGTGCCTCCAGAGCCTCTATACAAGCCAGTTGAGTAATGTAGCCTGGCCTCTGAATTGCAGGTCAAAGGAGACATGTTCTTTGATTAAGTGGAGAGGCATTTGGTGCCTGGATATTTTCCAGCAGATTAATTTTGCTAGGGGTGTTCTATGTATGTGTGTTTTCTTTTTAATCTGCCATTGTCAGTAAATATCTGTTAGGTTTATTAGCAGTATGATTCAGAATGCTGTCACCTTATTTTTGTCATAGATTAGAGCTTCTTGCTTTCACAAATTGAGGGTGTCTGTTTTCTATTTTCTGTAAGCCCTGTGGTTTACACCCAGCCATTTGGAAATGGTCAGTATTTTGTGCAACTTAACAGTTTATACTAAAAGTTCAGGCAGGCTGCAGCCAATCCTTTTGCCTCTCTTACCCCATCCCCCTTACCTCCCTCTTCGCAGTTTTTGCAGATGCACTGGCCTTTTTTGCCCATGCTGTTATGCCACAAGTCATCATCCCCATTTAAATACAGTGGTGCTCATATCTCTCTTTGCATAGTGACATTTTGTCATTTTAATTAATTAACAAGACCAAAGCTTACATTCAAGAAGTACAGTCTCATTCAGTTCTACTGTCACCCAGTCCTGGTTTGCACTTTTAAGGTTAGTTCCTCAACACTCCTCACAAGTTTTACACTTGTTTTGCTCCATTCCCTTGCAATGAGTTGCTCCTGATTGACACTGGTGCAAGTCAGGTTGATTGCCATTTGTACTTGCTGTAAGTTCTGAAACCCTGGAACTTAACCCTGCTTGCATATAATTTATACCTATACCTGGATTCAAAGAAGGGATCAAGATATGCACACAAAAGCATGGTGCTCTCTCTAAATTCTATGCCAAACATTTCTTTGAAGATCACTGGATAGATCATGAGAAGGAATGAATAGTTGTATAAGGTGTGCAGTTAACACCCACCTCCCCCACCACACCCTTATTGATAGAACAGGGCCCCCACGTTGGATTGAACATTACAGAAACAAGTGATGCCATAATGGTTGCAGAGAAGAGCTGGAATGGCATCTAGTTGGCAGGAGGTTGTCACAACTGTATAGGCACTTGGCTTGTTCGGCAGGAAGTAAATAATGAGGATGCTGTAGGCACAATGGCGAGGGACAGAAATGATGCACCAATTGGTATAAGTGATCAGAAATGGGTTTAAATCTGTAACAACAGAAATTCAGTGTGCATAAACCAGTTTCAGTTATTTTGAAAGCAGTTTAAGATAGACCTGGATGGATGTAGTATCAGATGTAACTGAATTAAGTTATATCAATTTATTGGACTTCTGTGCCAGATCACCCCAGGTTCAAGTTAACTCTGTCTCTCAGCATCCCAGGGTGCTTTGCACTTCCCCTGCAAGCCCCCTCACAGGGTGGGTGGGCTAGCTTCTGCCCGAGCTGTCTGCCTCAGCCAAGCAGGGAGGCATGCTCTTGCACCCCTGGCTTCTGGCCTGGGCCACTGCAGGCAAGTGGCTGCATTTCTGGAATCAAAAGAAAATGTCTGTTCACTTGCTTATTGGTTCAATTTATGCAGCTTAGACAAACCTGCAAAGATTGAATTGATTCAGTCTCTGGCTTTTTGACTGTCTGTACTTAGCCAATGTGATGTTTCATGCTGGAAAGTGCTATGAGAAATCTCTTTGACGTGACAATAGGCTGGGAGGCATCGAGTGAAATGGTCAAGCTAGAGTGGAACAGAGCCAGCAAAGGGCAATACCACATATCGGTTATATCAGTGATTCTCAGCCAGTGCTACCGTATTCCATGGTGCCCTGAGATCCTTTAAAGGGTGCTTCAGGGTGCCATACAATGTTAGCACCATTAAATGTACAAATATGTTTCACAAGATAAATGCAGAATCCATAGTGTTAAAACATTTCTGATCTGTTATGGTCTTTTGTAATAGAAGAATTGCTCTATTTTTTTTCTGTAGTAAAAATGAGTGAAAACTAAGAGCTGGCATTTTCTGAGGGGTGCCTTGAGTCTAAAAAGGTTGAGAACCTTTAAGTTATATGGTCATAGATGTCATAGGAGTAGAATACAATGATAGGACATCATAAAACTACATAAATACTTACCATATGAGGATCAAAATGAATTGTTACTTCTTTATACTCCTGCCAGCTTCTATTCTGTTGTCCTGCTTCAGTGACAACTAATTTCCATTACCCATTTCTGGTTTCTGGACTGTGCTTACCATGCTACATTCTTCATTCTCTGCTGATGTCTTGGCAGCCTGCTTTCATATTCCCTGTTAGCACACTAGTGCTGCTCACTAGTCCCTTGTACATGTAAAAGCTACCACACCCATTTCCACACAGCTAACACCATATGAAGTGGTAGGGAAGAATAAGGCTTGGACTAAGTACAAAGGTGCAAAAAATCCGAGGCAAAAGTGATTCAGTCTTTCCAGTGTTTTTTCTAGGCTGCCTGATTGGGAGTGGGAGTGGGGGGGAGCACCCACCAAGGGTTTCCATCTTCTCAGCTGGGCGGGCTTCACCCCAGCCCACCCCGTCCCCAGCCATTGGTCTCTGAGGGGCAAGATCCAAGGGAGGAATGCACCTACTCTTTGCCTACACTGCCCAGCTGGGGTTTGCTCTGTGTGGGGGAAGAACATCCATGGTGTGGGCTGTTCACCGCCCCCAGCTAAAGCCAGGCTGAGATCACCCAGGCCCCACCTCTTCCCCAACCCCTCTGCCTCTGAGAGGTGTGGGCAGGAGGTGGGAAGTTCCCTCAACAGATGTCAGCATGGATGGAAAAGCACCCACCAGGGGGGATTTTCACCCCACTGCAGCTTGAGCTTTTCACTGCACTTCAGCTTTTCACCCCACTTGGCTGGGATCCCCTAGCCCCACCTCTTCCCTAGCCATCACTTCTGGGGTGGGAACACCTCCCCCAGCCCGGCACTGGCCGCCCCAGCCAGGGTCTGCCTGGTGCAGGGGAAAACACCACCTGGGCGCTTTTCATCTCCCCACATTTGGCAGGTGGGCTGGGATCATCTCAGCTCTGCTCCTTCCTCAGCTGGAGTGCCTGAGTGCAAGCCCACCTCAGTAGCACTCACCTTCATGCATTGCTATGCAGAGCTCTGAGCCTAGTTTATACCTTGTTGGGCACCTGTTTGCACAGACGATTGCTTCCCTTGAACTCAGGAAGTTGCACAAAACACTACAAATGTAATCTGAACAGTTCTAAACTTCAGTCAGTTTTTCAGCATTTGTGACAATGTTTTTATTGATTTTGAAGTAAAGATTGTGGAAAAGGATAGTGGGGCATTAAATTGCAAGCATATATCTGTTTATAGTAACACTGAGTTATTTCTTAGTAGAAAGGCATTAAAAAAGAGTTATCACTAGCAGTGATAATTGTACATTTCCTTGTATTGTCTGCAACAGTTTTTGTCTCTAGTGCTCGTCCATTACACTGCTTCCTAATGATTTGGAAACCAGAGGACAAGAAAAGGAAACTAAAGCATGGATGTCAAAGAGAAATGCATGTCAGCTCTTCTATTGAACAAAAGGTTATACATTTCCAGGTTATCCTTCCATAGGAGAGTAGAATGACTTCTACACCAGAGTCTCAGCAAAAAAAGAAGATATATATTTTGAAAGTTATGCCACCCCCCCCCCGGGAAAAAAATTTGTATATACAATTTTTGGTAATTATACAGCAAATTAACATCTATAATTAGCCAGCATTCCTACAGCTATATGAATGAGTACTTCTTTTCCTACCATGTAGTTTGATAAGAAAGGCATTTTAAGTATGGTACCACCTTTTGTGTGACAATACTCAATATCAAACTGAACAGTTAATCAGGACATCAATTAAAAATGCATGTTAAACAGGTAAAAGCAAAGGTGTCTAACTCTTGGACTTTGGGCCAGATCTGTCCACTTTTTTATATAGTACCCTATCCTCTGCAATAGATCCAAGCATAACATGTAAGGAATGTGGGGGCAGGAGGGCTGCAGTGATCTAAGAAAGTTTCTAGCTGATATGATTCTGAAAGAAACTCTGACAATATGAACTGAATATAACCTATTCAGCACGTTACATCCAAGTGTGAGAAAAATAGCTCCTGTGGGTGTCAACCAGTTCAAAAATATCCCAGAGACCCTAATGCCAGAAATGATATTTTACATGCCATCTATCTCTATTGTTCCTAATAAAAGGATTCAAGGAGAGAGACAGAGCACAGATGTTTACACTTTAATATGAAAAGTGTCTTGATTGAGCACCAAGAGTGACTGATAATTGGGAGATAAAACTACTTTTCCTTCCCTCATTTAAAAATGAGTGAAGTCCGAAGGGCTATCAAAATGCAACTAAGTTCTACCATCAAAAAATCAACCCTAAGGAGACAATGGGTATGTCTACATGCTATGTCACTGTAGTGATGTCTTGTGCTGGCCTGGTACTGCAGTACTTCCATGCCCAGTTTTTGTTCCTTCCTGGAGAAGTAACTGCTGACTTTTTTTTTTTTAAAGGGACACACACACATGGATCCGGTATGGGCCATGTTTTTTATAGTCATGCTCAGTGTTGACTGCATTTAATCTACTTCATAGTTGCTTTCCGTTGCTGAGCATGTGATGCTTTTGGCAGCAGTTTAACAAAAGACAGTTTATTTAGTGAGGTTTACTTGTATATGATTATAACATGAGGGGGGGGTTTTCCCTTTGCCAATTGGAGGAAAATCTCATCTTTTATTTGACGAAATGTGGTATATTTACTACATGGGAGGCTATTTCCCACATACCAGCAAACAGGGCAAGCAGTTTCCAGGCAGTTTGCCATTCAGTTCAGAGGTCAGTTTGCTGGCTCCCCTTTGAAGAGAAAGCCTTTCAGCTTTGTGTGAAGAAGTAGGGAAAAAGGAACCCTTTGAGGCCAAGGAACAGAAAACAGGCCAGCTTCCAGGCAAGCTTACTAGGGAAGGTGTGCTTGGAAGAAGGGCAGTAAGAGAGAAGAGGGAAATGGGCAGGAAGAACAGTAAGTCCTTGCACAGGACTATGATGTGATTGGAATAACAGTGACTTGGTAGGATAGCTTGTGTGACTGGAGCACTGTCATGTTCAAGAAAGGTAGACAGGGGAGAAGAGGAGGAGGAGTTGCACTTTGTGTAAAAGAGCCATATGATTACTCAGATCTCCAGTATGAAACTAGAGATAGACCTGTTGAAAATCTTTGGGTTAGGGTCAGAGGAGAGGGCAACAGGTGTGATGTCATGGTGGGGGTATGCTATAGACCACCAGACCATGAGAAAGTGGTTGATGAGGCTTTTCTTCAAAAAGGTAGCAAACGTTTCCCCATCATAGGCCCTGATTTTCTTGGGGGACTTTAATCACCCTGACATCTGCTGGGAGGGCAATACAGCAGTGCACAGGCAATGCAGGAAATTTCTGGAGAGTGTTGGGGACAACTTCCTGGTAAAAATGCTGTAGCAGGCAACTAGGGGCCATGCTCTTTTTAACCTGCTCCTCAGAAACAGGGAAGGATTGGTGGGGAATCTAGTAGTAGAAGGCAACTTGGGCAGAAGTGGCCACAAGATGACTGAGTTCAGGATTCCGAGGAAAATAAGGAAGGAGAGCAGCAGAGTAAAGATCCTGGAATTCAGAAAAGCAGACTTTGACTTACTTGGGGAAATCAAGGGCACGATCTCCTGGGAAGCCAGACTGAGGGGAAGAGGAGTCCAGGAGAGCTGGGTGTACTTAGGAGAATCCTTACTGAGTGTGCAGGAACAAACCATCACAATGTGAAGGAAGACGAGCAAGTATGACAGAAGACCAGCTTGGCTTAGCAGGGAATTCTTCAGTAAACTAAGTCACAAAAAGGAAGCTTACAAGAAATGGAAACTTAGATAAACAAGTAGGGAGGATTTAAGAGCATTGCTCAGGCATCCAGGGATGAAGTCAGGAAGGCCAAACCTCAATTGGAGTTGCAGCTACCAAGACTTGAAGGGTAACAAGAAAGGTTGCTACAAGTATGCCAGTAACAACAGGAGGATTGGCAAAAGTGTGGCTTGCTTACTGAATGAAGGAGTCAACCTAGTGACAGAAGATGAAGAAAAGGATGAAGTACTCATTGCCTTTTTCACCTTTGTGTTCAAAGGCAAGGTCAGCTCCCAAACTCCTGCACCTGGCAGCACAGTTTAGGGAAGAAGTGAGCAGCCAACAGTGGTGAAAGAACAGAATAGGGACTATTTAGAAAAACTGGACATATACAAGTCTATGGGGCCAAAAGGGATGACCTCAAGAGTCCTGGGGGAGATGGCTGCTGTGATTGCAGAGCCACTGGCCATCATCATCTTTGAAAACTCATGGCAATCAGGAAAGGTCCTGGATGATTGGAAAGGGGCAAACATAGGGTCCGTATTTAAGAAAAGGAAAAAGGAGGATCCAGGGAACTATAGACCAGTCAGCCTCACTTTAGTCCCTGGAAAAGGGTCTAAGGTCTAGTTGGCAGCTGGTATCAAGTGGAGTGCCACAGAGATAGGTCCTGGGGCTAGTTTTGTTCAATATCTTCATCAACAACCTAGAAGATGGCATAGAGTTCACCCTCAGCAAGTTTGCAGATGACACCAAACTGGGGAGAGTAGTAGATATATTGGAGGGCAGGGCTAGGATTCAAAGAGACCTAGACAATTTGGAGGATTGGGCCAAAAGGAGTCTCATAGGGTTCAACAAGTATAAGTGCAAAGTCTGGCACTTAAGATGGAAGAATCTCATGTACTGGTACAGGCTGACTGTCTGGGCAACAGTTCTGCAGAAAAGGACCTAGCAATAAGCTGAATATGAGCCACAGTGTGCCCTTGTTGCCAAGTAGGCAAATGGCACACTGGCCTGCATTGGTGAGAGTGTTGCCAGCAGGTCAAGGGAAATGATTTTTTTTTTCCCCCCTCTATTCAGCAATGGTGAGGAGACATCTGGAGTACATGCCCCAGCCCAGCATGTCAGTCCATGGGGGTGGGGAAAGGATGGGGGCTAGATCAAGGCCCCTGCAATAAGGGACAGTGCTACAGAGGCAGGAGCCAGGGTAAATTGAATGGGGTCCGGGTCAGGTGGGATTTACCTGCTGGGGAGGTGTGCACCCAAATAATTTTTCTCCCTCTGCCTTGATCTGCTCCTCATTCCCTCCCCTGCTGGGTTGGGGGTGCGGGGCAGGGATGGTGGAGGAACATGGAAGATTTTGGGTTGCTTTTAAATACCAAAAGTGATCTCCTACTTAAAAAGGTTGGAGACCACTGGTCTAGAGAAAAGAAGGCTGAGAGATTTGATAGTGGCCTTCAATTACCTGAAGGGAGGTTTGAAAGAGGATGGAGCCAGACTGTTCTCAGTGGTGGCAAATGACAAAACAAGGAGCAATGTTCTCAAGTTGCAGCAAGGGAAGTTTTGGTTAGATATTAGGAACAATTTTGTCACTAGGAAGGTGGTAAAATACTGTAACAGGTTACTCAGAGAGGTGGTGGAAGCTCCATCCTTGGCGGTTTTCAAGATCTGGCTAGACAAAGCTTTGGCTGGGTTGATCTTGTTGGGAATGGTCCTGCTGTGAGCAAGGGGTTGGACTAAATGACCTCCTGAGTTCCCTTCCAACATTAATTTTCTATGATTCTATCTCAAGTTGCCCAGTGGAGCCCAGAGAGAGCATGTTTTGATTCTCTATTGATTTGTATATTTTCTATGGAAACTTATACACTTATGTAAAATGTCTTAAACAGACCCAAATAGATTTAGTAGCCTTTAAACAGGTTGCAGTAGCTACTCAAAGTACAGTATGGTGGAGCTCAAAACTACTTTTGCTGAATGGTTAGCTGTCAAAAGACCTAGGCTTGTTTCAGTAAATCACCAAATTAATTTAACCTCAACCCTTCCAAACATAACAATTTTAATAATTTTGTTTTACAGATACAAGTACGTTTTTAATATATAATGAGGATCACAAGCGTTGTGTATTAGCTCAAAGTTCTAGCTCAGTGATAACTGCCCCTTGCAATCAGGAGAATGAATCCCAAAAATTCAGATGGGTTTCTGATTACCATCTTATGAGCATGACATTGAAATTATGCTTGGGCGTACCTTCAAAGAAAGACTGGGTTCGAATTACTCTGTATCCTTGTGACAAGACAAGTGAACTTCAGAAATGGGAATGCAGAAATGAGACTCTTTTCGCAATCCAAGGAGAAGATTTATTTTTCAACTATGGCAACAAACAGGAAAAGAATATTATGCTTTACAAGGGATCAGGTCTGTGGAGTAGGTGGAAGATTTATGGAACCACAGATGATTTGTGTTCTCGGGGCTATGAAGGTAAAGTTCTTCACATATTCATTTCTTTTTATTTTGAACTAATTGCTTTGTGTACTTGAAGCATTTTGATACCTGGTAATGTCCTTAAACTTGTAGAAATCCAATGGGCAGAAGTCAGCAGGAATTTTGAGGGTGGATTTATTAAAGGATCAGTCCTTATTAGTGAAATGACATTGCAAGTAATTAATTTGAAAAGGCAATTCTAATTACAGTGGGTAAATGAATAATTATAAAAATATAGTACCTAATGAATGTTACTGCTATTTGTGCTGTGTAGCTGCATGTATGGAAACACTGGGAATGCACACAATCTGTTATTTAAGTCTTTCTTCTTTTGGAGCTAAGAGAGAATTACATGTTTATATGTGATTATTATGTGTTCATTATGAAGATTATACAACTGCTAATTTAGTGTTCTCCTGTACTTTGAACACTAATTTCTAATAGGGCTCAGAGATGACTGGTCATGTAAGAAAACAAGCCAAACTTTAACTAGTTAAACTGAAGTTATATATCCTAAGTGATGTTTTTAATGCATAAATTATTAGGAGGGAGTCTGTGGTTAGACCTTACAGAGACACAGAGAGGGCATACATGAGAAGTTCTGTACAAGAGCTTATCATGGAAGTAGACCCTAGGTCAGGTCAGTAGAGGTGTAAAAGTCCCATGCAAGCAAAATGCTTGAAACTAAGCAGGGCAGAAAGGGAACAATAAGGGAACAGAAGTAAGTGCACCATTATTGTACACTTACTTCTTTTATCATTGTGGAGCTCTGGGAGAGAATTTTCTTGAGAGACAATTTCTTCCAGTATTTACACACTGTATATCCCACTATATTAATCTTTGTGTAAATTATTTCTTTTTAATAAGTCCAATCTTTAATTGCTGATTAGACAAAAATCTAAGATCAGCAGCATTTGGGTCACCATTTTGTGAATATCCTTCCAGTTTACAGTTGCACATCTCTTCTCTACCTAATATTGTCAATAATTGATTGGATTAGTAGAAAGAAAACAAAACATTTATGTTGTGTTATGGAAGTACAATGATCACTGATATTCCTAACTGTTGATAATGTGCAAGCCCTATGACGTATTTGCTCTTATTTTTCATGCTAAGATATGATGCTGTTTCCCCCATATTATGATAAGGATAGTAGACAATATACATAACTATGTCTCATTCTGCATGATTGTATCTCTTTAGATCTCTTTTCACTACTGGGCAATGCCAATGGAGCACCGTGTGTATTCCCTTTCAAGTTTAATAGCCAATGGTACGCTGAGTGTACAGATGTGGGAAGATCAGATGGCTGGCTCTGGTGTGGAACAACGTCAGACTTTGATGTAGACAAGATGTATGGATTTTGTCCACTGAAATGTAAGTTTTTTACTTTGTAATGAAGAATATTATTTAGCAGATTATGTATATGGAAATGGTACGTATTCTTATTACTTACTGTACAACAAAAACATGGAATGTCTTTACATTGATGTAGAAATAATAATATATTTTTAAAATCAGAAAAACATAATTGTATGTAAATGAACAGCTGTGCTTTAAAAATGGCAAACAAAAGTTTCTTCAAACTTAAAATCAGAATAAATATTTATCTCAAGCTAATTGGTAGCTGCTTTTAAAAAATGTTGAAAACAGGAACATACAAGAAAGTATCATTTCAGCTTTAATTATGATTTTAAGTACTTAATATGTAAGTGAACTTGCACAAATAATTCAGAATTGTAAAGCTAGATTTCAGCAGTGGATCACCATGATCAATGAATATTAAATGAAATATCATTCTTACATAAGTAAGAACCAACTGAGCAAAAAAGTCAGTATGAAACTACATCAAATAAAATTTGATTATTAAGTCAAAGGGCAGTACCTTTTTCCCTTTAATAGCCCATTGACTTGTAAGCAAACTTATGATGCAAAAATATATTAATTTTTGAGATTCCTTTTCCTTTAAAAGTCTACTTTCCAAATAACTACTGATCCAGTATTAATAGTAATAAAATAGTCTTACCTAATGTAGTCTTATCCTTTGAATTATCTGTTGGCTTTCCCCAGCATCCCAGGATACTTTGCTCCTGCTCCTTCCTTTAGAAGACAATGTTACTTGCTGGACTTTGCTACTCCAGCTAAGTAGGGAGCAGTACACACCTCCTTCACAATTCCTCCCTTTTTATTGTAGATTTCTGCCTCTTGTGTAAATGTCCTGTAGAAATTAATAAAAAAGTGATAACTTTCCTAAGAGCTTTTTAAAGCATTGCCTAAAGCTTAATACTTAGATTCTAATCATCCATCATAACTTGTAGCAAATTGTAGATAACTGTACTCTAGAAATCTATTAATCATAATTTTCATTTCACCCTGTTATGGCTCAATAAAACTCTAATGGTTTCACCGTATTTATTTCTAAGAGCTTTCCCAGAAGCTCCAAATTCTTTGGAATGGTTTATAACCACGTGAGAGATTTGAGGGATTAGCCACAAGTTAAATGCCATTTGCTTTGTGCTTTAGCTTTCTTGATGTCATCCCTGCATGCCCAAGCAATATTTTTTATACTCCTCCCTAGGTGTTGTCCAAGGTGTTGCTGTAAGCTTCCTTTTTAATGTTTTACCTCACTGAAGAGTTTCCTCCTGAGCAAAGTTGGTCTTCTGCCATCCTTTCTATTCTTTCTGAAATCTTTTTTATATTGCTCACTGGAAGTTTATTCATGATTTAGTACTAATGCTGTGTAATAGGTCTCCTAAGCCACTTGGTATTGTTTCTCTTTCTTCATTTAATTAGTCTAATATTTATAAATCGGCATAGGACTCCACAAGTGTATCTAGGACTGAATTTCTTGGGGAGTGGAAGGAAAGAAGCTGTTTCAGGGAAGAAAGGTAGAAGGTGAGCTAGAAAAGGAAGTTTTCAGACACTTTAGACCAGTGATTCTCATATATTTTCAATTTACAGATCAATAATTTTCTGCAACCCTATATGTGTGTGCCTATAGTTTGCTGGGTGTGAGGAGCTTATAATGCTGCTGCTTCTCCATGGTAACTGTTCCAATGTCCTGCTCTTACCCTATGGAGGGATGAATGAAACTGGACTGAATTGCCTGGTTTAGCTTTCACTTACAGGGCAATTGTAGGCACACAGGCAGCTGAGATACTGAGTCCCCACTTAATTATGAACATAGAGGGCTTTTCTGAGTTCAGAGGAATTAGTCTAGTGGGACTTCTGACTCTACTTGTAACTGCCATGCCCCATTTGCATTTGTGAATGTTAGTTTGGGTCCCCTGGTAGAAAGGAGATAGCATTCATTACGTGTCCGGATCCTGTGCATTAAAAATAGCTTATTTACTTCAGGGTGTGGGAGCTAGATAGATGTAAATCAGATTTGTAAATCTGACAGTATTTTATATTCAGTCACAATCTACTGACGTTTTTACCTTTGCAGTCTCCACTAAGCATGCTAACAAGTGACAGCTATAGAGATAGTTTGCAGAACAGTAATATTTCTACACTGGAAACTAGACTGAGGCAATTCATTTCTTCACTCAGGTCTCAGAATAGTCACTACATTTTTTATTTCTACAGCCATAATGGGGATGGCAGTGGCAGAGTGGTTAAGGTGCCCCTTTTGAGAGTCCAGATGTAAATATATGAACTTTCTGCCAAAAATCACCCCCAGGTTAATCAGACTGGGGAGTCAAAGACATTGGATAAGATATTAGATGCATTGTTTTGTTCTATGCTACTGGCTACAGAAAGTAGTGTACCTTAACCTGGCTAGCCTGATGGGCAATCTAGACCCGAGCAGAGCCAGGACTAATAATAGGCTGGATTTCAACTTGCAGTCATGGAGTAAAAGTTTCTAGACCACTAAAACTCTTTCATAAAATAGGAAGGAAGAACTTATTCTGATTTTCAGTTTTCCATCAGAACAGTAATAACAAATATTTGCCTTCCCTGCAATATTTGCTTTTAGAAATGAAATTTTCCATACATGGATCCTATACCAAGTCTTTTAAGCATCTTGTTTTGCTTTAAGTCTGAGGAATGTTTGGGATAAAGTAACCTTGTGACTTGCTCATAAACGATCTCTGGGGCTTTCAGAGTAGTGCTGCCTGGTTTTGTAATGAAAATAGCTACTTTTTAGTGACTTAGAAACATTTGAAAATTGAATGCTGTTTATGTACAGTGGATTTTTTTTGTCATGTGTGCAGCAGAAGTAAAACGTGCCATTCATGCATTTGGAGCTGATTTAGGCTGGGCTGTCAACTCAGTTATCCTTAGAAAATGTAACTTTCCATTCTTCCTGAAGGTCTGATACTCTGAGTAATCTGAAGCAGAGAGAGGTAGTTAACTGTGTTAGTCTGAAATCAGGCAGAGAGCAGGGTAGCTGTGCACCTTAAATCTTAGTTAGCCTATAAGGTGAAAATCTGCCCTGCCTTCTGCCTAATCTAAAGTAGCCTAACTGGAGAGACTTCTTTGCTACAAACTTCCTATGCCAGGCAGTGACAAACATGACACAAGCCCCTCATGAACGTGGCTAATTTCTCAACCAGAATTTGTCTATCTAGTGCTCAGTTGATTAGCGTAGAGGAGAGCTAATAAGTCACGGCTCTTAATTAGCCCTCCTGCAGCACCATGTGAACGTGGCTATGCTACTTCTGGTTGGGAATGTTGCTTACATGAAGCAGCACAGCTGTGGCTAAGCACGTGGCTCTTTGGCACAGTAAACTTGTGGTACAGACATATCTCAGACTCAGTCTTGTGAAGACTGGCCAGAACAGTGATATGAGCTCTCCTAAGACTGATTTTTTTGGAGAGTTTAAAGTTGAAACTGTTCTGTGCTCCTAAACTCTTCATGAAAATTGCTGCTGGAAGGCTCTGAACAGAAGCATTACAAGCAGTTTTTGTGCCTGGTCATTGTCTGTGGTTGCAGTCAGAGGTGACTCAAGCAGGGTACAGGGCCCAGGGCAAATCAGCCCATGTGGGGCCCTGTCTCTGCTCTGATCCCACGGTCCCAGAACTGAAGAAGCTGTCACCGCCATTGGAAGGGGGCGGGGGGGAGGCGGGAGAACAAGCAGCTGGATGCAGAGCCACTGCTTTGCCCAGCTCTGCACCACCACTGCTCTGCCCGGCTCTGTGGGTCCCCCAAAGCACAGGGCCTGGGGTGGTTGCCCCGATTTGCCCCCCTCAGGGACGGCCCTGGTTATGGTTGCCAGTCTTGTGCCCCCTCTAAATGGTGCCATAGGCTAGTGCCTTATTCTCCCACCCCTACTTATGTACTAGTAGCTCTAAACATAAATTTGAGTTTTTTGAGTATCAAATAGGTTTGTTTTCCTATCTACCTATAATCATTTTATTGCAGAAAAATGGCTGCTAGTGAAGCAGAATTGTAAGAGTTTTAGTCTGCCTGAACAGGTCAGGATTTATTTTTGTTAGAGTGAATATTTCAAATACAATAAATTATTTCCATTTTACTGCATGCCTAACCTTTTACAAATTGACAATGTTTTTATATAGAAGACAATATACCAAATAAATTACATCTTCCTGTATTCATAATATGTTTGGACATGGTATTTTGCTCCAATAATTTTTCCAGCATAGCATATATTACATCAGACTTTCATTCCTGTTGTGCAAGGGTAATGAGCAAAGATTTCATATTGTCTGTAGGCTATCGGGTCCAATACAGGAAAAGGTGGAACTGGTTACTGACCTACTGACACTTAACATATACTATCTTTTGTTTTGAGTATTGTTTATTGTAATGCTTTCCTCTTATTTAAACACTGCAGTTTTGTAAGGTCTCTGAGAATAGGAAATGGAAAAGTCTACCTTCTGTCAAAAATTTGCACAGTTTGCATCTCAAAACCCTCTGATTTAGGCTGCAGAAATTTCAGCTTCTTTCCTATGGCCAAAGAACAAAGACTGACCTCTACTTTAGGCTGATTTTTTGTCATACGAGTTTCATGTCTTTATAATGCCATAATTAGCATGAGATTTTTTTACCATAGAGTACAGCTAGTTTTTTGGTTTTTTGTTTGTTTTTTTTTGTTGTTTTTTGTTTTGTTTTTTTTACTACCAGTTCACCTTAAGAAAAGTTGAACCAACTCCATTAATATTGTATCAAATTTCTTCTTACAGTTAGTGGCAGTGATACTTTGTGGAATATGGATCCTTTGACAGGAGCTCATTACCAGATAAACTCCCAGTCAGCACTAACATGGCACCAGGCAAGAAAAAGCTGTCATCAACAGAATGCAGAGTTATTAAGTATCACAGAGTTGCATGAACAAACATACCTGGCAGGTAAAGTAATGAAATGCATTCTATATATTGTTATGTACCTCATTTGAATAGAATAATACATCTTTAGCTAATTGACATGGTTTAATTTAATCCTCACAATAACTTGATTCAGTTATTGTGAACATATTTTGAACGTAGTTTGGGGTTGGAAAATTATTTGAGATGAAGGGCTGCTTAAGGAGTTTTGGCGAGCTGTTACAGGCACTGGGGAGATGGGGTGCTGACCTGGCCTGGCATGATGGGAGAGGTTGGGTTGCAATCGGTCTATCTGGTCCCAGGCCCATCTGCCTCATGCCCACTGCTGGGGGTACTGGATAGAGTGGGCAGGTCTCCAAGAGGCTGGCCTGGGACTATGGTGGGCAAGGCACACTTGACTAAGCAGATGAGATGGGGCTGTGGGTGGGCAGGGAGCAAGGTCTGGGAGCAAGGTGGGCAGGTGCAACCAGGATTGTGGGGAAGTGACAGTACAGGCTTGGGGCAGAGCTGCAATCTGTTCCCCATATGTCTTTGTAATGGATGCTGGTTCTACAGGCGTGGGTGTGTGGGGAGCAGATCGTGGCCTTGCTCTAGCCACAGCCTTGTTTTGTCACCACCCCATGATCCTGGCCCCAGCCCTCTCCTACTTGTTCTATCCCTGGATGCTGCTTCTCTCCCACCTGGCTGTGGCCCCATCCCAACTGCCCAGCTGAGCACGCCCTGCCTGCATGGGCCAGTCTCCACGGAGATGGTGGTGGGTACAGGGGTTGACAGGGTGAGGTGTCTGGGCAGCAGGCCAGGTCCACTAGTGGCAGCAGAGAAACTGGCAGCAGCAACTGGGCAGATTGAGCCACTGATGTGGGGGCTGCCAGAAAGCTGAGTCCAGCCACTGTGTTGCTCCGGTTCCACTGCATACCTGATTTTGTCCACCCCTGCTCTAGTTGGATGACACAATTTCCTGCGTAGTAAATCTTGCTTTAGCATGTAGTACTGTGCAGTATGTCTGATTTTAGTAAAATATTAATACACATTTGTTTATTAAGTGTATTTAATAGTTTGTATAGTCTGCTTTACATTAACTATTATTTTCAAATTAAAAATTCTAGCAAACTCCAAAAGCTATTTCCTGAAGGTCTGAATTTAATGTGAAATTATCATTATAATTAAAGTTCAGAAGAACAGTCTAGGAATGTAGTTAGGAATAGTATAAGAAAACTGAGAAGCATACTTCTTATTTGAACATCAAGATACTTTGCTGCTAATCATGGTCCAACTGCATATGAAAAACAACTTTTCATTACCCAGAAATCCCAGTTTAGGCTGGGCTCTCCCAGGTTTCCTGTGCTGTTACATTCTTAACTCATTTAACATTGCCAAATTTCAGCCCTATGCTTGTAAATTCAAACACTGTTTTTCAAGACTAGGATTTGAATAATCTTGTATTATACTCTATCAACTGTTTACATTTTGGAAATATTATCCTCAAAGGTAAATTGGGTGAACAAGGTAGTATATGGGCCAGGTGGGGGCAACATGGGGCCTTCAAAGCCTGATCTGGCTTGGCGTGGGTAGTGTAGGGCCCTGGGGCCTGACACTTGCAGATGGGGTCTGGGGACCTGATTCTGGTGCCTGGGGGTGGAAAGTGGGGAGAGGTGGTATGGGTCCTGATCCAGCTGGTGAACTGGCTTCCCCATTCATCTGTCCTGTGAGTACCACTGCATTAATACAACAGAAATAAATGACATATACTAGTACAATGATTTGTTCTAGTACAATGATTTGTTTCTGGTGTGTTAAAATTTGAAAATCAGTATTCAGGTAACTCATCTTCCAAAGTCTTAAAGGGAAGCAGGAGGTAAATTACTGAGTAATAACCTGTTCCAATATAAGTGAATAGTTCTAGTGAATTTAATAGGGTTCTATGTGAATTTGCTTATAACTATTTTTGGACCCATAATTTGACAATTGGTTTTAGTAAAGACTTCCTCAGTAACAGGAAAACGAGTGAAGAATTAAAAGTAGCTAAAACAGAGGAAAGTACCAGAGATGATAAAAATAAAAAAATAAGACAAAACAGAATGGAACTATTTACAATGGAGCTTGCTAGACTACGAAGACTGGTTGTGCATATTAAGACAATTTTAAAATAGTAAAAATTTAATTTAAATATTTAGTTTGTTACTAAATTCAGTGAAATTCCACAAGCAGATAAGTTAACTCTTACAGTTGGAATCTTAACTTTTATATTTCTAATGTTTCATCAACATGGATCTTGCATTATAGCTTTAAGAATACAGTATTTATTTTCATATTCATGAGTGTAGTTTTATTGGGTAGACACTTAACTTTCATTCAGTTTACAGACATTATTGATTCTTGTGAAATTACCTACAATTAAAACGAGGAACACTGGTAGAATCATTAATGCCTCTAAAACCAAGATGAGCATTTAAACACCCCCACTACTTATGCTTACCTTTCCTTTAGTGCTAAATAGTTTGAAATGAAATATATCTGATCTATATTGTTCTGAATAATATGGTTTTGTGCAGCATGTGAAATGAGAACAGGAAATAGATGGAGCTCAGTCCTTAAACTATAGATAATGTGAGCTGCAAGAAATCTTCTTTATAGTTATTATTACTCTATAGGCTGGGATTGGGTTTACTATTGCTTTGCAGCTCTAATAGTAACATTTTATGTAATTATTTTTTCCTTTGTTACTTAGGATTAACTGGAAGATTGAGTGCTGCACTCTGGTTTGGTCTTAATAGTTTGAATTTCAACAGTGGATGGCAATGGAGCGGGGGCAGTCCTTTCAGATACTTAAACTGGGTCCCAGGTAGGTATAAATCAGGAGCGGGCAATTATTTGTGTTGGAGGGCCAGCTACAGAGTTTTGGTGAGCTGTTGAGGGCTGGGGGCAGGGAGTGCTTATGACCCAGCCTTGGCTCCCTGTCACAGCTGTTTACCCAACCAGGCAGAGGTGGGGGGAGAATCAAGGAGATGGTAGTTGATCCTATCTGGCCCTGGGCCCACCTCCTCTGCACCCACCACCAGGGGTGCAGGATGGAGCAAGCAGGCCAGGTTTCTATGGAGACCGGATCAGGTTTCCCATGGGCAGGGCATGCTCAGCCAGGTAGATGGTGTGGGGATGCAGGCGGGCAGGGAGCAGCATCTGGGAGTGAGATGGGTGGGTGGGTCAAGGCAGAGGCTGGGCTGGGATCACGAGGTGGTGATAGTACAGGGCTGGGGCCTGGAACACAGCCACAATCTGCTCTCCGCCTGTCCTTGCGATGGGTGCCAGGTTGGAACTGGCACCAGTCACAGGGACCTGCAGGGAGTGGATTATGGCTCTGCTGCAGGCCTGAGCCTAGGCCCCACACTGTCACTATCCAGTGATCCCAGCTGTGGCATCACCCACCCATCCTGCTCCCATACACCTCTTCTCAGCTGGCCCCAGCCCTTCTCAGCAGGGCTCACTTGGCCACCTGCCAAGTTTGCCCTGCCTGTGGGTTTCTGGGCCAGTCTTCATGGAGACCCCACCTGCTTGCTCTGTTTGGTGCCCTTGGTGGTGGGTGTGGGGTGCCTGGGCAGCAGGGCTGGATCTGGCAGTGGCAATAGAGATATTGGTAGTAGCTGCTGGGAGAAGCCACTGCTGCCACAGGGGCTGTTGTGAAGCCAAATCCAACCATCATACCATCCCTGCCTCTGCCCTTGCCCTGCTGCTATGCTGCCCGGCCTCACGGATTACAGCTTCTGGTGTGCCTGAGAGCCACATGTGGGGGAAAAGGGGGTTAGGACAGGTTGTGCTCTGCACCAGGTGGCACCTCTGCACCCGGGAGGAGAGAGACTGGCCACATGCACCGCAGCCTGGCCTTCCTCCCACACCTGTGCTGGGTGGATCCTAGGGACCTGCCATGGGCTGGACAGAATCACTTGGTGGACTGGATCTGGCCTGTGGGCTGTATTTTGTCCACCCCAGTTATAAATGGTAATCCATCTCAGGCAAAATTTTGCTTATAAATCCTCATAGTGGTTTTCAGTCTTGGTATTGTGCTCTCTTGTCTGCACAGAACTTCTATAATTTTTAAAAGAAACCAACTATGATCATAACTACTGGCAATGAGATCTGCTTCATCAAGAACAGAATTCTTGATTCAATTTATAACACAAAATAGATATTATTCAGGAGAACCTGAGAAAATATTTAAAAAGCATAGATTTTTTTTCTGTTGTATTCATGCAGAAGGTAGGTCAAGGTGGTACCTTGTGTTCATGTATCTTCTAAATTTCCCCAAATCTTATTTCTTGTTAATGTCAGAGTGAGATTGTAACTGTAATGGTCCAGGAATTGTGAGAAGCAAGGATTTAAAAAAAGTAACCCAAAATCCACATTTTTCCATGATCAAAATGAAACACCCCGATTATTTACGTGTGTGTGTGTATGTATTAGCAGTGTTTAAATTTAATGATGGAAAAATGTAGATTTTGGGTTTGGTTTTTTTACTTGAAAATTGGGGATTTTTTTAGATCAGAGAAAACCAGGGTCCCTGATAAGATAGCCTACTTAAGGGTTGCTAAGATCTTTTCTTTGGTTACATGGTCATATACCAGCATGTAAAATCTTTGGTTTTGTAATCTATTTCTCCAAGGAAGCCCTGCTCCAGAGCCGGGAAAAATCTGTGCAGCATTAAATCCAGCAAAAGGTGCAAAATGGGAAAACCAAGAGTGTAATCAGAAACTTGGCTACATTTGTAAAAAAGGAAATGCCACTTTAGAGTCTTTCATTATTCCTTCAGGTATGTTGATCAATAAAATAAGTAGAGGTTATTGATTTACTTTCTGCATCATATATGCCCTACAAAGATGAACAAAGGCTAAAAGTATTATCAATGCTTTGCAGCCATTGGTTTCAAAGAAATCCCAAAAAGAAAGAGGAACAATGGTTGTTTCTTTCCAGTTTTGACCCATCCTGTCCCCTTTAGCTTGCCTTCTCCTTAATTAGATCCCAGGACTTGTATAAAGTGTCCTTCCAAAAGCAGGCGCAAGGTCTCCACTGTGTCTTGGGGAATGACATGGCTAAGAGACATTCAGATTTAGTTACTGAAGAAACAGAAGACATATTGCATCAAGCCTCTCATATGATTTATCATAAATTGTCTATGCAGTACAGTCTCTTATCACATCTATATTTATAGTCAGAGGCAGTGGCCACTTCATTTCTTATACATTAGGCTTATTGTACCCTTCTTAGGACAGCGGTAGTTTGGAGGACTGAAAGAAGAGACAACATTTCTGAAATGTAAAGGAATTGCAAAGTAAATGTAATGACATTTACAATATGCTCTTGACAAGAGTTCTGCATAATTAAGCAATTTCTAAAATGTTCACTGAGAGTTAGTCATAATAAGAATAGGTGTAGCATGTTGGGGTCCCAGGGATGGCTGTAGGTGCCTGCCATGTGAAGGGCCAAGCCAAGCGACCAGCAGGTGCTTAATTGTGGCAGCATTTTAGATCCATGGCTGCTGCTATAAACAGGGCAATTTACTGCTAGCAGGCCAGGCAGTAACATCTCCTGGCTGCAAAGTTGCTTGGAACATCCTGGAGGTAAGGGCAGAAGCTGTAGGGGATGGCCAGGAGGCTCCTGGTCCTAGGCATGACCTAAAACTGCACTCTGCCAGGAGTGGGTGGCCTGGTGGGGCTCTCAGTGGTACGGGAGCCCCCAGGAAATGCCAGGCCAGTTACCACCCCGGTGAAAGGTGAATAGGGGTGCCTTAACCCCAACCCTCACCTTCAGGTGGGCTGTATTCCATCTGAGCAGGGTAGGCCAGGTAAGCTTCTGGAGGCACCTGAGCCTGCTGGGGGAGTGACCCCATTGGGCCAGGCACACTTCCAGGTGTACCTGAACCAGGAATGGGGGGCCCTGATCCTTAAGTGCAGGCAGGAGGTGAAAACCCCACTGAGGTACTTGACTGGTCAATGCTGGGGCCAGGACCAAAGGGTCAAAAGGGCCAGGGGCCCACCGTGAGGGATGCCTACAAAGACCTAAGGAGCTTGGGGTCCCAACTGGGCCTAAGACAGGGCTAGGGCTTATAGAAGCTGAAGGTCCCCAGGGTTGGGGTCCACAGCTAATGGGCGAAGGCAATGGTTGCACTAACTGCCTGAGATAACATCTGCAAGGCTTGGGCCACAGTGTAGGAGTGAAACAGATACCCCCCCCCCAATATTGGGGTGTACAATGGCCAGCCTTCCACCTTAATTAACAACTTAATTAATTACCAACAAGGCGTGGTGGATGAGATAGGTGGGAAACTAGCTCTGTGGCTAGTGGGAAACGACCTCCTCTTTGCCACACTGTGACATCCCCTGGTGGCACTGTGACTGTCCTTCACTCTTCTCATAGTGTATCCTCCCTTCTTTCTCACCCACCTTGCTGTTTCTTATGGGTCTAAAAAGGGAGGCTGCCCCATGGGCCTTAGTGTGGGCCCAGTTCAACTGAACCCCCCCACTAGGCTTCTCTGGTACCCTGTTGGTGTCCCCACTAGACTCCAGCCCCCTTGCTGGGCCTCACCCTGTAAGTGTACTGCTGCAGGGCACCTCAGGTCTTAGAGGATAACTGCATGGCTCCAGTACTTCCCTACATCCTTCTTCAAGCCTTGCGGGCATTATTGCAATGTCAAGCTCCCAATGGGCTTTGGGCTGCTTGACCACCGTCCCTTTCTCCTCAGCTAGGCCTTCTAGCCTGAGCCCATTGTATTGGATCTGTCTTCAAGGCACCAGCTCTGGTTTGGCCTTCCTGGGCACTAGGCCCCTGTCCTCTGTCTGGGTTTCTGGCCTCACTCTATGCCCACTCCAGGCTCAGTAGTCACTCCAGCCTTGAGCCTGCCTTTGGCAGAGCTCAAGGTGACCGTGTGCCCCATGGGTACTAATGGGACCTCCATATGCCTTCCCTCCAGTGCCAGCCCAAACCACCAGTGTAAATACAACATAAACATAAGCCCCTGAGCTATAACATAACATAAAACGGGGAAGCAACCCTCTCTCCCTTAAAGAGGGCAAACCTTCCCTCCCTTCTAGTGCCAGCATGCCTTCCAGCTCTGGGCTAGCCTTGTGTGCTCCCCAGGCTCCCCAAGCCTCACTGGGGTTGCACAGGCAAGATCACCCCTGATGATAAGATAGGTTGCACAGTCCATTAAGGAACCTGCTGCCCTGAGGTCTTCAGCCTGTGGCTGCCAGGAAGAGACAGCCTGGGCTGCCTGCAGGGGCCTGCTGATTAGCCTCATCGCCTGGTTGCCCTGGCAACCTGCAGCTGCCCTGCCCAGCTTGCAGAGCTGCACCCCTCCCTCCCCTGATGCTCTCTTAAAGGGACAGGGAGGCTCACTGTTACAATAGGATATAATCCTGCAAGGTGTTAAATGCCCTAACTCCCGTTTCTGTAAAAAGGAAGTTGGTGGCACTTCATGACTTGTAGCTTTAGGTTTCTTGAGACCAAAAAAAAAAAAAAAAAAATCCACTTGATTCTAACACACATGCAAATACATAATGTTAAACACATGGGAAATCTCATTAAAGTTAACCCTGAAGCTTTTGAGTTGAGTGCCACAAAGTTATATATGAGGGGTATGGGGTAGTGGCATGCACAATACATGATAGTCCACAACAAAATGAAATGCAAAATACTACAATTAACAAGGGGTCAAACTGTTTGTTGTACACATAAAGCTCTTTGCTTTTTGTAGAGGGGATATTTATGAACTCAGTAGTTATACTTATCCCTACTTTTCCACAAGGGGGCCCTAGAATTCTAGATATACATTACATATAAAATTATAAAACGTATATAATTAAAAAAAAAATATATATATATATATATATATATATTCTTTATATAGATACATATTTGTACATTTGGAATTAACAGACTTCTAGTGTTAAGAGGCAAAACCTTAAAAATGTTTTGAAGCCATTTTGTAACACTATACATTTGTGTGCATAAACAGCTCTGCGTGTGTGTGGTGTGTGTGTGTAGAGCGAGATATAGTTAAAGGCAGAAACAACAAGGTAGAAAAACAAATGACAAACATTTTAAATCTTAATGTGAATGCTAAAGTGTATGGCAATATAGAACAAGTACAGAAATGTTGACTGACGCTGAACAGTAGTGGTGACCAATATATCTATCGATTAATCGATTGATATATTATCTATCTATCTCTGTACACAAAAGTATAGTGTCACAAAGGGCTTAAACATGTTTCAGCTTAAGGTTTTGCCTTCTAACACTAGAAGTCTGTTAATTCCAAATGTACAACTATCTTAGTTGTTATTCTTTTTTAGCAAGTCACATATTGGTCACTTACTCCCTACTGTTCAGCATCAGTCAACATTTCTGTACCTGTTCTATATTGCCATGCATGTTAGCATTTATAGTAAGATTTAAAATGTGTGTCATTTGTTTTTCTACCTTGTTCTTTCTACCTTTAACTATATCATCTCTCATAGTCAATTGTAGAATATGCCATCTGGGACTAGGACTTCTACATGCTGACTTGTCTTGCTTGTGCACATCTTAATTATCTTAAGTCTTGTTTGGCTTTTTGGCTCATGTAGTAAAGCAAAAGTTCAGCACCTTGCAGAGTTGTCTATGTTAGTATGGGAAATTCTAATAATTGGTCTGCAGATACTTTCTGTCCCTACTCCATATAATTAGTAAAGCACAACAGGGCAAAAAAGAGAAACTAAGGTGAAGTAGCATCAAGAAGCAGTGGGATCGTTGCTGGTCGATTTCTGCTGTTAACAATCATTCAAGCCTGGGTGAATTCCAAATGTACTGAATATAAGTGTTGACTAGGAGGAGGGCTGGACTGGTGCCAGGGATTGAGTTTGTTGTCCTGTGGGGTCAGGCCAACTCTCAGGATCTCAAAATTGTGCTGTTAGACGGGAGGGTGTGACCCAATTGCACATATATACACACACAAAAATCAATTGGGTGCATATACACACCCCAGGCACCTACAACATCCAAGATTACCAGTCTAAGCACATGTACACCTATCACCAGTTCAAGCACATACACACTATACACACCAAAAATTAGACAAAAATCAGTTGTCAATACCCACACACTCAATACACATACATTGATTATTAATTCGTATATCATGCACACGATGATATATTTACCAGCTCACACACATACCAGACACCTACACATACACACACATGAGTTCCTGACTTGGGTGATAAGGTGTATATGTATGTGCTTGGGGTACTTAGGGTGCTTGGTGACTATGGGAGGGTCAAAGATTTCCAGAAGGAGGGGAAGGAGGGAGATGGATAGGGGTTAAGATGAGAGAGGGAAAAATAAGAGAGTGAAAGTGCCAGGAGTGAAAGCTGTCGGGGCTAGGATTAGAACCAGTGGACTGGAGGGGAAGCTGGGGTTATTTAAGGTCGTTCGGCCCCAGGATTATTTGAAGTCACTGGGGCTTGGGGTTACTTAGGGTTAACGTGTCCCCAGGTTACTTGGGGTCACCTGGTGCCGGGGTAGAAGCTAGGGAAAAAGCCTCGTGTCAAGGAGAAGCTAGCCAGGAAAAAGAGGCAGAAAGTTGGGAGATCAGGGCAGGGGGTTGGAAACTGAAAGGCAGAAAGCTGGGAGATCAGAGGGGGCAGATAAGTGGTGGCAAGGAGGAAAGAGGCAGAAAGCTGGAAGATTGGGCCAGGAAACAGAGGCAGAAAGTGGGGAGATAGTTGGGGAATCGAGGAAGGAGGGTCAGGAGGTCAATAAGATAAAAACCCAACTCAGGGTTTTAAAACAACAGGTTTATTAAACAGACAACACACTATAAAGCCCCACAAAGTTATTGGTTCCTACAGACACACGTGCACAAGCACTCACGTGTACACACATCCAATGGTAGCAGGAGAGAAAAAGTCTTGGTGGAGGAACTGAAGTCAAGGTGTGTAGGGACACAGTCCAGGTCCTTTGCTTGGGAAAGGGAGGTGGATGATAGCTGCCTATCCTGGGCTGTGAGTTGATCCTTTTTGGCCAGTTGGGCTCTTCTCCAACAAGGTGTTATCCAGAGGCTATCGCTGGCAAGGCCTCTGGGTGAATAGGTGGTGTGGCATGCTGCTAGTCCATATTGGAGAGGGTGTCCCACTGAGTCTGTCTTCACTGCCCCTTTTTATAAGGGAAGACCATCTATGACCCTAGTGGCAGGGGCATGCTCAGGCAAGGATCAGCCCCTGGTGTACTGAGCATGTGCACTCCAGGCTAGCACTGCAGTTTCAGGTGTCTGTAAATGGTGGGTTTCTGCAGGTTTCTGCAGGGTCTTTGTCCTCCAAATCTTGAGCAAGGGAGGGTGGAGGGTCAATGCAGGATGATGGTTGGGTCATTGAGATGATGTTCCAGTTGTTGAGTTGATTATTCAGTAGAGGCCTGCTACCGTTGTATCTCAAGCACCCTAGTTCATACCCATTCATTCAGGAACCAATTTTCATGAGACTAAGTCGTAGGTTATATCTGGGCAGAGAACACAAGATGGAGGCTTGACATACAAAATGGAAACTTGACATAGCTTGACATTACTTATGTTAACTTATACATGTAGGCCTAAATCATATAGTATAAATAGAAAAAAAATCAGTAAAACAGTAATTACACAGTAAAATCAATATAAACATAATAATTATATAATATAAAACAGTGGATCAAAGAAGGAGAAAGAAGGGAAAAAAAGCTTGCTATAAAATTGCTAAAGCTTATCCCATGTCTTAGCTCACTGTTTTAGTTTACTCATACTTATCTATAGGGAATAGAGAGGGAGAGAAAAAGTCAGAGATAGTTAGGGAAGGGCAGGAATGCATTTCAAAATGTAGAAAAAAAGAAAAACTCAGGGTCTTGCTACAAGTTCAGGGATTTTTAGTGTAGATGGTCTGTAGGTGCAGGGTTTAGGACTACCTTCAGGTTGAGCTTAACTAGCAGTGTGACAGCTGCAGTGCCTTGAGTTGTAAATTCCCAGCCTTCTTCTGTTGTGTCTGAAAAATGGTATTTGGCACACTCCTCAGGTTTAATGAGGTCTTTGATTGTATGCGGATCCAAGACTTACCTGCTGGCTGTCATTTTCAATATTTGGCAAAATAAAGACTATAGGATGATAGGAAAGTAGATTGAAAAGGACTTCAAAATCATCTAGTCCAGCCCCCCCTCCCCCCCCCCGACTAAACCATCACAGTTAAGTGTCTGTCTGTTATGCAGAAAGAGATGTTGGATGAGTTTTATAGATTTTCCAAAATTGGAATCCGATGCATGCAGAAATACACTGATAAATGTTCAGTAACCTACAACAAAGGTTCAGGCTATGTTTATTAGCTAGCTATAAATGTGTATTCTTTAATGGGCAATTGTATGGTAATCAGCATTATGCCTTATAGATTCACAGAAATGTAGAGGTGGAAGAGACTTCAGGAGGCCATTTAATCTAGTTCCTTGTTCAAGGCAGGTTTATTCCTTGTCTAAGCCATCATACCCGAAACTGGATTAGTAGTTACAACCTGGGATTAGTTGGTTTTAGCTGTCAGTGCCCAATGAGTTATTTTCAGAGTATGACCTCTTGACTCTTCTGCTCGACACATCCCCTCTCCTACCGAGCAATATACATTATAAAATCTTGGAATTCTGGTGATGTCTTCTTGGAATTTATAAAAGTCTGCTGCTCTTATTTCAGTCTACAGAATTTTTTTTTTTTTTGCTAAAATGCATGAAAATGATAAATTCTATGCAACCAAAATCATAACTGGTTTTCTAAATATTTACATTCTGTTTATTAAGACTTTTTGATGGATAACCTTCCTAAAACGCAATTGTATTATGGAGTTTATTGAACAGGAGGATTGGCAGTTCTCTAGTGCTGTTTCATTTAATGAGTTTAGAAACCATTTAAAACATGTTATTTGCTTTTGGTGTCCAATTTTCTTAGTGGATTCTTTATAAAGAATTCCTAAAGGAATAATTTAATTCTTTGTTTTTTCCCTTGTTGCAAGAGAGCAACTTATCTCTTCTAAGCTGATATATGGGGCTCATATAACATATTTAAGTGCAGGAGTGAATTTACTCACTTGCATACAGTTTTTGAGAACCAGCCCTTCAGAATGGGTCTAGCAATATAGAAGATAAAGAGAAATTCTGATTTGATTGTTGAAAAGTGAGAAATGTATGGGAGAAATTAACTTAAAGAGCTGGTTTATTAAAGACTATATCCTAATACATACAAAAAGATGCTGAATTAAAGGTGTGCAGACTTCTTTAATTATGGCATTTCCTTAGCTTTGACCACTTACTCTGTAATCTCATCACTGTGGTGTTTTGGGATATATATATTTTTTATTTATTTTCATATTTAAAAAAATGTTTTAGTCTCATTTGTTCTCTTTTTTTTTTTTTTTTACCACAAATGCAGCACAAAATATCAGACAGATGTGCTCAACAAATGAAAATAAACTTTTCTTTCTTTCTGAAACTTTCAACTATTGTTTTTTCTTTCAGAGACTGATATGCCTATTACATGTCCTACTCAATGGATGTCATATGCAGGTCACTGTTACCTAATTCACAAAGACCTCAAAATATGGAAAGATGCCCTAACTTTTTGTAGGAAGGAGGATGGAGATTTGGCGAGTATCCATAATGTTGAAGAGTACAGCTTTATTGTTTCTCAACTTGGGTACCGTGAGTATTTGCGCAGAGCTGCATGCATGTTTACATAGAAAAAAAATGTGTTTGGATATCATACACCAAATATGTTGGATGAACTTAAGCTTCCGCTGCTAGAAACAAACTTTTATATCAGAGAGATTCCCCATCTTTAAAATGGGGGTGGCAAAACCAGTAGTGTGGTAGAATTGTTCATGCATGTATATTTCTTGTTGTCAAAGAACACAGGTCAGACCTTGTTATAGTTGCCTAACATAGTGTCAGATCCTGCTCTCATACACTTGCACAGATATAAATTTAGAGTACCTCAACTAAGGTTAATTGGGTGATTCCAGATTTGTTCTGGTATTACTTGAAGTGTAATGTTTATCATGTTGGAGCTTCTACTTCAGGGCTTTTCAAGGTTTCTTAACAAGTGTGCTGCTTCTGTCTCAGTTTCAGCTCATGTACCCCTTTATAGTAAAATTATTTTGGAGGCTGAATGTACATGTCCCACCCCAGCAGGTAAGTCTGTGGGGGAGGGGAAAGGGTCACAGGGGTGTGGCTGTCAGATCAAGGCCTCTGTGGTAAGGAAAGGAGTGGGGCACAGACAGGGGCAGGGGTGAATGGGGCTCTAGCTGGGCCAGGCTGTGAGACAGTCAAAACTTGGGAGGCTCATCCAGGGGCACAAGGGCGCTCCCACCTCTGTGCATATCCTGGCAGAGGCCCAGGGAGTACGTGCCCCCCCAATCTGTACGTGAGGCAGAGGTGGCTGCCGCTGTGTGCTGGGCTTTGTGTGCTGCTGCACCTGCCTTGGGAGTGGTGCATGCCACGTGTCCCACTGCTGGGCAGGCAGAGAGAGGTGCAATGCAGCCCAGCAGTGGCAGGCATGTGACATTGCACCACTCCCAAGGCAGCTGCAGTGGTGAACAAAGCTCAGTGTGCAGCGGCAGCTGTCTCTACCCCATGTACAGATTGAGGGTGCATGTGACCCCCAAACCTCAGCTGGGGCACGTGCAGTGGCAGGAGCTTCTCTGTACTCCCAGAACCTTTTTAAGCATCCCTAGGGGTACACGTACTACTGGTTGACAACCACTGTTGTACTTGAAATGAAAAGGAAAAAATGTGTTTCAGAAGGCTGCCTTGTACAAAATGGAAAGGGAAAAAAAAAGATATTTAAGTAAAAATGTCAGAATTTTGAGTTGGAACAAGGCATATAAGGCCCCCAAATTGTATTTTTAGACAATGTTATCCATTGCTTATATTGTCTCATTCTAAAAATAAATCAGACCTAGTTCTTATTCCATAATTCTTCTTTCCCTTCTTTCTTCATCCCAGAAATGATTCAAATAGTTTTCATCTTTGTTAAGGCTGAGAGGGTTTTACTAATATTTTGTCTTGTTTTGTTATGTTGTAACTCAGGCTACTGGAGTAGGGAAGAAGCAGCAGAGTGTCTTAGCAAACCACAAGATTGGAAGGTCTTGGTTCTGTTACCAAAGCTGTGATTGGCATCTTCGGGCATGCTACTTAATATCTTTCTTTCTGTCTCAGCGTCCTTACCTTTAAAAGGGCTATCTGATCAGCCTGCTTATGCATGATACTTGCCTACTGTGATTAGTGTAGAGCTGATCTAGGCAGTTAATACTGATGTCTTTAAAAGGTTATTTTTAGTTAATTCATGGTGGGGAAATTTGTGTAAAAGTGGGATCTTTCTTAAGTGTGCATGCATGCATGCATGTGTGCGTGTATGTAGGTGTGTGCATGTGCCTGTGTGTGACCTGTTACCAGTGGATTAACAATGCTTCTGGTGACCCTGAGAGCAGTACCATTGGGAGTCTTGTATTTCTGGTAGGGTAACCCATGGCAGTAAGGTTAAAGGTGAGGTATCAGACAAAGGGCAGTCCACCACAACATAATAAAGGCCTCAGTGGTAGAGCAGGAGCATCAAGAAGGCATACTTCTCAAAGGCTGAGAAGATGGATGAAGGCTGTAGCGGAAGAATAACTGCAGTTGTCTTGGATCTCCTTGCCAGTGGACACAGGTTTCTCCTCTGCCAACATCCATGTGGTTGCTGATGTGCAACGGCCTCCTTATATAAAACAAGTCACATGTGGCATTCTCTCACTGGATCCAACTTCTACCACAATAACCCATCACAAATACCCACAAATTCTATGGCTAGGGACAGAAGTTGCACATAAACCTAACTGATGACTGAAACTGGTTTAAGGTAAACCTGATTGAATGTAGTGTCAGACTTAACTGATTTGGGTCAAACTGGTTTATGGAACTTCTGTCCCAGACCCCTTCCTGGTTTAAGTTAAAACAGAGTCACCCAGCATCCCACCATGTTTTTCAGCCCCAGGCTGGACTGTCTGCTCCAGAGAGCAAGGCTGGCCCTACCCCTCTCCTCCCTAGCCAGGGCATATTACTGCTCTGGCTGGCTGAGAAGTGGGGTGGGAGACTGCAGGCACAGCTGAATATGTCTGGCTTGCCCCCATCCCTATCCCACCTCCCCTTGTGTCTCAAGCAGGGTTTCCCCTCCCTGCCGCACAGGTGTCTGTGTGCATCTTCAATTTCCCTGGGATAAAGGCAGACAGAACAGTGCCCTTTTAGGGCTTTTTGGAACTAATCAAAAGGTCAGCTGGTAATGTCCCTCCTTTCATTTCTTGGAAAACACTGATTAAGAAGAGCTTGAACTAATGAAAGAGAGGTCTTTGTTTTCTTGATGGGCTCATAAGCTTTGTGTTATCAGCTCCCTGCTGGCTGCCTTGCCTGTCTGTTTGCTGCAGATGGTATGAAGAAGCAGGGAGAGTGACACTGAAAAGCTCAATATCGACAGATGCATGCACTCCACACAAGCAATCCTCCCCCACACCCCACCTTGCCTTGGAGTGCTAGCCAGGGGATGGGTTCTGAGCAATGAGCCAGGAAAATCCTGGTGTGGGCTACTTCCCCCTCCCCTCTCCAGGCACACTCTACTTGGACATTGTGCAGGCAGAGTGGGGGTTTAGACCCCTCTCTAATCAGAGCATCTTGATTGGGGCTGGCCAGACCCCCTCTCAGCTCAGCACTGTGGATGGCATGAATGACTGGTGCCTGCTGAATCTGGAGGGGACACCCACAGAAGCTACCGATGGCAGCAGCCCTGTCAGGGGAGGCACCAATCCTACCAACAGCATCAGTGTCAGTTGTCAGGGGGCTACCAGCCCCATCAGTGGGGGCACATGCACCCCTGTGTGCCCCCTACTAGTCATCTGTGGTGGAAGGGAAGGGAGGGTTCACTCTAGCACCCCCTGGCATCTAGCCAGTGCCACTGCAGGTATGTGCCTGCATTTCTTGAATCAAAAGTAAATGTCTATCCACTTGCAAATCAGTTCAAGCTCTGCAGGTTAATCTGTAGATTAACCTACAAAGATTGAATTGATTCAGGCTCTGGCTTTTAGAATATCTGTCCCTAGTTTATGAAGTCCTGTGGTGATGGATGAGTGGTGATGGGGGTAAAGTGATTGCCAGGAGTCCCTAGTCACGGATCTGCAGGCAGGACATGGTCACATGTTGGTCACTTCACCCTTGGAATAGGTCAATAGGGTGATCTGGCAGCTGTGATCTTGACTAAGCAGTTCTTTTTTAGGATCCCTCTGCTCACCATGCACAGGGAAGAGGATAAAAAAGGTGCTCCAAACATAAGCTGTCCCACCTTATCTTACTCAACTGGATAGGTACTTCCAAGGGAATCATTCAGATGATAATCAAAACACAAAAATGTCATAGACATAGATTTCATAGACATTAGGATGCATCCTGGAATGTGCAAGACCTATTAGATGACCCAAATAGTGACAGACCTGTGCATAGAACAGTAATTGTCCCTTGAGAACTCTCATGATACAACATTGATGTTGCTACTCTCAGTGAGACCAGATGTGCAGTTGAAGGCCAAGTGAGGGAGGAGGGAGTGACTATATGTTCTTCTGGAAAGGGAAACTTGCAAACAATGGGTGAATACAGTTTTGGTTTTGTTGTTAAGAACCAGATTGTCTGCCATATGGCCAAATTCCCTGTTGGCATTAATTGAGTGCCTCATGACTCGCTGCCTCCAACTAACCAATTCACCTCCTACCATCATTAGTGCATACACTCCAACACTTGATCCTGAAGAAGAACAGAAAGAACAGTGTGTCCACCTCTGCTCTATCACGCATTCTCTTGCAGCCTTAGTCTGGACTATCCATCTTGTCTGTCCCAGGCCTGCGAGTGGACCCCAAAAGCTACCCTGGCTGACATCCGGGGTCCCCTTAACACGCCAGCCACAACTTCGAATGGAACTTGGTGGAGAGGTTCCCCTTTGAGGCCGCTTCCAGGGCTGTCATGCCGCCCGGCAGACACTCAGGGGGCTCCGACCTCCCCTACACCCTGGTCACTCGCCACCTTTGGTCGTGGGTCTTCTGGCCCTTTGGCGTCCCTGGTTCCTCTTGGTCTCTACCCTGGCCTCCCGTGGCTCTTCAGCCACAGGCCCCAGAGTCCCTGGACTGCGGCTCAGGCATGAAGGTTCCGAGGCCCTTGGTCCTAGATTCATCTATCCCATATCCCTAGCTCCCTATTCCAACCACACTGTGACTCAACATGCGATCCTCACCACCATGACTGCCGGAGAGATGTGACTGGCAGGCCAGAAGAACACAAAGGAATATAGAGAGCTATTCAGTCTACAGGCCCTGTGTTTTTCCAGTGCCTCAGTGCCCCAGACCCAGTTGCTTGTCCACACGGGGCTCCTCTCTCTCCCCTAGGCTCGACCCTACTCCAGGGATGGCGTCCCAGTCGACCAAGGTCCTATGGGTCCCGGCTGACTTTTTGCGGATGCTGTGGGCCTGTCTGCTGGCTCCCTTACTCCGTTAACTGGCCCGCTTGGGGTCTTCTGCTGCTCACCCCACGGCTATCCCAGTTGAGGTTCCCGCCTGCATTACCTCTTCTCTGGGCTTCCCCTTGTTTGCTCCAGCTTCCCTAGCATTCGTCTCCTCCTCTGCTCTCTCCACTCACCACTACTCCCTTCGTCAGCTTCCCTGCCGGCTCTTCTGCCAGCTTCTCTGTCAACTTCTTGGTTGGCTTGGAGGTCAGCTCCACTGCCAGCTTCTCTGCCGGTGCCTCCACTGGCTCCACTGCTGGCTTCTCTGCCGGTGCCTCCACAGTCTTCTCTCTGGCTCCGCTGCCGGCTTCTCTGCTGGTGCCTCTGCTGGCTCTGCTCCCATCATCCCGGGCTGCCCGACTCAGTGGCTGTGCCTTTCGGGCCACGGGCTTCCCCGTGGAGCCTCTGCTTGTTGGCCTTTCTCCTGCGCCCTTGGGGCTGCCTTTTGTTTCCACTGGGTGGCGTCTCCAGCTGACATCACCTGGCCCAGGTGGATATGAGTGCGGCTGAGGAACCGCGTGGGCGGTTTCTCCATGCGCATTTCCCCACTCCTTTCAGCCCTGCAGAAGGTAAGTTGGGGCTTTCTTCTATTTTGGCCTGGGGTTCTCCTGTAACCCCGGCACACTTGGGACAAACAGTTTTATGCTGACCTTGATGAAATTCTGACCATCACCCTGAAAAAGGATGAGATCATGCTTCTTGGAGATTTCAGTGTGAGAGTTAGCTGGGACTTCAACATGTGGAGGGGTACCACTGGGAAGGGAGGAGTGGGCAAGGCCAATCCCAATGCCATCATCTTACTGGGTAGATGTGTGAAGCATGACCTTTTCATTACTAATACTGTCTTCAAACAATGTGATAGCTACAAAACAACATGGCAACACCCCCACTCAAAACAATGGCACGTACTCAACCAAGCCATAGTAAGAGCATCTGATCTAAAATATATTCCTATCACATGTATTATGAGAGAAGCTAATGGCTGCTGGACTGATCGTCACTTAGTGAAATGAATCATGTCCATTAGGGTTGCACTGAAACACCAAGAGCAGTCCAAATCAGTATGAAGGTAGTACAACATCAAATACCTTCAGACTCCTAGATACTACGAAGCCCTGCAAACTTGTGTTGTTAAGAATCTTGCCAGTCTTAGGTTTGAAAATAATAACACTAGTTTTGAGAAGAATGGTCTCCTTCAGAGTTTGTCAATCTATCACCTGATGCCATCAGGACTGATTCGACATGCTGAGATCAAAACCCTTCTCATTTGGAAGAGAAAAGCTTTCTGTGAGTGACAGAACTATCTTATGTCCAGTCAGAAGCCAGGGAACACTTTGATGGCTTAAAGCTGAAGCCCAAAGGAAGATTCAAGAAATCAAATACAAATGGTGGAAAGAGAAGGCAATACAAGCAAATATTTTGTTGACAATCAAGACACGTGAAGTGCAATCAAGGCTGTGTATGGATCTTGTGAACTAACCCAGATTAGGTGGCAGTATACTCTGAAGATGGCAGTATTCTTCTCAAAGACAAGTCCATCAAAAATCTCTGGAAAGAGCAGTACCAAAAGCTCCTGAACCAAGAATCAATGGTGACTGATGAAATCATCAAATCCATCTCATAGCATCCAGTAAGGGAAGCATTTGCCAGTCCATTTACCTCTAAGGAAGTCCACCAGGTGATAAGACAGATGAAGAGCAACAAGGCATTTGGTCCTGATGGCATACCAGCTGAGGTCTTCAAAGTTAGTGGGGAAACTATGACCAAAAAGCTCTATACGCTGTTTCTCAAAATCTGGAACACTGAGGAAATTCCTACTCACCTAAGGAATGCCAAGATATTTTAAACTTTAATATTGTCAACATTTTTAAAAAGAGAGATAAGACTGGCTGTAGAAACTATTGAGGTATCACCCTCCTCTCCATTGCTGGGAAGAACCTCACTCAAATTCTGCTGAACCAGCTGCTCCTTCTTGCCAAAGAATCCTTCCTGAGTCTCACTGTGGCTTCTGGCCACTGAAAGGTACCATGGGCATGATTTCTGTGGCCTGGAAGATGCAGGAAAGGTGCTGAGAACAACACCAGGAACTATTTATGGCCTTTATTGATTTGACCAAAGCCTTTGACTGTTAAATGTGAAGGTCTATGGAAGATCTTATCAAAGTTTGGCTTCCCACATAAATTTATCACTGCCCTAAGATTCCTTCATGACCAGATGACTGTCCCCATCCTGTGCAGTGGCTCTGCTGTGGAGCTTTTTGCCATTTGAACCGTCATCAAGCAGGGCTGTGTGATTGCACCAGTTACGTTTTCCATCTTTCTTGCAGTCATCAGTATGCTTATCTGTGACAATCTGACCCTTGGCATTGGCATTGAGTACAGTATGAATAGGAACCTTTTCAATCTCTCCCATCTCTGTGCTAAAATGAAACTTACTTTGGCATTGTGAATCTTCATTGTGCTGAAAATTGTGTTGTTGTTGCACATGCAAAGGAGGACCTACAAACAACCCTTAAATGCTTCTATTAGTCATACCAGTGTCTGGTACTGACCCTTTACATTGAAAAAATAAAGGTGCTTCACCAGCCTGCTCCAAGCCAATCAACTCCCCTGGCAAATCTTCATTGACAGACAGAAGATGGAGAATGTTGAACAGTTTGCATACCTCAACAGCCACCTCTCAAAGAAGGCCAACATCAATGAGGAGATCCAGTCTAGGATCTGATGTACCAGCTCTGACTTTGGAAGACTGTATCATCACATGTTTAGCAATCACAACACCAGATCTTGGAAAAAAAACTTCTACTATATAAGGCTATGGTAATCCCAACTCTTCCCTGTGGCTGTGAAGCTCGAGTGACCAACAGGGACCACCTGAAAAGCCTGGAACACTATCACCTGTGCTACTTCCAAAAGATTCTTGGCATAAAGTGGGAGGATCATTGCACAAATGCCAGTGTCCTCACCAGTGTGAACACCACCAGTATGGAAGCATTGATTATTCAACATCAGCTGCAGTAGACAAGGCACTGTGTGCACATGCCAAATGTACATTTACCTAAATAACTGCTATACTCCTAACTCAGCAAAAGAGATGCAGGGCCAGCAGAAATACTTCAAGTATACCCTCAAGGCAAACATTAAGAAATGTGGTATTAACACGACAAAACTGGGAAGAACTAACCTGGGACAAGGCTACATGATGATGCCCTGTGAGAAAAGGCACATTTTTTTTTTTTTTTTGTGGAAAACCATCTCACCATGGAGGCAGAAAAACAGCAGCAACAGAAGTAAAGTAAACAAGACCAAGAAATCCATGGTCCGACCCTCCCTTTAACTACAACCTGTAGCATTTGCTAGAAAGCCTGTGGCTCTAAGATTGGTGGTCGTAGTGATCAATGGACTCATTTACAACCCTTTACTTGACCCATGGGAGTGATTATCTTTGACTGTGAGAGATCACTGCTACTGCCAACCAGTGGATTCACTCTTTTCAAAGAGATGTAACTTGTATTCTGCTTTAAAGGCTGATAGACTGGTTCATACCTCAGTCATTCATAGTAAATTGTTCCACAGCCTAATGAATTTTGTTGAAGATCTCTGACTCTTGAAAGAGTCATTCTTGGTTTACCCATGTTTTCTTCATAGAGTAAAATATTCTTGGATAACGTATAGAGACAGATGGTCCCCAAATAAGCCAGGCCTGTCACATGCATGGCACTGTAATCCTCTCTCTGTTCTAACTGATGCTAGAGGTATATTTCTTAAATTAATCTAGAAGGCTAGTATATAAGTGGATATAAAATTATTGTTTGTCCATTGCACTATCTTTGTGCTTTTTGTATCTTTTTACAATGCTGTGTAGTAATATTCTTGGACAGCTGTATGTGCTGAATTTTATGGAGTATTAAATTAGCATGTATGAAGATAAGCAATCCATGCTTATGGAATTGTGCATCAGCAATATGTTTTGAAGAAAACATATTGTCTGTTGATACTCTTAAGGCCTCTGCTAATTTTTTTATGTTGATTGTGGTCATTGGTTTTGAAGATTGTATAATTTTGGGAGTTTGGATATGGTGACCTTGAACCTTTAGAGGCTGACAGTGTAAGTGGATACTGGGAGAAAAAAAAGAGAACACTATTGTGTCCTGTGATAAGGCAAAGAGAGAGTAAATAGTATAAGGGAAAACATGTGAATGTTGCCTATTGTTTAGTGGAATATAAAGTCAAGAACAATGGAAAATTATTGGTAGAAAGCAGTATTTCTATCACTAGCAAAAGGATACTTGCAATGAACGTATTACAACAGCTGTTTATGTTCTGCCTGGAATGCATCCTGAAGGAAGGACTCTATGTACATCTTTGGCAGTTGTATCCCATTTTTAGTGTTCCAAGCCAGAGGAAACACCTGCTGCCTTGAGTGTAGGTTTGGTGAAAGACCACACAAGGTCCATGGCAGTTCTTAGCAGCAAGGATGTACTGTAATACAGTGGCTGTTTAAATATCTATCACATTATTGTTTCTCCAGGGGCCTATGCTTACTGCAGATTACAATTTTAACTACCCCTGTAACTATAGCATTTAATATATTTCTCAGTAATTTTGATAAATGACAAATTATGCTGAACAAAGCCTTAAAAAATCAGTATTACTGGAGAATATCCTGTGACATTGATGGGTGTCCCTGTGGATACACTAAACAAAATATATAATCTTTGTTGTTTGGGAAATACTTTGACAATGCAACTAGATATCAAGATCATTATGATGACATGCTGGATCTGAAAATTTTAAGAACAAACCAACCAACAGAAAAAAAATGCAGTTTCAAAAATGTTCATTTATCTGTATTATCTTTCTGAGGATAAAGTGCAGTATATTACATTGATGGTGAAACATACAGATGTAATACCTTCTTTTTTCTCTTTAAAATTTCTTTAATCTCCCTGGACCTTCTATCACTGATATCAGAGTAGCTGTCCATAAACAAATAAACTCTAAAAGCCAACTTGAATGTGAAATCATAAAACTCATCCATAGACTGGATTGTTTTAACTTGGTCACAATAAAGACTCTAAGTTCTTATCGCTCATATTTTGTATTGAAGGGTAGCAGCAGAAGAGAAGGAGAGTATATTAGGCCTGTGCAAAGTGCCTAGCATTCATTTCAGATTCAGATTTGGCCGATTTGGGGAAAGTGATTTGATTTGGTAAGTCAAATCACTTTCCTGAATCAGTTTGGCCAAATCTGATTTGAAGATTCAGCTGAATCTCTGAATCAACCAGGCCATCCCCGCCAGCCTGGCAATGGCTGTCCTGCCTGCCCCAGCTTCTGGCACTTGGAAAAAAAAAAAAAGCCCTGACTCAGCGGGTGCTGTCAGGATGGGGGACGACCCCTGCTGCCCCCATGCTGACTCCTCCCAGCACCCCCATTGCTGCCTCACCCACTGTAGCTCTGGTCCTCTTAAGAAAAAAACAAACAAACAAGAAAAACCCTGCACTCACCATTGCTACCGGCGGGGGGCAATCCCCACGGTCCCCAACTGCCTGATGCCATGTTGGGGGTTCTGCATGATCCCCCCCAAAGCCCCAAGGCTGTTGCAGGAGTGGTAAGTTCCAGGGCTTTTATCTGTTATTTTTTTTCTTAAAAGGCCAGACCTGCAATGGGTGGGGCAGCCATGGGGGGGTTGGAGGAGTAGGGGGACAGAACGGGGCAGCAGAGATTGTTTTTCCCCCCCCCCCCCGCCCAGCCGCACCCGGTCAGCACTGGGGCTTTTCTTTAAAGGGCCAGGAACTGGGGTGGTCAGGGCAGCCATGGGTGGGGCTAGGGGAGCAGGCAGGAGTCAGGGGGGCTGTGGGAGCAAGGAGGGGATGGGGCCCTGAAGGGGTTCCCCTCCCAGCCCCTCTCCCCTGCCCATTACTTACCAGCTCTGAATCCAGCTGCTGCTCCCTGCTGCAGCCACTGGGGACTGTCCAAATCATCAAAACTCTCTGAATCTTTTCTGAAGATTTGGACAGCTTTGAATTGATTTGGACCTTTTAATTGGTCCCCTGATTCAGTTTGGATTCAGAGATTCAGCCACCGAATCAGGCCGAATCTCTTCCAAATCGAATCACCACTCGAAGCTAGAGTATATCCTTTTGAAAAAGAAGGGCCCAGAAGCTATTAATTAAAAATTTCTGAATGGCTTTTTATTTAGGCCACAGCAATTTAGAGAATCTGATTCTGAGATCCAATTATTGTGGTTAGATTGTCTTGACCATTTAAAAGGGATAGCCTTTCCTGATAATAAGAGTGGGCATATGAGGAACAGCCACCATTATTTATCAATCATGGAAACAACTTCCTGTGGTTTTTTTTGTTGTTGTTTTTTTTAACCCCCCTCCGACCATAATATCTAAACTCTAGAAAGGAGATGAGAGTTCATACTGTTAAAATGATTGTTGGCAAACTTGCTTTATTTTTTTTTATGTTTTAGAGCCAAAGGATGAGCTGTGGATTGGACTGAATGACAATAAGGTTCAAATGTATTTTGAATGGAGTGATGGCAGTCCTGTGACATACACTAAATGGTTGCGTGGAGAACCAACCCATGCAAACAATAGGCAAGAAGATTGTGTTGTCATGAAAGGGAAGGTAAAGTTATAGCTGTTACAGTTTTCTCACATTAACTTTTTTATACCTTTTTTTGCTCAAGAGAATGGAAGTTGGGAATATTACTGTGTGAAGTAATTTTTGCTGATCCAAAGTTTGTAGATTTCATCTTTTGGAGGAACTTTAATCTCTTCAAAGCTGCTAGGATGTTGTTTCAATTGGTTACATGGTAAACTTGCATGTTGAACTTTTTCTGACGCTAACTTCTAGCATTTCCTGTGCTGCTCTCTGAGTCAACTTCTGGAGGAATCCCATTTGTGAAGGTGGGCATTAGACCACACTTCACCATGCTTGGTGCAGCTTATTTCACAGAACACTCTGAAACAGAACAATATTTGTGAATGTAACTTCCAGAGGCAAAGAGGGAAAAGATATTTTTGAAATTTTGGAATGTTCCGTTTGGACTGGAGGGCAGATTTATATTTCACAAATGTGCTGCTTATGATGAGAAAATATTACATTTTTTTCTGTTTAGAAAATAGTGATGATTTTCTAGAAAAAAGCCCAAAACTTATCTCACCTCTTGGGCCTTTTGGTTAGCTATATTGCATGAACTTATTGTAAGGGCTTAACTGAATGTGCATTCTACATTTGTATATACGAGATAAAGAATTTATTTTCTTAACAAAAACCTCTGTTGATTATGTAGGTACCATTGTCAGACTGTTTCCAAAAGGATTGTTTACTGGCCCACACCTGAAAAAATGTGGTGTGGTTGCTATAGTGATAGGCATGGTCAGTAAATAAGAGTCAGTAACAAGACAGAGATGCCTGATGTTGGCAGAAAGTATTTTTCTAGCTCTGTGATCATGTGAAAAAACATACTTTTCTCCAATGGCGTTTCTCAGCTACTTTATCAAGGAAAAGAAATGGTGGTGGTGGGGAACTCCTTAGAACCCAATATGCTGAGCTCATTCAAAAATCTAGGCAGTTATTCTGGAGATTGTGGGAGCTCACTTTTCTCTGGAAAAAAAAAATACCACATTTTGTAATTATAGGTTGTGACAGAGCACAGGTTATGCCTGCCACTTTACAGGGTTTGAGCAGGTAGCAAGCAGCCTGCAGGTAGGAGAAGACTAAGTCAAGCAGTCGCATGGTAGTTAGGAGGTTGCCTGATTGGTGAAGATGTTGGGGAGCCTGGGTATAAGGCTAGGATCTGAGACCAGGGCTAGCAGTTGCTTCAGGGAGCCAAAGGAATGCCAGTGCCCAGTGGGAAATATGCTGCTCCCAGAACAGTCTGAAGAACAGGGTAGGAACTCTGGAGGTGGAGGAGGTTCCTGGTCCTGGGGCATGACCTGAAACTACGCTTTGCTGGGTTTGGATGGTGTGGTGGAGCTGCCTGTGGCAGGGCAGTCTCTAGGAAATGCCATACCTGTGCCTCCCCAGTGAAATGTGACTATTGGGTGCTGGAAAGCCTTAGCCTCTGCTGCCTTGCAGGTGAGGAAGGCACCTTTCCCATGGAGGGGAAAGGCTAGGGGAACATGCCCCAACAGATAAGCAAAGGGCCAAGGCCCACTGAGTAGGGCCTGAGGTGGGGTCCAGGCCAAGAGAAGGCAGCCTGAGACACGGCCCAGGCCCACTGAGTGAGGTCTGAGGCCCAGAGGGCGTAAGGCCGTGATGCCTCAGTGAATGGGCAGCCTCTCACCTAGGAAAAACTTTAGTTGCAACAAAGGCATGGCCGGCAAGCCAGGTGGGTGGGCCAATGTAGTGACTGACCCCAGGACAGCCCCCTGTTACACAGATGCTGAGCTATTCGTTTAAATTTTGGTCCATAAAAACATAGGTTGAACAGCCACAGCCCCCATCATTCAGAGGAAACTACTGTTTCTGCACCTGTCAGGATCAGGCCATACCTGATCACAACTGAAACAAGTCAGAAGTTGGATTGGTCCTGTTTGCATTCTTCTTGAGGTCTGCCTATTTAGCAAATGATTTATAAGGTCGCATCACCAAATTCAGGTTGTTTTGTCATTGACGTAAATGGATTGGGTTCCATTATTTGTTTTTATTTACATACAATCTAAAACAGCCCCTTTCCTTTAAACATTTAAAATAGAAGCAACTAGTGGAAGCAAAGATAAATACAGCAGTTTCTGAAAAAGAGTGGCCCATTTTAATTATTGCATTCAAGACAGATATTTCATAGCAAATTTTTTGAATATGGCTTTTTATACCATATTTTAACATTGTTATGAACCATTTTATTTCTGACTTGGCATATTTTCTTCTTGTTTTCATTGTGGAGGAGAGTATCCGTTGTATACTTCTCTCTTTTAATGGCCTTTTTTAGTGTTGACAAAATGTAAATTGAAGAAATTAAATACTTTTTGGTGACTAAGGAATTTGAGAACTTCTTTAAATGTAAGCGCTTCATAAGTGAGCATAAAAAAATGGAGGTGATTATACATACCTATCTCTGTCATACTTGGAGCTGTACTTCTGCAAATTGCAATGCTTGTCAACAGACTGGACATCTGACTTGCATCTCTGGCCTTCTTAGCAGTAACCTGTTTCTTGCATGTTTTTTACAGAAGCAGACTTCAGCAAGTATTAATTATGACAGGGAATTTCATGCATCAGGCATGGCAGTTGACTGATACTATTGAGTCCTTTCTGGATGTTATTCTACTTCACCACTTTTCAAGATGTTACTTCAGCTGGAGGTTTACCACGGGTTCATTGGCCCCTTTGAGCTCCCCACATGGGATGAAAGTGGTACCCTAGATGGATCTAACTGGTGGTGATCATTTAACGGAGAAGGAGGAAATAGGAAAACAGTTAAATTTAAAGCAGAAACTTTAAATAAATAATGGATCTAAGTTTTTCTTTCTGTATAACTACAACAAATAAATATTAATTAAATTAAACATTAAAGATCTAATGAGTAGAAATCCCCCTCGATTTCTATGCACTTTCTCCTTGTGCCATTTTGCAGGATGGGTATTGGGCAGATCACGCATGTGAAAAAAAACTTGGATACATTTGTAAAAGGAAACCTTTGGGAGAAGCTCCAAAGGAAGAGGACAGTGTTGAAGAAGGCTGCCAGAGAGTAAGTACAAAATAAGTTATGGGAGTTGAATACACACAGCATTATTGAAAGGTCAAATGTAAACCAAGTTATTACAGGTGGTAGAAATGATTAACCAAAAATAGATCTGTCTAAATAGGTCATCACTAGAGACATATGGCCTTTTCAATGTCCATTACTTGTGAAGGAAGTTGTGCTGTATCAAACAGATACAGTTCTAGTTGCCCTTTGGTCTTTGAACCATGCTCCTGTTTGAATTCCCCAAACCTGTTGCCCTTGTAGCTAACCATTATGCTTTCTGCCCTGAAATCAAGCTATTTTAGGGGCTTTAGCTGGCCTACCCAGAGTTTCTGTTGGTCCAACTGCTTCAGTAAGGGCTACCAGTGGTGGCAGAGCTTGGAATGGTGATATTTTTCTTTTGGCAGAGATCTAGATTTGCTATGAACATATTGTTGATGTGAAAAAGAGGCTTTTTCCTTATGACTTAATTTGTTTGTATGGTTAACGGCAAATGTCTTTTTTGTGAATTGCTAAGATGAATTACAGCATTCTCCGTTTCAGAGCTGCTCTTCTTCAGTCCTTATTACTGTGTCTGTTGGCTAAAACTCTCTTTTCTCCTACTAGATCTATAGGTGTATCTAGTTATTTTTGCTTGTATGTTGTTGCCTCTGTGCTTGAATGGTAGGAAGGGCTTGTATAATGAAAGGGGAGGCCTGAGACCTATTCCTGACCAAAGGAAAAAGTACATGGTTACTAAACCAAGTCTTCTATGACCCCCTTGAATTATGATGCACTATTGAATATGTCCAGTACTTAAATAAATACTTCCATACTTCTTTGTTGTCTAGCTGTTTGGGAGGACAGAACTAATACTTATTTTCACAGCATCCATGTTCATCTTGGCTTTGGGGCTTATACCATTGATGGCTCTGTTGCTCTTTCTGGGGTTTTCTTTTCCCCAGTATTAGTCACTCCAACTCAGGGGTGGGAAATTATTTCAGGCAGAGGGCAGCTTACTGAGTTTTGGCAAGCCATTGAGGGCCACAAGGATAGCCCTGCCCCTTGACAGGTAGTCCCACCTCTAGCCCCTGACCTTTGCCACTGGAAGTCTCTTTCCTTGTCCCCCACAAGAAGTACTCTTTTCAGCAAGGGATGGAACAAGAAAAATACCACATTATATTCTAAAAATCAAACATCAACTACAACATTCATTTAATTTGATTTCAAAAAGTATTTTTGTCTTGATTTGCATGTATTTGTGTTGTGCATATAGAGGTGATTGTACAATAGCTTAAAATGAAGTCTTATTCTTATATAGTGTGTGTGTGGGGGGGCGGGGAAGGTGGCTGGGGAGGGTTGTGGCATGTGTAAACAGGGAGGATTTGTTCGTAGCCAGTGCTCTTGCGAGCCCGGACTCCACACTCCTGCTGCTCCTTGTAGCAGGAACAATGTCAGGGTCACCATGCTGTCCCCTGTCGCCTCCTTTACTGTGCCAAGCTTCTGACTCGCACCCTCCTATTCTCGCCCGCCATGACTTTTATTGTATATGTGTTTTTATAGGAAGGCTACCTTTCTTCTACTTGGCCACAGTTCTCCTGCTTTGGGTGTTGTGTATCCAAACCTTGTGGGTTATGCATAGCTCCTTCCACCCCAGTACCACGCCCAAAGCCTTGCAGATGGAAAGACAATGTTCTGTCTGGGTCTACACCCCCTCTAGCACTCAGGCCCTTTGTGGTCCTGTCTCTCTCCACGCCTCTCTCAGAGGCCTTTTCTGTAACGCGGCCCTCTCTCAGGGCTCACCGCACCGCTACCCTCTCTTCTGGGGTTTCTCAGCCACCCCCCTCTGGAGCTGGGGTCTGTACACCCTGAACACTGTGCCCTCACTGGACCTGGGGTCCTCGCACTACCCGAGTCCCCTATGAGGCCCCCTCCATCCCCTTATAGCCTCACCCAAACCACCGATGTAATCAATAACAAACATAAACAGTAACATAAACACCAGCCTCTTGGCAACAACTTAAACATAAGCCACTAGCTATAACTATGCTCAGGCCTACCGGATTTTCTATCCTACCGTGGTGACCAACACTGCTCTGGCATTCAGGCTTCTCTCTTTTCTGACAGGAACTCCTTCATCCTTAGCTGCTGGTAGGGAACTGCCTCTGGCCTCCTGCCTGTGCTTTATATAGGGGCCAGGCCCTGCCCCTTCCTTCAGCTGGCTAGGCAGGTGTAAGCCATTAGCTCCCTTTAGTTGCCTCAGCAACCGGCACCTGAAGGGTTATCCCAGCACTTCTAGTAGCAGGCCCCTAGTGCCCTGCTACACTCCTGTTCCTGTATTCCAGCTTATCCTGGCCCCAGGACTTCAGTGCAGCCCCGTGCTCCCACTCACAGCCACTTCCCCCCGTCTGCCATCACTGCCCTTTTGTTGGATCCCCATTTCCCCCTCCCCCAACCCAGGTCATTGCCCCAGCACCACGTTCCAGCTGCATAGCTGAGATAGCAGGACACAAAAGGAGCTGGACAGGCTTTGCCAGCACTGCACAGAGCCAGCGGAGAATAGCGGGGACCAGACTGGTGCTGCTGCTTCCTGCACCCCGGTGCTACATCTGGATGGAGCAGGGAGCTGTGGCAGCAGCAGGTAAATGGCTGTGGCACACAGGAGGCAGTGGTAGCAAGCTTCCTCTGGGTCCTACTCACCCTGGCTCCTGTCATTTTTGATAGGCAGCTGGGGCAGATAAATATTAATTTGCTAAATTTTTAGGGGCCCCACAGGCCAGATAGAATGGCCCAGGGAGCCAGATCTGGCCCATGGGCCATATTTTGCCCGCCTCTGCTCTAGCTGGTTTCCCTTGTGAAGGATCCTTTTCATTTTCATATTCTCAAAGCTTTTGATGAATCTTGCATGATATTCTTTGCTTCTGGGATATAGTCTTACAGGCAGCCCTACTTTTAAAAGATTCTTCAAATGTAGTGTGCTACATCTGTGCTGCTAACACTGTTAGCTATGCCTAATTTAGTAAAGATGCCTTCTCTCTGTGTAATACTCATTCCCCAAACTCCAATCCTGCAGAATGACAACTTGTTTGGTATCCTTTTACTTATTTGGTTCAGTGTTGTGCTACTGACACTTTTCAGAACTCTGATTCCTATACTCAGAATATATTTATACAGCTTCAGGGCAAACTTTCCCAGATATCTTTTCTTTATTCTGTAAAACAGAGATAGGCAAAGTCTGGCCTGCAGGCCAGATCTGACTGGCAATCGACTCCATTTCCCAGCAGTCCTTGCCTGCGTGGTTGGGGCTGGTTTCCATGGAGACCCCAGTAGCAGCTGTCCTATGATAGCATGGGGCTGGGGTTTCCATGGAGACTAGCCCCAGAAGTGCTGGCAGGGCACATGGTTGGATGGGGAGCTGCTTCAGGGCCAGGCTGGGGTCTTGCAGCAGTGACAGCGTGGCCCAGAACCAGGGCTGAGCCATGATCTGCAGCCTGCATGCTCTGGGCAAGGGCATGCAGGCAGCAGATTGTGACTCTGCCGTTGCTCCTTGCAGCAGTGACAGCAGGTCTAGAGCAGAGATAGGCAATGTTTTTTGGCTGGAGCGCTGGAAAACATCACAATGCCTACCTTGGAAGGTGCCAGAGTGCTGGTATGCCAGAAAAATGAAATGAGGGCAGGAGGTACATGGCAGGATGCCCTGTTTGAGCCCCTGTCCCCCAGCCGAGGCTATGTGGCTGTCAGCAGCTACCCCAGCTCTGGGCAGCTGCTGCCAGTGATGGAGCCTGAGCTACTTCTAGCAGGGCTTGCAGTATCCCAGCTGCCTGCTGGGAGCACCCAGACTCCCAGCTGGCAGCAGCTACCCAGAGGTGGGGCCGGCTGCAGCCAGGAGGCTGTAAACAGCTGTGCTGGGCTCTGGAGCCCTGGCATCAGCTTCATACCAGCATGCCTCAAGAGTGGCCAGTGGGAGAGGGGCCTGAGGCAGTGTAACTCCAGTCTCTCTCCTGCTCCCGGCACAGAGCTGGTGACTGGGCTCCAGAGCCTGGTGCAGCTGTTTCTAGCTGGCCTGGGCTCTGGGCAGCTGCAGCAAGCAGTGGGCAGGCTGCAAACAGCTGTACTGGGCTCCACAGCTGTGGCATCAGCTGCATGCATGCAGTCACCACCAGCATGGAGCTGATGCCAGAGCTCTGGAGCCTGATGCTGCTGTTTGCAGCCTGCCCACTGCTTGCTGCAGTTGCCCAGAGCCCAGGCTGGCTACAAACAGCTGCGCTGGGCTCCAGAGCCCAGTTACCAGCTCTGTGCTGGGTGTGTGGGTTGCGCTGCCTCAGGCCCCTCCCCCATTGCCTGCTCCTAGGTGCGCATGCATGCACCAGTACAGAGTTGATGTCTGTGCGAGTTGATGTCTGCGGAGCCTGGCACAGCTGTTTATAGCCTCCCGGCTGCAGCTGGCCATGGCTCTGGGGAGTTCCTGCCAGCCAGGAACCTGGGCTGGTCCCAGCAGGCAGCTGGGATGATGTGCCCTGCTGGGAGAAGCTCAGGCTCTGTTTCCGGCAGCAGCTACCCAGAGCTGGGGCTGACTATGGGTTGCTGAGCAAAATGGCCTCACATGCCATGCTTAGCATGTGTGCCAGGCTTTGCTGACCCCTGGTCTGGAGCATGCAGGTTGCAGAATGTGGCTCTGCCCTGGCTCTGGACCATACTGTCACCACTGCAAGATCCTAGCCTGGTCTCAGAGCAGCTCCCCACCCTGCCATTGCTGCTGTGGCGGCTCTCTGGAGAAACCCCAGCCCCTTGCTAACAAAGCAGGGCTGCTGCTGAGGTGTCCATGGAAACTGGCCCCAGTCACATGGGCAGGGGCTGCTGGGAAATGAAGTCTGGCTCCCAGCCAGATCTACCATTTTGCCCACCTCTGCTGCACAAGTACTGCAGGGAGACTGGCAAAATTTTGGTATGCTGGGGGCCCTTGTGGATATTGCTATTGTCTCTGGTTGATGGAACTTACAGGTGTGTTCCTTGATGATAAAGGAAAACACATCTCCCTGTTGAGAAAACAAGAATTTAAGAAGAAATTTGGGAAGTCACAGCAGCTCTACTGTCTATTGCACTCTAAATTTTGTGATATTTGGCTTGCAAAATGTTAGAGGAACATTTTAATATTAGCTGGAATATCCTTTGCTTTGCAAAACATCATGCTACACTTGATTTCTCATGTATGGCTTTTCCCTTTTGACTAATTCAATATGTTCTCTAAACCAGTGGTATTCAACCTGTGGTCTGCAAACCCTTAGGGATTCACAGGTGGTCTAAGGGCTCCATGAAAGTTAACTATGATGAATCAGAAGTATGTGAACTCCCACACTTACAATTCAAAGGGGTGCACACCTCCATTTGAAATTTCCAAAGGGGTCTGTACTTCCATTTGAAATTATTTAGGGATCTGCTAATGAAAAAATGTTGAAAAGCACTGCTCTAGACAAAATATTGCAGTGCACTGTGTGTCAGCAAAGCAGACAGCAATGTAGTTGAGCCTGAAACTTTTGGGGATGTTATTATAGATCCCTTAGGGAGAAAAAACAGGTTTATTCAGAAACATTAAAAAAAATCATTATATGCTATAGCTTGTTGCGTACACATGCTGCAGCAATGATGTTTTCAGAAGTTTTTGTTCCTGGTTATAAATATATAAAGAGTTGTAAGTTATTAATGATTGCTTATGGTGTGTACAACTTGGCAAGAACTTATGCAGAGTATGTGGCATTGTTATTGATGAAGTAACTTTTAATGAAAAATACTGGTACTTTAAAGAACACAATATATTTCATACTTTTATGTAAATGGACTATACATTAAATATTTCTGTCCTCTAGGGTTTGTATGCTGTAATGCATTTGTATTGAACCAGGTTAAAATTTCAGATGGAATACTTCATGTTGTTTCTTCATATAGGTAACGAAGCAGCTTTACTGCTGGGTAGAGAAAAGACAGTGATAATCCACATTCTGCCTTTTTTTTTTTTTTTCTTATTGTTTCTTAGTTTTTTCAGGGCTAACTGTAGTATTGTTTGTAATAATTTTTAAAATAAAATACAGCAGATTATAATGCATTCCAATCTTTGTGTGATTGCCTAATATTTATTTTGACAGGGCTGGAAAAGACATGGTTTTTATTGTTACCTGACTGGAAGTACATTTGCATCGTTTCCTGAAGCTAATCAGACCTGTGGAAGAAACCAGGCTAATCTAGCCAGTGTTGAAGACAGGTATATAAAAGGGTTGTAATTTGAGGGCCGATAGGATCTTATCAGTAATGTTTTAAAATAATCTAGATCACTGAAATAAAATCTTTGATGTTGATAAAAATTCGAGATAAGCATGAGAAATGAAATTAGGTCTGCATATTAACTTTCTCAAAATTATTGTGCTTGCACTTAAATCCAAGGGGTTGAGTTCAGTTCATAGTCAAAAGGGACCGGTCTGAATAATCACTACTGAAGAGTCTACAGACCAAATTAGTCCCTCTTCTGTACTGGAGCAGACCCATTATGAATAGGGCCAACAATGGTGTGTAACTTCAATTTCATGAAGATTTCAATCAATGATGATTAAAGAGAATTATGTTTGATCTCTCTTAGCTGTGGTGGTTTAGCCAAGTTTAGTAAATTGTATGTCTGTGAAAGCTATTTTTTGTTGCCAAATGAGCAGCTATGGCTCTGAATCATAGAAAATTAGGGTTGGAAGAGACCTCAGGAGACCATCTAGTTGAACCCTCTTCTCAAAGCAGGACCATCCCCAACTGTGTAATCACAGCAAGGCTTTGTCTAGCTGGATCTTAAAAACTTCCAAGGACTAAGATTCCATAACCTCTCTGGATAACCTGTTCCAATGCTTTACTATTCTCCTTGTGAGCAAGTTTTTCCTAACCTAAACTTCTCTTGCTGCAACTTGAGACCATTGCTTCTTGTTCTATAATCTGCCACCACTGAGAACAGTCTAGCTTCATCTTTTCTGGAACCACCCTTCAGGTAGCAGAAGGCTGCTTTTAAATCCCTTCTTGGTCTTCTCTTGTCTAGACTAAAATCCAGTTTCATTAGATTCTCCTTGTAAATCATGTGCCCCATAGAGGATCTGATGTGAATGTGATAGGGGAAGCAAATCCTCTGATCAAGAAGGTGCAATTTTATCTAGTCATATTTTAGAGTGTGCATACAGGCTAAGTACAGACATTCAGAGAGGTTATGCGGAAGTTAGATTGAGTTAAAAATGGCCACCCAATCTTAGGGAAGTCAGGATGGGGGGAGGAGGGGCTAGCCAGGAGGAAAGAGTTGGAGGGATGGCAGGGCAAGCAGGCTCAGGGGGTGGGGAGGGATTGGAGATCCATGGGAGGAATGGGGGGCAGATGGGATCTATGGAAGTGATCAGAGGGCTTGGAGGGGCAGATGGTGTCTGTGGAGGAATTGGGGGGCATCCACAGAAGGGATTGGGGGACAGGTGGGAACTGCATGAGTGATCAGGGAGATTAGGGTTACAGGCAGCATCCATGGGAGCAATCAGGGGGCTGGCAGTGTCCATAGGAGGAATTGGGGAGGGCATATGGGATCCATGGGAAGGGTCAGGGGGCAGGTGGGCTCTGCAGCAATGATCAGCAGGAGAGACATGGTCCACCTGAGGTTGGTGGTATCTGGGAGGTCTTGGCAGGATCAGGGGAGTTTATGGAGTCCGGGGTGGTGGGGGCCTTGGGTGGGACCTGGGGTTATTTTTAGGCCTCTGGTTCTCCCTTCCACCCCCCTGGTGAATCTACACCCTATTTCTCCCGCCCTCTACCTCACTATTTTCTTTCTCAGCTGCCAGCATAAGCATGTCCCTGATAAATCTGGCACTCAGGTGGCTTGTGGAATGGGAGGTTTGAGGGGAAGGGCTGTTCCAGGGAGGGAGTGAGGGGCAAGGGGCTGGGGGGACTAAAAATAGCCTGAAGCAAGGGGGTGGGTAGGAAAAGCACAGCCTCAGGACTGGGGTCAGCAGCTGGGCTTTACCAGCCCTGGGGCTGCACAAGTAACTATCTCAACATTCCATGTATTGGTCTAATCTAGATAAATTAAGTTTGAGTGTATATCAATCCAGGTCTATCTTAGACTGGGTTCTGCCATTTTTAGACTGGTCTGTGGGCATGCACAGAACTTCTGTTATGGGCTTAGATTGATTTCTAAACACTAAGACTGGGTTTTAAGTGCAGGATCTGCCCCTGGGCAAACTAAGTTAGATTAGGTAGCCATATTCAATCTGATCCCCCTCCCCCTAATTTTCCCTCCCCCCTGAATGTCTACACTTATCCTTAGAAGTATACATACAAACAAACTAAGCAAAGGGTAAATGGTTTTGTACCTGAGAATCCATCACCATGCAACTGTGTAAAATGTCACATGTGTTGGTGATACACAGCTTTGAATGTTTCATGTTGGATGACTGAGAGCTCCTAGTTCCTAAGCAAAGCCCATTGTGTCAGTATGGGTCTTCATAATTTTTTATATTTGTTTTTTAGTGTCTAGACAGATCTCTACATACCATGGGCTGTACAGTATATGCTCTACATTGCACAGGCTGTACATTGAAATGTGGTTAATTTTTCATGAGATAACTTGTTACTATGGTTTTAGTGAGCTAAACCTCTGCCTGTCCTACCAATTAATACACAGAACACTGGCACATTCATCAGCTGTTTAAGCATGTCATTTCTATGTGTAAACAGACTAAATCACAATGGAATTGCTTCTTATAATTGCGAACTACTAACTTATGCCTTCTGTAGGACCTCTCAAGCCAGCTGATCTTACAAAGCATTGAAAACTTCAGCTTTTCTTGGCTCGCTGAGACATATACAAACAACCATTACATTTTTTCAGATGTACCTTCTGTTTTGGTGCTAAGTGAATGTAAGAGTGAAAAGCAAAACTTTACCTACTTTACTTACTCATGATCACGTACTTCCTATGTTGCAAACACCCTAATTCTTGGTAGAAAGACTCGCATTAAGCTTTTATCTACATAATCATACAGTTCTTATATAGCAAGCCAAACGGAATCCTTTTTGCACCCATAATTTTTGTAATATTTTTGTCTTTTTTTATTTTAAATATCAAAATGCATCTTATGAAAAGTTAAGTGTATAATTACTCATCTGTGGCTAATTATGTATTAGTACTGATCCCCTTGGAGTGATGATTTAACCACATTTTACTGAATTGTCCTGTATGTGGGCATATGTATGTATACAGGCAGTCCCCAACTTACAGCGTTTTGACTTATGGCGATCGCATTTGCGGTGCTTTGCCATTTACACCCATGCTGTTACTTATGGTGCTGGATCCTCACACAGCACTACAGGGAAATTTACAGAGAGAAAAAGAAGGCAGCAAAACAAACATCTCTGGATCAGCTTCTCTGGGCACTGCACTTCAAGAGGAATGGTCCAGAGGAGGGTCACCCGCATGGTCAAGGAGCAGTGGGGCAGGCCCTATGAGGAGAGGCTAAAGGGTCTGAACCTATCCACAAGAGAAGGCTGAGAGGGGATCTAAGGGCTGTTTACAAACTCACTGTGGGGACCAGCAAGAATTGGGGTAGACTCTGTTCTCCTGGCCACCATGTGGGGTTACTAGGAATAACAGCCACAAATTGTTAGACAGACAAGGTTCCTTGAGTGAATTTGATATCTTTTATTAGACCAACCCAAATAGTTGGAGAATAGTTATTAAGCAAGCTTTTGAGTTCAAAAACCCTTCGTCAGGCTAAGGAAGTTCCAGCAGTCGGTGTGTGATCTTCCTGGATGGAATGAAAAGTAAAGAAGCCAGCAGCTGGGCTGGGGAGTCAGTTGCCAGGCAGATTAATTATATATGAATTATAATCATGGACTAAACATAGACATTGGATTTTTGATACATAATAATCTGCCTGGCAACTGCCTCCCCAGCCCAGCCCCTGACTTGTTTACTTTTCATTCCATCCAGGAAGAGCACACACCAACTGCTGAAACTTCCCTGACAAAGGGTTTTTGAACTTGAAAGCTTGCTTAATAACTATTCTCCAACTATTTGGGTTCGTCTAATAAAAGATATCAAATTCACCCAAGGAACCTTATCTGCCTATGTCATTAGACCAACACGGCTACAACCTACCCCCCTACAAATTGTTAGAGGAAGGTTCAGGCTGGACATCAGGAGACATTACTTTACAGTTAGGGCTGCCAGGCTCTGGAATGGATTCCCAAGGGAAGTGGTACTCTCTTCTACCTTGGGGTGGTCTTCAAGAGAAGGCTGGACAGATATTTGGCTGGAGTGATATGACTGCGGCACCCATTCCTGCCTGGGGTGAGGGGGTCAGCTCTGATGATCTGCTTAGGTCCTTTCTGACCCTAAGCACTGTGAAACTATGAAAAAGCCAGCAAGTGGTCCTAAGTCTCCACAAAAATCTGCTCAAAGAAGCTCATTTGGATTTCATAACCCTGATGAAGGTGTGCCTTCACCTTCTGATTAAATAAAATTTTATGTGATTAGTTGCTGTATTGCCCTGTTTAATCGATTTATATACAGTACACTTTAGAAAGCTTTGTACTGTACAGTGTATATCATTTATAGTTAATTAAATTGTTGATTTAAATATGGTGTTTATAGTCATTTCTATAAAAAGTAGGGCATCAGGCACTTGGTCAGGAACATAACTCCCTATTATAACATTGTTTCTGTGGGAAAATCTGATTCGACTTGCATCGCTTTGACTTACAGCATCTTTTCCAGGAATGTAACCCGCCATAAGTGTGAGAACTGCCTGCACTGTGTCTTCTAATTTAAGGCAAATGATCAATAGCCAGTTTCATCTGGCCTTCAAATTATACAAATATATATGTTTAATTAGTTCGACATTTCAAGATTGTAACTGTTTTGATGAGCCTTGTAGGTATTTCTTGTTATAATTGACTTTCTCTCTTCGTCTCTCTAGTCCTGGTCACTTTGTCTTTGTAAGTCTCAGTTCTCAGCTTACATGCTTAATTTAAGTAATTAATGTAAGTTTTTATAATGCTACTCTAGATATCATGCTTCGGTTTATTTCCTTTCTAGCTTTCAAACCTTTAAAAAGCTCAGAAATAGATATTTTTTCCTCATTTAACATCAAATTGACTTGTATATAGCAACAAGTAATTAAAGTAGCTATTGTAAGCAGTGGCATAGGTAATGACCTTTGCACCCTGAGCAAAACTCCCATCCTTTGTGTGTGTGTGTGGGATTGGGAATTGCTGGAGAGCAGGGGAGGGAGAAGGGGGAAGGAGAGTTATCTTATCTACCCCAAGTGTCCTCATATCTGTGGCTTTTGGCTGGGCAGTGCATAGATGTTTCACACATGGCAAAGACTGAAGGGGAGGCAGAGGCCTTTTTGGTGCCCCCTTCAAGTTGGCACCTGGTGCTGATGCCCCCCTTCCATTCCTCAGTTACCCAGAGTCTAAGAACTAAGATTAAACAGGATTTCTTCTTTATCCTTCCTTTGTTCATCTCTACTTCAGTCTTCCACCATGTAATCTTGTTTACATAAAAAAGGAAGAAGTGATTTGATTTCAAAGTTCATACAATACTTATTGAGTGGTAGTTAGCTGTATTAATCTAAATTCAGAATTAGAGAATTATTTCTGAATGAGTTAGTTTTTAAGTTGCTACTCTGCTCTGCTTTTGCCTGACAATATTTATTCATAAATATTATGTTTCTTTGCTTTGTCTGAATAAACCACTCGTGTATAAACTCTTACATAAATCATTTAATGAAAATGACACATTTTGATTAAATTTAGATGTAATATCAATTCAATATTTTATTTTATTACAGATATGAACAAGCCTATCTGACTAGTTTGATTGGGTTGAGGCCTGAAAAATATTTTTGGATTGGCCTTTCAGATATACAAGAAAAAGGGACTTTCAAGTGGACAAGTGGTGAATCTGTCTTATTCACCCACTGGAATTCAGAAATGCCTGGTATATATGAAAGTACATTGAAAATAGCATCTAGTCATGTTATTCGGTACCAAAAGACTGCACTGGCTCTTTGGTGGTAGGGTTTTGTCATTAGAAAGTTTGTTACTTTGGCATAAATGGTGGAATGATGCCTGCATTATGTTAGCCTGCTGGTTCATGTTTTTTGGTAAAGGTTTAAATTGAAAGCAAGATCTATGAGCCAGTCAATTTAGTGCAAGGTAACTTAGTGCTGTATGTTTAGGGGCAAAAGAGAATAAAGAAAAAAATCCTATATGTTATCTGTGGCATTTTAAGTATTCATCTTAAAAATATAGGCATGTACAGGATGAACATATAATTTCTTACCAACAGGTTTTCCTGTAAACATTAGACTTCTTAAATTGTTTTGGTATTTGAGGGTTTTTCAGTATATTCATAGTGAACTACTCAAGTATAAGTCACACTGTAGCAGAAGATCAAAACAAGAGTTTTTGCACCTGTTAACTCTTAAACTTTATTTTCAACAATTAGGTACTATCGGGCATTGTGCTGGCCAGATTTACCATCCAGTCCTTATCAACCCCCCCCCCCCCAAACAAAACAAAACAAAAAGCTGTAACATTTCTTCATAAAGTCAATTAACAATCTGAGCTGTCCAGAAAAAAACTAAGCAGCTGTGAGCTTGATGGAAGGTCCATTGTCTGAATTAAGCTGGATGCAAATGTTGATGTATGGACAGAGTGGAGCCACCATGTTTCTGAGCAGGAGTACAGCTAGGTGCCCTGCAGGGAGCTCTCCATCAGGGCTGTGGCCTATGGGAATCTCCACAGTGTGCCCTTCCCCCACCATAGCCACATGCTGCCACTTTGTCCCATTGGCTGGTTGCTTGAATGGTAGTCAGGGCCATGCTTTCCCAGGCATTTTGAGGACTGGGCAGGACAAGGAAGGGTGCAGTGTGGCTGGGACAGAGATATGGGGCAGGAGAAGTAAGAGGTTATAGGTCAAAGTTTGTGTTAGTTTTGGGGGGAGCAGGGATGGCGGGCATCAGGTTGAGGTTGAGACAGATTTCTGTTGCAAGTGTCAGGGTGTAGGATCAGTAGGGACCCTGGGATAAAGACAGCACAGTGTAAAACTATTGTTGCAGTCACATAAGACTATGTTCTATGTTAAAACCCTAAATTTGAGCCTGGCTCTTACTGATGTTTAGGAGTTGGCAGAAGGGTTATATTTATATTATGTAAAATATGCATTAGTAAAAATATATGGTTGTCAGTAAAAATCTTTCAGATTGCCAGTAAAAAAAAATGTGGGGCTTGGCAACTCCGGAGCTAGCCTTTGGCAAAGGATGGGCTACGTTCATTATGACCAATTTCTATATTATATTTATTAAGTTACTAGGTTTAAGATTTAGGTTAAAATATTTTAGCCATTCAGAAATGCCTACTGGCTTTGAAAGTTTGTATGTTTCCTACATTGTATGTGCAAAAGAATGTAACATATGACAAAATGCTCATCAGAGAGGATCGTAGCTGAGATCAGAGCATCAAAAAAATAAATGAATTTAGAGAACTGCAGATGGTGGTATTTCAGTGCTGGCTTAGAGGCACACTAAGCTCATTGAGTGCCCAGGGAAGGGAGGGTGGTGGGTAGTGGTGGAGGGAGGCACTGAATGCTCTCAACCATTACTGGGTTGGCTGTTAAAGGGTGACAGGAATGACATACACTTATTCAGTTTGCCAATATATGGTTAAATCACAAATTCAGGGAATGATCTTAATGATTCGTTTATTTGAATATGAGTTTGAATTTGTGCAGAAATATATATTTTTGTAATATCAGAACTGAATCCAAATCATATGCAATTTTGATTTTTCTATATTTTTGCTTACAAAAAGGAAGAAAGCCTGGTTGTGTTGCTATGAGAACTGGAATTGCAGGTGGATTATGGGATGTTATAAAATGTGAAGAAAAGGCAAAATTTCTCTGCAAGCAGTGGGCTGAGGGAGTGACGCCTCCACCTGTACCAACTACAACTCCTGTCCCCACATGCCCTGTTGGTTGGGATTCAAACAATCGCATCAGCTTCTGTTTCAAAGTCAGTGTACTTAATTTTGATTTAGGTAGATATTGTACTTGAAGTTACTAAATGCAAAAGTAATGTAAACATTAATAACTGGCATAAAGGCAATCATGCATATAAATACTGAAATGATCCTTGAGTATTCTGTAAACTGAGGGCATGTCACAGCTTTCTCAGGAGAAACCACACGTGTACAGATGTTCAAGATTTTTCTCCCAGAAAAAAACTGGCAGCTCTGAGAGAAAAATGACCTAGGAATGACAAAGGTCAAATCCTTTCTGGAAGAGAGCAAATTTCTATACATGTTTTCTCTTGATACAAGGCACAGCAGAGCCCTCCATGCTCCCAGGGTGCTTTGTCCCTGCTCCTTCCTTTGGGAGACAATGTTATTCATTTGACTAAGATTTTCCAGCCTAGTATTCACAATCCCAACATTGTCCTGCAGGGAGTCACAGGTCAACCCTGAACGGTGCATCAGCCATGATGGTTTGTGCATTGCTGTCATCTGTCTACAGGCTTGAAGAAGCCAGAATATGCTGACATGTATGCGCAGAGGCCATCTGGCTTTGTAGCTTCAGCATTGCCAGCTCCCTGGTCTTCAAGGGTTCAGCATTCAAATATCTGTTCAGTGGGGTTTGTGGTTTTCTCTGTTTAAAAAAACCCCAAAATTTATGTTTTTCCTCAGTTAAAATGAAACTCCACTATATATATAGGTATCAGTTGAAAACAATGTTTTATTGATATATTTATGATTTTGCACTGTAAAACTGGGCATGGGGCTGCACCCAAGTGGGACCAGCTCTGGAAAGGAGCTGCCTCTGTGGCCCAGTGGGTGGGTCCTGGGGTACAAGGGAATGCCACAAACCAAGGTGAGGCACAGCAGTGGCTACAGTGGTACTGCAGAGTTGTGCCCCCTGCTGTTGCTGGGTGGGCTGGGGTGCATCACTTTGGGGTCCATGGCAGCACAATGCTCCCTCCTGCACCAGGTTCTGCCTGCTGGGTGGTGGAGGTGGCTTCTGTAGAGATGGTTCAGCATTGTTGCAGCCCTGCACCCCACTGCAGCACAGGAATCTCAGGGGGCACGTGCCCCCTTTGCCATGTTGCCTTGCCCCCCCCGCTGCATCCTCTGTGTTCTCCCACCCACCAACACATTACCTGTGCCCCCCACAACCCCATAGACTTATTTGGAGGAAGCTGTGGGTGCTTCAGGAGCTGTTCTCCAGCTCACTGCCTGGCTGCCATGTGCATGTATGCATGTGGCACCCCCTGCATCCTGCTCCCTGCAGCCCTAGGCTAGAACTCTGCCAGTCTGCAAAGGAAAACCTGTAATTTCCTGCATTTTTCTCCTTTAAAGAAGAAAAATCCATGATTTTCCCCCCTTAAAAAGGAAAATCTGTGATCTGTGTGAGTATCTGCATTGTGACTTCAATTTAATGAGGAGAAATTTTCAATTTTCTCCATTAAAGGGGAAAATCTGTGATTTTCTCCTTTAAAGGGGAAAATCTGTGATTTCCTCCTTTAAAGGGGAAAACTAGTGGGTTTTTTTTCCATTCAAGGAGAAAAAAAATTTTGATCCACCTTTTCTCACAGCAAACAGAAAACCCAAATCCCTGCTGTTCTGGCATCTGCAAATAAGTTTCTCTACCAGAAAAACAAACCTGAGAGAATTCTCTTCGGCCATTTGAATGTGTTTATAGACTTATTTACAAACCACATATAGAAGAGGTACCTAATCCATCACTGAAATGCCAACAAGTCCTCTAAGTTTTTAAATGCCAACTAGTAAGTCCTTTAAGTTTTAAATGGGCCTTTCCTCATGTGTTGTAATATAGAAAATATTGCTCTCCCAATTGTTCTCCTGTTACCTGAAGCAAACATTTCGAAGTGAGAGAGAGTCAGTGTATTCAGTTATACTTTTGACCTATTTTTACTTTTGCATGATTTGCTTTTTGACTTGTTATGACATCCTACCACAGGAAAAATGGCAAAGGTTTCTTAATTTTTATGATGCATACAAGGTACTGTATCTGATTATAAAATATACTTTCTATAGCCTTACTCAAGAGAACAAAAGAAAACCTGGTTTGAATCTCGAGATTTTTGTAGAGCTATAGGAGGAGATCTGGCCACGGTTAATGGTAAAGAAGAACAGTATGCAATATGGCGCTCTATAGCGTAAGTATCTGCACGTGATTTCACCTTAATAAGGAGAAATTTACCTTTTGATCCTTTCTGAAATAGTTAGTTTAAGTTGAAAATCTATAATTTAGTGTAATATTTATTGTTCCAGTTAAAATTTCAGTGCTATCAGCCAATTTATCAAAGCTACTGGTAGTTGTGAATAATTCTTTTTTTTTTATCTGGGGACAGGTGCTCAGTATTTGCATACGAATCTAACAAATTTAAGAAAATGTTTTACAAAGAGTTTATCAAACTGTTTGAGGTGATAGTTTTGTTTATTTTGTATGTGTGCATTTTGCTTATCCTTTTTCCCTATTGAATGTTTTAGAAACAGTGGACTCTATCATCAAAATTTCTGGATTGGTTTATTTTACTTGAATCCTGATGATGGATTTTCCTGGAGTGATGGTTTTCCAGTGAGTAATTTTTTTTCACAAGAATATTTTTTTCATGATGTGATGATGTGTTTGTTATGTCTTTCTATTCCCAATCATATGCATCGACTAGCTTTGGTATAACTGAATAGTAAGCTCAAAACTAGATTGAGCGTGCAATACACTACTTTTTTTTAATTTACAAAATGGAATTAAAATAAAAGGAAGGGGATAAAAATAATAAGACAATATAGTTTCTATACATGGATTACATTCACAATATTAAAGTACTTTTGACTGTTCTAAGAAAGAAGGGTTTTTCAGCAATCTTTTTTTTTTCTTGGCCAGCTCTCATTATGCAGGACTGACAAAATTAATGTAGATGCAAAGTGTAATGAGAAATATTTCTAAATATTTTCTGTGATACTTGGAACTATGGATAGTTTCTCCTTTATCCTTTTGTTTTGTATGGCTGATAAGGGAAAGGGCAAGGAGCAGAGCACCTGATCATGATGGGGTCAGGGAACAAAGGGGCAGATTGTGGAGGGGGCAGGAGTCAGCGTGACACTTAGGGTGTGTCCACACATGCAAGCATGTGTGCTTTCAGCAATTCAAATAGAGGCAGTCCAAATTTGAGCTGGGGCTTTTTGCTTCAGCACACGTGCTTGCACGTGCACTTCGTCATGGAGCAAATTGTGCCACTTGGGGCAAAATAACCCTGCCTGGATCCTCCCAGATCTGCAGCCAGGGGGAGCTAGAGCCCCAGGCCAGCACCTGTGCTGTCTCCAGCAGTATAAAAAGCCACCCTGACAAGTCACTTAGGGCTACTAGCTCTCAGGAGCTTCTGGAGCTCAGCCAATGGTACCTGGGGACACTACCCCTTGTGCCAGCTGGACTGCTGAAGCAGCCCTGAGAGTTCCCTGTACCTACTGCAGCAGTCTGGCAGTAGGGGCTGCTGCCTGACTGTGACCTGCTATGCACCTGCCAGACTCAGATGGGGACTTCAGAGCCAGTAGAGGCATCTGTCTTTCTGGGCCAGATGCCAGTGGACTGCGATTGCAGGGTTGGCCTTTGTGTGGCACTACTGCCATTTGTGCCCCCTGCCTAGCCATCTGGGCAGCTGTCACCTGGCAGATGTTCCGTGTGTGGTGGCCTGCTTTGAACTGTCAAAGTATGTCCTCCTGGCCCCATTTGTCCAGGAGGTCAGCCACAGCTAGCTGGGTCCAAAGTGCCAGCTCTGAGCAAGCAGGGTCCTGCCACTGGCCTCCCTAGCAGGAATTCTGGCGCTCCCTATTGGCAAACTGGGATATTTTTTTTATCAGGGATTTTTCAAAGTCACTCTCTAAAATATCTGCAAATCCATGCGTCTCCACAAGTAAAACAAAAGACCACTATAAAGACAGAGAGCAAGACAGAGACAGCAATCAGTTAGGCAATGTTTTATTGATATATCTACAGTGTTAAAGCAAGTCTCTTATCATAATAATAAAGTGAACTCTAAATGCATGTTTCATGAATTCATAAATAAATGTTTTGCTGCACTCCCACAGGGTGATGGCCCCCCACAAGGGGTTTGGCCCTGCCAACAGGGGGTTTGGCCCTCTCACAAGGGCCTCATGTTTCAGCGCCAGGGTGAGGGCCAACCGTAGAGACACTCTGGTGGCCAGAGCATTTCCATGGAGCCTCCAGTTGCCTCAAGGCATGGTCCTGACCATGCCCTGCTCCACTTTTTTAAACATTGATATTTTTAGACCTCTGAATATCTAGGGGTCTTATTTTTTCCCTGCACTGCAAATTTGCAGTGCGAGGAACATATTTTGTTCCCACACATGCCTGTTGCCCTGCCTCAAAGGGGTTTGATGTGGGGCTCATGTGGACATGCCCTCAGAGGGGTGGGATTTAACTTGTGACACATGTGGACTTATAGCGTGTTTGCCAAAATGTTGGTCTCTGCTTTACTACCTGTGTCAGAGTAACTCTACTAAAGCAAAGATGTAAAACTAGAGTTAACACAATAGTGCATTTTATGGGTGTGTTCAATTTCCAAAAAAGGTGGTTAAAATATTTTGATGGGGCAGTTTTCTATCAGAAAATGCTCACATGTATCACAGGAACATCATAATTTAACAATATTTTCTGCAGAAAAAGTTTCAACTTTTGTTTTGCTTCAATAAAGTTGAAATATTTTGCTAAAATTAAATGTGTTGGTTTGATTTTATTTAAATTCATTGCACTTTCTTTATCTATATTGTAAGTTTAAATGTAACAATTGTAATGTTAATATTACATATATCAAAATGTTTTAATGTTATCAAAACAAAACATTCCAATGGTTCCAAATTGAAATATTGCAAAGCTTCTGTTGTACAATAAATTGTTGTTATTGTATTTAACAATTTAGAATTAAAAAATCAACATTTTTACATCTTGTTTGGAAATTCCAACTTCTTATCTGTTACATTAACACTGGAAAGCCATCTTGGTTTTCTGTTTTAATATTATGAAACCCAATTATGTCCTTTTTATATGAATAAAATTGTAACCAAACTATGTTTTCATGACAGGTGAGGTATGAAAACTGGGCCTTTGGAGAGCCAAATAATTATCAAGGAGTTGAACTTTGTGTGGAGCTTACTGGAGATTCTAGCATGCTATGGAATGACAGGCATTGTGATTATTTACATGCCTGGATTTGTCAAATAAAAAAAGGTACGACTACTTCCCTCTTTAAATTGGGACAAAAAACACCCTTCACCACACACTTCAAGAAGCTGATATTTCTTTAAAAAGCCTAAAGCTTTGTAAAATTATCTCTGGAATATTGTATATAAAAATGAAATGTAAAAATTGCATTAGTTCACTTAATTTTAGTATGTTCAGAGATACAGAATATCATACTGGGTCCCTGCTATTTTCTTTGAGACTTTGTCATGCTCTTTTTCCATGACTTAACCAAACAAATGACATTCCTTTCTTTATCACAAGTCCAAGTAGACTGAATTTCAAATTCACATCTGATTTTTCATTTCCATTGGTTCAAACCTTTCCAAACACATTATATTTAGAGTTTAATTGCTTGAGTTGGGGTTCAGGTCTTTGGAAAACATTTATTTTATGATGGCATCAAACTGAACAGTTCTACATGCAAATAAGATGTAGTTAACAAAGCTCAGACAATTATTTCATCAAAGAAACCTATTTTGGAAGAGTTTTGGATGGAAATTGAGACATTATTAATGAAAGTAAACTGCTAGTTAGACTCAAAAAATCAACTTCATGCTGATGAAAAGATTTATAGAAAATGCAGTGAGAAATTCCTCTAAGAAATTACTACCTTTTGAGATTTTTTTTTTTTTTTTTTTGGAAGATAAATCATTATGAACAAATGATCTAAGCCTGGTTGCTAAGTCTTGCCATTCTTCTGCTCCCAGCTTGAATTTGTGAAATCCATTGGCAAAATGCCCCATCCCTTCTTGTGATGGTCCAAGTACGGAATCCCAACCTACTATTGCTATCAGTTACTCTTTTAATTTTACAAGTCTGTGTGGTGGAAGGGTTGGTATGTTGCTATATGATAATGTTTTGATTTTTTTGTTTGTATTTTAAATGTGGAAGATACCTAACACTTTACATGTAAAATGATATTTAAAACTTAATTTAAGTTGCAAAGTCAAACACTTAAAATTGAGAGAGTCTCTTCCAATTATCTCTTCAGCCTTAATTTTGGGCATACCTATGCATATGTATTGTGATACCATATTACATTATATCCCCTAATGTTTTTGTTTCAAAGGTTTCTTGCCTCATTCATTGTTTGTTGGTGCCACTCTGGCCCCATGACTTGTTTACTGTGAACTGTACAAACCCAGTTCTGATGACTGAACTGTTCATTTCCTCATTGGATTTTCTGTTATGTTCATTGCTATTGTACCAGAATACTTTGGAGCACAATTATGTAATGAGTCATTAGCTTCCTTCTCTTCCTGCAAATGGGAAATGAAAATTTGCAAATTAACTTGTAAACTTGAAAATTAACTTCTTTTGTACCTTGGTGGACATATAACACCCACAAAGTCTCCTTATGCTTGCTGAAGGGTGTTTGTGCCCAAAAGCTTGCAAATAATTTTTGTCCAACTATTTAGTTGGTCTAATAAAAAGGTCACATCTACCCAAAGAACCTTTCCTGCCTATATCCTTAGACCAGCAGCCTTGCTAAAGTCATGATATATCATGTCCACTTCTCCTGGCATCCACAGAAACAGTCATTTCATCATAAAAGGCAATCAAGTTGTTTAGGCATGACTTGCCATTGGTCAGTCTATGCTGATTGTTCCAAATCACCTTCTCCTCCAAGTACTTAGAAATGGATTCCTTGAGGATCTGCTCCATGATTTTTCCAGGGACTGAGCTGAGGCTATAGTTCCCTGGATCCTCCTTCTTTCCTTTATTAAAGATGAACATTATATTTGCTCTTTTCCCATCATCTGGGACCTCTCTGAATTGTCATGAGTTTTCAAAGATAATGGCTAGCGGCTCTGTAATCACGTTGGCCAACTCCCTCAGCATCCTTGGGTTCATTACATCTGGCTCCATGGACTTGTATATGTACTGCTTTTCTAAATAGTCCCTAACCTTTTCTTTCACCACGGTTGACTACTCACCTTCTCCCCAAACTATGCTGCCAGATGGAGAAATCTAGGAGCTGGCCTTGCCTGTGAAGACTGAAGTGAAAAAGGCATTGAGTACTTCAGCCTTTTCTGCATAATTGGTCACTAGGATGCCTCCTCCATTCAGTAAAGGGCCCACTTTTTCTGTGATCTTTTTATTTTATTTTAATTTTATTTTATTTTTATTTTACTTAATTTCCTGCAGATTATTTCAGAAATTAGAACATACCAGTTAACAAATTCTACTCTATTACATTTAATCCATCGCTGACTATAAATTAAACATCAGACATGGAACATTCCTATGAAATGTATTATGCATTTTTATTTTACAGGAGCAACAGTAAAACCTGAACCAACGGAAGCTCCTGCTCCCAGTAAGTTTTTTTTTTTTAAATGTATTTTTATTATTTTACTGAGAAAAGCTTGTACAAAAGGTACAATACATATAACCTTATTATTTATTTTGAAGAATATAAGGTTACTAGTGATGGATGGATTATAAATAAAGACAAGCAGTACTATTTCAGCACGGACAATGTTCCTATGGAAAAAGGTCGGCAATTCTGCAAGAAGAATTTTGGTGATCTTGCTGTCATTGATGATGAAACTGAAAGGAAGTTTCTGTGGCGATATGTAAGAAAACTGTTTATTGTTCTGACACTTAATCAACCAGGCCAGAGAACATGAACATAGAAACAGTTGTCTGATGAGCTAATTCACTGTTAGTTTTGCACCAGTGAAATTAGGAAAGTTAAAAAGGTATTGAACTGGAAATAAGTAGTGGATAAATTTGCCCCTTATGTTCTAATTGAGCAGGATAGTCTTTTGCTTTTGTGTGTGTTGTACAATAACAAGGATTGTAAGCATTAAACAAAATAGTCTGCTTCCAAAGCTTCAAAAGGACAGTTATTCCACATGAGTCATGCTATACTTTATTAGCAGTTACCACTAGGGGTGTGTAAAGTGGGCCCTAATCAATTTGGATTCAGCCTGAATCAGGGGCAGTGATTCGATTAGTTGATTTGGATCACTGTTCCTGATTTGATTTGGCTGAATCTGAATCTGAAGATTTGATGCTGATTCAGACAGTCACAGTTTTGAGAGTGTTTTCTACATTCCTTGAGGTACCAGTGCAGCTGCTGGGGTGCATGGAGTGTCCCACAGGAGTGTGGAGGGGAGGTGGGGGTGGCCCTCCATGTGCTCAGCAGCAAGCCTGGAAGTAGACTGGAAGTATGTGCCCCAGCATCACAGCATTCAGGAGCTGCCTGTACTTAGAGGTATGTAGAAAAAAACAGTTAAAGCTGTGTCTGTCTGAATCTTTCCAAATCTCTCCAAATCAATTTAGAGGGTTCCAATTTGATTCGGAGAAATTAAAGGGTCCTCTGATTCTATTCAGATTTGAAGATTTGGCCGCTGAATCAAGCCGAATCTCCACTGAATCAAATCGGGGACTGAAGCTTCATGCTACCCTCATTGCCACTATATCTGAATTTTATTTTAATTGACCTATAGCAGACTTTTAACAGGAGCTGCAATACTTAGAATACTGCCTTATCCAAGAAAGAAAATAAGGTCAGGCTTTATGTAAGACTATAAGGGCCTTGTCACACATTACATTGTGAGCTGCTCAAGTGTTGATCAGTGTTAGTACTAGCTTGAGTTTGGAGTAGTCATAAGTTTAGGCCAACAGGAGCCTGGAGGGACTGAAAGCTAAGAATCCCATCCCTTCCCATTCTGGGCTTTTCCCCAGGCTCCTCTGGCTCTCTTGGTTCTGCCATGCCTATAGGGCTCCCCTGGTCCCCTGGCTGCTCAACCCCCACTGCTGCTGGGCTGCTTCTCTTTTCTGGGCAGAGCCAGACCCAGAGGGCAGAAGTGGTGAGGACTGGGCAGGCAGGTTAACCCTTCCCTGCCTGTTCCCCTGGGACAGAGTGCAGGCCAGCCTCAAGTAAATAGGGAGCAGGGTGGGGGGCAATAAGCAGGGATCTGTGGTGCTGAGGTGGATGGGTGGGGCAGTAGACCTGATCCAGGCCAGCAGGGGAGGAGGGCTGGGTGTGGTGTTTACACTAATGCATTGCCTAGAGTGGCTACCTGTTAGTGTAATGTGAGCTGGGTAACATGGATAAACCTAGGCTGGTGTAGTATAACTTTAAGCTGCCTAAAGAGAGCTTAAAAGTAGTTTCCAGGTGTTAATGTGTGGACAATCTAGGGGCTAAGAGTTCCAGGAGCCACCTAAAATTAATATATAACATGGTCCTAAGATACCCATTTGGGTGCAGTCCTGTGTCTTTCTCACAGCAAGCCTTCCAGGGTCGGGGTTGGGTTGGAGAGAACTAGGAACATTCCACTCACCTTGCTCACCCTACCCTCACAGATACACTAGAGGCCATGGGGCTGCTCCTACCCAGCTCCTCGATGGACTGTGCAGTGCTACCTCTGCCTTGGAAAAGACTTCTGTAGGGAAGGGAGCCATCTCATCACCCCTGCTAAGTTGTCACCCCCACTAAGTTGGCACCAAGGGAAGGCTAAATTGTGCCTTCCCTTGTTCCACCCAGTGACTTTACTGCTGTCTCATATTGCACATTCTTATATCACAAACCTAGCACAATCCTGAGAAAGAGGAGAGTTTGGGGCATGGATTAAATTACAGAGACAAACTTGTATGCTTATTTTGTGATAAGTGCTGGGGTTGGTGGGAAGGCGGTGCTGCAGGGAGTTGTATATCTAAACTGTCTTGAAGCCTATGAGTTAGTTAAAAAAAAATAAAAAAGTGCTTAAGCTTTATTGAATTGGATGAAATTTGGTAGTGAAGATTGATGAAGAGTTTATTTTGGATGCAGTCCACATTTCATAGTGTCATAGTTTCTAGGGTCAGAAGGGACCTGAACAGATCATCAAGTCTGACTCGCTGCCCTGGGCAGGAATGAGAGATGGGATTATAATACCCTAGCCAGATATCTATCCAACCCCCAAGGTAGGGGAGAGCACCACCTCCCTTGGGAGCCTGTTCCAGAGCCTGGTAGCCCTAACATTCTAAGAAAGCTGAGTATGTCCATCACTAGGAAGTTCAGGCGATACCTGCTATAGATAGTAAAAGAGGTTTTTGATTCTAACCATTTGGAAAGAAAACTCCATTAAGGCTAAGCACAGACGGTCACAAAGCCTGAGGCTGAATCTATTCAATCTTTTCAGCTAGGGACCGAAGCCACACATAAGCCAGTTTAAGTGATGAAAAACTAGTTTAAACCTGAAGCAGAATAGAATTTCAGTGCACATAAACCAGTTTCAAAATGGCTGAAACTGTTTTAAGATAACCCTGATTAAAAGTAGTATCAGACTTATCTGATTTGGGTCATATCAGTTTATGCAACTTTCTGTCCCAGACCACTTCCTGGTTCAAGTTAAATCAGTCTCTCAGCACGCATTCTACCTTGGGCTAGGTTGTGCTATCAGCTCCAGAAAGCAGGGCTGACCCCACTGTCTGCTCCTTAGCTGGAGCAGTGAGGGCTGTTTGACTGGGGGGATGGGAGGGAGGGGAACAAGCCCGGCTGCAACCGTGGACTATAAATCCCAGGAAGAAAGTGATGAGCAACCCTGCAGAACCCTGTTACTGTAATTCTGGACTGCAAATCCCAGAGACCTTGGGTGCAGCAGGAAGAGGAAGTGAACGCATAGTCAGAGAGTTGTGCTCTGGTGCCCCCAAGTCTCTGGCCTAAGCCACTGTGGGCATATAGCTGCATTTCCTGTAGCAAAGGTAAATGTCTATTCATTTCTACTTTAATTTAATCTGTACAATTTAGACTAACCTGCAAAGACTGAATTGATTCAGCCTCAGGCTTTTTGACTGGCTGTACTTAGCCTGCAGGTTAGTTTAAATTGTATAGACTGAACTCATAAGCAAGTGAACAGATATTCACTTTTGTTTTCAGAAATGCAGCCACGTCTGCAGTGGCCCAGGTCAGAAGCTGAGGGTCACTGGAGCATACCTTCCTTCTCTGGTGGATCAGACAGCTTGGGCTTGTGAAAGGGGGAGGTTGTGAAGGAGGGGCATAACATCTTGGGATCCTGAGGGACTGAGAGTTAACTTGAATCTGGAAGGGTTCTGGCACAGAAGTTCAATAAATTGATTTAACCTAAAGCAGTTAAGTCTGCTATGTCCATCCAGGTTTGTCTTAGACTGGTTTTGGCCATTTTGAAAGTGGTATATGTTCACTGAGCTTCTGTTGTGTTACAGATTTGAACCAGTTTCCTATCACTTATACCAGTTTGTATAATTTTTATCTTTAGCCTTGCACCCACCAGGCCTCGTATATCTTACCTTGAGCCTCCTTAATCCAAAGGTTTGCTGGTACTCGCCTAGCCATTGCAGCTGGCCTTATGGGAGATCTTCACATGCGCAGCCGGATGCCCCTTCTCTCCTGCCATGACTTTGAATCTTCCAGTGGGTGGGGCTTCGTGCGGCGCTGTCCCTCGTAGGTTGCCTGATCTCTGATGTCTTCTGCGACTGATTGCACAAACCCCTAAATACTCCAACGATGAGTTCACCTCTTACTCCCTCAGTCTTCCAGCCTCACACCACCTCATCCCCTTCTAATATGGGGGAATATAAAATACCCTACACAAATCAAAGAACAAACTTCACTAGCCCTGAGAGAGGCACTGTCCTGCCCCTATTAGGCTTCCATATAGAGCACAGATAGCCCCTCAATACCTTTGCTTGTTAACAGATCCTCTTCCATGTGGCCCCGCTCTGTGGCCCTGCTCCACCTAACTAGGTTTAACACTACTCCCTCTACTGTTTGCCGCTGTCGTGACCCTTTTTCTGGATTTCCACAGCACAGCCGCCCTCTCTCTGGGTCCTTGCCTTGCAGCTGCCCTCTCTCTGGGTCTTCATCACTCAGCAGCCCTCTCTCTGGGTCTTGCCTGTGTAGCTGCCTTCCCTCTGGGTCTTACCCAGTCCGTTGACCTCCCTGTGCCCTGGGAACGCCTACCAGCTCATGTCCTGACATGTCTGCAGCTGTTATTCCAGCTCCGGGTGCTGACTTGTCGCTAGGCTCCTCTGTTCCTCCGCAGCCGATGCGCGCAGTCTCTTCTGGTGTCCCGTGCCTCCAGCTGACACCACAGGTCAGGCCCTCTCCCGGTACCTGTGCGCTCCTGCACCTTCTCACCACTCGCCCCTTTATTTCTGCCGGCCGGTGATTGGGAGTGATGTAATCTGCCGGCCGCAGGTGACTTAAGGCACGATCAATGCCTTGTGCAGGCTCTCCCCACTGTCCTTGTTCCTCCTCCCGTCCTGCAGGGAGCAATTTTCCTTTCTTTACTTCTTCCTTCCCTGTTTCGTCCCCGGCTCCAGGCCCTGGGGTTTCCCTTGTGGGCTTGGGAGTCTCCCCAGTTTGCCTCTCCCTGTGACAAACCTAAATGGTTACGTTGCTGTAACCACTTGGAAGGGAAACTGCATTAAGTTTAACTTAACTGCATTGAGTTGCTGACAACTATCCTATCAAATCTATGCAGGGTTGAATTAATCAGAAAGTTCAGGTTTCTGTACCTTGAGTTAAGGCTGCGTGTTGTGGTCTGTATGTACTCTGCAGATTGCTGTAGAGGGGAAATGTATACTGTAGTCACCAGTGTGTTACACTTATCAAGAACTTTCTTATTTTAAGGCGAGTGAGTGCTAATTTTAATCTGTGTTTTAGATCTTGAAAAATGGCAAAGAGGATGCATATTTCATTGGATTACAACTGAGTGTTGATCAACGAGCTAGGTAAGTAAACTACCCATATTAAAGCTAGTAGGGCTGTGCAAAGCTTCAGTCCCCAATTCGATTTGGTGGCGATTCAGCCTGATTTGGTGGCTGAATCTCCAAATCCGAATTGAATCAGGAGACCTTTTAATCTCTCCAAATCAAATTGGAACCCTCCAAATCAGTTCAGAGACATTTGGAAAGATTCAGTGATTTGGACATAAACACAGCTTTAAATGTTTTTTCTACATGCCTCTAAGTAGCAGGCAGCTCATGAATGCTGCGATGCTGGTGCAGATGGAAATCGAACAAATTGAATTACTGTCCTTGTTTTGGGCCAAATCCAAAGCTGAATCAAATATGGCCTGTTTTGCACACCCCTAAAAGCTACGTGCGGCAGTGAACAAGACTTGTATTAAGCAAAGCAAGAACAATTTTGGGTGAAATGTCAGTCTCACCACAGTCAATGTGTGTGTTTTACTTCTGTCATGAGGTGGATAAAGATATCATTCCTAGCATTTATGTTTTTGGAGGTGGTGGAATGTGTTTGGTACTGGATGTTGGCAGAGGGTATTTGTAAACATATTTTTAGGGAAATTCCAGCATTTGTTTATTGGCATTGGTAGGCCACTGATCACTTACAGTGGTTTATTCTTGCAGCAGAGTATTGTACTCAGTTGAGTACCCTGAGTTTTATACTTAAAACCAGTGACTGCCTCAATTTTACAAAGTAAAACAAATTAAGGAATTCATCTTAAAACAATGTATCCATTGGCAATGAGACAAATTCCATGTTGATAGAAAAAACTCCCATTGAAAGAAATTATGGTGCTTTATATTTTTTCTATTGGGATCTGAATCAAACACTTAAAACCCTGTAAATCCATTTATTCTTTAGCAGTGTCAAAACTTACACCTTGTTTTAAAAATATATATTTTTGAAATCCATCTGTTTTTATCAGTTGGAAAAGCTGTTCTTCAGCATTATATTTGAGATGTCATGGACTGTAAAGAACATGTTGATTTGAGATTCTTCTATTTTAAATATTATACATAGGTATGAATCACAGTTTAATTTGGCTACATTTGAACTGGTCTGGTCCACTTGCATTTTAGAACTTTATCCCATTAACTCAGAAGCAGTTTATTTTTCTTCTAAATAACTTTTACCAAGAAGTAATCAAAAGAAATAGAGAAGATAAAACCCAGATTGGATTTTCACAAAATTATTTAATGTCACTTTCTCTAATTTCTTCATTCACATGTAAAATCATTTTTTAATGATTGCTTCAAATACCTCAACTCAAACATTTGTGTTAGTATTTTTAAAGCTCTTCAGAGCTTTAAAACAGAGGTGAACATCACTTCTTTCTCCTTTCCTTCATTTTAAATACTCTTTCAAATAAACAAAACAAAACAAAAACAGTTGCAAACCAGCAACAACCTCAATTTTTATTTTTTTCCACAGCAGAGAGAGACTGTTCTAGTATTTAGAATGTCAATATATAGCAGTCTTTAATGCTAGGGACAGACATTCAAAAAGCCAGAGCCTGAATTGATTCAATCTTCTCAAGTTAGTCTAACCTGCCTAGGTTGAACTGATTTGCAAGCACACAGTCATTCCCTCTGGCCTGAGGAAATGCAAGGCACCTGCCTGCAGTTGCTCAGGCCAGGTGCTGGGGGATGGTAGAGCATGCCCTCTGCTGCAGGGAAGCTGCTGGTGGGGTGTGGCCAGCCAGGCAGTAGCCTCGACTGATCTGGCCAGGGAGGGGTTTAATTCCTCCCTCCCTGTTCCACCAGAATGGACCTGAGCCAGAGTTCACTGGGCACTACCCCCTTGCTGCCTCAGTGCTGGGGCCAGGAGCTGCCAGATGCAGGCTGGCATGGCCCCTGAGGCAGAGTGGGCAGGGAGGGAACTTATTTCCCCTCCCATCCCAACTGCAACCGCCACTTGCTCTGTGCTTAGGGCAAGTGATAGAAAAATCCCTCTCTGCCAGATGACAGAAGGAGGGGATGCAGGAGGGGGCCTGCCCCGTCTGCCTCAGGGAACTACGCTATCCGGCTTCTGGCTGCATCTGGGCCCCAAGTGGTCCAGCTTGTTGGGGGTGGGGGGGAAGAACCTGGTAGACCTGGTTTAGGTCTCTGCCAGTGGGACAGGGAGGGGGAAATTAAGCCCCGCCCTGACCAGTTCAATCCAGGCTACTACCAGAGCTGGCCCTGTCTCCTGCTGCTGGAGCAGCCAACAGAGAAATGCAGGTTGGTGCTGGTGGGATAGGGGAGGGAAGGGAGGAATACATTTCTTCCTTGCTCCCTTCCAGGGCCAGTGTCTGGCCAGACCTCCAGCCCTGTCTGCTGCTACCTAGCCCCTCTCTGGCTGGGAAGCAGAGGTGGGCCAGCACTGCTCTGCTGGAGCAGAGAGCCCAGCCCAGAGAGCATGCCAGGATGCTGGGGAACTCTGGCTTAACTTAAACCAGAAAGGGGTCAAGGACAAACATTACATAAATCAATTTGCTCTCACTACATTCAACCAGGTTTATCTCAGACTGGTTTCAGCCATTTTGAAACTGATTTATATGCACTGAATTTATGTTGTGTTACAGGTTTAAATCAATTTCTGATCATTTAAACCTTTGTGTAATGTTTGTCCTTAGCCCAAATGACTTGGGATTCACTTACTGACCACAGTGGCTCAGTACGATACTATCTATTCTAATTAGTATTTTGTTAACTAAGTTTTAGCATTTGATTCTTTAAATTCAAATAGTATAACCACAGTTACCACCTCTTTATGGTTCAGCCTTTGCCCTGTTGCCAAGCAAATTAACACCACTTTAACCAATATGGAAACTACCTTTTGGTTGCTTACCAGGCCCTGCACAATTCTTTCCTTTGAATGGGGAATGGAGGAATGTCCCTTCTTTCTGCATCTGGATGAAACTTATATGGACTTGGGAAAATGAGATGTGCCTGGGTTCTCATGTGCCATTTGACCCCTGGTTTCCACATTGGCTTTTTAATTCTCTTCCCTCATGTCTTGGGCCATAGCGGCTCCACAATTAGAACATGTGAAAATGCCCTAATGTTTTGCAAGTTAGGGGAAAACTTTGCTATAACCCAGGATCTGTACCTTTGTGAAGCTGATAGTTGTGGTCCTTGTCAGGTAAGGCCATGTGACTCTTCAACAAATTATAGGCATAATAATATGAAGTACCTTTCATGTTTGCAGGAGTCACCATGGAAAATACTTGTCTTACAAGCTGTAACCACCCTGTAATTTAAATAATGCTTACTTTTTTTGCATATTTAATTTAGAAAATAGTTCACAGCTTGGATTCTGTGATATTGTAATTGTTGTTGATTACTTTTTTAAACTTAATGTTAGTATATATATTCACGTGCTCTTGCTGTCCATATTTTTCATTTTCTAATTTTAAATAAATTATAAAAAAATGGAGAAAGAAAATAAAAAACAATATAGAAGTGAGTGAGGCACCTTCAACTGTATACTGTCTGCTTTGCGTTGTTCAGGATTAGTCAGTCAAACCATAATTATGGCTAAATTTGGGCAAAACTTTTGGAATGATTTGATAAATCTTGCCTTAAGTTGTTAAACTATTGGTGTATGTAAATTGACACATTCCTTTTTAGATGTTTTTCTGAACTTATATTCAGAATGAAAGGGGTAATCAAGGGAAAACAAGTTATAACTACAAGATATTTACTCATTTAAGCCTTTAGCGAGGTAGCATTTTAATTTTCTTGGAATTTATACAAGGTAAATAATATAGGTTAGGCTGTGACAACACAGCTTAAACATTTTTAAAAATAAATTTTGTAATATGAAAATAATTGAATTTGTGCATAATAATTTTTCTTTTTTGGTTGTGTTAAGCTGGATGGATGGAACCCCAGTGACTTTTTTAGCTTGGGCACCACATGAGCCCAACTTTGCAAACAATGATGAAAACTGTGTAGTTATGTATAAAAATTTAGGTAAGTAATTTGTTTATTACTAATTCTTTTGCAGAGGACATTACTTTTTCTGCAGTACGTTTTTGGCTGCTTTTTTCTTCAGAGAACTATTACTGAAGATGGAAGTAAAATTAGATTTTGGAGCAGTGACTGCTTTCATATATGGTTATGAGGGGTGTGTGAAGCAGGTCCTAGTTGATTTGGATTCAGATTTGGCCTGAATCAGGGACAGTGATTCAATTTGTTGATTCAGATCACTATCTCCAATTCGATTCGGCCAAATCCGAATCTGAAGATTTGATGCTGATGCAGAGAATCAGCGTTTCAGACAGATAGGTTTAAAAGTTTTTCTACATACCGTGAGGTAGCACACATGGCTTGTGAATGCTGCGATGCTGGGGCACATGGAGCATCCCACAGGAGTGCAGGGGGCCCTCCATGTGCTTGGCAGCAAACCAGGAAGTGGACCGGAAGTACTGGCTCCGTGATAGACCACAGGGGGACCCTGGGTGTGCCCCCCCCAACCTAGGAGGCAGCAATCACTGAGCCGGGAAGGTGTTGGGGTGTGGGGGGGCCCTGCACACTCCCCAGCAGATGCAGAAATGCACTGGAAGTGCTTCTGGTCCACTTCTGGGTTTTCTACTGAGTGCACTGGGGAGACTCCCATGTTTCTGTGGGATGCTTCAAGCGCTCCAGCATCACAGCACTCATGAGCCGTTGCTACCTAGTGGTATGTAGAAAAAACATTTAAATCTGTGTCTACATCCGAATCATTCCAAATCTCTCTGAATTAATTTGGAGGGTTCTGATTTGATTCAGAGAGATTAAAGGGTCCTTTGATTTGATTTAGATTCATAGGTTTGGCCACCAAATTGGGCCTATCAATGGAGACTTAGGCCTTTGATGCAAATTATTTTTGTAACGTTAGAAAGTTAGTCGGACTACAAAAATAGATAGTTTTAGGGTTATGCAAAAGTGCCCAGCCCCCTGCTGGAACACATCTAAGTTACCACTAAGCTATGCTGTCAAACTACAGGATTATAAGGGGTTGCTCCTCAGTTCCCTGCTCTCAGGGCAGTCTGTTGACAAGCAAGATGGGCTCACTTAGGGTGACCAACTTTTGAAAATGGAAAAACAGGACACATACCCACTCCTCCCCCTGTCCTCCTGAAGACGGCATGGCTGGATGCGGCTGAGTGCAGCCTTTGGAGTGTCAGGGAAGGATGTGGACTGCCTTCTGCAGGGCTCAGAGCTCCCTGTGTTGCTGCCATCCCCTTTGGGGTCTCCGCAGGCCAGCACACAGGACCTGGCATGGGAGGCCAGAGAGGCTCAGTGCTCTTTTTGCCAGAAGACCCACACTGGCTACACTGCGTGGTGAGGAGCCTGCTGCTCACTTAGCAGCAGCAGGAGGCATAACTCCACACCACCACCCTGGTGCTGCCAGGCAGTTAGGGGTTCCCTTGCCATGGTGGCACAACTGGTACAGGGATCCTGGCAGCAGTGGCACCAAGACTTCACATCCCACGCTGCCTTCCTGTGCTGGGTTCCACTTGGAGACAAGGCATCAGGGCAGGGCGCCTTGAGCCCACAGCAGGCAATCTGCATCCACTCTTGCCTCATGCACAAATTTTGAGAGGCCCATGCACAAATCTTGGGAGGCATGTGTCCCCCCCCCCCCCATTCCCCTCTCCCTGGGCATTCATGCAGCAGTGGGGAGCCAGCCCCTCAGGTGGTGAGCAGCCATCCTGTGGCTCTATCCTGCTCCCCCAGCCAGGCCCCCTGATCGCACATTTCCACCCTGGTCCTGGGCCTCATGCACTGCCCTAGCTGGCAATGATCCCAGCACCAGATACCAACCATGCCTCACTCCCTCACCATGCAGGCCTCAGTCTGCCTCCCCTGTCCCCCATTCCTCCTCCTTCCTCCCAGAGGCTTACCCATAGGCAGCTAGGGGAGATGCCCTCCACAGCTGTATTGTTGACCACATGCATTGTTGATGTTTCCTGTGTCCCAATCCCCTGAGTCCCAAGCAGCCCCTTGCAGGCTGGAACTATGCCAGTCTGCAAGGGGAAATCCACCATTTCCCACATTTTTCCACAGCAAATGGAAAACCCAGATCCCTACACATGATACTAGGATGATAGTTAACTGTGTCCAGGGGAAACTGGGACAAAAATGGTTTTCTAGAATCATTCAGCCTGGGACTGGGATGACTTTACATTTTTGGGACTGTCCCACCCAGTTAGGGATGGGTGGCCACCCTAGTCTCATTGACAAACTTGTGCTGTTGCTGGTGTAAGCCACTGTCCATGGCAAAGCCTAACTGGGTGGCAGAGACCTCTCAATCAACTCTTGGTGAGGCTGCAGCTCTTTCTGTCTCTGTTGACCAGCAACAACAGCTGACAAGGTTGACAGTAAAGCCACTACCTGCAGAGCTCTCTGATTAAGTTCAGACAGTCAAAAAGCCCAAGTCTGAATTGATTCAATCGTTTCAGTTTAGTCTAAACTGTATAGATTGGATTGATAAACAAGTGAACAGATATTCATTTTTTTTATTCTGGAAATGCACTGAGGAATACTTGAGGGTCAGAGAGACCTAAAGGGGTTGCACATATATTAAATTTCTCATGGAGATGTTTGAAACAACAACCTTTTGTTGCAGATCCTCCATTTTTGTGATGGACTAGGCATTTTTTTAGTGTGATAAAAAGCATGGATGTGTGAATGCTTACTTTTTTGTTGTGCTAAAAAAGTGTAGGTAGCATGACAAATATAATGTGTGCAAAGGGCCTTTATACTTTTAATACAAATATACTTCAGGTAACAGTAGTCTAATTAATGTAACTGAATTTTTTTTATTCAATGAATAGACTATATAATAAGTTTTTGTAAGTGATTCTTATCAGTTACTATTTTTCTTGTGTTCAGGATTTTGGAATGATATAAACTGTGGATATCCAAATCCTTATGTATGTGAAAGACACAACAGTTCCATTAATGTGACTGTTCCTCCAACAGCACTTTATTCTATGGCAGGATGTCAAGAAAATTGGCTTTTGTATAAGAATAAGGTACGGTAATATACTTAGTGTATGCTGTATTTTTGGCAGAAGAATTGAATATAAAATAAGCAGATTTCAATTTTTTAATATTTCTTATTCCTAATACATCACTGGATGGGATTTTCACAAAGGGAGGTCAGTATATGTATCTCTCTTTTTTTATTAATCCACTTTCTTTTGCATGCAAAGTGTATTTGGAAACTTGCAATTATGGGACTGCATGCAAGTAAATTACATACTCATACTCTTATACCACATACTGGTTTTTCACTGACTCAAATGTACCAGCTTCAAAAGCCTATTCTAACTAGGGCTTTTAAACAAATCTGTAGAAGAATACATTTGAATTGTACTATGATGTGACCACTGTAGGTCCCTGGGTCGTGGGTAGTCCCCGAGACGTTCCTTTACCCCTCCTTCTCGCCCGCCACGACTTTGATGTTCCACAATATAAAG
>JAGPOW010000261.1:227873721-227986276 GCA_030014935.1 Caiman crocodilus
TCACCGTCTGGTCCTCCCGTCCCCGGTGAGTCCGCTGTCTGCTCCTTCGCCCCCTGGGGTCCCTCTCGGGTCCCCAGGGACGGCCCGGCGCCGTCACATATGACTATGCCAAACATTTTCCTTTCTTTTTTCTTGCACAAGGCTACATAGTGGTCATGTGTATTCAAAAAGAAAGGCTTCCAATTTTTAGGGAGTAATGAAGTCAGATATTCAGATTTATTCTCACTTTAGTGTTACAGAATGTTTGGCTCTAAAGAAGATGAGCGTAAAAGCTGGCATGCTGCGAGGAAAGCTTGCATGGATTTAGGAGGAAATCTGGCTACTATACCTAATGGAGAAGTGCAAGGTACTGTCCTTTCATTTTTTTGCATTGGTCTTTTGCAACTAGATAAAACCTCATGTAATATATACCAAATAAATTATAAATGCACAGCAAAAGTTTTAGATGAGAACAATGTAACTACTTAAAGCTTGTCTTGTAGATGCTAAGAGCACTGTATGCTTTTTTTTAGCAGTAGCTCTCAGCAAAGTAATACCATGATCTTACGAGGCAGGAGAAATGGCAGTTAGAGGATATTTAGTGAATAAATGGAGTAGGAAAATAGAGTTGTAAGTGGATAAAGAAATAGAGGAGCATGTAGGACAATGAGACAGGAACTACGAAAAAGTGACACTGCACTAAACTTACTGATGTAAATTCAAATGATCACAATATTAACAGTCACAGTGAAAGAACTATTTTTATATTCTGGTCAGTTACGCTAGTGTAAATTCAGAAAAAATACCATTCATTTTATCACAGTACATGGTTTTCCAAATGCTCAAAGATCAGGAACAAGAATGTGAATATTTGCTTATTCAAGATGTAGTTTGCTTTATAGACAAACCTATGGTTTGAATTGCTAGTGTGAACACCTTGTGCAAATTCTGAGTAGTTTCTTCATGGTGTTTCATTCAACGTAAGAGACAAATGGACAACAGATACTAGATCACTATTACTTCAGCAGTGTAAGTCCACTGGAAAGGGGCTGACTTCCTGAGCAGTTCATGGCAGGATAATTGTATTAATATTTGGCAAAGAATCTACAGGTTTTATTTTTGAAAGGATAAGACATGGGCTGTGTTCATTTAAGAAAACATTGGAGGACTAAGAGAAATGCAAATAGATGTTAAGTTTACAGGTAGAGGAAGCCATTGCTGAAACTCTAGAAGTTGGTAAAAGTTAGATTCTCAACAGTCATTGGTTACTATATATTAAAAAATGGCTGGGACTACTTTCAGTGACATGTTTAGTATGTTAGAAACAGAGCAACAATATTGAACAAAGTAAAAAATTGTTTATTTCCCTACTCGCTAAAATGAAAAACTATTTTGAAGGTATTACTATATTGTTCACAATTTAATTAAGGTCTTTTTCTGTTCTTTTTATCTTAGTTTGAGTAATATCCATTCCTTTGATTTTTACTCACAAAAGTGACACATTATCATATTAGAGATTCAACAGTGCTCAATATACTGAGAATATTTTGGAATCTGGCTATCCCATATATCACCACATGTCTCACAGGCTAGAAATAGAGATCGTTTCTGAAGTGGGATTAACTATGTTGGGATATGTTCTTGCACAGCTGACCTACTTCACTGGTGTCTAAAGATGTCCCTAAGGCCATTTTCCCTTGGGGTCGGGACTCCATTCTGCTGGATAACAGCCCCAGGTGCCACACACTGACTCAAGATGTGTGTTGCAAGCAGGGGGAACCTCTATGGATTCTCCTGCAGGGGAACTCCCATTGCACATAATAAGCAAACAGACATCCTCCAAAGGATCACAAACTGTGACTACCTTTGGTCCTGGCATCATTTTTGGGCACTTGAAGTGTGACAAGGGGCTAGGACATCTTTTTGCTCACAGCATAACAACTTTTATGGCAGTACAAGGGCAATGTTTGTTTGCACCCATAGATATGTTAGCATCTTCATTGATGAGAAGCAGCTGTGTTCAACAATATGTTTCATCTTTTTTTTTTTTTTTTTTTTTTAGCTTTCCTCATCTTTCATTTAAAGGATTCTGTAACTGACACATGGATTGGTTTAAATGATATAAACCATGAACTCAGGTTCCTTTGGACTGATGGAAGTGGAGTATACTATACAAACTGGGCAAATGGCTTTCCATCTGGACAGCTGGATTTATACTCGTATGATAGCCAGGTGAGCATCAATTGCTAATCAATAATCATGTTTAAGTAACTGTAACTAGTTCTCCCAGGAGAACTTTACAGGACATAAAATTGTTTCAGAATCCAAAGGGAAGCCACCTGGATCTGGCAGAGATTCCCCTGCTACATCTATGAAATCCAGTGTAAGGCTGTTGGAGCTGAGGCTTATGGGGATAAGAAATCTTCTTGAGGAAAACTTTGGTCTGGTCCTTGGGATAAGCAGTGGGATAGGAGGAAAAAACTTGGGGCTCCAGGGATACCCTGTGGTCAGGGTGTGACTGTGATAAAATGATTATACTTGTGATCTATTCTCAAATAAGTTCTGTGGCTTTGGAAATGGGCCAGAGAAATCACAGAATCATTGAAAATTAGGGCTGGAAGGGACCTAAGAAGGTCATCTAGTCCAACCCCCTGCTCAAAGCAGGACCATCCCCAACTAGATTTACCCACCCAAGGATTTGTCTTGCTTGGTCTTAAACCTCAAAAGATGGAAATGCCACAACTTCTCTGAGTAATCTGTTTCAGTGCTTTACTACTCTCCTAGTGAGAGTTTTTCCTAATATCTAACCTAAATTTCTCTTGTTGCAACTCGAGACTGTTGTTCCTTGTTCTGTCATCTGCCATTACAGAACAGTCAAGCTCCATCTTCTTTGGAACCACCCTTCAGGTAGCTGAAGGCTGCTATTAAATCCCCACCTAGTCTTTTATTTTCCAGACTAAATAAGCCCAGTTCCCTCAGCCTCTCCTCAGGAGTCATGTGCCACAGCTCCCTAACCATTTATGTTGCTCTCTTCTGGACTCTCCCATTTGTTCACATCCTTTCTATAGTGGAGGGCCAAAACTGGACACAGTACTCCAGATATAACCTCACCAATGGTGAATAGAGGGGACTAATCACTTCCCTGGATTTGCTGGCAGTGCTTCTACTAATGCAGCCCCATGTGCTGTTAGCTTTCTTCTCAACAAGGGCATATTGTTGGCTCATATTCAGGTCATTGTCCACTGTAACCCTGTTTGTACTGTAACTATGAAGTGTAAGTCAGGCTTATCAAATTTGTGACCCATTTCATGCCTAAGGTTTTTTCAAGTTTTATTGTGAATATTTTACACAGTTGCAGCTATGAATTTGGAAAATGGAGAAAAGTGTCAGCAGTGCTCACTGCCAGTTGTGTGTCCAAGAGTTGGTGCAGCAGAAGGGTGATGCCCTGAGGTAGCCAGTCACTTCTGTCATGATCAAACTCATGAAAGAGCTCCCTCGGAACTTCCTTCAGGCTTTGTTTTTTCCACTTTGAGCTCTGAGCCTGAGGAAGGGCGCATATTAAAATGTCTGTGGTACACACACACAGCCCAGCCCTGTGCAAGTCAGAGCAAGGTTAAAAAATAAAAGTGGTACATGAGGGGTATGAATATATAGAAGTCAGTATCCTAAGCTGAAAGACTGAATCTTAAAATGATAAGGAATGAATTTCTGGGACCACGTGTTTCAACAGATATAAAAGGGGGACGAGGCTGTTTTTACTTCTGGTACTGCTTTGTCTATTCTTTTGCCCCTAGGCTGACTGCGTTGTCATGAGAAATAAACCTATAAAAGAGGCTGGGAAATGGGTGGATGAAGGCTGTGACAACAACAGAGGCTATATATGCCAAAATGATACAGGTGTGTTATTTTTTCATCAGCCTTTTCACATGAGATTTTATGTGATATCTTTAGACATTACTTGGAGCTTAAATGGTATTAAATGGCTTAAATTTCTATTATATCACCTCTACACTCCACTTCCACTAAGTGACTTTTCCAAGATATGCCTATGAAAGGCTTGATATAAACAATTTTTAAAGACTTGCTTACGTCTGAAAAGTACATTGTTAGAAAAATATACTGATGCAGACCCTTGTATGATGATACTTAAATTGGGTTAAAACTGATTATCTACTTGACTTGAGCCTGTTGATTGGTTAACACAAACAAAAACAAAATAAGCCAGTTTTAGAGTGATTTAAGAACATCCACATGCAAAGGTTCCACCAGTTTGGGTAACTGGTTCAAAATCACACCATTTGCAAAACCAGAAACTAGTGCAACAGTATGCATAGAGTAGACCTGATCTAATTTAATTTAAACTAACGTAAATTCTGTGTGTTGAAACGCCCTTCCCCTTGGAGGTACTCAGAATAATAGCTTCTCTTACTCTTTTTGATGTCCTCTTTATTTTCTAACCAATCTTTTTCAACTTTACTGTTGTTAGCGTTGTAGAATCAGCTTACCAAATAGTATGCGAGCTGGTTCTATTTTAGGTCTTGAGATATCAGAATTAGTAGTTACTGTTGATTAATAGTTACTGTTGAAAAGGTCAACTTTTCCCTCATTTTGTAGGAGGGCAAATTCTCTGCCTTTGTGGGCTCACGGAGCATTAGAAAAAGTAAAATTTGGCATGCATGTTTCTTATTGGTTATGATGAATGAGCCAGAAAGATCAAGTCAACTTTCAGATCTTTGGTGGAAAAAGGTTAATCTCTGAACACACAAAATATAATCTCAAGTAAGTGACACTGATATAAACATGGAGCTGTTGTAATTATTTTTCTTCATATCATGTGGCTCCTTTATTTCTGGAATGATTTACAGGATGAACAGGAAGGCCTAGATCATGATTATCTGGCTGGGTATATGACTTGGGTGAGGAGGAAGGAAGAGAAACAAAAAGGAAGGAATGATGAAGTTGTGTTACTTGCAGGTTAAGCTTAGAAGATCCTTTGACTGAAGCTGGCCAAAAGTCACTCTTCCATTCTTTTTTAGATATTTTAAGATCTCAGAACAACCCTCCCAACAACTCCCTTCCCCAAACAGTCAATAGCTCAGTGACTACAGCATGCATAGTAGATGCAGGGGACTGCCGTCCATCCCATGCCAGTACCCTTCCCATAGGGTTGAAGTGTAATGTATACAAAGTGAAACAGAACCAGTAGAGGTTGGATAGGTTTTTTGCATCACCAGTGGTCAGGAAATTCACCTGGGGCTCCCCTGTGACAGCCATTTTGCAAATATATTTTGCAAAACATTTCTGTTTTGACAGAAAAATATTCCACCGAAATTTTTTTTGACTCGCTGTAATGCTGACTGATATAGCCAAATTTCTTCCACAGATTTCAGGCAGGCTTGACATTTCCAACTCTGGGGACCTGGTAATTGCAGCTGATGCTGGCCTAGTACAATGCATTTCTAGTGGGCAGTTTATAGCTTGTGCTATGCCAGGAGTAAAGGTGGCTCTTCTCTTCTCAGCTTTGAAAACTTACACAGCTGCAATCTGCCCCTGACCATTTTTGCATGTGTGTGTGAAATAATATATAAACATACTACTGTGTTTCTTTTTTTTTTTTTTTTCATTTACTGTAGACCCTAAGTTGTTCCCTTCACCAACATCACCGCCACCAAAATTTGTCCTTTTTGGTAACAGCAGTTATTCCTTGATCCATTTGCCAATGAAATGGGAGGATGCCCGAAAATCCTGTAGAAGTGATCTCTCAGAACTTGCCAGCATCTTGGATCCATACAGTCATTCTTATCTGTGGCTACAGATATTAAAGTATGGGCAGCGTATATGGATTGGTCTTAATAGCAATATGGTAAGAACATTAAACAAATTAATATGCTGGTGCTACTCTTTTTGATAATACATTTCTTGGATTCCACGTTTACTGGTTCACTTGTGAGTTCTTTAGATTACTTAATGGCTCTAATTGTTTGCATATATGATTAATGTTTAAAGGTGGCAAATTTAGTTATATTTTTTGCATTAGTTGGGTTAGATGCCTCATTTTAAATGTTCATGTTTTTTGTGAAATTCAGTCTTATGTAGTTCTTTGTGTTGGGTTAGCTGTGTTGTGGTTTTGTTCATATAAATTTGGGTGTATAATTCCTTGAAATAAATTTCTGATTGTTTTAAAATGTTAAATACCATAATAAAGTGGAGGTGGTAATAGCAACATTCCCACTTTGCTGATGGTAAGTTAAATAGTAAGTCCGTCATCCAGTTTATTAGTTTATTTCAATAATGCTTATTGTTTTTGGATAAACAATATCCAAAAAAAAATTATGATGTTTGAAATGAACAATTACTGCAAACAATTGGTATAATCCCTGCTTTTGCCATTCTTACCTATTGACAAGACAAATTAAGTACATCTAACTGGAAAAAATCTCATAGTCTGTTTCTAAAAAAATGCTGGAAGAATGAGTGATGGTAGCAAACTTATTAGATGTGTCAGAACAATAAATTGTTCGGTTTAATGTCACTTCTTAAAAATATTTCAGATCTTATGAAAAAATGTTTGTTTTTTTTTAATTGTTGGCAAATCAGAAAGTGAAAAAGAATAATTTTAGACTCAAAGAGATATTTAGTTATACCTGAAACACATTTTAGGTTTTCTTTTGAATTTGAAAACCAAAAATGTTGGTTTTTCCAACTGAAACTATTTTCCTGTAAATAATTAATTTGATGTAATCCATATGAATTCCTTAAAAAGTGGGCCTTTTTGAGCAAAATTTTTTTTTCACTAAATGTAGTGATGCCAACACATTTATCACTGAAAAATGATATGTGCAACAACATGAATCCAAAATTTGAGCCACTTTCCTTTTCTTTAGATTCTTGACTAAACACTTTTGGTAAAGGCAGATGAATAGACAGTTTATATCTGTCAGATGACATAACTCTAAGCATGGTATTCTATTTCATGTTATGCCAATAATATAGCATAAAACAATACAAGAATTCCTCTCACCAAACTGATACTGAAGAAGCTACCGGTACCTCTGATTTATCATTTATATTAATTATTTTGCTTTTAGACGGAGGGCCATTATGAATGGATTGATAACTGGAAAATGAAGTATACTAAGTGGGCAGAAGGGGAGCCAAAGCAAAAAATAGCTTGTGTCTATTTGGATCTTGATGGAGCCTGGAAGACAGGATTTTGTAATGAAAGCTACTTCTTTGTATGTAAAAGGTCTAATGGTAAGTGTTTAAATGTAAGAATTGTAATTATTACAACTATTTATTGACATTGCAGTGTGTTGGGGGGGTGACGGCGATAGGATGGGGGGTTTGGAGGGACGGGCCGGGCAACAGGATGACGGGAGGTGAGGGAGCCACAGCCCGCGGGGAACGGCCTTCTGCAACACCCCTCTGCGAAGAGGGAGGCAGGGTCGAACCCCTCTGTCCTGGGGGCCACGCGGGCAGGGAGCGCCGAGGGTGCGGGCACGTGCCCGCCCTCCCTCGGCCGACCTCCCGTGGGCGCCCGCCCGGTCCCCGCGGGACGCACGAGTCTTTGAACCTCCGCCCAGCCGCCGCTCTCCTGCCTGTATACAACAGGCAGTGGATGACCATTTCTGCCCCAATGAGTTTTAAAGCTTGGAAGAATGTAACATTTTAATTAGAATATAGAATCCCTATACAACTTCCTGTGCCTTTCACCTGCGTGTCAAGTCCACGTGGTTCTTTCTGGCTTTGCTGTCACTTTAAGGGAGGAACAAGTTTGTTAATGTACTGGATGTCAATCGGTGCCCCACAGAGGGTCTCGACTGCCACGTCTTTGCTGGAAAATCACTTTTGATGGGGAGGAAGATGATTTGTCCCATCCCTCTGGTACTTTCCTTTGGTCATTCCAGTTGTCCTTCCTGCTCAGGGCTCCACCTCCTCGTCACCCCGCCTAATGCCAACCAAAGGTGTTGTTGCTTCAGCCACCAAGATTATTATGATGCACCCTTTTGGGTCTTAGACCTTTAGCTTTACTATGGCAGAATTGAGACATTATTTCACTCATTTGATCATGGCTGCACCTTGCTTTGATTATGCGTCTGGTTGGTTATTGACTGTCATATTTCCTGGCATCCCACTCTGGACTCATGTCTTATACTTGCCGTGGGTTGGTGGTTTGCTGGCACCTGCTCTCTCTGGTTCTGCTGAGATCCAGTCTGTGCTGTGGACCTCTGTTGCTCATGGAGTCTCCTCCAGTGAATTATAGAGCCAACTCTGGCTCTGCCTTTTCAGTAAAACCTCTTCCTGGGGTAGCTACCACCCTGGGCTGGGATCACATTCAATATCTGTCACTTCTGGGCCGGTTGAAGATCTCACTTCTGGTATTCCCTGCTCCTTCCCTGCTGGGCTTTTTAGCCCGGCTTCGGTGTTCTGGGCTGCAAATCAGCCCTGGCATGCTGTTATAAAGCATGTCCACGCTGACATAGGAGCCGATTCTGGCTTCTGACTTGGCCATTTTTTTTTTCCTTCTCTTTCTTCACCGCGGTGGCCAGGAATGCCGTGGTTGCACTGTCACTGTGCTTTGCTTCCGGCATGGTGTCCCACCAGCTCCTCTCCTCATCTGATGGAGGTAAGTCTTTTCCACATATCCCCCTACCTAAGTTGCCTTGTGGTGCCACAGCTTTTAGCTTCTCATTGTCAATCATCTTGACACAGGCCCTATGCCAATGTGTCATTTCCACTTTGCTCTTGTTGCACCTTGATAAAAAATCCACAATCATATTAGTCACTCTTGGTCTGTAACTGACACTAAATTTAAGGGACTTTAGCGATAACGCCCAGCACATAATGCATGCATTATTATGCCTGAACTAATTTAGCCATTGTAAAGGTGCATGATCCGTGATTAGTTTAAATTCTTGCCCCATTAAATAGTATCTGAAGTAGTTTATGGCCCACTTCATTGCCAGGCATTCCCTCTCAATAGTATAATTTTTAATTGTTTAATTTTTTACTAGCAAAAGCAATTGGTCATGCCACACCTTCTTGATCCTGACACAGGAGTGCACCTATCACAGTCTCAGAAACATCCATCCGCAGGATAAAATTTTTAGAGAAATCAGGCATTACCATTACTATGTCATTACACAGGGCCCTTTTGATACCTTTAAAAGCCTCCTCTATTTGAGGAGTCCGCCCTATCAAACCCTGTACTTTTCCTCTTATGGCATCTGTTAATGTGGCTGTTTTTTCTGTGAAATGAAGAATAAACCTCCTATAATAGTTAGCCAGCCTCAGGAAGGAGCTCATCTGCTGCTTGGTTTGAGGTGGTAAATACTTTTCTATCACCTCTTACTGGCCAGTGGGCATATGACTCCCTGTCCAACCCTAAAACGGAGGTAATTAGTTTCTTGCATTCCTAGCAAACATTTCTTAGGGTTGACTGTCCCTACCTGGTGGAGTTCTTTCAGCACCTCCTTCTCATGTCGCAGATGTTGCCCACAGGATTGAGAGTATATGACGATGCCATCGATATAAGCTGTGGTGTACATCATATGCGGGGCAAGGATGTGATTGAGGAGTGACCTGAAATGTCGCTGTAGCTCCATGAAGGCTGTACAGCATTCTTGTAAATTCAAATAGGCTTCAGGGCATACCAAAAGCAGTTTTCTGTTTGTCCTTCCTCACCATAAGTATTTGCCAATACCCTTTTGATTGATGAATTGTTGAAATATAACAGGCTTGGCCTGTTCTTTCCAGTAGTTCTTTCATGTGCAGCATAGGGAATGCATCTAATTGAATGATTTCATTGATTTTCCGAAAGTTGATGCATATTTGAAGGGACCCATCAGTTTTGGGTACTATTATCAGGGGGCTTCACCATGGACTGCATGAAGGTATGATTATCCCTTGTGCCAGCATCTTTAGTATTTCCTGACATACGCTGTCCTGTAAATGATGTGGAATGGGCCTCCATCTCTCTCTGACTATGGTTCTCTTTGGAGTGGTGATCTCATGTCTCAACCCTTGGGCCTACCCAGGCTTTTTTTTAAACACATGATTAAATCCTGCTATAAGCATTTTTAAATGTTTGCGTTGCTCCTTATTAAGCTCTTGGCCTTGCATTATTTCCCTGCTTTGAGCCACTCTCTTTTCCTGGTTTCCTATCTCGGGTCCTAATTCTTCTTCCAGATCCTTGGGGCTCAGCATCCACCGTTTGGGTTCCTGTTTCAACAAATTTAGGTGGTCAATTTGTTGCTCCTTCTGGTGCCCTGGATAGTACACCTCATAGTCCAGGACCAGCTGTCAGACTATATTAAATGGTCCCTGCCAATGTGTCAATAACTTGTCTGTCATGGTAGGGAGTAACATGAGAACTTTGTCCCCTACCTGGAAGTCGCATATGCAAGCATTTTTGTCATACTCCCATTTCTGCCTCTCTTGGGCCTCTGCTAGATTTTCCTGGGCCAAATGCCTAGCTTTATCAAGTCAGTCTGTTATAAAGCATGCCCACACTAAGCAGGTTTTTTTTCTTTTCTTTCTTCACCATGGCAGCCAGAAGTGCTGCTGTTTCACTTTTCACTGTGCTCCGCTTCTAGTGCAGTGTCCCACCAGTTCTTCTTCTCATCTGATGGAGGTAAGTCTTTTCCACAGCCTGTCTAACATATTAGCAAAGAGATGGTGTCTCTCTGAAAAGCAGATATAACATTAGTGCAACAGGCCTACACTATCAGCTCAGTGACTGAAGTCCCCTATGATTGGAATGGCCTGCCCAAAGCTTCCCCAGTCTCTACTCTGCCTCCAAACTTTTTCCTGTCACAGCTTGATCTTATTTGAGAATTCTTAAGTTTGGAGGCTGCCAGCAGAAAAAAAGGGGTAGGCTCTTCCAGGTGCCCCAGTGTAGTGCATGGTCCTCCAAACTTCTGCACTGATCTTTTAAAGGAGGAGTTGCCCCTCTCAGGAAAGTCTCCCAGTTCAGGCCTTAAAGGTAATAATTATGAGCTCCTGCTGCTCCCATGTTCAAGCCCGTGTCTTGCAGGTACTATTGAATATTGTTCTCAGGAGGCTCCTGGCCTCACTCTGCCTTCTGGCCTGCCTTAGCCTCCGCACACTTGTAAGGTTTTAGCCATTTCCCAGCTTCTGCCTCCTTTTTCTAGCTGGGCTTTTTCTGCTGAGGCCCACTATGCCCAAACCCAGCTTATGAGCTCCAGCCCTCACTCTCCAGCATTTCTCTGGCCTATGTCCTGCCCTGTTAGGACTCTGCAACTTGTGGCACCTTGTTTGCACCTCACTGGCTTCCACAAATTCCCCATCCAGCTACACACCCTGTCCACTGAATTAATTCCAATATAAATGCAGGCTGCTGCCTTATATAAACTTCTCCTTTTCCTGGGGTTCAATACAGCAAAGAAAATAACACAAAAAGAAAGGAAGGGGAAAAAAGGAATGTTACCACTTTAGCAGCAGGGTGACTTATCAAAAGTTTGCAGTGTCTGAGTCACTGAGGTTCTTAGTGCTTGCAATGCAGGAACTCTCATGTACCCGCATGGTCCAAGAGCATCTACTCACTCCACCAGCCGGATCTCACACTTTCTTCCCTTCCCTTCTTTGACCACCTTCTGGCTGTCTTTAAATGTCTGAGGTTTCAGCAAGCCAGTTGCCTGCCTTGTTTCACCCTTCACAGGCACATCTCATCTTTGAATAACTGATAGCCTCTGTGCCATGTGCTTCATTTTGTTAAAGGAGCAAGGACCTGGCTCACTGCATGGGTCTTCCCTCTCTGCAGCCATGGGTTTCAGCTCCTGTTTTTCTATTTCTGTTCCCTTCTCAGTTGAGTAACAGGGTTAGGGCCCCCTGTTGCAATTGGCTTAGAGTGATAGCCCATATTTTTGTCACTAAGTGCCATATAGTTTCATTTCTATACTGAGTAAATATCAAAGACTAATAAAAGGACAAATGCATAAGAGGGACAACTGAGCAGAAGGGCCCAAGTCAGGGGAAGCAATCAAAGCCAGTGGTTATTCCTACCTACTGAGCTAAAAATGCTTCCTATCATTGTTCATGCAAATCTTGGAATAAACAGAATAATTTTCTGAACCTGAACCTTCTTTGAAACTCCTATTTCTTCTATTTTTTGTATTACTTGTTTGTACAGGAAATGCCTCTAATACCAGGATAGCCTAATTATTTTCAGATAGTAAGTGTTGCATGCAAATGTTACTACACATTTTATACTACATTTTGTCCCTGTTTCATAGAGTCCTATATGAGCCGAATGTTTAATGAACATAATTAAGGGAAAGAGATCTTGGAGTCATTATTGACTCCAAGATGAACATGAGCCGCCAATGCCAGACCGCAGCCAGCAAGGCCAGCCATACCTTGTCATGTATCCAAAGGTGCATCTCAAGTCAGTCCAGAGAGGTGATACTCCCCCTCTGTGACTTTGGTCAGGCCACAGTTGGAGTACTGTGTCCAGTACTAGGCGCCACACTTCAAAAGGGATGTGGCCAGCCTGCAGAGGGTTCAGAAGAGGGCACAGCAAATAGGCAGAGCCCTTTTCTCCCCAGCACCACCTGGGGTGACAAGGAACAATGGTAATAAGCTGATGGAGAATAGGTTTAGGTTAGAGATCAGGAGGCAATATTTTACAGTTCGGGTGGCCAAAATCTGGAACCGACTTTCCAGGGAAGTGGTCCTTGCCCCTACCTTGGGCAAATTCAAGAGAAGGTTGGACCCATCTGGTATCTTGTGAACCCAGCATTCATTCCTGCCTGTGGCAGGGGGTCAGGCTAGATGATCTGTTCAGGTCCCTCCTGACTCTAGCTACTATGAAACTATAATCATAAAACAACAGAAGAAACAAATTGCTGAGGCAGCTCAAATATATTAATAGTGGCAGAAACACCAGAAATTGTGCAAGAGGCATCATAAGTTTGATTAGTCACTTAGCACAGCAGTATAGTTTGAAGATGATAGAAATAGTTAATCCATCATCCTATCCACTGAATTTTGTACACACTCAGTCTTTGATAGTAAAAGGACAGCCAAAAATTGTGCTTGGATTTATATAGGCTTGCTTCTCAGGAGTGATTTGGGTAGTCATAGGGAGCTAGCGAGATACTTTGCCCTTGATAACAATGATATTTCCAGAGCTGCTGCAGAAAATTGATAAGAAATAAAATACATGTGAGTACTGTGATCATATTATTTGGTTACAAATGTACCTGGAAATTTTAAAGAGGAGTACTGTATACCCCATGTAATACATACTGTAATGTACCCTCAATCCTTTATTTCCCAAATTAAATCAAGTATAAGAAAGATGTTGATAAAAAATATTGTCCATGTATAGATGACATAGTAATCTCTGAAAAACTGGATAAGTAATCGGTTTCCATATGTTACCAAACAAATATATGACAAAAAATAACCCCGAATGAATAAAGGAGATATTATATACGCATCATCAACCAAGCAAGTTAGGTGAGGAATAATAATGAATAGATTTTACAGCATTTTACAATGACAGATCATGACCCCACTTATAAAAAAAAAGAAACTGACAGTGATTCGGTGACTCACCTAGAGTTACATTGCAAACTAACAGCAGAACATGAGTTTTCTGGTTGCTGGTCCAGTGCCAAAACCACAGGCTTGTTCCTTCCTCTAATTGAATGTCCACATCATCATCTCCAGAGCCCTAAAACTGCAGCTTGAAGGAGAAAAAACCCCCTTATGTTATCACTTTTATTTGCTTGTATTTTTTCTTTGTTATATTTGCCACCAGCTGGATGCTGAGACAAAAACAAACATCCAGGGCTGGGTCCATGGGATATGCAGTGCAGCAGTCACGCTCCTGCCTTTGATACCTGTTTCACCCATACTTTAAAACTAACTGCCTGAGAGTGGAAATGACATTTCTATTCAGGTTGTGCTGAGAAAGCCAATGGACTTATGGCTCATTGTCACCTCCCTGTTTCCTGCTAATCTCTCTACTCTACAGGTATTAATGACCCTCTATTCCTTTTAATGATCTTGATGTTTCACTATTTAAATGATCCTTTTGAAATTTTGCTGTCTGTTAGCCATTCCTGGTAATGTTTCTTTTCTATTTTACAGCCTTGCAGAGTGTTTTTAGCTCTAGCTACAAACCTTAGCTCAGGTATCCTAAGGTTAAGTCAGGAGCATGAATGATTGACAGTGAAATATTGGAGGCATTTTCAAGAGTCTCAAGAAGGCTAGATTTTATTTTATGAATCTGAATGAGATATACATGTAATTTTAATGAATACAGGACTAAGACACAATATCTTTTGAATATTTTTTGCCTACATTTTTGCTTTGATCTTAACCTGGATAATATAATACTAACTTTTAGCATATTAGTAAAGCATTTGATTTCTCTTTAACTGAAGAAAAAATGTCTTGTGTTCTGTGTGGTGATGTGCCACACCATCAATACCCTCCTTTTCAAAATCCTAGGTCTACCCATGCAAACCTGTAAATATGTTTGACCCATTCTTCCAGTGTGTCCAGAAGTTACCTGTAAAAGTAAAATCTATTTTAAAAGGTCAGGGCATTATTCACCAGATGAACAGAACACCAGCTAAAAGCAAGAGAAAATACAGAAAACGTGTGGAGTGGCAGTGCTCCACATGCTCACCATGCTATGCAAGCATAGCTTTACTGCCTCTGGTTCAAGCCTATGTAGTAGAGCCTTGAGGACCCTGCTGATGAGTATGGTACTTTTACAGTCTAGAATGGTTCAACTGAATCTGAACATTTCATCTCTACCAACATTGTTAGCAGGGAAAGATGTTAGTTTTCTATGGGAAGTCTGGAGTTAGTATAAAGCACCTACTAGGACCACCCCTTAGTTTTAGATCCTGGCCACATATAATCATGGTGTGTGTCAGGCTTTGTCCAAGCCCCCAAGGTCTGAAATAGCCTGCCATTGGAGGTTGTTCAAACACCTACTTTGAAAGCTTTCAAGAGAAATTTGGATGTTTATCTTGCTGGGATCCTATGACTCCAGCTGATTTCCTGCCCCTGGGGCAGGGGGCTGAACTGGATGATCTTCCGAGGTCCCTTCCAGCCCTAATGTCTGTGAAATCTATGAGTTGACAGAAGGAAGAAGCACAGAGATAACTGACAATACTCTGACAAGTATGAAGCCAAAATAAAACTATATGCTTAATGTCTTTTTCCAGTTACTTGACACAGCAAAGGAACTTTGCTTAATATTAAAAACATAAGAAATGCTTTACTGGGTCAAGACCAGTGGTCTATCTATCGCAGTATCCTGTCTCTCACAGTAGGAGAAGTAGGTGCTTTTTATCTCTAGAGATATATTGAACCAAATATATCTAGAGTGATCTCTTCCCTATTTATGTCCCTTCCACCCTAACATCCATCACCCATTTATTGGTTTAGAGATGCCAGAGGAAACATCTGTAGCCATTCTGTTCAACACCTATTAATTGATCTATCATCCATAAATTTGTCTAGAACCTTTTGGACCTGGCTATGCTATTTGCATCTGCCACCTCTGTGGCAATTATTTCCTGCTAGTTTCTGTGACTGTCCCCTAGTTCTAGTGTCCTGGGATTTGCTGAATTACAGTTCCCTGTTCACTTGCTCCACCAGCTTCATGATGCTTTAGAACTCTATTATACCCTCCTCAGCCTTCTCCTTTCCAAACCAAAGAGGCCTAGCCATTTTAGTCTCTCCTGGTAAAGCTACTGCCCCGTCCACCCTGATTTTTTTGTTTGTTCTTTTCTGTACCTTTTTTACTCTAGTACATCTTTTGGAGATGTGGAGACCAGAACTTTACACAGTATTCAAGATATGGATTCACCATGGATTTGTATAAAGACATGATGATGATCTCAGTTTTGTTTTAAATTCCCTTCTTAAAGATGCTCAATATTTTATTGGCTTTTATAGTTGGCGCTACACATTGAGCTAATGTTTTTAGAGATCTACAATGACTTAAGGTCTCTTGCCTGAGTTGTAACAGTTAGTTCAATAGTGGGTTCAATAGTTAGTTCAATAGTTCAATAACTAAGTAGTTCAATAACTAAATAGTTGGAAAGGTTGTTCTTTGTAAGCTTTTTGTACTCAGAAGCTTGCAAAGAACAATTTTTACAACTATTTAGTTGGTCTAATAAAAGATATCACAGTTACCTTTGTTTGCTTATGTCCTTAGACCAACACAGCTAAAGCCAACACCCCTGAGTTCAGAATCAAGACTTGTGCATGTATACTTCATGTTATTTTTCCCCATGTGCTTTACCTTGCACTTGTCAACATTAAGGTTCATCTGCCATTTTTTTGCTCACTCACTTAGGTTGGTGACATATTTCTGCAGCCAGCTCTTCTCCATCATTTTGGGATTTGCCTACCTGGAATAACTTGGTATCATCTGAAAACTTGGAGATTTCATTGTGCATCCTCATTTCCAGATAATTAGTGAAGATGTTGAATAAAGTGTTACCTTTCTACTAAAAGTATCTGAAATTTCCAGCATATAGGCATCCATGCAGTTTCTTGGGGAGGAAATATGCCCCATCTAGGAGAAAGATATGTCCCTCTAGAGATTATCACCATAATGAACACCTGAATGTTATTCTTGACTCCTCTGTGATTGGGTGAAGTCCAGCTTTTGCTGTTTCCCCAGCCTTCCCCAGACCAGGAAATTTGTGGTGATAGAAATGAATAGTTGTCCATGGCTGTAAGAATTTGTTGAAATATCCAAAGAAAACTAATCATTCTGCATGCACAGATCTATGAGGCAAAATAATATCAAATAGTTGTTTAAATACATTTAGCACCAAAGTCTTTTTGAATTATTTCCAGTGTTCTGAATATTGCTTTTTAACATAAAGTTGTCAGTCCCCATGATCCACATGTTGAAAATAATTTTCATTTGCCTAGGTTCAGAGGAGCAACTGGTGTATTTTGAAATAAATTATGTTTATATTTATTGTTCTTCAACAATAGCGGTCAGCTAAAACCATTATCAATTCTTTCATAGTATCATAGTACTTAGGGTCAGAAGGGACCTAAACAGATCATCAGGTCTGACCCCCTGCCCTGGACAGGAATGGGTGTGTTTTTTAAATCGGAGAAAACCAGGATCCTGCCTATAATATCCATCCTTTAGAGTCATCAGAGCAGCTTTTCTACAACAAGAATAGTGTTGGTTTATAACCCAGTGTGGCCAGATTTAGGTCCAAAATCTGTAAAGCTCAACATGAGACTCAACATGTAAAATTCAACATGGAGCTGAGGCACATTCTTAACCATAAGTATATGTGTAAGTACTTTACTGAGTGGGAATAGAAGAATGTGTTTAAAGATAAGAACATGCTTAAGAGCTTTCCTGAATAAGGATGGTAGATGCTAAAATGCAATAGCAACATTATTTATTTACCGGTTCAGATTTTTTCCAGTATTGCATAATAATAAGGGATACAGAATTACAGAGCCTGTATTGAGATTAAGAGCTTTTAGGAGTTTTCTGGTTAAAAGAAAAAGGACATCAAATTAATATATGCTACTAATGGTAAAAACATAAATAAGAAAGCTGTTCAGGTAAATGATTTGGATTTTTTTTTTAACAGTGAAGGCCCCGACAGATCCTCCACAACTTCCAGGAACATGTCCTGAAACAGAAGAACGTCGATCTTGGATCCCATTCCGTGGCCATTGTTACTACTTTGAGTCATCACTTACTCGAAACTGGGCCCAGGCGTCCTTAGAATGTCTCCGATTAGGTGAGTGTCATCTCGAATTAGTGGTAAAACATTCACAAATCACATATGTATAATTTTTTGTAAAGAAGACTGAATATATCTTTAAATGTTAAGGAAAAAATCTTTTCCTGCAGTAGAAGGAAATTGGAGTTTTTATTAATTTTTAATACCTTTTTTTATTGTTTATGTTATAGAACAAATTTCCCTCTCAGTTATTTTAATTACCATATTGCTTGATTAGAAAATGAGGTTTTCTACCCCATTTAACATGGGGAATAAAGCCCCTCACCTTATAATTAAGTATGAGGAAGCGATGGGCAGGGGTTAGCTCTTGAGTCACAGTTGAAGCTGCCACCTGCCCCCTGCTGCTTCTGCCCACCCAGCCATTCCTTCCCCACATGCAATGGGATCTAATCCACAGTCCACACAATTGCGTCTCCTGTCATGGCACATGTGCATGGCAGGAGGTGTGATTGTGGGATTGCACATTAGATCCCATTGCATCTCATTGCTGGTGCCGGGGGAGGCCAATCCTAGGTTCCCCTGCACCAACTAGAAGCAAATTTCCACAGTTGGGCCCCCCACCTCAGCTGAGGTGTTATGTACCCTTGGTGTTACAGGATCACCAAAGCATAATCAACCTGGAGTTTAATGGGGATGTGGAGCCTGCGTCCCACTCCGCCTGGTCTATCAGGGTGTTGCCCCTCCCCTCAACTCTCCTGCCACGACTTGGATGTAAATATATACCTTAAGAGGGGTCAACAGTGGAGATCTTTATCCTGGGTGGGGCCTCCCAATAGACAGTGTTACTCATGGTCGTCTGACGGGGTGGTTCACGGGGCTTCGCCTCCCCTACATCCCGTCCACACGCCAACCGCTGGGTGATGCATTCAAGATGTTTCCAGGCCTCGTATGATGGCCTCAGACCAGTTATCTGGTTCCTGGTCATTCTCCCTCCTTCTGTGAGCGATTTTTCCTTTCTCCTCTCTTACAGAAAATACTCTTCCGAGTTAGGAGGAGCTGCAGGGTGATTCCCCTGATTCCAGCTCCTTCTTGGAGCCTCAGCTGTCTCCCCTCTCCTACCAACAGCAGAGTGCTCCCCTGCTTCCTGAGCGCCAGCCGCTTCAGGAGACAGAGAGTGCCTCAGCTTGCACTCTCCGTCTTTCTTCTGCTCTGCCTCCCGTAGAAGGCTTACTGCTCTCTGCTAAGCTGCCTGCTTGAGACCCACAGGCTGGGTCCTCTCGTCTCCATGCCCGAGCTCACAGCACGAGCAGCCCGCCCGTACTCTCTCTCTCCCGCTCCCCCTCTCTCCCTGTTCTGCCGGCATTTTTAAACTTTCCCGCAGCTGCCGCTACAGCCACTGGGATTGCCTCAGCTGTTCCCCACGCTGGGAACAGCTGTTGCCACAGCTGGCATAATGACGGTTCGTGCGGCTGCAGCCGCGAATGCAGCTCCTGCTCCCGCTGCTCTGCAGCAGGTACATACGCCCCTCTGGGAGCTTGCTCCTGGGGTCTGAGGTCTGCAGGTCCTCCTTTCTCTCCCTCAAGAGCTTGTGTGGGCACTTTGCTGCCACAGTGGAATATGACTCACACAGTTCAACTTAACTAAAATCTAACTTTTATTAATACATTAAATGTTATCTTAATTTCTACATAGAGAGAGAGAAAAACATTTAGTCCAATGGTCCCACCTAAACCCACATGTTACTCTACTTCACAGAAAAGGTGGCCAGTGAGTTCCTGGAAGTAGAGGGTGGTCATCTCTGGGTAATAGCTGTTTTTTAGTCCAGATGTTGCTGGATGACAACACACAGCCAACTTCCTTGTTGCTTTACTTTAATGCATTCTCTTTAACTTTACTCCCCTGGTGATTCTTCATTTCTGGGTGCCGTTGATTGGTTTCTCTGTGATCCTCATGCTGTTCATGTTTTTATCCTATGTTTTAACATATTCTCTTATTTCAACAAGCCCATCACATGTACACATCTTAATTTGGTCTTTTAATTTGGTATTTTAATTTGGGCATGCCCTGGATTCCTAATTTGGTCTGTCCATTAACTCTGGAAATTCCAGGGGCTCTGTAATTGTGCACTGTCCTGTTGGTCCCCTCTTATCACCTTTCATGTACATATCCACTCATGTCATCTGTCTGATTTAATCAATTAGTGCCAGGTTCAGTTAATTTGAGCTAGTACCAAGGCCTACATTTCACACACCTATGTTGATAACAGCAGAACATAAGCTGCCTGTGAAAGTGAACTCAAGGCTAGTTGATAATGCAAACACAAGTGAAATGAAAAAAGAAAAGTTCAAATAATAATGAGGTTATACAAAAACTTAAGCAATGGTTAAATAAGGCTGACTATAAAATAAAAGTTCAAATAATACTCTAATGCACCACTCAAGCAGGTGCAACTAAAGCTAAATGTGACAAGGTGCCCCACATCCCCCACAGATGGGAGATGCAACTGCCACGACCTGCCAACCCCAGGGGTGTGTGTAGCCCCGAGGGCTGGAAGATGTGATCTCCTGGCTCCGGCTTCATGCACCCCTGGGGCTGGGAGACAGCAGTGGTGCCTTGCATCTGGGACCCAGAATCTATAGCTGTGGGGTTCTGGGTTTTGGCAGCTGTGGGGGGCTGCTGGGAACCACAGTCAGCAGCTGGGCCGAGAGCCTTCTTAGCTGCAGGCTTCTAACCCCCACTGGGCATGGTGCTGATGGGACTTCCAGCCACAGGGGAGACCCTGCTACATGTACAAATTAAAGCTTGATAGCAACTAGCTATGAAATTAAGTACACATTTTTGAGGTCTAGCTAGTTGGACCTTTTTAATGGTATGAAAAGTACTTTGCATATGTATTTGGTGTCAAGGTAATTGTATAATTAACGGATTCACTGCATAATTAACCAGTTAAGTATGCAATACCTGTAACATGTAGAGGGGGCCTCAGAGTCACCTGTTGGTCTGCCAGAGGTGAGCAGTCCTTCTGGATAGTGTGGTTAGGCATTCCAGTTGCTATAGCCAGGTGTGCAAGGGTGATGTGACCCTGACTACATATCTGTTGCTTTTCATTCCTTAGACTGAATGACTCATTTACAGTTGGATTGATTGCAAGGAAAGTTCAGCAAGAGTCCAGACTCAGATTTCAGTATTATTTGAACTTTTCAGGGATTTCAGGCTCATATCTCAGAGATGTTGTAAGAAAACTTAACCACTTTGATACCACATCCCTGATATAGCTATGAAAAGGATCACGTGGTACAATTGCCTGTGATAAAAAGAGACCAGATTCAATGACTCAGGAGTCTGAGCACCTTATAAACCTATGTTGTTGTGTTTCTGATACAAATCAGTTGCTGAGGTATAATTGCTCATTGGAAATAAAATGTTGGTCTGAAATTCCTGAAAGGCATCTCTCCCTGGGACTGTTTGTTATGTGCAAATTAAACAGCGGCAGGAGAAGATTGCTGGTCTCTATGTCACTGCTTTCTCATCATGCGAGAAACCAATGAAGAAGGCCCCACATTTCTTATGCCATTCGGCAAAGGGGTAACTTTATCAAAACAATACATATTAATGTCCTCCGTTATAGAAATGTGACATTGAATGATGTGCTAAAACTCTTCAGACTTTGTTTCATCTTCAACACTTATGAAAGGATTTTTCTGAGCCTTCTAATAATAAAGAAAACAGCAAAAAAAGTCCATGTTCTTACATTTGGTGTACAGTATTCATATTGTTCTCCTCATGCTCTCACTTTCCCATTTATAATTAAGCATTTTCTAAGTATCCTGTCATTTTAATTATAAATTGATCTTTTTCTCCTTCAAATAAAAATCATAGAAATCAGACTTGACGTTATACATTGGATCAACTTGTAATCATAATAATATGAAAATACAACAATGTGGCATTACTGTATGGATCAGATGACCCATAATAGCCATGTAGGCTGGTATTCTGGGGCTTGTACAAGGTCATCTGTTCTATGTGGTGGTAGCAGAGTGGCTGGCTGTCCTACTGTGGGAAATGGCCATAATGGATGGGGATCTCACTAGTCTGCTCCACTTGTACAGTTAGGAGCTCAGAAGCCATAAGAACCTTGTGGAAAGTTGAGACTTCCAGATCCTTGCTCCACTACAGGGAGGAGGGAATTGGGAAGCCTTAGGACTATTGCTCTGAGGCAGTTCATGTGAATGACCACCATTTGAGCCACAGCCAGCAGCCCCAAGGTATGCTGCCACGAAGCCATGTGGAGGTCTGTTGGTAACCTGCCTGTGGTCAAAGCCAGTAGTTTAACATTTTCCAACAAAATGAAATAAAAACTTGTCAGACAGATCCTATACAACCACTCAATTTTCTCCTTCCTTCCTAACCCTCAGAGAATTAAGAAAAAAAAATTGCACCTCTAAAACCAGAGCTGTTTGGATTCAGGACTTGAGGTCCTTTCCAGTCTTACTTTTCTCTGATTCTATTATATTTGTGTACTTCACAACTGGATTCTGCACCTATAACAAATTAATTATTTGAAATATTTATAATATATAAAGCATTTTAATTGGCAAATGTTACAAAATAAAAAAGTGCACATGTATTTGTAGGGTGGAGGTAGTCAACAAAGCTGCTGAGAGGAAAAGGGAACATTTACACTGAAGTGAAACATTACAGGTGTAATTTTCTGCACTGATTCTTATTGCCTTTACTGGGACCTGGAAATAATACTAAACGGCAAAATAGTTTAAAAATATTGTAAAACTTGACAAGAAAAAAGTCACTCTTTATAGGGAGCATATGCTTCATTATAAAACTCATTTATATAGCATGTTTACTAATGCTTTGCAGGTGCTGCTTTAGTTTCAGTAGAAGATTCAGCTGAAGTTGACTTTCTGGCACACAACATAGAGCCTCTTGAAAGAAAATCATCAACTTTTTGGACAGGAATGTACAGGAATGTGGATGGTAATTTTTTTAAGTATTATTATTTGTTCATAGGTGAATAGCTTCCACAAAAATACTTAAACCTTATGCACACTACTTATTACGCTCTGTTGTAAAACATGAAAAGATAGGGCAGGAAAGGTAACACTTTATGTAAGTTACATACTGTTGAAGAAATATAAATCATGCGTACGACCAGCTGATTGATTTGTTATTGAGTGTTAACACATAAAATACTACTGAAGAAATGTAGAAGAGCTGTTTCTTAAGGGATAGTGCTTTGGTAGAGGAGGGCACAAAGTGAGTGACCATAAGGGAGTCCAAACTATCAAGTGTACTATGTAAGAGTTGAGTATCAGGGGAGTTGAGGTTATGGTCCCATTTGTTGGTATTATGCTGAGAGGAAACCAAGATGGAGGAACAGAAACCTTTACTTATTTTACTCTCCTTTCAGTAAAGGTAGGCCAATCATTCCTTATCACCAAAAAAATGACTATAGAAGAGGGTTTGCATTTGTAAGACACCCTGTGATGATGGAATATCTTATTGACAATATTGTTAAAGTAAATGGGTTTGTGGTAACTTTGGGGACTTTCACAAAATAGTTATACAGAATGCTAATGAATCATCACCTGACCTAAAGTGGAACATAGGATTGCTGGCACAGGAAGACCTTCTAGAAAGTATGGAGAGGGAGAGTATTATTTGAAATAGAAGGTGAGGAAAATTTAAAGTCCTGAGAAATTGACAGAGAACTCTGAGTCTAACTCAAAGGGTTGTTAATAACTAAAAAGATTTATCTCAGTATCCAGCAAAGGAAATGGCAGAAATTATAATGAGACTGTGAAAGAAAGAATGAGATCATAGAGAGAAATTCAAGAATATTAACAGGGCATCAGACAAAGGTGCTGAATAAAAGTATATGCACTACTGAAGATAAAAACTTGCAACACAAATAGTATAGAAGAAAAATAGAAGAGCAGTCAGAGCATTCTTGAGAATGGGGATTGATTTTAATATATAACTAGAGTGGGTTGCAACCAGATTTTCTGTGTTATGGAAAATCAAGTGTGGACAAAGTAAATGTTAGAGAGCTGTTATTCACCAGCTCCCAGGATACTAGGACTACTGAAATGATCAGGAGGTAGGATTAAAATAAATAAGAGAAAGTGCTTATTTACATAGTGTGTAGTTCACTTGTGGAACTCATTGCCGCAAGAGGTTGTAGAAGCAGAAAGTATAACCAGGTTCAAAAAATAAGTAGGCAGAATCATGGAGGGCAGGTTCATTGACAGCTATTATAAAGAGCAGTTAGGGATGTGTCCTCTGACATGCATAAACTAATGATGGTTGATACCAAGAAGGATATGACAGTTACTGTAGGCATGCCCCATTTATGTACCCTGCCTCTAAGATATCTATTATTTGTTGCTATCAGAGACAGGACACTGGGTTAGATGGACCATATATTGGCCCTGGTATGGCACTTTTTACATTAAAACATTCTCCAGTTTCAAAATTTCTGCCATTCCAGATGGAATGAAGCAAACATAATTTTTTCCAGGGAATGAAATTCTGAAATATTCTTGTTGTGGAGCATCAAAAAGGTTTTGTCTCTAATTTATGAATTAAAAAAAAGCAATTTAATTTTATCATTTTTTTGCAGCAAAAATATTCAAATTTTTCAGTTCTGAAAATGCTACAAAGTGATGCTTGAACATTTTTTAAATTATTCACAACATGTATCAGTGTTTGGATTTCAGTTAAAACAGCACTTTCCATTAAAATATTTAGGAAACTGATTCTGTTACTTATACATATACATATAACTGAATCATGGCAAAATGACAAAAAAAACAATGGAATACTGCATCTAAATATATCTGGTTGATAAATAATACAGAGAAGGTAGATTTACACCATTAGAAGATGATCTCCCCCATCCCCCTTTAACATGGTGGGAGAGGAAGCCCCTCACCTTAGAATCAAGCATAAGGAGGGGCTGGACAGGGCTTAGAGCTGGAGATGAAGCTGCAGCAGTTGCCTGCCCCCTGCTGCCTCTGCATGTCCAATCACTCTTCTGTCTCAGCCCCCAGTCTCTCCCCCTCGATGCTGCTTCTCCCTCTTTCTTCCTCTGTAGCTAATAAATATTCTATGGAGTTGAATAAGATAAAATTTTAGAATGGAGATGACTAATCAACATATATATAGGCTTATACTAGTATAGTAGTCTTATTATCAGCTATAGATAGATAGATTCCAGCTGATAAGGAAGATAGATAGTCAGTTAATCTATCTATCTATCTATTTACTTTTATCAGCTGGATATATATATCTTTCTATTTCATACTTATCAGCTTCTGTTTTATTTCGTACTTCTTATCAGCTGGAGATGTGTGTGTGTGTGTGTGTGTGTATAATAGTACTAATATACTAGTATAATTGGAATAACCCAGGAGTGTAAAATTTATTTGGCCCCGCAGTATGGATGAGTGTTGTGGGACCGGTACACAGGCTGGATATGAATGATATGTGGCCAGGCCCACAGAATTCCCAGTCCCTCCCCTCAATGATGGGAGATCCAGTGCATACAACACCTGCCCCAGTTGATCTGGGACATGTACCACTTGTGGCATCCTTTCTGGCTGTTCCAGGACCCATGCTGCATGTGTGCACCAACCCTGGAGGTTGGTGGTGTTTGTGGAGAGGGGTGCTTCTTGCAATGCAGGTCTCAAAATAGTCAGAGCAGGCACTGCGTGCAGCATGCATCCTGCAGTAGTTAGAGCAGGTGCCATGGGCAGTATGTGTTACGGAGCAGCTGGAAAGGAGCACTACATGCAGTCCATGTCCTGAAGTGGCAGGGAGTGCATGGGGTCAGTTTGATACATGCTGTGTGTGGGTCTACTCCAGACCCAAGGGCAACACCAGGGGCCAGAAAATGGGCACTGTGGGCTGGACCCTCTGGTGCACTGTATCTTTGAAATCCCTGTGTTGCTTGACTCTTGGCCAGAAAAAAACTGAAGTGTTCCATGTTGTAACAGACCAGTGCATCTTGATGAATAATGGGGTGTAAATATGTCCATTGCCAATGGTGAGTATTGGAACTGCTTATGAGTCAAGTCACTGATTATGGAAGCAGTTACTTGAACTCTTAAACCATTATTTATCAATGCGACTAGATATTTGGCACAGGACCTGGTTCATTAAGTAGCTCTACTTACCTTTAAATTGTACCTAATGTAGAAATACATTTTATACCTTTAAGGAAGTAGTTATATCAAAATGAAGTGCAGTGGGCACAGAGTATGGGAGAGAATCTCAAAGAAATGGGGAAGCTATAAAATCAAATGGAAGGAAATATTTACATTCAACATGGAAGTTTTTTAAGCATAACTTCAGTCACGAGAGACCCATGGATCCTTAAGCAATCAAACAAACAAAAGAAATAGGAAGACACATGAACACGAAGTTCCAGAATTTTTAAATAACAAAAGGTTTATTAAAATAGACATCTTTCCAGAAGCGGGAATAGAAGCCAGAAAGACCAAACCTATATCAAATGCAATAAATAATGGAGGCAAAGGAGCTTATTTAGTATTTGTGAAAAAATAACCAAATCCAAAATACAACTGCAAATGACAAAGACAAAGGACACTTTAAAAAAGATAAATTATTTCTTTCCATCGATTATCATCACAGTTGTTATAGTAAATAAAGCAAGAATACAACATGGAAGTTATCGTGGGGGGATTTTTCTTGAATGTGGTCTTTTCTGCCAAGTATGGAAACCAGGGTATTGGAGATATGAGACCTTTGGATGTCTAATTCAGCTTTCTGCTATTTTTCAAAATGTAGAGCAGTGATTCTCAACCAAAGTGTCACAGCCTTGAGTTTCTTTCTAGGTGCTGTTGGGTGCCACACAATGCTAGTACTGTTAGGTTTCCAAGCATGATTCACAAGATAAACCAAGAGATTTCAACTAAACATCCATAATTGTTGCTCTTGAGCTCTTTGTAACAGAAAAACTGCTCTATTTTTGTCTGTACTCAAAAAAGAATTAAAACTAGCTGCTGACATTTTCTGAGAAATGCCTCAAGTCTATTCTAGGGTGCTTTGAGTTTTTAAAAAAGGTTGATAATCACTGAATTGGAGAAACCTAAAACACACTCTGAGATGCCTCTGAATGTTTAATTACTTCAGTAGAGTACACGTAAATACTAATCTTTTTTCATATTAAATATGTTTTTAATTAGGTCAGTGGTTGTGGTTAGACAACACTGCAGTGGATTTTGTTAACTGGAATGTAGGAGAACCTTCAAGCCAACAAAACGAGCACTGTGTTGAAATGTATGCAAACTCTGGGCTCTGGAATAATATTTATTGCTCTTCCTATAAAGGATACATTTGTAAAAGATCTAAAAGTAAGTGATGGGTTTATGGATTTGCTTTATGCTTACTGGAGTTTGTAGTATGTAATGCTTACAGCATGCATACTACTAGTAGATATTGGCCATAGAGTTTACAGTTGTGATAGATCTTCTCCACGGTGTATAAACAACATATAACTGACTTGCATAGCACCAGCAAGAGAAAGAGAAGGTAACATCAAAAAAGAGATGTCTTTGTATTTAAAAGATGCCTAATGTGTTTTTTGACATGGGTGGACATATTGAATGAATACTGCATTTACTTAGTTCTAAGATGAGCCTCTCTTATTTAATGTGGGAGGGGAGAAACACCTTATCTAAGAATTGAATACAATGACAGTGGGAGCAGGTGGCAGTTATGACTTGGGTTCCAGCCTCTTCCAGGGCTGTAGCTGCTGCCTGCTTCCCTCACCCCTCCACTACCTCTGCACCCTGCCATCTCCCCCTCCCCCCTCCCCCACATGCACTACAGCCTCTTCCCCCTCCTCCTCTCTCTTCAGCCTTTGTTCCCTTGCTTACCTGTTTCCCTCCCTCTCTTATCTTTGCAACACATTGGCAGGCTGGGTGCATTCTGCAGCCTGGGGGCACTGAGCATGGCCCCAACCCAGCCTGTGGGCAATGTTCATGGCTGCTGTGGAAGTGGGGCTAGGGCTGTACTCAGTGTCCTAGGCTAAAGCAGGGATGGGGCCTTCAGGGCAGAGCAGGTGAAGGGGAAGGGATGATGTGCGGCAGGGGAACAGGAAAGGAGGGACAGCAGAGATGGAGGAGAAAGTAACTATAGTATACCTTAACTAGTCTTTTTCATTTTAACTTACCAAATGATCTATGCAGGCTCATCAATTATGTATTCAGTTGCAGACATCTTGCTAAAATTGCATTTTTGCATCTAGAACAAAATCTTAAATTGCTGAAAAATTGTCCTCAAAGGCACCTATATTTTACCTTAAAGTGAGCTTTTCATTTCTCTCATTTCTCTTGTCCCTGTCTCTCCCTGTCTTTTTCTCTGAAAATGATATTTCCTACTTACTCAGGCTACATTTCTTTGCCTTGTAGAGCTATTCTTTCCTGGAACATTTTAAGGTGTGGTGATTGGTGAGAGGAGGAGCCAATAACAACTTGTTTTAAGTTTCAAGATTTAGAATATTCCTGAAATAACTGAATGAACAAAATCAGAAAGAAGTCAGAAAAAATGTGTTTAAAAAAGTCGTGCTGTATTTGGTGAAATACATTCAGCATTTCAAATATGCATAGTTCTTTCATAAGAATAGAAGTTCCGAAAATCTCACTTCCCTTGCTAGAAATCTACTCTCAAGGGCACAGTGACCTGAGTCACCAAAAGCCTTGCAAGATTCTGCAGTAAAGTGTAATGGCCCACTCAAAGTCCACTTATCAGTCTTTTAACCTGGTGATTGATGATGAACATACAAATGGTGTGTGATGGACTGACTTATGTTGTTAGGTGAGTGAGTTGAAATTTCAAGGCTGTAACAGTCTCCTGTTTTACAGCCAAGAGCAAATGCATACAGTGAATATAAGCTGACACATTTAAAAAGTTTGAAAATGGGACACTGAACTTATTTTTGTGTGCCATGATTATGGAAGCATGTTAAATTTGATTTTTCTCTTTGATGAGGCTTCAAATGGAATATTTTCCTTTGATTGATTCATAGTGTTTTTGCCAAAGCTACCCAGAACTTTGGAAAACTTCATGTTCCATGTATAAACTTTAATTTCATTTAGTAAACGTAGACATTTCTTATCTCACATTTTTCCACCGTTATGACAAATATTAATCTCACTTAAATATGCCAAATATGTCTACCAGGTTGTCTGTTTTCTGTGATTTCTAAGAGAAGCAATTATTATGGTCAGTAGTGGGTCTCACACCTACAAGCTGCTTTACATACCAAAATGCTGTGTATGTACAGACTTCCATAGAACACAGGAGTCTAAAAGAGCATGGAGCTTAAGGCAAAGATGTTTGTACATTTCAGAATCATTGTAAGTCTTAAATCTACTTTAAATTAATCATACGCATGTACTAGTAAAATGTAGTTTTTTCTTTATGTAACACCATAGATTTACCTGGCTCAGTACAGGCAAAAACAAGAGAGTTATTTTAAATATATGCATTGGTTTGCATTAATGTACAATGCTCAGAGAATACCAAAGACTTCTATAAACACCTGCTTTTTTCTTTGTTTCCAAGTTGTTGAAATGAAAGCAACAGAGAAGCCGCCAGACCAAAAGGGTAAGAATATTTTCTCTTAAGTAAATGAAGGAAAAGCCCAAATAAGAATATAAGTATATGATATCAAATTATATTTTTTATGGGACACAATTTTCATGTTGATGTGTTAAATCATTATCAGCTGTTTTTTCTATCAAAATATCTATATCCTTTTTATGCCCAAATGTAATGATCTCTGAAATTGCATTTTATTTTGTGTTAAGCTTTTAAAACTGTTTGCTTCATATGTTCATGTGGTACTGCTGCCTGCTTGTTTAGTCAGCAATTATTTGGAACTGAAAAAGCATTTGTGCATGAACAATTACTGTTTCCTAATGGATATGATAATATTTAGCATAGTCTTGCTTTGTACTAATTGTTTTGCATTATTTACAGCAGTAGAAAAGGTGAATGACATGAAGAATGAGGTTCATGCACCTTCTCACAATTCTGCTGGGATTGTAGCTATTGTGGTGATTCTTATCCTATTAGGAGCTGGCCTTGCAGGCTATTTTTTCTACAGGAAGAGAAACAACCACCTATCAACAAATGACAGCTTTGAGAACAACTTGTATTTTAATAGTGAAACGGTTCCTGAGACTAGTGACACAAAGGACCTTGTGACCAATATTGAACAGAATGAACATGTTGCTCTCTAATGTAATAAAATAAAGATGTGCCTTGTTTTAATTAAACTATGCAACTGGAATTAAGCCAAAGCTATTTTCTGCTGAGCAAATACTATAGTATTCAGGTTTTTTTGGCTCTGTATTATTTTTACATGGCATCTGCAGTTCCTTTGTTTCATAATCATGTTATATTTGTGTAAGATTCCAGGTGTAGCCAAACAAAAGCAGGTCTGGTGAAAAGATAAAGTGCTGCTGAGTTAAGTGAAACGAACAAATGCACTTAACAGAATTTAAAATGTATATGTGGCCAATGAGAGTAAGTCTTCAAGATTTTACCAGACCTGTATCATCCATCAGACATATATAACCATCAGCCATAAAGTCTGTCCAGCCCATGTCATTCAAAATTGCTCTGTAAAGAACCTGCCTGATTCTAATATCTTGCTAATATTCCTGGAAACCTCACTACAGGCTTTGACATTTGTTAATTGATGGGGTCATATTTAAATACAATCTGTTTGAAAAACAAAACCAAAGAAACAGCCTCAGGGTCTTGTTACATGGTAATTTTGGGAGGCTCCTGGAGCTCTTAACCCTTTGATTGTCCATCTATTAACACCTAAAACTAGTTTTAAGCATTCACTAGGCAGCTCAAAGTTATGTCACTCCAGGACAACATTATTTCTGATCTGTATTACCCAGCTCATGTTACACTAAGGTGTAGCCATTCTTAGTGTGACCATACCACCTACCCCACCCCCTTTGCTGGCTGTCACTTTACCTGTGGTTGTCTTCACTGTCTGTCCTGGGGGAGCAGACAGGGAAGGGTTAATCTGCCTGTGGAGCCACGGCTGCTGCTCTCTGGGCCAAAAGAGCAGCAGCCTGGAAGCCAGCCAGGCAGGCAGGTTAACCTGTTTCCTGGGACGAAGTGTGGACAGCTACAAGTAAGCATGGGAACCCCCAGGGGTTACCTTACCTTTCAGTCCTCCAGAGTCCTGCTGGCCTGAAGTGTGACTCAAGCTAGCACCAGCACAATCAGCATTAGTGCAGTTCAGTGTAAGGTGTAACAAGGCCCTCACTGCTATATTGTTTCAGTTCCTATAATAGGTTTCAGAGTTCTCAGCTGTAGTGCATGTGCTCACTGGAATCTGGAAAGGGTGTGTGTGGCATGCCCTATTAGCTTTGCTAATGACCACTAAGTGGGTTTGTGTGGGCGAGGCAATGATAGGGAGGCCATGGCGACATGTTTCTGTGTACCAGAGTAGCTGTTGCTGGGTAAAGAACAGTGGCCATGTGTATCCTATGCCTGTAAAGGGGGTGTGCAGTTATCTCACTGTGCTTCTTGCAAGATACTGTGATGTAGAGATACTCTCTCTCATTCACACACTCTATTTCCCTCTGTGTGTGCATGTGTGTGTGTTTCCTCTCTCTGTCTGTTTTCTTTAACACAATTTGGTCTCATAAAAGAAAGAATACTTTAATTTTGTTAATACACCAGACATTCTTTTTACACAAATAATTTAGCTTCCATCTTTGCATGTTTAAACAGTGAACAGTTTGGAAATTTTAGCATCTCATATGAGTTTTTATAATCTGATTTTTTGTAAATCTTGTAAAATGTAAATCATGTGGGAATTAAAATATTTCCCTTGGCCAGATATGAAAGTGTAAAAGGAAAATGAAAAAAAAATTATACATGCATTCAATTTTTGTTCTGTGAAATAAACAATAATAGATTGTAATTTTATCAGTTTTGCATGTTTATAGAATTGTATGTAAACTCAATGGTCAGGTACAGGTATTATGCTTGTACTGGGAGAATCATCACTTTCTTCCAGTAGAAATCTTGAGAATTCAAAATGTTCACTTTCTGTAAGAGCAAAATGCTGGTTCTTGGAGAAAAAGAACTCGTCTTCAACCCGGAGGAGAGCGAATGCCTGTACACTGAAACTGTCACTTTCAACCTAGCAGGAAAAATGACATTATATGATATCGATATGCAGCCATGCCAACTATGTGTTTTATTCATATTTTATCTTTGCTGTGAATCTTATGGTGTACTGGATGAATCTCAGGAACCATTCAGTGTTATGGCCAGTTGATGTGTTTGTAGCAGCACTCTTTGGTCATATGGTGTTTCAACTTCTTTTACTTTTAAGTAGTGTGTCTTTCTTATAGAACAGAGAGACTCTGAAATTTGCAAAAATAAATTTGCAGAGGTAAACGGGAATTGTTATAACATAAGAACTGCCATTTGCTGGGTCAGGGTTTAGTTCCATCTTGCACAATATCCTGTGTCACACAGTGGCAGACTGTGTATGCTAAGAGGGAGAGTGAACAGGGTATGACCAAAGATTTTCCCCTTCTTTACTTGTAGCCCCCAGCATTTAAGGTCCAGAAAGTTCCAATCTGGAGTCTGTATCCCTATCTCCTATATTTAATAGCTATTGATGTCCCTTTCCTACAAGAATTTGTCCCTTTTTGAATCTGGCTAAACTCCAAGCTTCCACAACATCTTGTGGCAATGCAGTCTACATTTTAATTGCATACTGTGTGAAAAAGAACTTTCTTTTGCTCATTTTAAGGTTACTGCCTACTAGTTTCATTTGATAACCCGCTAGTTTTTAGATTGTAAGAGAACCGGGATGGTTGTGGGGGAAGATTGGGGAGACTGTAGCCAACCCAAAATTTGCTTTAGCTCCTCCCCATAGCCACCCCTCCCAGCACCACTACTGCCACCACCCATCCACCTGCCCAGCACAGGTTTCCTAACCTACTAGCCCTGTGCAGATAAGCCTGCAAATAGTTCCAGCAGGGGTGATGCCAGCCTCTTCTCAGTGGGGGGTGGCTAGACTGGGACTGGGCTCGGAGCAGGTGGGAGTGGGGTAGACTCTGTTGTGCAGCATGGGCGGGTGGCAGTGGTGCTGGAAGGGGTGGCTATGGATGGGCTATAGTCCCCCCAAGCCACACTCAAGACCAGCCCTGGCCCCGCCCACCAACTGGGAAAAAGAGTAAATATTAAATCCCCATTTATTTTCTTTTCACCATTCAGTATTTTGTAAACTCTTACTATGTCCCTCCTCAAACATTGCTTTTCTAAACTGAATAGACCTAGCCTCGTTATTCTCTCCTTATATGGAAGCTCCTGCATATCAGTAATCATCCTTGCTAACTTTCATCATAGATTTCATAGACGTTAGAGCTGGAAGGGACCTTGTAAGATCATCGGGTCCAGCCCCCTGCCCAGGGGCTCTTGTGTTCTTCTATATCCTTTTTGAGGTGCGGGGACCAAAATTGGGCACAGTGTTCAAGGTATGGATGCGCAATGGGTTTATAAAGGGGCATAATAATATTTTCTGTTTTGTTTCCAATTCCTTTCTTAATTTCTAAAACGTTGTTTGCTTTTTTGATGGCAACTGAGTGCTGAGTTGATGTTTCTAGTGACCTATCCACAATGACTTCCAGATCTCTTTTTCCTTTGTGGCAACAGTTAATGTAGAGCTTATAAAATGTAGGCCCAAATGTATCAATTCACACTTATCCACTGATTTTCATATGCTATTTGTTGTCCATTCATTAAGTGAAATATTCTTCTGCAGTTCCTTAGTCTGCCTTGGTCTTTATCACTTTGAATAATTTTGTGTCATCCACAAGTTAGGCCACCTCGCTACTTAGCTGCTTTTCCAGATTATTTATGAGTAGGTTAAACAGAACCAGATGTAACACAGATTCCTAAAGGACCCTACTGTTTACTTCTTTCACTTCTGAAAACTGGCCATTTATATTCATTCTTTGTTTTTCATCCTTAATTGCTAATCCATGAGTGAAACTTCCCTGTAAACCCTTGACTACTTAACTTCAATAACAACTTTTGATGAGGAACCTTGTCAAAGGCTTTTTGGAAGTTCAGATATACTATGTCAACTGGAGCACACTGATCCATTTGCTTATTGACACCCTCAGAAAACTCTAATAAATTCTGGAAGTGTGATTTCTCTTTAATAAAACACATGCTGATTCCTCTGCAGCAAGGCATGTTCATTCATGTGATGAGCAATTCTTTTTTTTCTTGTTTCTTTCCAGGAACAGAAGTTAGACTCACTGGCCTGTAGTTCCCTAGATCCTCTCAAGAGCCCTTTTAAAGTATCAGTCACATTGGCAACCCTCCAGTACTCTTGCACTAATGCTGTTTTTAATGATAGGTTGCATACTACAGTTAGAAGTGTGGTTGTTTCCAGCCTGAGCTCCTTTAGGACCCTAGGATGAATTCCATCAGGTCCTGATAATTTGCTACTGTTTAGTTTATTGATTTCCAATATGACCTCATCTTTTGAAACCTCACTTTTGTTCAGTTCCACAGAATTGTATCTAGACTGAAATCTGTCTAACATCTTCCATCATGAAGACAAATGTAAAGAAAGCATCTTTCCAATGACTTAATGGACTCTGGCATGAAGAAGAGATCTACTCTCAAAAGATGACATGTCCAGAACCCAACTGAAAAAGTTGGTAAGGGCAAAAGAAGAAACAAGGCCATATTTAGTAGAAGCAGTAGTGTCCAGAGGCACTGATCAGAATCTGGATTTCATTGTGCTAGCCACTGAACAAATATCAGATAGACACCAGAAAATCTTCTTATTCAAATACTTGGTTATAGTTTCCCCAGTGAAATTCACCTTTGTGAAAATGGCCAACAAAAGGTCTATTCAGCATATATGTCCTATTTCATTCCTGAGAATTAGGGGTGTTAACTTAAGTGCCCATGAAAAGCGCATTGTTAGCTATCTTTGCCATTCAAAAGTTCAGCATCAGCTTTTGGATCAAATAATACTGAAAATATGCTATTTTATGTATATCACTAAGTATACATGTTTGTTTATTTTTAATTTAGTTCATATTTCTGTTTGCGACTTCTTCAGCTACATCTTAATCCTTTATACATTTGTTACTTAAGATTAGTTAGGAACATATTTTGATCCATGATTTACAACCAAGTTATAGATCAGGGGTGAGCAATTATTTGGGTTGCAGGGTCATTTTGGGAGTTATGGTGAACTGCTGTGGGCCGGAGGGGAGAGGAGAGGCAGTACCATGATGCTCTCCTTGCACATCCCTACTCATGGAACTGGTGCCCTTTGCATGGACCCATGTTGTCACTGCCCATCCTGCTCCTGGATGGTACGCCCCACCCACTTGCAGCCCCATCCCATCTGCCCCATCAAGTACATTCTGGCTTTGTCACCACAGAGACCCTGCCCACCTGCTCTGTCCAGCACCTCCAGCAGTGGGTATAAGGTGCATGAGTTGAGGTGCCCAGGCAGTGGGGCTGGGTCCAGTGGAGGTAGTTGATACTGGCAGCAGCAGTCAGGATCCACTGCCAGTGGGGCTGGCAGGAAGTTGGGTCTGGGGGCAGTGGGACCAGCTGCATAGCCCAGAGCATTCCCTGTGCCTGTGCCAGGTTGGGCAGAGGAACCTGTTGTGGGCTGGATCTTGTCCATCCCTGCTATAGATTGAACTTATTCCTTCAGCTGAATATCTGTTATTTCCACTGTGATTGGTTGCCTTAAAATCATGCTATTATTTTTGTTTCCTGATTGGATAACAAACATATAAAGTTGTAGATTGAATGCCTATGTGAACCTTTGTGTATTTACACAGTCACATCAGTGTCTGAAACTTCAGATTTTCAGAAAAGTTCTTGCTGGAAAAAAATATCACTCAGTGGAAAAAAATGAAATAACAGGATTAGATCCATGTCTTCACTACCAGCAAAACTGTGAGTAGATTCTTACTTTCTGCTCTTCCAGGGTATCAGGGTCCATTCTTTCTGCTGCCAGAGCAGCATGGCTTGTCTGCATGAAAGATGGCTTTTGTTGCCAGCCAGAAGTACACAGAAGACATTCATAGTCCTGCCTCTACCTTCTGACAGCTTGCGGAGTGTCATAATCTCCAGTGGTTTCCCTGTGGTGGCTTCTGTCTGCCCCTAGAAATTCCAGCCCAGAAGCAGCCTAGTGAAGACAAGGCCAGAGAAGCAACTTTGTGGGTTTTAATCAAGTACAAATAGTCCATTTCAATAGTCCCCTGGATTCATTAGGATTTGTGGTCTTTGTCCTTAGTGGTATGGGCAGGTTAATACAATCAGAGGGGAAAAATAGCGTTGTTAACTTTGACTTTATAAACATTCCACGTAGAATGCCTACTGTGTAATGTGGAGGCACTCCACTCAGTTTTTAAATCATTTTTCTGGGTTAGTGATTGTGAAAAAAGCTGGATTAAACTGTTCAGGTAGATACAGATTCTTGGCTTTCACAGAGAACTCATCCAATATGTAATGCAACAATCAATGTAAACCACCTTAAATTGCTCTGTCAATGCATTTTGACCCTGTCTTGAATGCATTGGCTAAAAGGAGAAAGCTTTCCAAGTGAAGGGTGTTTTGGCTGAGTTTTTAAAGGTATCTTTATAGAACACGCTTTGTTCAGTCCAAGCTGTTAAACTTGCCACAGGATATACAGGCTGAAATCCGATGACTGGGAAGAGGTTATACTAGATAATCATAAAGTCCCTCTGCTCTTCAGGGCTATGAACAATGGTGTCAGTAATGCTGTTCAGGCCCTTGTGTAGGAAGTTCTCCTCTAGAACCTGATCTGGCACTATCATCAACTTATTTTGTGGAAGCTGTTGGTAACAACTTGCAATTGCATGAGCATGTTCCTATACTAACATGTTGCCACACTTCTTAATAATCTATATTTACTTTTCATTTCCTCTTTTTCTCCAGATGTGTTCAGTTTTCAGAGAAAAGGTGATGAAACTGAGTACTGAGATTATAAAGAATCTGTGACTATAGACAGATAGCTGAGGAAACATATTGAGTCATCACAATCTTCATTGACCCCTTTTTCCAACCGGATTCAAGCTTTTCTTTGGCAGTTCCTCACAGTCAAGGATGATAGTATTTCATGATTGTCTTATCTGTAATTCAACCTTTTTCAACCCTCCTTTCATAATGGAAGAGCAGCTTAGGCTGCATCTTTGCCACTTCTCTGCTTTCTCACTTCCTAATGGTGGGTTTGTTCTGGCAAAATCTAGTGTAGGTCCTGGCATAAGTCACAGCCTAATCTTTCCATTTTTGCTTCATGAGCCTTTCTTTGTAGGTTATAATTAAGAAGTAATTGCCCTAAAATGAACTCTTTTCAGAATAAATTCAATTTCTCTTTTTCAACTAGGCTGATGTATGTTCCATCACCATGAGCCTCCTCCTCCTAATTTCTGGTATTCTGGAGATGGCAGGAACTACTAGGAATGGGAGCAATAGCACAGGCTCTACGCTCCCTCAGCCTCAGGTTTCCCCATTTCCTCCCTGTCTTGCTTTCCACCTACCCATGGTGTACTTTCTGATGGCTTTGCCCCTGTTCTAAAAACAGAGCGTCAGGGCTTGTGCTTGAAGCTAGTATCAGAGCTGATGGATTTCACAGAATCAAAATTAAATTTCACATAGTCACCCCTCCTTCCCCCGGGAAAAAAAACAGCGATGAGTGCTAAAATGCCGGCAAGTTCAGTATTAATTTGTTTGCCTTGTACATAAGAATAGTCTTTAATTGGATGATCGCATACTACTTTTCCAACTAGATCTTCCATGTTCCTTGTCTCATTTCTTTCTCCAGCCAAATCTAGTCTTTTTTCACCACCCCTAGTTTCTAAACATCCAGCCCAGCCAACCCAAGACTCTCTCTCCTTTACTTCCCAGTCTTGATTCACTTGGTCTCTCTGTTTGTCCTACTATTCCACTCTTTGTACGTGTTCCCCAAGTTCTTATCCCATTCTAGTCCCCTGCACTAGCTCTAGTTCTTGTCCTCTCTGCATTTTAGTCAGTGCTAAAGATACAGGCTCCCTGAACTCAACTAAGGAGCTCAGTGTCATGCTGGTTTGCATTAGTAACAGATTTCTGAAAATGTTCCACTTTGCACTTCCAGGTGGCATACTTACTGCAAACTATCTTGAGGGAGTTCAGTTGTGAAGCACTGAGAGTTCACTACTAAGTATAGTTTATTATTTGACTAAACCAGGGTGAATTTTCATCGAGAAAAACAGAAGATGTCCTTGATACACATGACCTTTCCCCAAATGGATCAAGTGTAGCACCATTAAGTAGGCAACTGTAGATTCTCTGGATTATGGTGTACACATAAGAGTTCTATTGAACTGCCTGTTGTGGCTGACAAGAGTGACATGTCTTGTTACAAGTTTCACAGATCCATAAGTTGTCTAAGTTGGAGTCCAACAAATTTACATCATGCTACTTTCTTCTTTTTTCACTTTGCTTCCATCCTCTGGATCAAAGCCACTTCATGTTGAACTGTACCCAGTGCCAAATGTTCCCTCCAGATTGGGTGGGTTTCTCCATGCTTCTCCCAGTTTCTACATTGCTGTTGAAGGATTTCATATAGTTTTTACACACATTGCACTGTTTTCTAGAGCTGTCTTGAATCTCACTATATACAAAATATTCTTGGTAATAGTCTTCTTCCATTCTTCTAACATGACTGATGCATCACAACCTTTTCTTCTTGATAATGGTTTCTAAGTGTATCAGTCCTGTACGCTCTAGTACCTCTGTGTTTGGTATTCTGCCTTGCCACTTTACCTTCCACAACTTATGCAGACAGCTCAACTAGAAGCTGTTCAGGATCTTGATATGCCTACTGTATGTGGGCCATGTTTCTGAAGCACATAAGGCAGTGATAACAGTACATGTCTCATAGATTCACATCTTTACCTTAGCTGATAGTTTGCTGCTGTTCCACGCACTTTTTTGTAATAGCCCAAAATTCTTAGCTGGTTTTCTGATTCTGTTAGCCAGTGCAGTCTGATGGGGTCTACAGTCAGCAGAAGTCTTGACCAAGTAGCAAAAACTGTCAGCAACACCAACAGATTTATCCTCCAGAGCAGGGATGACCCTAGGGGGGTGCAAGGCCCCAGGTAAATCAGCCTGTGTAGGGTCCCTTAACACTGCACAGGGCCCATGGGACTCCCCACAAAGGCAGGGTGCAGGCTGGGGTCTCCCACGTGTCCGGGGGTGGTCTCCATGCTTCTTCCCTGGTGCAGGGTGTAGTTGCTAGTGCCTGCAGGAGGCGCTGCAGCTGCTTCACCCAACTGTAGGGCGCCTCAAAGCACAGGGCCTGGGGCAGTCACCCCAATTTGCCATACCCTAGGGATGGCCCTGCTCTAGACTGATGTCACATATTGGTTCTTTCACCCTTGGTACGTGATCCCAGCCCTCTTGAGACTGATTATCTCCTGAAGCTCTTGCATGATTCAGAAAATCTGCCCAAGAGATTTTTCAGGGAAGATTTACTGGGCACGTCCAGACGAGCACACCTGTTGCCCTACCTCAAACCCCTGGCAGCTGGGTGGCATGAGCAACCCCAAGGCTGGCAGGATCTGGCTTGGCTTTGCGTAGTCCCCGTGCGCCGAGCCAGGTCCTGCAGCTATAGGACGGGTCCAGCTGTGGCAGGACCCGGCCTAACACATGGGAACCGCATGCCGTGCTGGCGCCTGTCAGCATGGGCTGGGCCCCAGAGTTGGCTCCTGCCTCTGTCCCCTGTGCCTGCAAGGGGGTGGGGATCTGGCCCAGCTCCATGTGGCTCAGGAGTCTGGCCTTGCACCAGAGCAGGTCACAGGGCTCTGGGAGGTGCGGCTCCTGTGTGTGCCTCCTGGAGCTGTGCGACCCACTTCAGTGCAAACTCAGACTAGTGAGCGTCAGGGATCCGGGCCCAGCCTAGCACGCGGTCTCTGCATGCCATGCTGGGTCCTGTCCCCATGGGCCCAGCCTGTCCTGGCTGCAGAGGGGGCCCAGGACACAGCTGGGCCTGGCATGTGGTCTCTACGTGCCACACCGGGTCCTGCTGCCACAAGATCAGCCTGGCTGGGCGGTAAGAGCTGCTCAGGGCTGGCAGAACCAGGCTGGGCTCAGCACATGGTCCCCCCGCTGCTGCTGTTCAAGGTTAGTTATGGGTCCTGGACAGGAGGGCTGGAGCCCTGTGGGGGATAGGGGCTATGGCCCACCAGGGGGGAGCTAGGACCCTGGGGGGCAGCTGCTTTCCCAGATTCCTCCTATATGTATCTGAGGGGTTGTTATTTCCAGGGTCATATTGACTTGAACTTTGATTTCCATTTCCTTTTGCACCAGTCCTTCTCTTTTATATGAATCATTTGCATTTACAGCCTCATCTTTAGTACATGTGGTTTCTTTCTTTCCTTATATTTATAAGGATCTATGCTCTCTGGAATACTGATTGATATGGTAATCCTAACAATGATGATTCTTCTGCGTCAAAACCTGTTCCCAGAGAGCCCTGTTGAAATGTAATATTTAGTTCCTCACTGTCTTTTTTTTCTAAAAGATGGGACTTCTTCACAGAAATTAGCTTAGGAAAGCAAAGTTAATCCACTAAAATGTACTGTTTCAAAATGACTCATGTGACAAGATATAGTTCCTTATTTAAAGCCAGAACTTCCTATATCTATTAAATCTTCATAACTGAGAAGGGCTTACTAATTTGGCTCATTGCACGAAGGGCTTTTTGAAGGGCTTCTTGAAAGAAACTAACTACTGTTCTCCATTTTTCTGAAGCAAAGGGAAAAACGGAATGAAACATTTATAATGGCTGTCTATCAGTTCCTGATTTTTATTTCTTTCCTAAGTACGTCTCTTCAACTGCCAGGTAAGTCTCTGTCCAGTCTTTTCTGAGAAAATGCAAATGTATTCTTTTTTGCACATACTTTAGTGAACTTAACATTGTCATTGGCACCAAAGCAGATTAGTTAAGGTTTTCTCTCTCAGCTTACCCTCATCTAAAACAAGTTTACTCAGCTTTGGTGATATTTGGAGCCTTAGTTTCTTGATTACAGGCAATCAAGTTTTAGTTTAGGGTATAAAAATAAAATGGTGCCTTTGGTCAAATTCTGGGGTTAGAGTCTCCTAGCTAAAATATTTTAGACGTCTTTGATACTATAGTGCTTGAGGGGCTGTTGCTAAACACAGAGCCACTAATGGGGGTGGACTAAAGTTTGGAGGACAAGACTACTGTCATTGGAAGAGGTCCTAGAGAGTAGTGCTTCTGTCCAGGGTATTGGCCCAAGGGATATATTGCAGGATTATGTAGTGACTGCACAACAAGTTTATTAAGCCTTTCAGAGAAGTGTGCCACAACTAACTTCTAACCATGGGAGTTAATTGTATGTCAAGAAAACTTAATGACCCTTGTAATTCCTACCATATTAAAATTTCTGATGTCACCCACTGCACAGATGCATGATGCTTGCTTGTAGCTAGCTCTGCTTCCTTCCCTGCTAGGAAGAGAGGGAAATGCACTGAGAGCAATTCCCTTTTAATCTTTTCTCATCCCTTGGAACTGAGGAGAAGAGATGTGTAGAGAAAAGCTCAACGTAAGTAGAGGACCCAGAGAAGATTGGGGGGGGGCATTCAATGGTTATTTTCACCAGTTGAGTAATACAAAAGCTTTGTGATCTAGCAGGAAGCAGAAGATGACACAGAGTTGACTCTAATGATCCTTTTCCAGCCATGCTCAGAGAATATTGTGCTGCTGAGCCATGTTCAGAGAGTGATTAGATCAGTGTGGATTGTGTGCTGCAGTTCTCCACTTCCTAGCTGACAGTCAAACCAGCCCTTAATGGTCATGAGAATTGGTTACCTTTAATATCCCACCTTCCCCTGAGGGATATAACCAAATAATCTATTATGTACGGAAGCAAAGTACCAATGGGGCAGAAGAATGAGCTGGATGCAGCTCCTGTCAAGTACTGGGGAAGCAGGAGAGAAACTCTGGTAAACAAGGACATTCAGTTTTCTTGTAAGAACTTAAAGCTGATGTTTGCCTCACATTCAGACCAATGGGAACTCTCCATTGTCTCAAAAACCATTCAGTAACTGACAATTTCCCATTAGGCTCCCTCAATCCTAGGTTAGCTTTCAAGTTGCATGAACCACCTTAATTCCTGCTCCATCCCTATCTGTATTTTTGTATTACTGACAGTACTAGTATGCACACATACGCACATACTCTTTTTCCTTGCATTGAGTTTCTTGTATTGCTATCCCATACACACATGTGCATGCACAGTACATAATTATTATTTATTTGATAAGTTTGAACAGTATGCACAAAAGTGTCTCTAGATGTTAGAAGTTATGGGTCCTGTTCCAGGAATGTTTACATTTAGAGCTATGGAAATAAACAGGAGAAGATCCAAGGGTGCAGTGGCTCAGTTTCACTTTCCTTTAAAACCAACTGCCTAATATTAGCTGTACTTCTTTCAGGCATCAGTGAAGGACCTGACTGACTTTGTGGCTCATTATAATCTACCCCATTTCTTCTAACTCTTAATTCCACAGATGTTAATGGTCCTCTCTCTGAATTTAACGGTCTTGATATTCCATTATCAAAGTATCCTCTTTCAGGAATTCTGCTGTTTGTTAGCTGCTCCTTATAATGTAGCTCCTATTTCATAGCCTTGAAGACTATTTTTAACTCTAGCTAAAAACATTAACTCAGGAATAGAAATGTTAAATTGAGTTAACATTGACTCAGATGTGGAAAAAACTTTCAGTGAAGTACTGGATGCACTGTCAAGGTGCTTGAGGTTAGATTTTGTTTTATGAACCTGAAAAAGAGATGTATATTTAATTCTAATGACTACAGGAGAAACAATATCTTTTAACTGTTTTTGTCTAGTATGCTGTGTTTCTTGGACATAATATATGATAAATTCATGCCTGTTTCAAAAAAGTTGTTTGTTTTTGTTTTGATCTCAAACTGAATAATGTAGTCCTAGGAAGCGTTCCCTTTAAACTGTATGATCACACATGAGCGCGCCTGCCTGACCATGCACACCACGTATCTTAGAGTGACCACTGATCCTAGACTCATAACAAATTAGTAAAGCTTCAATCTTTCCCTGTGTCAGATATTTAGCTTACCTACAATCCTCCTTCTAGATATATAATGTTATTATGTAATATTATATACCTTATATATTCTATTATATAATATAAAGCATATAATATATAATTATAATATGTTTCTTATTTTGTTTTGCAGATAGTAAAGTATTTTTAATACACAATGAAGACAATAAGCTCTGTGTTCAAGCTCAAACTGGTAACTCACTTATAACTACTATTTGCAATCAGAACAATGAGTTACAAAAATTCAGATGGATCTCTGATCACCAGCTTCTGAATATGAAATTGAAATTATGTGTGGCAGTGCCTTCCAAGAAAAACCAAGTTATGGTCACCTTGGATCATTGTAACAGGACAAATGAACTTCAACATTGGAACTGCAGAAATGAGAGCCGCCTTGCAATCCATGGAGAAGAATTATTTTTCAACTATGGCAAAGGAAAAGAAACAAGAATTAGGTTATCCAAAGAATCAGGCACTGGGAGTATGTGGAAAATCTATGGAACCACTGACAGCTTGTGTTCTCAGCACTATGAAGGTAAAATTCTGAAACTTGACTGTTTTGTTTTGAACTTATGAGTGTACCTCATTTGTCCTGTGCATTTCATTTGCAATTGTTTCACATGGTGAGTTACTTTCAGTACAGGGAATGATTATTTGACTTCTACATCAACATAAATAGCTTAGCAAGAAAACATGGTATTATATTGTATTTAAGTAACTTAAGGTTGATATAAATTAGCCTATTTGGCTGCTGTTTATAGAAAATTATACTTGTTTAGCTGTGTATATCAGGCACAGAAATACAAAAACAAAAGAAATGATGGTTCAGTCTATGATCCCAATGCAGCCACATGCCTACAGATGGAGAGAACACATTTAAAGATCAAATGGAATGATTTTTATCAAAATCATAATTTAAAAAAATCATACACACTGAAACTATACTGTACAAAGACTTACCTTTTGAAATGTAATGAGCAAATATAAGTTGTTCTGGAAGGAGAGGACTTACCGGCAACATTTGGCATTATGGTCACCTATAGAGAGCAAGAGAGGGAATTAACAAACTGATGGCTTTCTCTGTTGTTCCTTTTACTCCTTCCTCTATTTTTTCTGGGCATAATACTAGGATGAACTTGGAGTTAAGTTGAAGATTCATGTCATTAATGTAACAAGATTATTTAAGGAAGGTTATAATTACCAAACCCCCCCAACCATTAGTAGCCAGGGAAGTGAGAGTTAATGTTATACCTGAAATAGTGTCTGAATTTTAGAAATTTAGGCTAGATACAGACATTACGCTTATCATGCAATAAGTGCATAGAAAGCGCTCTACAGCCATAACCGAACAGATATTCACTGCACATAGAACGCTTTAAAAATGATGGATGGATGTGCTAACAGACTAAAGTGCTTTCAATTAGAGTGCTTCATCGAGCTTCAGTACAAGCTACCATCATAACTCAAGTTAGATCAGAGTGCCCCAGCATCCCAGAGTCCTACAGAGGGCATGTGCTAGCCTCAGCCAATGCTTATCTGAACAGGTCTGGCCCCAGCCCTGGGTTGTCACAAAGAGGAGACAGAAAAACATCTGTCTCCTCCCTGCATGGCTGGGGGGCAGGGAGCAGAAAAACAAAGCTTCCCTGCCACGTGGGCCCTAGAGCTTGCAGCCTTGGGGTAGCTGGGCGGGTATGCATGGCAGGAGGAATCTGTTCCCTCACCTCCCAGTGCCTAGTTTCTGGCACTGCAAAAAGTACAGTTTGAACTGCAGCTGTCAGGAGACCAGGGCAGGGGAATGGAGTCCCCAACCCTGCTCTGCCCTCTTCTGCCCTGCACCCCACACCAAGACTCAAATGGCAGCCAGGTTCCCTTTTCCCCTTTCCCTCCTCCCCTCTCTTCTACCCCAGCTGCTGCTGACAGCCACAAGCTAATGGAGGGCTGGGGAGAGGGGCTACCCTGGCAGTCTCATGGGAGGCATGTGGGACCACCCCAGCCTGCTGGCGTCGGCCAGTGCAGGCCACTTCTGTGCCCTCCCCCACAGGCAAACTACAGATCTGTTCACTCCCTCACTGCTCTAAGGCACTAAGCATGATACTGAAAAGCAGTATCATGCTTTTGTGTAAAGCATGATACTTAGAGCACTTGTGCCTCAGGCTTTTTGAATGCCTGGACTTAACCTTAATTTTAAGCAACATTACAAATAATGGTAAATATTACCAGTATTTAAACAGCTAGATTATAATTAAAGCAAAAAAGTAAAGAGTGATATGAGCCTATCCTTTGCTCCAATTCTCTTTAGGCTTCTTAGATTTAGGGCCCGTCCGGTTGTCTGTTTATTCCTCTTTTCTCCACCCCTCTCCTCCCTCCAACAAGAGGGCAAAAATGGATGGAGCTTTGGCACCACCCTATACGTCAGCACAAATTACAGGTCTAGACAAAAGAAGAAACAACCAGAAATATGAGAGGCTGTGAATACTTTGATGGACAGAATAAATTTGTTTGAGAAAGCTAATTTTTAATTTCCTTACCTCCTACAGAATCTCCTTGATAATTCCATTATTCTTATAAGAATTTTTAATATTGTTTTATGTACTTGTAGCCTCAACTCTAGCTTAACTACATTTCCAGGGAATGTTGCTTATGGTCAGACATTTTGGTGAACAGTGCTTTCAATGCAACATTTTGCTCTCTCTCCACGTCTTTCCATAGACATATTTACATTACTAGGAAATTCCTTTGGGGCACCCTGTGTATTCCCTTTTAAGTACAAGAATAAGCTGTATGCCACATGCACAAAGGATGGCTCTGATTTTGTTTTCTCATGGTGTGCAACATCTGCAAACTTTGATGAGGACTCTTTATATGGATATTGCCCAGAAAAAGGTAATGGACAACTACATATTTTTAAAGCAAAGGACACAATCCAGAAAAGCATTTGTGCCCATACACAATACCTAATTCATGAGCAATCTCTGCTTGGGGAGGAGAGACAGGTGGCTCTTGGGGACTGTCTTGGGGACTGTTATAAAGGATGGGACACTAGGCTTTTCTATCTGCCTGTGCAGCATCTCTGATTTGCTGCCCTACCCAGGAAGCAGAGGAAAGCAGTCAATCAGCTGAGATTTCCTTTCTCAGTGATAGGCAATGGTCTGAAAGTCTCTTGTTTACAAATAAAGCCTGTAGGAGTTGCAGGTCTGGGAAAGAATAAAGGAGGAATGAGGGCCTGGATGAGCAGAACGAGAGATTCTTTAGGTTTGGAATTAGTGGGCAGGCTGCAGAGACGGGAGGAATCAACGAGCGGGCAATTGTACAATGAGCTGGGAGAGGTGCAGGATGTTGAACTGTGCAGTATCTGCTGAATGTATGGAGCATATATAAAGGGGAACAAAGAGTCAGTGGAATCTGTCTATGCAAGTACATGTCATTTAGACCATACCGGGGTTTTGTTTTCAAATGTTGGCAGGCATGATTATGTTCTCAGTTAACGTTAATATTTTATCATGCTTTACAGACACCACCGAGGACTTCTTTTGGGCTACCAGCTCTTTGACAGGCATTCATTATCAGATAAACTCTGGGTCAGCTCTAACATGGTACCAGGCAAGGAAAAGCTGTCAGCAACAGAATGCAGAATTATTAAGTATCACAGAGTTGCATGAACAAACATACATAGCAGGTAAAATAATAAAGAAACCTACTGAGTGTAGCTCGGGACAATTTCAAAGGCTTTCACATCAACATGCATATATCTTAAGGGCAATTTCTGAAAATGCAAGTTGTGAAAAAGTGTCATTTTTCCAACAAAATGTGTCTTGAAATGAAAATTTTATCCCACATGAAAAAATAGCTATTGCAATATCCCTACCTGCAATTACTAGATGACTTTGTAGATCTGTTTTGTCCAGGACAGATAGTTTTATTTTATACTTTGTTCTGTAACTTCAAAATCAAGTCCATCTAATATGTTGTCTTTTTATTTCTTTTGGTTATTTAGGGCAAGTTAGTGATCTGAATACTGAAATCTGGATTGGACTTAACAATGTGAATGATGATAGTGGATGGCAATGGATTGGTAGGGATCCATTCAGATATTTAAATTGGGCTCCAGGTAGGTTTACATCTGTTTAATGATCTAAGTCCCGGGTACACTTTTGTTTTCATGGCTAGTGGACATAAGCTTCTATATCTGCTTTCTTTATTTCACAGAATTTTCACCAGTGTTAATAAGACTGCAGGGAAAGTACAATATTAGACTGGAGAGCTACTGTGAGAAGAATGTATTCTTAATTTGAAATTTCAAACTTGGGAAGAAACAAACAAAAAAAAAGATTGCAAACCCAAGAAACCTAAAAGCTTTGCATTTTTGTTTTCCATTTATTTCATTTGAGATTTTCTTGGCATTCACACTATTAATTCACATTGAAAATTAATTAAAAAATGAAATACCGTTAGAAACAATGCTATATACCATAAGTTCTGCATTTTATTTTTTTCTTAGAATTGTTTTAGTTAACAGTATGCTGCAGAATAGCCTTTATAGGTTCATGCTAATTTTCCCCTCCCTTATCCTGACACAAGATTCATAATCCTATGTATGTGACATCATCATCATTTTCATAGCAACTAATTTGGTTATCGGCTGTGGAAGCAGGTGCTTACAGGTTTAAAATCCAAAGACATAAATACCCCCCCCAAAAAGACAGTATATTTTTGCACATGTCTAAAAGTAAATGCTGAACAAGATGATAAAATCCCACTGTTAAATATGTATTGTAATGAGCAAGAAGTAGCTATAAATAGAACACGTATAAATATTTCCATAGTGCTTTAAAAGAGCTATAACTTATGCTGGCTTATGCATCTAATGAAGTAAACTGTGGCTCACTAAAACTTATGCATTTCTGATTCAGTTGCACTTCCACCTTGCCTTCTGCCTGACTGCATACTAACACAACTGACCATCTGTCCTCAGGAAGATGGTAACAATGCTTATTTTTGTTTTCATTGTTCTTTTTAATTTCCTTTTTCACACCCAAAACAGAGTTTTACAGAAACAAATGTATTTATTCATTGAAAATGCTTCTGTTTCTATTAACTGATTTTTCATAAACTGGAATACTTTCTTCAAACAAAACATAAATGTACAAGAACATAATTACACAGCACCTCTCCTTCAATGTAATTGGCCTTCACACAGATATAAAAGAAGCAGATATATGACATACAGCTGCACCTCAGGATACCTTATATGAATCTGAATACTTGTATATATAGGTATACTGAATATACCTATATATAACTTAATATAAAATTAAGGGTAAAACTAAACCACTTTAAGCAGGGATGAATCTAGGGGTGGTGCAATGGTGCAATTTCAGTCTCCTTTGATTTGTGCTCTACCCAAGTTTAAAACCAACTGCCTGACAGCAGCACCAGCATTTCTATTCAGGCAGTAGTGAGGAAGTCAATTAACTTCACGGCTAATTATAATAAAACTGTTTCTTCTGAAGTCTTTATTCCACAGGTATTAGTGACCGTCTCTCCTAATTTAAAAGTCTTATATTCTACTAACCAAAGTAACCTCTCTTCTGCAATACTACTGTCTGTCACCTGTTTCTGACAATGTAGCTCCATTTTTCACAGCCCTGCAGACTGTTTATAACTGTAGCTGAAACCAGTGACTCAGGTGTGGAAACATTAACTCAGGTGAACATTAACTTTCAGTGAAACATTGCACTGTCAAGATACAATAGCCTTGTTGATAAAACTATATTCTATTTGATAAATATGAAAGAGCTATACATTTCATAGATTTCATAGACATGTGGGCTGGAAGGGACCCTGGAGGATCATCGAGTTCAGCCCCCGCCCCAGGGGCAGGAAGTCAGCAGGGATCATAGGATCCCAGCAAGATAAGTGTCCAAATGTGCCTTGAAGTTGTTCAAAGTGGGTGCTTGAACTGCCTCCGGCAGCAGTCTATTCCAAACCTTGGGGGCTTGGACAGTGAACAAGTTCTTTCATATGTCCAGTCTGAATCGGTTGTGGCGGAGTTTATGACTGTTCGATCTTGTCATCCCTTGGGGGGCTCTGGTGAACAGATGTTCCCCCAGATCCTGATGAGCACCCCTGATAAACTTATAGGTGGCCACCAGATCACCCCTGAGCCTACACTTTTCCAGGCTGAATAGCTCCATGGTTCTCAGCCTCTCATCATAAGGTCTGATTTCCTGACCTCTGATCATGCGCGTGGCTCTCCTCTGCACTCTCTCAAGCTTCTCCACATCCTTTTTGAATTGTGGAGCCCAAAATTGGACACAGTACTCTAGCTGTGGAGTACCAAGGTGGAGTACAGCGGGAGGATGATGTCCCAGGATTTGCTTGAGAAGCATCTATGGATGCAAGCCAGCATTTTGGTTGCTTGACTAGTCACAGCATCACACTGAAGGCTCATGTTCATCTTGTGGTCAACCATAACCCCCAAGTCCCTTTCATCTGTAGTGCTAACCAGTGTAGCACTACCAAGCCTATAAGCATGCTACAGGTTTTTTCTCCCAAGGTGGAGAACCTTGCATTTTTTGATGTTAAACACCATCAGATTCTCGTCCACCCATTTCATAAGTCTGTCCAGATCCACCTGGATCACCCTTCTGTCCTCAGGTGTGGATGCTTTACCCCAGAGTCTGGTGTCATTGACAAACTTGGCCAGTCTACTTCTGACATCAATGTCCACATCCTTAATAAAGATGTTAAATAGTATAGGCCCTAGGACAGAGCCTTGTGGGACCCGACTGGTCACAGCGCACCAAGATGATTGGCTCCCATCGACCACCACCCTCTGGGTCCTACTGTGGAGCCAGTTCCCCAGCCAGTGGATTGTGGTGATGTCAAGGCCACAGTTAGCCAGTTTAGCCAAGAGGTGATCATGGGATACTAGATTGAAGGCTTTTTTAAAGTTGAGGTATACAACATCGATCTCTTCCCCCTTGTCCAAGTGATAAGTCACCTGGTCATAAAAGGAAATGAGACTGGTCAAGCAAGACCTACCCATAACAAACCCAGGCTGGGTATCCATCAGGATATTGCTGTCAGCTAGTCTGTTAAGGATGGGCTCCTTGATAATCTTATCCAAGCCCTTCCCCAGGATAGAGGTCAGGCTGATGGGCCTGTAGTTTGCTGGATCTACCTTCCTCCCTTTCTTGAAGATAGGCTCCAGATTGCCCTTCTTCCAATCTTCAGGCACTTCACCAGAGCACCAAGAGCTCTTAAAGATCCGTGCCGGGGGCTGAGCTATGATGCTCGCCGGCTCCTTGAATACCCTGGGGTGTAACCCATCAGGGCCAACTGACTTGAAGGTATCCAGCCTATCAAGGTGTTCCTTCATGAGGTCAGCTTCAATAGAGGGCAAGGGATCTCCCTCACCTGGACCTCCCTGTCCCACGGTGGGCAGGGGCATCCCATGGGACTGGAGAAAAACTGACACAAAGTATCCATTTATCAAGTTTGCTTTTTCCTGGGCATCAGTTGTTAGTTGCCCCATCTGGTTTAGCAGGGGTCCAATTTGCCCTTGCTTTTCCTCCAGCTCCCCACATATCTAAAAAAGGACTTTTTTATTTTCCTTGATATTTGTAGCTAGCTGGAGTTCCATTTAATTTTAATGACTACAGGACTAAAGAAGCAACATCTTTTTATTATTTTTCACTAGTTGTTGTGGTTTTTTAAACATAACATATACCAAATTAATGCAGATGCCAGTAAAATTATATTTCTTTTTCTTATATCTTAAACTAAATAATGTAACTCTAGGCTTCTAGCAGATTACTAAAGCTTCTAGTTTCTTTTTACATGGAAGAGATGTGCATTGTGTTGTATATGATGATGCACCATACCACCTGCACCCCTCTTTTCAGAATCCCTAGATCCTTCCATAAGTGTAAGTTACAGTAGTAGTTGTGTATCTACAGCTTATCCTGGGATAGCAGTTTACCAAAGACAAACAGTCTGTTATCTATTCCTGGCCATCTAGTGGTAAGATGCTGTACTAGTTCCCTACTAGGTATTAACTGACTCACCAGGGACTAGACCAAGGACATCTACTGGAAAAATTACAAATAGCTACAATTTGAACTAAAAGGCCAAACCAGACTATATGGGGCTGTAGAAGACTTGACTCATATGTGAAATGGGCACAGAAAGGGCTTGCCAGGGAAGTGCATGTGAATAGTTTGTAGTAGTCAGACTCCTTGGTGTCAGTTGGCTAAGTAATTGTCAACTACTCTGTTCTTAAAATGATAATTAGTAAAAAAAATAATATGACATTGAATTCATATGGTCAAGAAGACCCAGAAATAGATTATTCCTTCAGTGGGCAGTATGAAGATTTACCATAATAACACAGACTGTCTATTTTTGTATTTTTCTCCAAGGAAGTCCCTCTCCTGAGTCAGAAAAAATCTGTGTGACACTACAGTCTAAGAATGGTAAATGGGCAAACCAGGCATGCGGTCAGAAATGTGGATACATCTGCAAAAAGGGAAACTCATCTTTAGATTCCTTCATTATTCCCAAAAGTAAGTTGGTTTGAAAAATAGAGCCTATTTATTTAACCAACATACTGACCAGCCCTGTGCAAAAGATAGTGAAAAATTGCATATTTATAAATATTTGAAACTAATGTAGATCACTTCCTGCTTTGTTCATTGCTAAGACCAAACTGTTGCATGTGCTAGTCTGTTTTAAACATTCATGGAAGAATCCTGTTTTGTCAACTATCATCAGGAAGGCATTTAAATGTTGTCCCAATAAAGGCTACTTTGAGAGAGCCCCATGAGGTTCAAGGCCCTAAAAAGGCCTGAGATTCTGTCCTGGTGACATAATTAGATGCTACATAATATTGTGTGCAGAATGTACTAGAGGAATGTACTTACCTTTTGGTTGGTATCTTTCATTCATACCCCTTTGCATTGGCTGTACAGGGAAAGAGCAGGAATATGATTTTTACAAAGAAAAGATCACTAGCAGAACTCTAAGGCAGTAGTCTGACAAGAACCAAAATAGTAGGCTCAGGCCTTACATATATAAGTAAACTATTGGGATTAAGCTCGTATGTGAATTTACTGTGCATCTAGTACTCTGCCCTAAATCTTCATGGGACACTACATGGTCATTAGCAAGCAGCAGCTTACCTCATCACCTGTGTACTGGAAAGTGTCCATAAAGTAGGCAGTGCAGGGCACCTAACAGTAATAATAACAGTTAGTGCTGCTTATGGTGCACTAACTTTTCCAAGTAAAAATATAAGACTTCAGAGAGTTAACGAAGACTGATAATACTTTGCTGATGGGAAGACCCCAAGTATTCTGCTTTTTGTGGGGGATGTTCATATATTTATTATTTTTAATGATCTATCAAGAGATCTAATGTTCTTTTATATTACAAGTCTTGCTCACTGTGGCCTTTTTAGCACTTGTTTGCATTTCTTTTCTTTTTCCAGATGATTTTAGGCCAATTAAGTGCCCAAAGGGATGGATGTCTTATGCAGGTCATTGTTATATGATTTACAGAGAACCCAAGCTGTGGAAAGATGCTGTATCCTCTTGTAGAAAGGAGGAAGGAGATCTAGCAAGTATCCATGATATCGAAGAACACAGCTTTGCAGTGTCTCAGCTAGGGTATGGTAAGTGTTTTTCTCATTTCTACATTTCTACTGTAACAGTTATCCACTTTGCAGTTCTAGCAATTATAGTAACATAGCAAAGCCTTGAAGCCAGAACTGATAAATTCATTTTCCTTAGTCAGTCAAAAATGAATGTGATAGTTAAGAATGTTGTTAATGTGGAAAAACTGTAATACTACATTTATGTTCCTAGAGTCTACTGATGTGCTGTGGATTGGTTTGAATGACCTTAAGATTCAAATGTATTTTGAATGGTGTGATGGGACTCCTGTGACATATGCCAAGTGGTTGCAGAAAGAACCAAGTCATATAAACCATAAGCAAGAAGACTGTGTTGTTATGAAGGGAGAGGTAAACTAATACAAGAATATCTAGTGCTGGACTCTTTTCTTTCTCCCTTTTTTTTTTTTGTTTGAGTCACTGTCCAAGAGCAAGGGAACTAGTGTGAGGCCAATAATTGATAAAGTAATGACAGACAATGGGTCTGGGACATACAACACCTGCTCCATGAGCCCTTCTCCATGTGCTTCAGCATGGAAAGGAGTGCAGTTTGTACAGTACTACGTGTGGGGCAATAAGCTCCTTCTCTCTGAAAGTAATGCACTTCCCGCTTCTTCTTGCAGAACTGCTACATGTGAAATGGGCAAGGAATATCTCAGCATGGCACTACCTTCTGCCATATAGCTATATCCCATGGCTCTTATAGGTTTAGGTATCTAACAAATGCAGCATTTTGGCCCTGATCCTAAAAGTTTTTTGTAGAATGTTTGGGGGAAGACGATGCATGAGTACATTTAAGATAAAACATGGGAAGTTGTGCTCTGCCATGAGGCTTTATCTACTGTGGAATAGTTAAATTGATTGGTTCTTCCTTAGCTAAGTGATGAACACAGAGTATCCAAAGACAAAATGGATGATTTTCATTTTGGGGGTAAGATTCCTAGTTCAGGGACTAGAAAAACCACTAGCGTGCTTGTGATGATTTTGTGAAAGATAAAAATAGCTTTAGGCTCTCATATATTTGGCATTACACATTCACAAAAGGGCCTGCTTTGCATTTGATTCTGTTTATATCTACATATACAAAGAATGGACCAACTGTATCACTATTATATTTTTTACATTCTCTGTTTTCCTCTATATTTCTAATATAGAAATATAATAGCAATATTTTTAAAGACACAAAATGAAGATGTTTTCCCAAATTTAGCATGGCCCACTGAAGTTTTGTAATGATTAAATCCAACCTCTTCCTGGCTGACTTAAATATTTACAAATTTGAGGCATAGTACACCCTATTAACTCAGGAAAAGAAGTTAGGAAAATCTTTTCCTTCAGCCCTCTGCCAGAGCAGAAATTCTCAACTGTATTAGATTCAGTTCACCTCTCAGAAAATTCCAGATCTTAACTTTCACTTAGTTTTTGACAGCAGGAATCCCCCAATTACAGAAACTTTCTAACTCCTGCAAGGACAGGTAGTACGTAAATCTCAACCATAGTGCAGCAGCACACTTGATTCATAACATCAGTTCAGATATTACAAATAGGAATCCCAAGTGTCAAAAACCTTCTGACCTGTTGTGGTCTGTTGAGTTCTTTACAACAGAATCACTTTAGTATTTTCCCATGATCAAAAAACATCATGCACTCCAATAGCTAGCATTGTACACCACAAATATTAGGGCTGTGTGAAGCAGTGATTGCTGATTCGATTTAGAGGGGATTCAGCCTGATTCAGCGACCGAATCTCCAGTTCTCCAAATCCAAATTGAATTGGGAGAATGACAAAAAGGTCCAAATTGATCAAAGCCTATGAATCGATTCAGAAAAGATTCAGAGGTGATTCGGACAGTCCCTGCTTGCCACACAGGGAGCTGGACCCGCACTGTGTGCCAGTAAGTAGGGGGTGGGGGGCTAGAGGAGGGGGGAGGGAACCATGGGAGGACCCCCACCAGGCCCCATCTCCTGACTGATCCCTCAGCCCCACTGAGCACTCCCCAACCCCCACCCACTATCTCATCCCCATCAATGGCTGCCCCGACTGGCCACAGTGTCCTGGTGCTTTAAAGAGAGAAAAAAACCCAACCCCCTGCACTCACTGGCTGCTGCAGCAGCCACTGGAGCCTCTGAAGGCTTGTGGAAAAGCCCCCCCCACAGTGTGGGGTAGAGGGGATCACCCCCCTGCCTGGAAGGAGCCAGTGAGTGTGAGGCTTTTATTTTGTGTGGAAGTACCAGGATGCTGGGGTTGTGTGGGGTAGCCATTGATGGGGCTGGAAGAGCATGCGGGGGATGGGGCCTGTTAGATTCAGAGATTCAGCTGATTCGGTGGGAGCCGAATCTCCAAATCAGATTTGGCTAAATCAATTTGGGTCAGTGATTCAAATCACTAAGTCAAATCGCTGTGCCCTGAATCAGTTTTATCTGAATCCTAAGTGAATACTAGCTGGTTTGCACAGGCCTAATAAATGTCCTTTCAGTTACTGCCAGCCTGCAGGAACTGAAAACTACTTCAAAACTTACTATCTGTTGCTCCCAGGACAAAGCACATTTCATTGACTTCAATAATAAAAATTCATGGTATAGCAAGCATGAAATAGCTACATAGACTTTTTTTTTAAAAAAAGATCGTTTTTCCTGAAGAACATAGACAAAGAAAAAGGGAACTCTAAATGAAGAGGCTAGCCATTCCTAATGCACTTCAGCAATATGCTTAGATACTACTCAGACAAGAAGAATACTGATTTACTTTTCTCAGCAGTCACGGCAGACTAAATAAATGCCCATTGTAATACCCTGAACTGTGAGGGTAGGAATACCCTCCTAAATATTATCTGTTTTAATGATCTAAGAAGGCTTTAGAGAGAGCAGAAAAATCCTCCAGTGGAATATTTAAAGATGAAGAGAGGAACTCTTGAATGGCCAAGATGAAGAAGGAGACAGTCATGTCAGAGAGGAGGGTGGGGACTTGAAATGATTAAAACCAAACCTGAAGTGAGCTGTGAGTCCAGCCTTGGGATGAATTAATGATCAATCTAATTCTGGTTCTGATCTGTTCTGAAACTTTAAAGGAAAATCTCATGGCTGGTCAGGGAAGTTCTTGTCTTGCTCAGTGGGCTGGACTAGGTGACTTTGTAAGGTACCTTCCAGCACTGCGTTCCTATGATTTTAAAGGGGAATAAGAACTGTTCCAAAGATTTTGAATACCTCTTCATTAACATTTATTTTCTCCACCTGCCATGTTCAGGATGGGTACTGGGCAGATGATGACTGTGAAAAGAAATTCGGGTACATTTGTAAACGGAAACCTCTGGCAGAAGAACCTGGAGAGGTTGAGATTATTGACCAAGGCTGCCAGAAGGTAAGTGCAAGAGAAAATGTATCATGATCCATGGAGGTTATTTGGTCTATTTGTTTCACATCCTATGAAATTATGTTATCTTTTAGGATTTCATTAATAGTAACTGCTCAGCTTTCATACTAGCGGGTTGTTTTTCTGCCATTTGATAATTTTCACATCAAAAATGGCTCTTAGGCAATGCTTGACCTGAATTACTTTCTCAGTTCCTTCTGCCTCCTCGTCTCAGTATACTGTTTTCTGTGAATTGAGCAATTCTGTGCAGCTTTGTTCATACATGAATAATCTCTTGAAGATCACTGATAAGGAATGCAACATATTTATCCAATCTGAGTTCATGCTAATCGTGCCACTTATCCAAATGAAATATTCTGAAAACACTGAGACACAGGACTGAACTGGAAAGAAAATACATTCAGTTTACGGTTGATCAAAGACTTTGTGTCCCACACCTCTAGTTACAAAGCAGCTGTTTTCCATGACCAAGTCAGAGTATAGATGAACAAGCACTGATGTCTTTCTGTGTCATGTAGATCTCTGAAGGCTATGAAAGTCTTGTGCTGAACTAGTTTTTGGTGAAATGTCCCATTGTTAATAATGGGAGGAAAAGGTGATAGCACGGTTCACTTCCAGTTAACTAGAAAGCAGATCAAAATCCTAATGTAGCCACAGTTTTAAGGGGAGCTGTGCAGTGTTTCTAAGTGTATAATTTAATTGCAAACCACAGGTAAGGTAGGACACTCTAAGAAGCTTCTCTGTGGAATATACTCATGGCGAAGGAATGACAGTCCTATCTAATCCCTGCCACTATCACTGCTTGGTTACTGCATTGGTAATGTGGCACAACATTAATACAAGGTTTAGAAGTGTAGCATACAGTTAATGTATACTGTGTAATTTCACAATCTGACAATAACATGCATGCACATCTGATGTTTATGTTGACAGGGCTGGCAAAGACATGGTTTTTATTGTTACTTAGTTGGACAAGTACCTGCAACATTTTCTGAAGCCAAGCAAATCTGTGAAAATAACAAAGCTTTCCTAGTTACTGTGCAAGACAGGTATGAAAGAATATTTCTACATTTATAGTTAAGTTGGAAAAACCAACGAAGCATCTGTGTTCTACATTTATTAATAACACATGATGCTGTGTAGCTCATTGACTGGCAATTATATGGGGCTGGTGAACAAATTTATAAAAAGCAGAGTTACCTGGGACATCTGAAAGGGTGTGCATGTGTTTGTGTACACACATACACATATATACACGTGTATGTATATATACGTATATATGTGTGTGTGTATGTATATATATGTATGTATTTTATGTGTGTATACTACATACATATACATATGCAATATGTACACACATGTGCACATGCGTGTGTGTGTTTGTGTGTGTATGTATGTATATTAGGGCTGTGCAAAATGGCTGTGTTTAGTTTTGGTTTCTTGTTCGGCTTTCCAGAGGGACAGTGTTTCATTTCAGCATTTTGGAGGGCTGTCCGAAATGGCTGTGTTTTGTTTTGTTTCGCATTTGGTGTTTTGGAGGGAGAGTGATTCATTTTAGTGTTCGAATCACTGTCCCATTTTGTTTCAGCTGAAATTGTTTCAGAGCTGTTTTGGAATTTCGATGGTGTTTTGGCCATAGGCTATTATGATGAATCACAAAACTGCCTTTAACGTTATCATTTCTTGCCTGATTCAGATGAAACATGCAGGGATGCTAGCCCCTTCTGAGGTCACGGAGTCTGCCACATTTCAAGGAGATAGGTGTAGGGGTTTCTGGGATACTGCACCTCAGGCTGCTGGCAAGCAAAACTTGTGACGTGTGAATCTGTGCGTGTTAAGGCACAGCAGGGTGAAAACTGCAGGAATGGCAGCTTCTGTTCTCACCCTCACAACTCCACTGTAACCAGTTAGCCTTAGGCCTCTCAAAGATCTTACAGGTCTGGGCTTTCCCCAGCCAAGACTGTGCGGTGCCTGGAGGTTATTAGGTGCCTCCTGCTTCTACCTGCCTTTCATCAGGGATGTTCATGGTCTTGGCATTTCCTGGGGCTGCCATGCCACTGGCAGTCCCACCCAGGCCTCCTAACCCTGGCAGGGTGCAGTTTTAGGTCATGCCTAAGATGTTGTGGGGCCGCCTCCTCCCCATATAGCCTCAGCCCTGATACCTCCAAGTTCTTCCTGGCATAGGAGCTCAGCAGGGAGATGTTATTCTAATGCTGGCTGTGCTGGTGAGAAGCTAAACTGCCACCTTCAGCTCTGAGCGGGGCATTAAATGGCCACTCTCATTAGCACCTGTCCTGACACATACATAGCCCTTCGTGCAGGCATGAGGAAGGCCTGCCAGGTTTCAGGCAGAGTGGAGCAGGGGTTTCTGTGAAACTGAACCTCAAACTGTTGAAAGCAAAACTTGTGTCATGTGTGTTAAAGGGTGTAGGTCGTAGCCATGTTGGTCTAAGGACATAGCCCAGACAAGGCTCTTAGGGTCAATCTGATATCTTTTATTAGACCAATGGAATAGTTGGAGACATTCTTCTTTGCACGGGTTTAAAAACCCTTCATCAAGCTGGGGAGGCATCCAGTTGGTGTGTGTGTGCTCTTCCTGGATGGAAGGAATATTAAAGAAGCCAGAGGCTGGTATGCTGTGCAGGTAAGAAAGCCAGTCAGTGAAAATGGAAATGGAGGCATCAGAGTGAGAGACAGGCTGGGACAGGGAGGAAAGTACCTGACTCCTGAGGTACCTCTCCACTTTTACCTGCTACTTCCCTCTTTCCCTCCTCCCTCCCAGTCTCTCACCCCCTAATACCTCCATTTCCATTTTCACTGACTGGCTTTTCACTGACTAGCAAATACTCCCTTTCACCCTTGGGTCACATGTTGAACGTACTGGATCACAATGGATCCAGCCATTTTTAATTATACCCTCCTTTAGCTGTTTCATCAGTGCCTGCACTTCTGGTGACAGCGGCTTGCCTTAGCCAGGAACATTGATCCCCTGGAACTTCTTCATTTGGTTCTCAAGCTCCTTGACTATGAGCATCACCTGGCTAAGGGGAGCATTGCCAGTGTTGAGGCTCCCGGTGGCCTCAAGGAATGACTTGAGGACCACCAAGATCTGGGAGATGGTATCCCACTTAGCTCTATTAAAGGGGCTGTTGATCCTAATCTCCCCAAGCAAGACCATCTCATGGATGGGCTTCTGTTACTCTGCCAGGCTTTCAAGCATCAGGTATGTGGAGTTCTACTGAGTTTCCACATCCTGGATGATTTTGTGCTGTGAGACGCTCAGCTCTGCCTGCTTGTTCTGCAGCATCTTGCTCCCCTTGATGCTCCAGTGGAAGTAGCATGCCACAATCCTGCATTTTGAAATGAGCTGGCCAGTGGTGCTGGTGCCATCACCAGCAGCCCTGTCCCCCTCCAAAGTGTCCCTGACTACAATGTTGAACTTGTTAGCATCATGGACCACCTTGACCATGGTGGCTGTGTTGTTGGTAACCATGAACCCGAGGGTGAGCTTACTTTGCCCAATGAGCCACCTCTGCATCATGCAGTTTGTGGCCCCCATGATCTCCGTTGCCATGTGAGACTCATCCATCACCTCCCCTTGAAGGAGAGCCCACCGATGGCTTGACTGATGGTACAAGTGCCCTGTGAGGCAGAGGTAGGCATGATCACCACACCGGCTTCTCCAGATGTCTGAGGTGAAGTGCAAGGCCACCTGTGGACCTGCCTTGCACAGCTCCTCCCTCAAGTACTCCCTGCATGCCTCATACAGGGAGGGCACCACCATCCTGCTGAAGGTGGTGCATGTGGGCACTTGTTAGGATGGGGCCATGAGTACCATGAACCACCTAAATCCTGGCCACTCAATTAGGCAGAAAGGCTGGCCATCCAGAGCAAGCATCTCCCTGATGTTCTAGGTGATCTCTCTCACATTTGCAATGCACCCCCCTTTTTATCTGCCTGTGCCCCACTGTTCCAGAGTGGCCAGCCTGCTTCAGGGAGATGGGGGCTTTGGAGTGAGAGGGGGACTTCTTTTTGGGCATGCTCCTACCGGTGTCAGGTTGAGGAGGAGCAAGGGCTAGCGGGTGATGCCTGCAGAGATGCATCAGCATCCCCATGGTGCTGTAGTATTTCTCCTCCTTGCCCTGGCTGGTCTTACATCGGCAGTGCAGGCAGATAGCATACTTGAGATCATCTCCCACCTCAGAATGATCCCACACCACACTACCCCCATGCTTCTGGGGTGCAGGTGTAGATCCTGCCTGATCCTCCTCCTCCTCAGCAGGCAGAGGCATGACAACAGAAGGAGCGGACTCAGCTGAGCTACTTGCCTCTACAACCTCAACCTCCCAAGAAGTGCCTTCCCAAGAAGGAGACCTGGCTTTAGGGGAACTTTGAGGGGTGTGGAGCACAAACTCAGATTCCTCCTTGGCCGCCCCCAGAGTTTCTTTTGCTAGGGTGCTCAGGTTCCCTGCTTCCAGATTCAGTTCTTCCTCTGGCACTGGAAGGGTCAGGTTGGGAACTGAAATTGGGGTAGAGGAGACTGTCAATGACATGCTGGTGCTGCATGTCATGCTGACAGTGCTGGGTGTTATTATTATGGCTAACGTTATTGGAGAGGGTGCAGATACAGGCACTGGTCCCACCTCCTTGCTGCCACTAGCACCAGAAGAAGCCTTATGCCTACTAGTGCTAGGGAAAAGGCTGCATCTAAGTTAGGGTGGGCAGGGGGGAGGAACTTACAGCTCTCCCTCATACCCTTCTCCCTCCCCAGTCAGAAGACCTGGCACTTGCCTTTCCAGCATGTTTCATATTGTATGTGTTAGAAAGAAGTGTGTGTGTGTGTGTGTGTGTGTGTGTGTGTGTGTGTGTGTGTGTGTGATATTCAATGTATATGCTTTGAGTGCTTTCTAAGCAAAGCACTGCTTTCTTTTTGTTTGTGGGGGAAAAATATAATAATAAAAAATAGGATATGGGGGAAGGGTAGGCAAGTGTAAAGAAATAGGAAAGGATTGGCAAATGGCTACAACTTGGTAGCAAGGCTCTATCAAGCTGCAAGCTTACAGACTGATGCTGCAGTGCTTTCAGTCTCTGCTGCTCCTGCTGAGACAGACACAGATACAAAATGGCAGACTCTGTTCACAAATACAGCCTTTTTTTTTTTTTTCTCTGTCCCTCCTCCAGAGCACTGGGATTGGAAGGGATCTCAGCGACAGGTCATTGTCACTAGCCAGCTACAGATGTCAATATCAGAGCTGTCTTTCCCCCTTCTCCTCCCCTTCCCTCTTTCCCTGCAAGCCCACTTCTGAAACAGCTCTGAAACATCCAAAACATTTTAGAAACATCTGAATTGTTTCAGAAAATTTCTGAAATGTTTCAGTGGCCTATTTCATTTAGGAGCCGCTTCAGAGCCCTGTGTTTTGTTCAGATTCAGTGTTTCAACTGTCGAAACATCCAAATCCAAAACTAAATGAAACAGCTGCCAAAATTTTGCACAGCCCTAATGTATATATAAATAAATAAACTGTGTATGTCATCAATTCTTGTCCTATGGAAATTTAAGTACTAGCAGGGGCTTTAATATATATATATATATTTATCTGCACTATTCTCAAGCCCCTAATTCAGAAATTGTGTGGCCCCAAAAATCATGACTTTGCCTTAAAAATAATTAACTTTGAAAGATAATACCTTTTTCAGTACTACTTTTTTACAATACTACTTTTTTCTTTCCCTTCAAGATTTCGAGTCTTTCAGGTTTACTTTTTCAAACTTTTTTTCTGCAGCTAATAAGACTAGAAACTAGCTGCTTATTTTTAACAAAAGATGAGATTTTTCTCATAATATACTTAAGTCATTGGGAATTATCACAAGTCTAATGGTAAAACTGCAGGAGCTGACAGCATTGTATCTTGCACTTGTCTTTGTATATTGAATTTAAAAGTGCCTGCAAATCAACCAAATTCCTATGTACTTCAGAGCTGATTATTGTACAGTACAAAGAAAAAAGTACAAATCTAAATTATAGCATAATGAGTACATCTCCTAAGCCCTATTAACTAAATTAATATACAGTTATAATATTACTTTTTTGATGAAATAATTTTGTTTGATGAATGATTTGATGCAAATGAGAAATGTGGAAGAATTTTGGCTTGACCTTGAGTTCATAATGGTTCTTCTCACAGATACGAGCAAGCGTTTCTGACTTCCCATATTGGGCATAGACCCACAAAATATTTCTGGATTGGCCTTTCAGATGTAGAAGACCAAGGTACTTTCAAGTGGGCCAATGGTGACAAGATTCTGTTCACTCACTGGAATTCAGGCATGCCTGGTATGTACTGCAGTGCTATGTGAATGGGACAGCAACCTAGGAAATATGACACAAAGGCTAGGTATAGACATTCAAAGATAGAATTGATCTAAATTGTGAGGTTTTCTATAGGCAGCATAGTTTAGATTGGTAGTGAGCAGAAACACATTCGCCCTTTGAGGAGGAGGACGACAAATTTTAGACCAAGTTCCACCATTTTTAAACCAGACTATGTATGCTGAACTTATGTTTTGTTATGAGTTTCATAGTTGGTAGGGTTGGAAGGGACCTGAGCAGATCATCAAGTCCAACCCCCTGCCATGGGCAGGAAAAAGTACTGGGGTCAAACGACCAAGGCTAGATGATTATCTAGCCTCCTTTTAAAGACCCCAGGGTAGCAGCAAGCACCACTTCCCTTGGAAGTTGGTTCCAGATACTAGCCATCCTGACTGTGAAGTAGTGCCTCCTGATTTCTAGCCTGAATCTACTCTCCATCAACTTGTGGTCGTTATTCCTTGTTACTCCCAGTAGTGCTTGGAGGAACAGGGACTCTCCCATTACCTGCTGGTCTCCCTTGGCCAATTTATATATGACCATCAGATCCCCTCTCAGCCTTCTCTTGCGGAGGCTGAACAGGTTCAGGTCTCAAAGCCTTTCCTCATAGGGCCTGCCCTGCTGCCTCCAGATTATGCGAGTGGCCCTCCTCTGGACCCTCTCCATGTTGTCCACATCCCTCCTGAAGTGTGGCGCCCAGAAATGGATGCAGTACTCCAACTGCAGTCTGACCGATGTCATATAGAGAGGGCGATCACCTCCTTGGACCGCTTATAATCCAGTTTCCAACGTTAGACTGGTAAAAGTGTAATGTCTGTTCCTGGCCAAAAAGGTCTGAAGTTTAAATTCTGGTCTCTTAGAATTTAAAAAAAGACCTGCTAGCAAAAAGAAGACAAACCCTAGAGAAAAGAGTTACAGCCTGAAACTGAAGTTTGCTGTATTTGTACTCAGGATAATGCAATCCACCTAGGTATGTTGGCAGTCTATCCGCTGCTTGTTCTGACTGGTGATCATTTCCCTGAAACTATTTAGGTCTTTGAGTACTTGATCACTGGTTTAATCCACTTCCACTACTTGTGGGTGGAATTCCATGCATGCTTTCTATGAGGTCAAATGATAAATATCGTGATTTTTATTGGCCATGTGAGTTGCTCAAATGACAAGCTACCGGTGCTTGTATGCACTTAGAATGTGTGATTCCATGTGACTTGAAATTTGTAGGAAAAACTAAAACCTGTGCCCTGTGTATATTTAAATTCAAACAGAAGTTTTAGTGTATTCATTTTAATACTTTATACACTTGTCTCTCTTTTTTCATTAAGGGAGGGAAGCAGGCTGTGTTGTCATGAGAACAGGAACTGCAGCTGGATTATGGGATGTTTTGAGCTGTGAGCAGAAAACATTGTTCCTCTGCAAGCAGTTGGTGCAGGGAGCAACTCCTCCTCCTCCTCCAACAACAGCTCCTCCACTCTCATGTCCAGAGGGATGGGCTTCATCCACCCATAGTAGCTTATGCTTCAAAGTAAGTATTAAATGTCTGTGATCAAAGCACTTGTTTTCATAAAATATACATTGGATAAATCCAAAGAAAACCTTGACTACAAATTTACCCAGTAGCAAGTTATACTGAAGTAGCACTTTTATTCTGAGGGATGCATGTTGAAGAACCATATTCACATGAAACTAATGTATGGATTCATAGAGCATCAGGGAAGATAGACAAGAGAAGGATGAAATAGCCAAACTCAAGAAATGACCAGATGACATAGATGAGGATTTTGTTAGTACAGTCAGATCTTAATAGTTAAGCCTAGGTATAAACAGCTAGATGAGAGACAGGGAGAGTAAGCAAGATGAAATAGTCATTTCTTGGTTTCTTTGATGCTTGTACATTCTTTAATTATACTTTATTTTGCAGCTTTTTACCAAAGAAAGAAAATATAAAAAGTCATGGTTTGAGGCTAGAGATTTTTGTAGAGCAGTAGGAGGAGATTTGGCTGCTATCCATTCTGAAGAAGAACAACACGTAATAGCTAAATTGTGAGTATCTGCACCACTTTATTCTTTCACTTTTGACATGTAACACGCACATAACAAAAATGTCCTTCAAGAAACAGTTGATTCCAACTGCAAATCTATACATTTATATCAATTTGTATCTCTGCATGGTTTTGGAAGTGGTATCAGGAGAGAAGGTGGCTATGCAAACAGGAATTGAGGATGTAGTTCTGTGCTGGACAACAAGGAAAATGTAGTGGAGTAAAAGGGATAGAAAGAGACTACCAGGCTGATATTGGTAATAGAACAGAGGGATAAGACTGGATTAGACATGTGCCTTGAAGCTAAGTGACTTAGGCCCTTGAAACCAAGGAAAATTGATTAGACTGTGCACTGTACATTTGTTGGGAGAGCTAGTAGCTGAGATTCAAAAATGGGATGAGTTGGTCAGAGAGATGGAAAGGTGGTTTTAGCTAACCATTGTGGATGGGCTCCCTGGTTTATACTAATGACACAGTCATCCAAGTGGTGAAGTATTCTAAAGACACTGAGTCTGTGGCACTTTAGCATAGAGAAAATAGGTACAATTTATAGTTAAGTAAAAAAAAAGTTACAGTATAAAAATGTCAAATTCATTTCCATTACACAGGTTTAAAAAAAGAACAGTCCTTGGATTTAATTTTTTAAACCAAAACTATTAAAGCACATTTTTAGTCATTCAGATGTTCAATTTGAACAATTTAATTTGCTCATTTTTTTGGGGTGGGGAGGGCAGGGAGGGGTTTCATGGTCTTATTTTCCATTAATGCTTAAAATAAAACATATGCTTAAATTAGGGCCTTAATTTGCATTTACACCTGAGATACTGTGTATAGTAACTCTGCAGTTGTAGTCTTTCTTGAAGAGAAGTGTGTATCATCCCTTGAGGTCAGTGTAAGTGTATTCATTTGTGGATACTGGGGATTAAATAATTACATTTAAATAATTTGCTAAGGGACCAAATATTTTGTATATCTACACAGAATGTCAGACTGATGTTACAGGAAACATTCAAACTTGTTGCCATGGTGCAAGTCTGAAGATACTTGTGTGAATCACACATATCCTTCTCTTCTAATGAAATATCCTGTGCTCCCTTTGCATATTTATATTCAATGCTTTAGGCGGAAAGGAGGTTATTCGTCTTCATATTACTGGATGGGTTTTAACAACTTGGATCCTGACAAAGGATATACTTGGAGTGATGGCTCTGCAGTAAGTAATTTACTTGTTTATAATATAGTTGTCTTTTGTAATACTGTTTCTAGAAATCTTTACAAGGCCCTATGCTACCACATGTGATCCTCCAGTTAAATTTTTGTGAATATATGTGGCAATATAATGCATCTGTTACTCACCACCGCATGCTTCTTTATGGTGGAACCTGATCAAAGTGTGTGTGTCTATTTGAGTTGAAAAATTTAGTAGCTGTAAAGTGTGAACTGTAGACTATAGTTTCTTCCTACAACCACCTGTAGGTTTCTTATATTGCTTTGGAAAATGTAATATCACTACGTCCATAAAGAATTTCCAATCCTGCTGACTGAAGCAGTCAGCAAATTAGAAGACTTTGATGTGGTCCATCAAAGAGATGGTTGATCAAATTTTGCTCCAGCTGAAGATTTCGAATGCTCTGCAAGATGGACCAAAGTAGAATGCAATAGAATAGTCCAACCTGAAGATGATGGAGTGGGTGTGGCAAAGACAAAATTAGACAAGAAAGGTTCCAATAGAAGATGATAATAAGAAAACGACATGGCAACCACAACTATTCAAATTAAAGAATCACAATGCATTCAAAATTGGTTCCACTTAAGAACACTAATTTTGTCTTTTGCCATGTTGCTCAGCACCTTAAAACTTCCTAATTTTCATTTGAATACAGCAAGCAGTATGTTTTCCCCCTCCTTTACATACTTTACATACATTTATAAACAGTTTTATAAAATGGATGAAGATAACCTAAGCAATGTGGCTTTCCAACTGTTCAGTTGACGGAAGTCATACAAATGCAAGGATACTTCTACATGTGATTAGTCACAGGTGGGATCATCAGAATATCCAAGTAGTAGTTAAGACTAGGTTATAAACCTACTTTACTTCATCCTTATAACATATGTCCATGGCTGATATCTCTTGTTTACATGGGATAGGCACAAATCCTTAAACCTATTACTATGTAAATTGCCCTAAGGAGTCTCTGCATAAAGTAAGGTCATTCTCCATTTCCTCATCCAGAGAGATCTGTAACATTCAGAGTCTTATAACTGGCCCAATGAGTACAATGCAGAGTTGAAATAAAAACCACTTCTCTGTGGATGTCACAGTGCAGTGCTAGCTCATGACTCATCTTTAGAAGAAAGTAGTAACAGAGCTGTGTTTTTGTTATAGGCAAGTTATGAAAATTGGGCAGAAGGAGAACCCAATAACTATGGAGGAAATGAAAAATGTGGCATATTTTATGGATACAGTGACATGGAGTGGAATGATGTATTTTGTGAGAATATGAATTCCTGGGCTTGTCAAATACGAAAAGGTAACAAGGCTATAGACAAACAGAGCACAGTGGTACAATGTAAGGATGGGAAATCAAATCTCAACATTAAATTTAGACCTTTCATTGCCACACTTGGTCTTCTTGAGGAAGAGACCACAAGCTGGTTGGAAAAATGTTTATCTCAATTAGGGTGGTTTCTAGCATCTGTTTTCTGCAGGCTTTTTTGGATGGACATAACTCTGTAAACCAAATGTGTCCTAAGACACATCAAAACACTTAATTTCTCTGCTCAGGAACAGTCTATACCTTTGAATTTTACTCCATGAAATGCATTTTAGGATACAGATTTGAGAGTAGTTTCCAATCTACACTTTGCATGGGGAATGTATTAATTCCAGTAGGTTGATAGCATGAATATTTGCTTTTAATTGCAACTATATGTTGCTGGAAACTTAAAATATTGATGAATACTTTGGGAACTTTAACTTTCTTTCAGGTATTTTATGAATTGTAACAGAAATATAACATATCAAACAATGCTGGAGTTTGTATTACTTTAAAAATAACTTTCATTTAGAAAGCATTCCTTTGGTTTATCTCACATTCATATTTTATTTTTATTTTACAGGAGAATCTTTAAAACCAGAACCAAGTAACATATTTGGTAAGCTTTTTATTTTCTGTCACAAAATATTATATGATGATGCTTAATTTGTATTACAGATACTGTGCATGTGGTTTTATTATTGCTTTTGCAGAAGATCAATATATTCTTAGTGAAGATGGATGGATTTTATATAACAAAAAGGAGTACTATTTCAGCAGGGAAAAAATGTTTATGGAACAAGCCCGGGAGTTTTGCAAGAAAAATCATGGAGATCTTCTTGTCATTGAAAATGAAAGTGAAAACAAGTTTCTGTGGAAATATGTAAGATCTTGTTTTATTATTTTCAAAAAGCATAATTCTGTGCAGACATAGAAACTTTGTTCAGTATCTGCTTTTCATGTACTGGAAGGCATGCAGCTATACAGCATCCAGGCTCCTTTGAAAGGTCCTGGGTTGATCTACACTTGAAAATTTAACTGAAAGCCTTTAGCTTCCTTATAAGGGGACAAATAGAGAACAAAACATCGTTGCCAGTTTCTAGAGCTGTCCTACTTGTTAGAGTTAAGAGAGATTTGACTAAATAAATAATTCAAAATCTGACGTTAAATGACAGCTGTTAGACCAAATGAAAAATTCATAGAGATTCACACACAGGATCCAAGGAAGCAGTTAATTCACCATTCTCCTTTGTCATTTTAGTACATTAATTGCAGTAAAGGATGGAAAGATAAATGTTAGGCCATTGATCTACCTTTGAAATAAAACCTGTAAAAGCTTTAAAAAAGGCTCTAGGGTTAAACTTGAGGCACCCTGTTTGACTCAAGGCGCCCCTCATTCGACCCCTCCATAATTTTTGTGAATTGAGTAGCACTCCATTTAAAATCCTCATTTATGTATAACAGTGCTTACGTTCTTTCAGAAGGACTGGGCAGTTGGGGCAAGGCCAAGGGCAGGCAAGGATAAACCTCAGCCTGCATTTATCTCCTCATACCTGCTTATCTCCTCGATCTTGTGGCACCCTTCAAAAAATCTCACCCACTCCATGGTATCCTGACATTCTGGAAAATTACTGACTTAAAGAGAAAAGAATTAGAGCTTTGATGGATTTTTTTTTTAAATTGATTAAATCAATTTTCCCCATTTTTGTCAACATTTAAACCTTTTTAAAGGTTTAAGTTTTCAGTGAAAAACTAAAAGCCAAAACCTTTCCTTCTCTTGACAACAACAATGCCAACAACCTTTTTCTGAAGCTAACCATATTCTTTTGGAAAAAAGAAAACACACACACACATTTGAGAAGAACATTATTTCATCAGATTAAAATCCAGAACATATCAATAGAAATTTCTTTCTAGCTTACAGGGGTTTCTTATTCCATGCTCTCCCAAACTTGCAAATTTATTTTTAATTTATTGTCACATTTGCCTACCAGATAGGCTTTCCCACTATATAATAGCAGCTTTTCCTCTATTTCATTATCATTCCATTCTATTTTTACTGGTGATCAAGTAAAGGCCTTGAATTATGATTTACGTTTTCAGAATACTGCACAATTCTTTCCCCAACAGTAAGCTTATGATTGGTGGCCTATAGACTACGTCCAAAAGTTACTAAGCCAACTTCCATAGAACAGATGTTTGCTTTATATTACAGCTATTTTGTTACATCTCATTAAAATCTTATCTCTTATGTTTTAGACCTACTATTATGGTTTTTACGATGACTTTTACATTGGCTTATATGTGAGCCTTGATAAAAAGTTTCGGTAAGTAATCAAGGACCATAAAGCTTGTCAAGCAGCCTGATGCAATACTTGTACTATCTTGAATGACTTGCTAAAGTTTTCATTTCACAGGCTCATGAACTTGTTTGGGAATTAATTTTTCATCATGGTATCAAAAGAACATTTCAATGAAGTAAAATACCTAGCTAAAACATATTTTTAAGATTTTTTTTTTTTTTGAGAGAGAGAGAAAGAGAGAGAAGTTAGTGAATGAACAAATGTATTTCAAATTTTACCAGCTTAGATAGAGGTACAAACCTGCTACTGCTAAGAAACCTATTTTATCCAAGCCAAATCTTGGGTCCATCTTCCTGGCCAGACCCTTGCTCAGTACAAGGTCTGAAGCCAGGGGTACTCAGCAATGAGTTTTTTCCTTTTCACTTCTCAGAAGGACTGTTCTTTTCTAGTCTTGCTACTGGCCAAGAATCTTTCCTGGTTGAATACCTGGCATGCTTCATCCTATAACTTTTCTGTCACCACATGCTTTTTAAATTGTTCTTTTTTTCTCCTTAATTGGCAAAACAATTATTTTCTCCTACATCCAGGTTTTCATCCTCATGCTGATGCCTGGGTCCTGTTCCTTGGGCACAATCAGCAGCTTCAGACATTTCCCCTTCTCCAGCTGTTTTGCAAGGTGTCTTTTCTTTGGGCCGACACCTTTTCCTGTATTTGTTCCATTTTCACTTCATTTATCTCTCTGAGCTTCATAGGTGTCAATCAGTGTATTAGTTGGTGTTTTGTTGGTAGAGTCAGTGCTGTGTTACTACTTCTGGTTGTCATCTTTTGCATTCTTTCCTCTTTTGATTTTGCAAGAGAGAGAAAAATGGCTTGAAGTTTTGAGGTGTGTTTCACTTGATTATATCATATCATAGGTAAATACATGTCAGATGTGACAAAAATGCAGTTGGGTGTCACCAGGACCTGCAACAGACAAAACTCAGAACTTTTGTACTCCTGTTCTCATGGGAATCAATTTCTTGAACCAGTCTCAGAATCTAGGATAAATAAAATGCAAGCTCTATTGATTGATTCATTTTCCTACAGTATTCATCAAAATTATGAAGGGCCACATATTGAATTCCTCTCAGAATTGTTGGTGAATTTTCCCGTGTCTGTTCCCTAAGCCATTATTCTTATCCCAGGTTCCCTCTTTTTGTATCTCTCCCCTTTCCCATGCTTCAATGCTGGATTAAAAGACCATCACTGAAAACTTGTTTAATTATGAAGCACTGCCGCTCTGACCTCTGCCGTTCTTTCCCCTATTCAGGAGAAGTCTTTTGGCCACAGCATTCAGCTAGTGGCACAAAAGGGCAGACCTGTCTCTTGGAGCTATTGTTTCTTGTTTCTGCTATCTGGGCACATTACAGGAAATTTTGTTTATTAAAGGTTTTTTTTCTCTCATTTTTTATTTTCACCTTCCTTCCTGATAGGTGATGTCACTTGTCTGTTTAATATTTCTCTTGCTTCACTGTATACTCTTTCTTCGTATATGGCTCTGGAAATTTCTGTAACTACACACAATCTCTGTTCAGTTACATACGATATCCTTGCATTTTGCTTGCATGTTTGCATTTTGCTTTTGTAGCATCCACAAACTTTTGATTATGAGAATCTATTGATCTGACTTTGTGCTTGATAGTCCCTAACAATAAACCATTTAGTAGATTACCATTTGATTTAGATTTTTTATTGTCTGTTATTTGGGAAGAATTTTACAATTTGAAAATCAGTATTGGATATATAAAGATAAATGTGTAAAGAAGGATGCCAAAAATAACTTTTGCTGGAAGCTATCAGTTTACACTAGCTTGGGGCCGGTGGACTATGGAGGAAATTTCTGTCAAATCTATATGTAGGGATTCTGTCCATAGGCTGTTAATCTACAGATAAGTATGTTTCCAGAGAATAAATCATTATCTCATCTTGCAATTTGTTTTACAAAACTCTGAAGTAAAGTGTAGGTGGGGAAAGACTATATCTATAACAAATGCATCTAATTTGCTTAGTCTTATATTGTTTTAACTTGCAGCTGTTAATTATTACATTTCATTTTAATTTTATGAACAAAGGGAAAATGTAGGTTAAAAAACAAGAAAATATTCTCAATTTGGTCTTCAGGATTTTGGCCACAAGTGCTAAAAAAAGTCACACAAGGTTCTTTGGGTAGAAGGGTGTTTGTGCCTGAAAGTTTGAAAAGAACAATTTCCCTAACTATGAACTGGTCTCATAAAAGATATCACATCCACCCAAAGAACCTTGTCTGCCTATGACCTTAGACCAATGTAGCTACAACCTACAACCCTAAAGCAAAAAAGTCATGCACATAGAGCTATGTACCCAAGTTGCTTTTGGTGTAGCTAGGATTTCTGTCATATAAAATAAAATGAACTAATGTAGCCTTCAAAAATAACTTGATATACTCAGTAATTTTGGAATGTAATTTCTTTTAGTTGGATGGATGGCACTCCAGTAAACTATGTTGCCTGGGCCCCAAATGAACCCAACTTTGCAAATAATGATGAAAACTGTGTGGTCATGTATTTCCGTACAGGTGAGTATAATATTACTATATCAGTAGTTTAATAGTTCTGCATTGCATGGCTTAGGTATATATGTGCAATATCGGTGTTTCTTGTAAGATACGTTTTACCAATAAGTAGGCTCATGTTGAGTAGGATTTTCAAAAGCCCTTACCAGACTTGAGCATAAATCATACTGAAAATCATCAGGACTTGGATTTCTCAATTACTCCTAAAAGTTCTCCCACCTCTTTTGCCATTAAGACATTGAACTAGGATTGAAATCTGAACTGAATTCTTACTTTCTGTATGACAGTGGACAAACTGCTTACAGCTCTGTTTCTTTCTACCCTTTTAGCTGTTTTAAACATTGAAAGTGGTATCTTTTCACAACAGTTCATAGGAGAGGGCCTCAGTTTTATTTGATGCCTGTACACACTACTTGTAATGCAAATGATGACAAATTATAAACACTAGAAACTACTGCAAGGTGGAGTGTTAATTATATATTATGTACTCAAGCCAGTACAATTTCTAAATGTCAGTGTGGGTCTATAAGCGTGCATGTGTAGACTGGGCATTAACTAAATGTGTATATATGTGCATCAATGACTACATTTTATCTGAGGTGTGAAAATCTAGACAATCAGAACCATGTGACTAGGGGCAGTTGTCTTCTAAGACAGGAGGCATGTCCTCCCATGTTTTAGCTACAATAAAACATGAGCAGAGCAACTTGCTCAGGAAGCAGGAGATATGGGATCTCAATCTTCTTGTTTATAGGGGTTTTAAGTTGCATATCTGACTTTGCAGCAAAGCTCTCTAAACAACACACCACAATGCTTGAGAAACCATTGACTGCATATAGACATGCATTTCTATGGAAATTTAAGAGAAATTCTTATCATCAGAAAAACAATCCAAGAGTTGGGGTGTACATGCATTTAAGTTAGCTGGATGGAGAGCTACACAGGTGAGCTCTTTAGCCAGGGGGTACTAGAGAGCTGGTCCCTGGGCCACCACTTTTCTTGGAGAAGCCTGTTACTGGACTGCCTGTCTTCTCCCCTGCCTGGGAAGGGGGGCAGGCTGTCAATAGTCAGCCAACTGGGTTTTAAATTTCCTGGTATGAAGCTGAGGTGAGTGGGACATGTGGCATTTAAAGCTATGAACCAGAGTGGGAAGGGTTTCTTCATGCCTGGTTCCTGGCCCCCAGGGCTTTGTATCTGGGTGCCATCATTTAAAGGGTAGGAACTGGGAACCTAGTGGCTAGGGTCCAGGGAACAATTTCACTCCATTTGAAAAGTTGCTCGAGCCCAAGCAGCCTTGCAGTGGTGCCATAGAGGTCTCTTGTCCATCTGTCCTTTCCTTCCCCAAGGCCTCCCAGTGGAGCAGGACTGTGGCGAGTGGGAGATAATTCCTCCATATCTATAAGGCTTCTTAAGCTGAAGCAGCCTTGCAGTCAGAGGGGAATTGTTTCTTGCTCCCCCACATACCTCCAGATGGAACTGGAGGGGCGTGGGGATGGGGCTTTTCTCTGGTGGTGGGAATCTTCCTGAGGCTGTAGGTGGGTTCCTGTCACAGGAGAATGGTCAACTTCCCAACCCACCAATCAGCTCATTGGCAGGATGGATGAGCGGGGGCATTTTCTATCATCTGGAGCTCTCCCAGGATTCCAGGAGGACTTCAGCCCTGAACCTGCCTCTTGTTGCAGTCCCAAGGGTCTGGGAGGATTCCCACCTCAAGGGAATGGCTCTCCCTCTTCTGCTATACAGCTGATTGGCAGGATAGGGGCACAGTTCCCACAGGGCTCCTTGACAGCTTGCCCCTGAGCAGAGGACTGTGGGACACTTCATCCAGCACCCAGGAGAAGAATAAGGATATTCAAAGTACTGTGGGAAAGGAATGATCTACCTGGTTCAATGAGGTTGAATTTCCTTGTAAACACACTTTGTCTTCCATAATAAAGCCCTTGATCATCTGTATACTTTCCTTCATGTCAAGTGAAAAGCTTTTGTCCTGGCAGAGATGTAACATATGAACAAGGCCACTATCTAGGCTCATAGTGCTGGTATTCTTTTGAAACTGGTCCTTCTGTTGGGCAGCCAGCAGAAGGAGGTATGTCATACCAGGAGGAAGACAGCAAGATGGTGTTGATGGTTTCTCATCAGCAAGGCATCACCAAGTAGAAATTATCTTGCAACACTGTATTCTATTTGTTTTATCCAATGACTAGGAAGTGCCAGGAGCAGTGGCACTTCAAAAGGAGTGACTGAAAAGTTCAGGATCATACTTGGCATGTATTTGGTGGTTACAGCACTGTGCTGGGAAGTTAGAGATGCAAGTTCAAACCTCATTTGGGTGAGAGGATGGCCTCAGGGTTGCTTATCAATAATTATTTTTTACTCATAGTCGGGAAACTTTTTAATGACATACGTTTTAAATAATGTAAAGGTAAGCACTCTGCTAGGCGCTGGACAAGGCATGGTTTCAAATTTAGATGTATAACACCATCCACCATAGAAAAGTTTGGTTGTCAACAAAATGCTTCCAGATTATCTATCAATCTATCAATCAATCAATCAATCAAGTCTTGGCTTGGCAACCCTGCTTGACTGCAGCAATGATTTTGTATCAAGGTGCACCCACCTCGGGGCTTTCCTACTTCCCACACCTTGATGCCCCTGACCGCACCGTACATCATGCTGCCCCAATAGCCTAACCCCCACTAGCCCTACCCCTATCTTAGCACAGAGAAGGTCTACTGTATGCCTACCTGTGATCCAACAGTATTACAGGTAGACAAGGAGATGCAGCAAAAACTGGGAGGGAAGGGGTTTCCAGGGCTACCAAGCCATAAGAGACTGCTTCATGCAGGGTGCTGTGTTCTCACTTGGACACTAGGGATACTTACAGAAGTTATCAAAGGACACCTCAATCATGCTGTAACTTTTGGCACTTTATATAAAGTGCTTAAAGTTACAAAGTCATCACAAGTAACAGACATTTGGCATTTGATGGTGGGGGCTGGGTGCCTCTATGCACTGGCCAAGGCCAGGTGGCAGGGGGTGCTGTAGCCTGGTTGGAAACAGTCATCTGGGACAGCTGGCTAGCATTCATTTCTTTGTGTGAGAGAGTGTGTGTGTGCGGGGGGGGGGGAAGGAGGGGCAGGGGCAGTATGCAGGGAGCTTAGGGGCTGTGCCCCTTCTCTGCTGGTGTCATGGAGCACTGGGAACATTCTCCTGCTGGCGGGGGGAGGAGGGTCCTCGCTGTATCCCACTACCCCCAGTTGCTGTCCAGCTGCTACCTAGCCTGCTTGGAAACAGCACACTGGGAGAGCTCTCCCCCTCTATCCCTCACTGCACAGGGAGGAGATTCCCTGCCACCTCCCTGTGGCAGACAAGGGGCATGACACTTAAACTTCTCGGAAATCTACAGAAGTTCCCTAAGGTACTCTAATTTAGAACTCCTTCATTTAGTACTTGATTTAATAAGGGTTAATTTTTTTGCATGATCAGCCATTTGAAAAATGCTCTGAAGCTGTGCATATGCATAATGACTAGAGGTGCACCAATACATTGGTCAATATCATATCAATACTGATAAAAGGAAAATTAACATTATCGCCAATTGGTTTTTTTGGCTGATGTGGCCAATAATGTCACCAATAAATGCCACGTGCAAATGTGCAACTGCAGCATACACATGGCCAGGTGTGCAGCCAGGCATCTTGGAGAGCAGTGTCTAGACAGTCAGTCTGTGGAGGGGAAGGTGTGTGTGGGAGGGGCAGATCGAGGCTACGTGGTCGGGGAGGGAGTGGAACTGGGGCAGGGGCAGGTGCTGCCAAGCCAGGGTGGGGCATGGGATGGAGCTGTGGCTTGTCTGGGGGTCCTGGGGGTGCAGAAGGCATGTGGCCTCCAGATCTGTGTGAAGGGCGAGGGCAGGCTGCCACTGTGGGCTGGTGCTGGGGGCGGTCCTGGCCTCTTCCTGGTGGCTGTGAGGAGGGAGGCTATGGAGGTGGCTATGGCAAATTTTGGGGTTGGCTCTAGCCTCCCTGTAGCTGCCCTCCCAGGGCCACCACTGCCTCCTGCTCTGCCCCACCCTGCCCGGACCAAATGCAGCCACCAGGAAGAGCTGGATTTTATTAAGGTAAAAGAGAAACCCTAATTGAACAAATGAGCAATTTTAGATGAACTCTGAGGGTGCATCCAGACAAGCAAACATGTGCCTATTGCAGCACCTCAAAGCAGTTTGAGATGTTTTAAGAGGCATGGTAAGAAAGACAATTTAATATTTGATGAATGTGAGTCACTGAATTTTGAGGGGGAGAGGATGGAGGGACAAATTAAAAAAAACAAAACAGCTCTACTTTCCATACCTTGGTTGTCGAGGGAAGGGACAGCATTTAGTTTCCATCTAAATCTCATCTATTGTACTCAGGAATGTGGAATGATCTCAACTGCGGAGTCAGCAAAAACTTCATCTGTGAAAGGCTAAACAGGACTGTTCGTTCAACAGTTGCTCCTACATCACCTGTACCTCTGGGTGGATGCCCTGAAAACTGGCTTTTGTTTAATAACAAGGTACAGTAACAAATATCTCCAGCATATTGTATTTGAAAAGGAATTGAATTTAGACACAGAGTTTCTTATTTTTATTGTTTAGTTTTGTACTGAGAATTTAGATTATCCAAAGATATATTCTGATTGTCTGACAAGACCATTCTGGTGATGCCACATCCAGATTTGAAGCACCTGAGAAACAGGTTTGTGAATTACTGTAAGTTTTAAGTGACTTCAATCTAAACTTTTAAAAAGTATTTAGATTCTGAAATGAAAGGGAATTGGGAACCTAAATACTATTAAAATACTGTTTCTTTGGCCCTAGGACTAAAAAACATTTTGCTAACACTTAACTTTGGGTCAGGAAGAAATGACCCTTAATTCTGATGCAATCAGCCTTATACCAGTATAAAAATATGGGAGATTCATGATGCAAACTCTGGAACTGGGGTAACTTCATCCCATACACGGGAGTACTCTTCTTGAAAGAATTGGGGATAAATCTCCACCGTTGTAAGTTATCATGGCCAGATTTCATCAGTTTGCACTTTATCCTGGAATAATCATTTGCTCATGGCAAGCAGGGTGTAAATAGATGTCTCATTTAACACAGGCCTGATTTTCCAGGAGTTTGACATGCATCAAAACAGGTGCAACATTGCCATTTAGCACGTTGCCCTTCCAACTTGAACTGCTGCTCTTCTGCCAGTAGGTGGTCAGTAGCCTGGCTGGATTATCTAGGGAATGACCCATAATAACTCTACAGACATACATTGTGGTGGCCTGTGGAAAAAACAATAGCCCCTTTAATCCTGCATAATTCAGTGAACTTGTACATCTATAGGATCCCAGGATAAAAGGCTTTGTTCTGGGAGAAATGTGACATTTACCCACAACCATAAAGTGTTACCTGATCTTCTGCCATCTACTGGTGAGCCTACTGTGGAAAAAATACACATCTGTCTATTACATTACCCCAGTATAATTTATGTTGAGATGTAAAATGGATATACATTACATTGGGGCATATGATCATTTGCCCTGGCCTTGAAAGATGACACAGTTAACAAATATATTCTGCTTCTGCTGTAGTGCTGTAGTGCTTACCTGTTCCAAACCATATTCTCTGAACAAAATCGTTGATTATTACTTTATAGAGAAAGAATGTAAAGTTGCTTCTTCATTAGACTGGATTAGAGGAATATTACCCATAAGAAGCCTTTTCCAAAAGAAGGCAAGGCAATTAGATAATACAAAGCAAGCCTTCCTTCTTTGAAATAAGTATAATAAGTATAACCTACTTATACACAAAAGGTGGATCTTTATGCAAATACTTGTATCTCTACTGTACAATCAATGTATGACTTGTTTACATAAACCCTTGTTTCATTCTATCTGTCACTGTTATTGTAAGTACCATTGCACAATGGTATTGTAAAGAGTTTGCTATGGTGCATAACAAGGTTGCCAACCCAAGAAAATGTTTTTTATTGAGACGTTGCAAGTTGCAAGTTTTTTATTGAGACGTTGCAAGTTGCTCACTGACAACCAAACTTTTTAACTGATACTATCCACCCTGCCAAAGGGTTCCCTATTCACTTCTATACCCTGATACTCCTGACCACATCCTTTCCTTTTTAGATATGTAGATTTCATGGCCAAAAAGGGCCCATTAGATCACCTAGTCTGACTTCCTGTGTGATGCAGCCTATTGAATATATTTGTTTTGAGTGAAATTGTTTTGTTTGTTTGCAAGAGAACCAACAACATGGCATCCAAACCTCAACAAAATTTTATTTTTCAGTGTTTCAAATTGTTTGATAGCCTTAAAAAAGAAGCACAGTCATGGCATGCTGCACGGACTACATGTACAAGTTTTGGAGGCAATCTGGTTACTGTATCAAGTGCAGAACTACAAGGTATAGTGTGTACATTTTTTGATAATGGATCAGATAAAGAGGTCAACCAGTATCATGGAACAACCGTAAAATAGAGACCAAAAAAGAAAAAAAAAAGATACAGCTGCAGTTTCTGTAATACGTTTTACTACTCTTGCTTATATGAGAAGTTGCATTTAATGATGGATGAGGTGTATGTAGTTTGAATACATTTAAATGTACATATCAGTGGTTTGCCTAAGTTTGAAAAGCACAATTTCAGCATAATAGTAGATCATAGATTATGGCTGCCACTATATCAGGGATTGTCAATGTGACTGATTTTTTTAATTTGTTTTGATTTTCTAAATTTCAAACCTTCAAATAATGGTAATGTGCGTGTATATACATACTGTTCAGCATGAACAATGAAAGCAACATTGAGCTTCTGAGCTAACTGCTATGGAAATCAGTATTGTCAGTGATTGGGGGAAAGTGCATTTAGTTTTCCTATTTGTAAAACGATTTGCTTTTTTTTAGCTTTCCTTATTACCCTCATAAAGGATGCCACAGATGAGGTCTGGATTGGAATGAATGATATAAATCATGAATACTTGTTCCTATGGACAGATGGAAGTGGCGTCTCTTATACAAACTGGGCAAATGGTTATCCAGATTCTAGCTATCAGGTAAGTATTTAATGCAAGTTATCATTAAATCATTACATTGTTGGTAGGTAGATCAAACTGTGTGTGACCTACACAATTTAATGTATGGAGAATTCAATATATTAATTGTTGTTGAAAGCAGAACTACCATGCTACAGGTTATCTTATATGTTTCTGGACATTCAGTTTGAAATATTTTTTTAAAAGGTCTGGATTGATAGTTAAATACTTCTTTTATTTAAAATCAGTTTTTCTGAGGAGTAAACATTCAGGGCTTTTAAAAAAATGTAAGTTATCTTTTTATCCTATCCCTGTAATGCTGTATGAATCTTAATGAGAAGATGATTGGAACAAGGCCAATATTCTGCAGACTTAAATCCAGTGGTTAGTTCACAAACTCAGTATCATAGAATCATGGGAAAGCTGGAGTGGAAGGGACCTCAAGAAGTCTTCTTATCCAACCCCCTGCTCAAGGCAGGATCATCCCTGTATAAATTAACCTAGATAAGTATTAGTACAGCCTGTTCTTAAACATTTCCAAGGATCTCTGGGTAATTTGTTTCAATGCTCAACCACCATCTAAGGGAGAAAGTTCTTTAATAACCAACTTAAATTTCTCTTGTTGCTATTTAACATAATTTCTCCTTGTCCTGTCCCTTTTGACCGCAGAGAATAGTCTATCTGCGTACACTTCATAGCTACCCTTCAACCACTTGAAGATTATTATCAAATTCCCCCTTAGTCTTTTCCTTTCCAAACTGAAAAATGCCAATTCTTTCAGCCTTGGCCTTCAAGTCCTGCCTCCCAGACCTTTTATTACTTTTTGTTGTTCTCTGGTGGACTCTCTCCAAATTGTCTATCTCTTTCTGGAAGTGAGGTGCCCAAAACTGGGCATTTCTCCAGGTGACTCAAATGAGATTAGTTGGGTGATTCCTATAATTAAAGGTTTCCAGATGATATGCTAATGCTGAGTAATTTGGGAGTATCACAAGGATCCATTAAAATTTACTGAACTATTAACAGGTGGTTTCTGTTTATAAATGTGATTTACAGATATGCCCTACTACATAGGTTTTACACATGAACACAATTACATGAAATACCTTTTTTAAAAAAAAGGCAAAGAAGGAGAATCAGGATCTCCTATTTTTGTTTTATATTCTATCTTTCATTTTATTATATCTCACTCCCTATTAGAGCTATCTTCAGAATAAGTCCACTGCAGGCTAAGAGGTTTTCCCTATCATCATCTCAACTTACTGTTAATTGCAGAACATTACAGAGTAAAGTTCAGTTGTGAATGAAATGGTTAATGTGGACTAATGCCTGGCCTTTCTACTTTTTTGCTCCTGTTTTATCATCTTGACTAAATATCTTTTTCACAATAAAATTGATAAGCAATTTGAACTGAAGGAGCCTCTCACAACAGCTCTAGAACAATAAAGAACATGAGTGAAGGTGCTATTTGGTAAATGCTAGAACAATATAATATAAACCCTGTTCATATATGAAATGGCTTATTACAAGACTAGTTTACATGGCCCTGAGGGAGTATAAGTAATAAAAAATAGATGCTTGATCGACCTGTCTGTGATAGCTTGGTCGTCAGATGTTGGAGGAAGAGAAGTGTTTTTTGTTTGTTCTTTTCTTCATGCTCCTTAATGTATCATTTTCCTTCTTAGTCTGACTGCATCTTTATGACAAACAAAAATGTTGAGGAGGCAGGGAAATGGAAAGATTCAGACTGCCAGGCTAACAAAAGCTACATATGCCAGAGAAATGCAGGTGAGCGCTCCTTCCACCTTCTAAGTAAATAAAAATGAGAAAATGTTTGGATGTTTAAATCGCCTTCTGGACTGAACTCTTGCTTTCCACATACACTGCATCAGCTCTGGCCTCTAAGTGAAATGTGTTTCAGAGCTTCGTATGAGCTCAAGAACATTTTGAGAAAGCAAACGGATACTAATAATTTTTGCCATGGGTGCCAAAAAAGGCCCCTCACTCTTCCTGAGTGCCACTCCAATTCACTTCCTTTGTCAAACTGGCTGCTCAGCTTTGTGCTCCCTACTTTGTGGTCCTTGGACAATCTCCTTCTCTGCTTTCTGTTTCCTACCCTATTTGGTCTTCTGCTGCCTGGCCCCTCCCTGATCTGTCATGTGCCCCACAGAGAGGCTACCGGTGCTGTTTGTGGTCTGTGTGTAACAGGTTGGATACTCCTGCTCTATTATTTGCAGCAGCTTGGCCTGTAGAAAAAGCTAGCAGGTGTCATGTAGCCCATCTGAACTAATCTTAGACACAACTGTAAAGGGATTGAGGCTGTTACTCCACCTTCAGTTTGGTTTGATCCCTCCTCACCTTGACCAGCAGATCAGACCAGCAGATCCCATTGCTGCAACCAACAAGACTTTTTTATGAAGCAGAGGGAAGTCCTTATTGCCACAACTCAGAAGAAGGCTGTTATGAAAGCTGTTTGGAGGGAACTGTTTTTGGCTTATATAATGTATACTGGATGGGAGGATTGAAAGAGGTGTTAGGGCTAAGGTAATAGAGTGATGGGGCTAAGATTGGGAGGGAGGCAAATGAACCCCTTAATATGCCAGCTCTCAGGAGGGGAAAGAAGGCTTGCTTGGAGAGACTTATTTAGGATTTTGTGAGAAGGGAAAAGGTCACTGGTTTGTAGATAAATCATGGAGGAGGGTACATTAATAGATTTTCTTTTTTTTTTTTACCCGGAGAGATTGAGGTTTGGTCTGCCTTGTCTACAATATTGAAACACCAGATTTTGCAGCCTTGCCTAGACCATATTTTCAGCTGGAGCAGCACGCACCCCTCCCAAACCCTTCTCTTCTCATTTCGTCATGGTGGGTGTTTTGGCCTTGCAGCCATCAGTACCATACATCCTGGGTGCCATAGGATCATAAGGGATCATAACCTGGAGGTTGCTCCCCTCTAATCCCCTGCATAGTTGCACTGTGGTTAAACAAAATCTAGTACTTATTCTAACAGCCAAATTTATAGAAGCACTGCATACTTTCATAGAGGAGGGGTATAACTTCATGGAGAAGTCTTGATTGGGAGCAGAGTAGCTGAAGAGCCAAAGGCTACCACTTTTTATTAAAGCTCTTTGAGTCATGGTTGTTGTCATTGAAATGATGGTTTTACCATCCATTGCGTCTTGATTTTTATTAGTGTTACATCTCTTAATCATTTGAAAACTGCAGACATTTGTTAAGTGATACAATAATTGCATAGACTATGAAACAACCGTTTATTCTTTTATTTTCTTATTTTGCTACAGATCCTAAATTATATCACCAAACAACAGTTCCCATACCTGGCTTTATCCAATATGGTAACAGTAGCTATTCCCTCATCAGTTCCAAAAAGAATTGGGAAGAAGCACACAAAAACTGCAAGGCTGAACACTCAGAACTTTCCAGCATTTTAGATGTCTATACCCAATCATTCCTATGGTTGCACATGTTAAAGTTTAAGGAGCCTGTGTGGATTGGTCTCAACAGCAATGTGGTAAATACATCAAATGTACTTCATGTCAGAATACTTCTGCCCCATTTGTCACCAAATGATTGACTGTCTTGATTTTCAAGAACTGTTACTGTTGTACCCTTTCGTCTCATAGTGGGCACTAAGCATGAGCAAGAATTCTTTGTTTTCATAGAGAAGTTATGCTGGAAGAGGGCTTCTAGATACCATCTAGTCTAACTAGGGATTGAACCTGTGACTTAGCTATTATTAGCAGGATGCTCTAACCAACTGAGCTTCTAATGGTATTAGTCTTTAAAAGCATCCAGAAAAGGAAGGGAAACAGGGAGATGTGGGAAAAGGATGTATAAAAAGGAGACACGCTGTGGGCATGGTGGAGGATCTGTAGAAATGGAGTTGCAAGGAGGCTGAGAGAAAAGTAGAAGCCATAGGAATAGTGGGAGGTTGAAAGCACTGAAGAAAGCATGGTGAGCTGATGACAGGGAATTGTGGGATCAAGAAAGGGATAAACAAGCAAGGGGTAGGAGATGCATAGTCTTTCTTCATAGAAATGATTTAGCAAAGTAGTGGAGGGTTCCCAAAACCTCAAGGCTTAATTCACTGAAGCAGGTGGGACATTCACCTAGAAGGAATTTTCACTGAGTGGGAGGAGCTTTGTACCTCCCTAAAGAGATTCAGTGAACTAGTGTGTTCCCTAACTGTCTGGGTATCCCACAGATCCGAGCCAATGTCATGCGCTAAGTGTTTCATTGGTTCCCCTAACCTTTGGCAGAATGGAGTTTGCCAGCTGGCCATCTGAGGCTTCTTTCATGGCAGCCTACACAACCATAACCCAAATGTCTGGGTTGGCTTAGAAACATCCTGGCCTGAATTTATGCTGGTTTGTTCCACAGCAATGAGATGCATATCTCATCTTGCTTATATTCTTTATTTTTATAACCATGTCACTGAAAAGAACTAGTACGCCCATGGTTTGAAGCAAATGCATGTAATCACACAGGCAAGGGGTTGCACCAGTTGCAGAGATGAGTTTAACCCTTCCTGTGAACATCTGTCCAATTTAGCCAAATCCTGAACCACAGAAAATCTCAGTTTGTAGGTAGTAAGTAGACTTGATGGATTTTGTTAGCTTAATTTCTTAACATTCCTTTTGTATTGGGCATTTTCAAAGCCTTCCCAGGGTCTGTGAATGACCAGACTGAGCTTGCAGCTTGCCCAGAGAGCAAAGATCCTGGTTCCTGCTGCAGACTAAGACTGCAGTGGCTAAGCCAAGGAAACTTCTCTCCTTTGTAACTGCTCCTTCTGGCAGCCAGAAGCTTTGATGCCAGACCCAATAACCAAAAGTAGGCATGGTTCTCCTGTATTGTCTCTATATGTCTTCTGCGTGCCACAAGGAGGAGAGAATGAGCAGCAGGAATAAGTTCCATATTCTGTGAGGGGTAATATGTGGGGAGATGGAGAAAAAGACCAGAGGAGGGTAGGAGAACTGGATCTGTACAAAGCTGAAGCTGTACTGGGATCTGGATGGAGGGAAGAGTAAGATTAATATACAGAGATAGGAAGACTAAGGGAGGAGCTAGGTTGGGATTGGGGATACTGGAACATGGAAGAAGCTGGGATGAGGGAGTGGCAGGTGTAGGGAGACTTGGACATGAACTGGGGGGGCAGTGGGCACGCTATAGTATTCCTGTGTTTCAACATTACCGTCAACAAATAGGTAGTGAAATCAAGAGACAAAATGGATGAAATGACCCTATACAAAGGATAACAATGTACAAGTGCTATTATTAGACCAACCCAAATAGTTGGAAAATAGTTATTAAGCAAGCTTTCGGGTTCAAAAACCCTTCATCAGGCTAAGGAAGTTTCAGCAGTTGGTGTGTTCCTGGATGGACTTATTCTATTATTCTATTCAGGACTTGAACCCAGGATCACAGCACCCATTAACTCAAGTGGTGGAGGTCTTAGGCTGTGAATCTAAAGATTCTCACCCTGCTGCTGCATCATGTGGTAATATAGTTCCATAGGATCAAAGTTTTCTTTCTTTTAACTACTTATTCAGAAGAAACAAACTCACACAGAAAGAATGTTAAGAACATCAGCTGTACAGCCTTTGCATGGCTCCCTAGTGCATACACTTTCTGATACCAGTGTTAATTGCACAGTCATGTACTATTTTTGCCACAGGGACCCCTACCTCATTCAGTGTGTTGAATGGACATTTGCTAATAAATGACTTGGGTGCTGTAATGTGTAAGGCTGTGGGATGATACGCCACAGAGGATGTAGTTAATAAGGCCAGGATGAGAAAGGAATAGGCTGGTACAGGCCTAAGAATTGGAATTCTGTCTTGGCCTCTTTCACAGAGTTTGCTCAATAGTCACTACTTGTTCTGTCTATGGAATAAGATGGGGCCCTTCTTTCTACTATTTCCTAACAATTGAGAACCTGATTTTTCGGCACTACTAAGGTAATTTTTTGGATACTGTGTTATTTTACTTTCCATTTGTTTTTAGACTGGTGGATTTTACAAGTGGACTGATAACTGGAAACTAAAGTACCAGAAATGGGCCCATGAGGAACCAAAAAAGAAAATAGCCTGTGTCTACTTAGATGTGGATGGTTCCTGGAAGACAGGCTCATGTGATGAAGAGCATTTCTCCATCTGTAAACGGTCTGATGGTGAGCAACAGATTTAATTCAGGCCAAACATGTACTTTCAGTTAGGGAGCTTGGAATGTAAATGCCGTGATAGCTTGACTTGATTAATAATAGAAGGATGTTTCAGTAAGTAACAACAGTTTTGAAATAAAACCATTTTATGTGTAATAAATGGGAAACTAAACAATAGCAGGGAACACTGATGATGGTGTTGTTGAATACACCTATAGTTTACAACTATGTGCTGAAGTCATGTGGTCCAATAAATGATCATTACACACAAAATAGGTTTATTTCAAAATTGCCATTACTTTCTGAAACACCTCATATACACACACACACACACACACACACACACACACACACACACACACACACACACACACACCCCCTCCTGTGTATGTGTGTTTGTGTATATATATGTGTGTGTGTGTGTATGATTAAGTTGGTTATATTGCTATTGAATAGAAAGGAATGTGATTATTGATCATGTGTGTGTTCCCTGATTTCACATTTATAAAAGAGTAGTGGTTTTATAATAGAACATGGTTTTTTAACAGTTAAGCCCCCTCCTGATCCACCGCAGCTCCCTGGAAAATGTCCTGCAGAGAAAAAAGGCAGATCCTGGATTCCTTTCCGTGGTCATTGTTACTACATTTATATCTCATCTAAAGAAAACTGGTCTGGAGCTTCCATGGAATGTGTTCGACTAGGTGGGTGTCAGATTTTATTAGGAAATAACAATAGAGGATATTGGTAGAACTCCAGAGAAATATTTGTTTCCGTTCCTTGCAAATTGATAATATATTCAAGGCAAAAACAAAACAAAGCAAAAACAAACAACCCCCCCCACAACTAGTCAGCAATACTGAATGTCAAAAGGAAATATTTGAGAGAGTTGTTAGGGAATTGGGAATGAAAAGTAGCTCCTCTTCTCTCCTTCCCTTTCAGACTAAAAAACTGGAAAACTTTTTTATGAAGCCTGGGTGGAAGAAAGCAGCATATATATCTCATATATCAATGCCCCCAGATAAGATATGTACCTTATTTTTGGTGAAGCAGTACTAAGAAAAAAAGATTTGCCAGTGTCTTCCCTGCCATAGCATGGGATCACCATGGCTGAATGTTCACAGCCTCTGATAAATTGGCAGCAGCCTTAGGAGTGGATTCCAACTTCCCTCCATGTGGCTGGAGGAGAGAAGCAGAAGCCATTACAGGGATTCTGTTCAGGCACAGAAAATCTGTTTCCCTGCTTAAGACATGCAGTGCTTGAAGGGCTGAGTTTTGGGAGAAAGGTGTGTGATATTGAAGTAAATACACTACTCCTCTGAAAAACTTTCATCTTTCTTTCTTCGTACCAACTATTACCCATTTCAAACTAGCTTACATCTTGCTGTTCCTTTCTACCATCTTTGAATGGCACTGTGGCAGGGCACTGTTAGTGTCTGCCACTTTAAGCTAGCAGGCAGCAGGTGCCTGATGAGGGTGGCTATTTTGGATTCAGGACTGCCCATATAAAGAGGGCATTTTGCTTCTGGAAGGCCAGGCAACAACATGGCCTGGCTGGAGGGCTGCTGGTATCATCTGGAGGTAAGGGAGGAGCTGTGGGGGATGGTCAGGAGGCTCCTGGTCCTAGGCATGACCTAAAACTGTGTCCTGCCTGGGATGGGTGGCCTGGTGGGGCTCTCAGTGGCATGGGAGCCCCCAGGAAATGCCAGGCCAGTTACCACCCTGGTGAAAGGTAGGTCGGGGCGCCCTAACCCCTAGTCCCCACAACTGGGTGGGTTACCCCTTTGTAGGATCTGGAAGGAGGACCCCAGCGAGAGACTGGGGCCATAGACTCAAACTTGTCTTGACCTCCCCTGACTGGTCCATGCTGGGGCCAGGACCAGCAGGGTCGAAGGGCCAGGGGCCCACCATGAGGAATGCCCAAGGGCTGCATGCTGGCTTGGAGGTGGGCCAGGGCCAGTGAGCCAAAGGTCCTGGGGGGACCACACCTGTAAGGGGAGCAGCTCAGGGAGCTATGCAGCTGGGAATGAAGGCAGAATAGGTTGCCTGAATGGAGGGATCTAAGTGGGGTCCAACTAGTAGGATTCTGTGGCCCAGCACAGGGCTGGTGATATGGATAACATCTGGATGCCATCTGCGAGGTTTGGGCTGTGGTTTACTGAGGAACAGAGCCGCAGATAATGCCCCCTGGCATTGGGGCAAAAAATGGGCAGCCTCCTGCTTTATTAACATCAATTAAATAATTAACAACAAGGCATGGCAGATGAGAAGGAGGGACGTTAGCCCAGAAACAGGTGGGTCGGCCACATGGAAATCAGCCCCAAGAAGGCCCCCTGTTACAGGCACCTAAGTGCCTAAGTGTACTTGCCATACATTCACCAATAGACTCAGCTACCAAAGACTAGCTCCTTGCACCCTAGTTTTGCTTCTTTTGGCTTATTTTCCCTTTCTCCCCATCTGTAGTTTGGTCTCTATACATCTTGTTCTGTTTGTTCCTCCTTCCCCATCAGCTGGGTTCTGCTATCCTTTCATAAAGCACAGGGAGCATAAACGTGAGGTATTTGTATTTATCTATTTTGAGGTTATTGATCTGCATTCTCTGGGACTGTTGATAAATTACACTGAGGAATGCAAAAACAACCTTGAAGAGAAGGCACTTTTATTCCAAAGATCAGAACATAGGGGCTACATTCTGCTGTTGATGTATATTTGGATCATTTACTGGTTTCAGTGCAATATCAGTTACAAGATACAGCTAATTTGCATGTATTGTCAGTCTTAAAAAATCAGATCATAATTATTGTTTCAAGGTGTGGATCATATAGAATGGTGAAACTTTCTTGAATTATGCTTTTCTAACTAATAAATTAGTTATTTATAAATGTTTTTCAGGTTCCTCGTTGGCTACTATAGAAGATTCAGCTGAGATGAATTTTCTTTTTAATCACTTGCATGCATTTTCAAGTTATTCAAGCCAGTTCTGGATAGGACTGTACAAAAACGTGGATGGTAATAATTTCATTTTCAATATTTAGTTGCAAATAAATACTCAGAGGTAAACTGATGGACTCCAGCCAGGAGCAGATTGAGCCATTTCAAGGGGAGTGGCACCACATCCCCACTGCTTTGAGCAGAATAGGCTGATCCATCTTGGGGAGAACATTGTTTCCCTGCTGCCGCTTGCACTGGCTCTGCTCCTACCCTGCTTGGGCCAACTTGCTCTGCTCCTGGCAGGAGCAGAACCAGTGTGAGTGGCAGCAGGGAGGCAGTGTCCCACTGCTTGGACTGGCTTGCTTTCTTCCTGGCAGGAGCAGAACTGGAAGCAGAGCAGGTCCAAGGACATCAGGAGACACTGTGGCTGCTGGCCACTCTGGGGCTGCAGCACTTGCTCTGCCTGGTGGGAGCAGCAAGTCTGTCTTTCCCATAGCTCTTAGTCCTGCCCCTCCTCACTAAGCCTCTAGTAGCAAGTCCCAGCTGTTCAAATGAGAGGCAGTCAGAGCAGCGTTTTTGCCTTACCATGTGACTGCTTCCATTGAGTCAAATAGCACTAAGACAACTAACATTTGTTTGGTTTACAGCTTAAGGTCTAGAAAGGCCCTTGGAAAGGGTAAAAAAAAATCCAGTCGATTTGTCAGATAGGCCTGTGCAAAGCAGCTAGTATTTGGCCGATTCAGGTGACAGTGATTTGATTCAGTGATTTGAAACACTGTCCCGAATCAATTTGTCCGAATCTCTGAATTGACCAGACCCATCCTTTACCTGCTCTCCCAGTCCTGGCAATGGTTGTCTCACCTGCCCCAGCTCTGGGCACTTGGGGGAAAAAAAACTGACTCAGAGGGTGCTCGGAGAGTGCCCCTGCCAGGCAGGGGGTGATCCCCACTGCTCCCCAGTGCCCCACGCCGCGTGGAGGGCTCTGCATGAGCCCGCTGACCCCCACCCCCTGCTCCCCCAGCCCCCCACGGCTGCCCTGCCTGCTGTGGCTCCAGCCCTTTAAGAAAAACAAAAAATAAGAAAACCCCCAGACTCACCATTCCTGCTGGTGGGAGGTGCCCCTTGCTTCCCCCCACTTCTCCATGCCATGTTGGGGGCTCTGCATGAGTCCCCCTAAGCCATGAGGCCACTGCAGGAGCAGTGAGTCCTGGGGCTTTTCTCTGGGTTTTGTTTTTTTTTATTAAAGGGCCAGAGCCGTGGTGGTCAGGGAAACCATGGAGGGGGGCTGGGGAGTGGTGGTGGGGTGTCAGGGGGCTAATGTAGAGCCCCTTATGTAGTGTGGGGCAGTGGGGGGCAACGGGGATTGCCCTCCCACCTGGCAGCACCTGGTAAGCACCAGGGCTTTTCTTTAAAGGGCCGGGAGCTGTGTTGGGTGGGACAGCCATGGGGAGCATAGTTATTCAGGTTTTGTGTCTTTCCACTGAAAACTCAAAAATTTCCATTCAGAATTATGATGCAAACAAGTTTCTATTTAGCTTTAGTTTTTGGACCTGTGCCTCCCTGCAATCAGTAAGAGACAGGTGGTAGTGACCTGAATAGGGCATGATGTTATTGTTTGGCCTGATAAAATAAGGCGGTGTTAAATAATTGAGCAGGTTCTGGTAAATGAAATGTTCTCCAGTCTTGGATATAGTCAGAGTCAAAATCACTAGCATGCTTTGGAGGCCAGGATCCAAAGAACTTCAGAGACAATATTAAGCTTCACCTTTACTACTGGCTCCTAGTGCAAATTCTGGTGCAAATTCAAGGTCTCTTTAGTTTTAATCTTTAACACACTTGGTGTGCCTGGCAGTATAGTTAGTGTTATGTTCTTCTACAACAGCATAGATAAAGGCGCTTAATATTCAAATTGCTAAAGCTCAGGTATAAGACGTTCTCAGCTGAGTGTCTTTTTCTGCTGTGGGAGGAAAACTGAATCATATAATATAGTCAGGTGTTGATTTTACCAATTAATTAATTCAGTGTCAACCTTGTCATTTTATATTTTGTACTTATTTTAATTTTAGATGAATGGACATGGATAAACAACAAAGCAGTTGATTTTGTCAACTGGAAAGAAGGCGAGCCTTCAACTTTTTCTAGTAAAAACTGTGTTCTCATGGATGCTTCAGATGGAAGCTGGAGAGTCTATTACTGCAGTGTTGTCAGGCATTTTGTTTGTAAAATGCCAAAGAGTAAGTTCAGTATATTGCATTAGTTTGTTAGTGATGACTGTTATTATTATAAAAAGTCCTTTTGCCCAGTGAATTCTGTGAAACTATATGTTTGTGATAGCTGTTTCTCTCCATGGACTGAGATCTTGTTGGGGTGGAGAGGCTCCCAATGGTCCTCCAGAACAGTTGCCCAGATTTTCATGCTCCTATTAGGGTCACCCATGGTGAGCAGGCCTGAGGGAAGGCTCTAGACAAACCATAGTTCAAACCACAAGTATTCAACAGCAGATCAGGGAGAAGGAGATGTTAAGGCCTCATTGACTATAAAGATGGAAGAAGGTTGCAACAAGATGGAGGTTTTGTGTCACCTAGGGTTTTCCCTCATCACTGGGCTCAGATCTCCACCTTGTCAAAGGTGTTTATTATTTCTGCACACCAGGTTCCTCATGTTAAACAGTCACATGCAGGCTTTTATGACAGGAAACAGCACACTCTCCTATACCAACATCCAAAAGCCCTATGGCAATGGATAAGTGGTGATGAAGATAGGACTGGTGGATCTGGCAGCCTCCAGGCATGAATCTTTATGCAAGCAGTGGTAGTTTGATGGGTGTCTTGCACCTGGATTGAGACAGGGGTGCAATTCCACAGTTGCTACCATGACTGAGCAGTCCTATTCAGGATCCTCTCTGGTCACCCCACATGGGGAAAGGGCCACAAAAGGTGCCTTAAACTTAGGCTGTTTTATCTGCTCCTAGCTGGATAACCACATACCGCAGCATCACTTTCTCAGCCATTGAAAACATCATAGGAATATACTGATTTTCACAAAATGTAACATTCACAACTTGATAGATAACCAAGACAATGCATGACCAGAAAGAAGAATTGGCATCATCTCCAGGGAACTAATGAGATACAACATTAACATTGTAGCTCTGAGTGAAACAAGATGACCAGAAGAGATTTAGGTGAGGGAAGAGGGCAGACACTACACCTTCTTTTGGAAGGGGAAACTGGACCAGGAAAGATGGGTTCATGGTGTCAGCTTAGCCATCAAGAATCAGTTAATCAGCCAACTTATGCAATTCTCTGTGGGCATTAATGAATGTCTTATGACCCTCCATCTTAAGCTCATGAAGAACCAGTACATCATCACCATTTGTGTATACTTCTCTAATGCATGATGCTGATGATAACATCAAAGAACAATTCTGTTTCAATCTTGAGCGCATACTGACTAATACTTGCAAGAAGAACAAGATCATTCTCAGTGAATTCAGTACCAGAGTTGAATGTGACCTGGAACTCTGGAATGATATCATTGGGAAGAAAGAGGTAGGGAAATCCAGCTCCAATGGCAGGGAAATCCAGTGCCAATGGCATCCTTCACCTGAGAAAATGCATGGAGTTGGTCTTGTCATTACAAACATGATCTTCAGACAGTGTGACAAATACAAGAGTATGTGGAGACACCCTCATTCTAAGCATTGGCACCTCCTTGACTATATTATTGTTACGGCATGTGATTGAATGGATGGCCATATTACATGACCCATGCAAGGAGCCGATGAATGCTGGAGAGATCACTGTCTTGTCATACCCTTTATGTATATGCAGCTTGTTCCAAAATACCAAAAAACAGCCAAAAGCAATGCAAAGGCCTCTCAGCACAAAATCTCTTCAAGACCCAAAGGTCTGTAATGTCTTCAACAGTGTCTCCATGGAAAGCTCTCTCCCCTATCCACAAATGAATGCAATATTGAGGAACTCAGGAAGGGGTTTACAGTTGCTGTCCATATAGCCTGATCTGAACCCATTGGATGTAACATCTGTCAGTGCCAAGACTGGTTTGATGAGAGCAAGAGCAAGATCTAAGCCATCCTCAGCTACAAGAGAAGGGCTCATTCTGTTTGGCAAGACACTTCATGTCAGCAGAAGAAGGAGAAGTAACAGCTCTTCAAAGCAGAAGTTCAAAGGAGGATCTAGGAAATCAAAAAATCATTGATGGCAAGATAAACTCAAGAGATCCAGCTTTATGCTGACAAGCATGACATACATAGCTTTTTCTGGGGAATGAAGACTATCTATGGCCCTCCTTCCCACGGTCCTATTTTCCTGTGTTTGTAGGATGGCTTGATGTTCCTCAAGGAGAATGACTTTATCTCAGCTAGGTGGAAAGAGTACTTTCAGGCACTCCTGAACCATGAGTTCACTGTAACAGATACCACTATCAAATACTTCCCCCAACACCCTGAAAAGGGATCCCTTGCCAACCCTCCTATCCTAGAAGAAGTCTGGTGTGCTATTAAGGAAACCAAGAACAAAGCTACTGAACCGAATGATATACCTGCTGAAATCTACAAGGCTGGTGGTGAGGAGCTAGTACTGAGACTCCACAAATTTATTCTGTGTGTTTGGAACAACAAAGATATCTTTGGAGACATGAGGAATGCCAACATAATGACTAACTTCAAGAGAGGAAATAAGTCTTTGTGAGGGAACTATCAAAGTATTTCCCTCCTTTCCACATCATGGAAAATTCTTGCCTGCATCCTCCTGAAGAATCTTCTACCTCTTGCTGGGGAAATTCTGCCCAGAATCTGTGTGGTTTCAGATCAATTCATGGGGAAATTGGCATGATTTATGTTGCCTGCCAGGTCCAAGAAAGTGTCAGGAACAACACCAAGACCTGTATATGGCCTTCATTGACCTTATTAAAGCCTTTGATTCCATCAGTTGATAAGCCTTGTGGAAAGTACTGGCCAAAGTTGTATGTTGGAAAAGAACCTCAAGGTCCTGAGGTTTCTTCTAGACCAGATGACTGTGACTGTGCTATGTAATGGTTCAAAGATGGATCTGTTTGTCATCCAAACTGAAGTTAAGCAAGCATATGTCATTGCTCCAACTCTGTTCTCCATTTTTTTTTGACAGTCATCTTTATTCTCATTAATGGTCTCCTTCCTTTTTGAATTGACATTGAAGAGCTCTCCATCCATTTAGTATTCGATCTGGTACATTCTTAGTTAAAGACCAAAGTACTCGCTCCCCCATCCCCCATCCTTGAGCTTCAGTATACAGATAACTGCACCAACCTTGTGCACAGTGAGGAAAACCTCCAGAGCGCATTGGATCTTTTTGGAGAATCCTAACAAACTTTGGGCCTCTCTCAACATCCAGAAAACAAAAGTGCTCTATCAGCATGCCCCAGGCCATGAATATGAACCCCCTCCTCATATTATGATTGAGGGAAAGGCCCTGGAGGTGGCTAAGTATTCCTCCTACCTTGGTAGCCAGCTCTCTCAAAGTGAACATTGATAAGATGATCCAGCACAGGATCCCCAGTGTGCAAGTGCCTCCTTTGTGACATTGCATCAGCATGTCTTTATTCATCTCAGTTTCTGGAAAGACACCAAGATCCAGGTCTAAAATGCAGCCATCATCCCTGCTCCCCTATGAATATGAAACATGGGTGACCTACTACTGTCATTTCAAGAGCCTGGGGAAAGATCACTATGATGCTTCCAAAAAATCCTCCACACCAAATGGGAAGATTATTACACAAAAAAGCTAGCATCCCTGCTGAAGCCAATGCTACCAACACTGAGTTGATGATCCTGAAGCACCAGCTTCACTGGGCAGCGTATTATGTGTGGATGCTTGAATCTTGCTTCTAAAACAAATGCTCCTCCCAGTTTAGTAATGGGCTGAGATCTCCTGGGGACACTCTGTACTGGCAAGTAGCTAGATTGATTCCTGTATGCTTCCTCAGCTGGAAGCCCCAGACAGCCAACTAGGGCTCCCAGCTGTAGGAATGCACCCGAGTCTTGAAGGGCTCTGGTGTGCTCCTGAGGCTGGTTGCACTGGCCACAAGTTCTATTTAAGGTGTGATAGGAATCAGGCACAAAGTTATTACATGCATTTTATATATTACACAAAATACGTATAGCAACTTTGTGGCTTATTCCCTGTTTTATCATCATGCCATCAACTGAATGAATGTGTGGCTAGGTCACAACTTAAGAAGTGATTAACTAGTTAGTTATGTCTTAAGGGTAATGTCTGTCAGGGATCTACTGGAAATATTGTGGGGTGGTAAGCAGAGTGAAAAATATTCAGTTTCTTAATATTTCTTCATGTCTTGACATTCTGAAATGTCCTAAAATCAAAAGGCAAAAACATTTTTTGGGGAATGGAAACAAACATAAACAAAAATTCAAATTGACTTCTCTGTAAGTTTTAATGATAGTGCTGTGTTGATTTGGATATAATGTTAATAAAGTATTTTACATATTTTTGCATCTTCATTAGTTTATTTTAAATGTATGTAATGAATGTGGTAATGCACTAAATTTATGTTGTATATTCATTAATTTACTATTGATGACTACGATTTGGTGGAAAAGGGAGATTTACAAGCTCTAAATATCTTTTTTTCATTTTGCTTTTTTTTTTTTTTCCTGAAAGTTCCTGAATTAGAATCAACCAAATCACCACAGAGATCAGGAGGTAACATGATTTTCTTTTAACCAAAATATTCATTATTTTCTGACAAAAATACTATTGGACAAATTCAAATAATGCACAGAGCTAAGTACTACTATGATTGTTATAACTCAAACCTGTCTGAATTCAAGGTTGTCCCTTCACAGTGAATTTCCTAGTGACTTAAGATGTTCTAACTGTCTTTTGAATGGATATTTGTCCAAATACCTTCTGAGTTTTAGGCATGAAACATATCATAAATTGCAAATACAAGGCATAGACAAATGATCAAAGTACAGGTAGTTATGTTGGAAGGCAGACATAATGTAGAACAGATGACACGTGGCAGCTGCCTGTCTACCGGCTCATGCTCTGTGGGAATTGCAAGCTAATATAACTGAGGTCTGTTTCTTTTATAGCCCAGAGTTTTTAACTCTGCTTTTAAAAACAGAGGTATAGATGTTTTACCTAATCTTCTTCTGAGCACCCCCAATTTAAAATGACTTCAGTTAAAAGTAAGGGTGCTGAGAACTTTTGAAAATCAGACCTTTGTTGTCTCAGTTACTTAATATTTATTGTAATAATTCTTAGATTTTGCAGTAATGACTTTGTGTTCATTAACAGGAGATGAAAAAATTGAAGCTGCACCTACACACCGTTTAAGTGGGATGGTGGTTACTCTGGTCTTCCTTATTCTAATAGGAGCTGGCCTCACCATCTATTTTCTCTACAGAAGACGCAGCCAGCAACAAACTGCTACTGGTTTTGACAATTCTCTGTATCAAAATAGAGTAACTGTTTCTGATACTAATGAATCAAATAATCTTGTGGCTAACATTGAGCAGAATGACCAAGATATCCTTTAGTTAATAAAATAAAAATAGGCCTCATTTTGATACAAACCTAGAGCACCAGAATGCTTAAGATAAAGCTACTTATTCCTGTGAAAATTGCAGGTCATTTCACAGTCTGTGAGATGTGTTTTATGTACTAGCAGGAACAATTATTTCTTTAGTAGTCTTGCAAGTTTCTGGATGTACTTGCTTAAAAATAGTTTTTTTGGGAGGCTATTGAACAAATGCCACACTATAACATCAAGTCATATGAATGGATATTTAAACAATTCCAGTTTCTATAACAGATCTACTTTGCTATTAGTAGCAAAAAGAGTCAAGTTCATCATTGCAAGAATAACTGTTACAAACTTTTCAAAGCATTCAGAAGACCAACTCTCTAGTTCTGCTGGAATCCTGCAAATGTCATTCCAAAATTGCACTTCATGACTGCTGACAGTGCATTTCACTTCAGCCTACTGTTGTACAAATTCAGTTCAGAAAAACCTCAAAACACATACCGAGCATGTCCTCATACTGGGCTTTTCTTAGTTCAGCATTACATCTTTGCAGTATGTAGTGACATACCTCAAAGGTCTTCGCTTCAAGAAATGTCTTTCTATAATTTGATTTTAATGCATTTTTGTGACAGTTCAATTGTGTTTGAATTAAAATATTTCCTCTTTTAGATATGAATGACTGAAAGAGTAGAATTTTTTTTGTTTTGGTTTATTTTGGTGAAGTAATTATTAAGGCTTGGTATAGATGTTACAGTGCTTTAAGTGCACAAAAAGTGCTTTACAGCTGTAACAGAACAGATGTTTTGTGGCACACAAAGTGCTTTTAAAAATGGTGAATCCTGTTCTGATTTAACCCTGGATAGATATGTTACAGTTCTTTATCGAACATCTGCCATGGATCCCACTGAGTGTGATACTATTAGTGTGCACTCACTGCCATCCCAGGTGGTGTTGCACAGGGCTGTGCTCTAGCCTTTGGCAGAGCTCACTGGACTGAGCAAGTTGGAGTGGCAGCAGGGAAGTGGTACCCTCCACCCCCTTACTTGGAACACCTTACTCAGTTCACGCTGGGAGCAGAGGCAGTCCCAGTGGTGGCAGGAGTCACCATAGTACCAGGTATGGTGGGGCTGTGCTGCTCACTCTGCTGGATGTACTTGGGGAGGGGAGGTGCTGTGCCTGCCTGCACTGCACCCTTGTGCCCCAATTTGCTCCAATTCAGGAGGGCCCACTGCCTCCTGGAATGCTGGGAAACTTCAAATTTGGTGGTAAAGCTATAGAGACTGGCCACAAATTGATGGAACAGGAACAAAATTGGTTGGATTAGAGATAATCCTGCCCTGGAGTGGTTTAACATTAAGCCAAATAACAAGTGCTTTGTTAATGTGCAGCCAGTACAGGGGTTAAGAGCTCCAGAAACGGTCTAAAGTTACCATGTAACAAGGACCTTATAACACTTTGATGTAAAACATCATAAGTCTTAGTCTAAAAGACTGGCTATATTTATAGGTTTGCATTTTTTTATAGTGCCTTGTGACCAGAAACATTTACTCCAGTTAATCTTTTTTAAAGGAATATTCGGATTAGATGAAAAACATTTGGTAGGGTGGTTTGCAGCCACATGTCACCTCAGGCTATGAACTTGAAAACAATTATTTAGTGGTGTGAATTTTCATGTCTCAGTATGGAATGTAAATCAGATCTAGTTCTGGTAAAGGACTTGATTTTGGACTCTCTTATGCACCTGAACTTTATTCACATTCTGAAGTAGAAGAATCTGCCAAATTCAAATTCAAAGCCATGGAAATACAAATTGACAGCAGGGTGCAAATAGTAAACAGTGAACATTTCCATTTTATTGCAAAGAATTAAAGCTTGATCAATGTAGTAACACCAACAGACTGAACATAACTGACAAAATATGCCATTTTTCTTGCAAAATATATGAACCTTTTTTTCCAAAAATCAGCTGCTGGAAATGGGGGCACATGTGTTAAGCAAGGAACTATGGTAATAGCAGGTGTAAATTTGCTCTGCCTGGATAAACCAGAATTCATGCAGAGTCGGGTAGCAGTTGGCCCTTGTAGTGATAGAAGTTACAATTTAGAATCACTCCTTTATTTAGAAGACTACCAAAGCTGTGAATTGGGAAATGGTCCCTCAGAATAATTAGAGAGACAAAGGGTCATTTGTCTGCTCATAATTAGAGAGAGACAAAGGGTCTGCAGAGGTTGCCTACTGCTGCACAATAAAGTTTATTGTTTAATTCATCTCATTCACTTCTTTCTGTGTTTATTGAACCTGGTGACCACTGCATGGTGGCTGAAGTGACACATGAGGAAGAACCTGAAAGAATTTGACAAATTCAAACAAATACACAAGTTGGAAACTGACAGCAAGTGGAAAAATGCAGCCAAGTAGAAGGAAAAACAGTTGCACAGTTGTAGTCATAAGTAAAAGAACAGTTAGAGATGGAAAGTTTTGCAACCTTCACTTACCCATCTGAAGTTAGGTAATTTGGTGAGAACTGGAAGGTGTTCAGACAAAGGTCTGAGCGTGGTCAGACAAAGGTTTTCTCTTAGCAGCCACAGGGGCAGAAGAGAAAAATGACAAATTTCTGGAGTACTGTACAAAAAAATAAAACCCTAAAAAGTCAGGGTTTTTATAATGTGCACACAAGCACCAAGAGAAAGTATAAATCAGTATATTACTGAACTAAATAGAATGAGTAAGAACTGTGCTTTTGGGAACTTGACGGAATCTTGGCTTAGACAGGATTATTTGTGACATTGCAGATATTTCATTACAAGAAAAGTTATTGCATGAGGGAGATTTGTCCCTAGAAAAGATGGTCCAAATATCCAGGGCAGCAGAAACTGTGAAGGTCCAGGCTGTAGAGCTGAATGCACCAAAAGGCGGTTGTGTACACAGTAGAGAAAAAAGATTATGGTCAGAAAAAGGTACCTCACAGGGTAAAATTTTCTGTTGGTAAGAAGACACCTCTTAGCCATGTCCAGATGATCTTGGCTGTATGATATGTGGTGCTGCAGACATGTCTGTGGCGCCTCATGCTGCACATTCAGTTGTTCTCCGTGCTGCAATGGAGCAGTGTGGAGGGTGTTTTGGACCCCTGGATATCCAGGGGTCAAAAAAACTTGCAGGGGAAAAAGGTGGAGTGGTGCTGGCGGTGGCAATGTGCTCAGCCCAAAGCCGGAGCCTGACCAGCCAGCGCTTCACTCAGCTGCCAGCCAGGCTCTGCGCAGCAGGAGCAACCCAGCTGCAGCCCCAGAAGGCCCCCAGGACCTCAGATAAAGCTGCTGGGGCCAGCCCACATCCACGGAGTAGGATATTCCATTGGCAATGAGAATGGTAAGAGAGCGTGAGCAAAAAGGCTGGTGTTCAGCAAGTGTACAAAGCAGCATGGCCTCAAACTTCATGTTGCATTTGAAAAGCTTTGTTTAACTGTAACAAGAGGAATGATTGTGTCAACTGCTATGAGAGCCTGAACACAGAAACCTAAACAGCATAGAGTTGAGAGCATATCAGAAGAATTTTTTATAGATATAGCTGAAGGAAGCAAAAGCAGTGACAGGGACTGGGTTTTACCAGTGAAAGTGCAAGGAACAATGGTTTCATTTAATTTGAGCACTGAAGCTCAGATTAAAATTTTACCAGAATATACATTGAGAACATTGAAATTAAGACCAAAAGTGAGTCCAACAAGCATCAAAGTAACTGGCTATTCAGGAACAAATATATGTGCCAGTGCACATGAGATGCATTGCTAACATTTGGTATAACAATAGAGCATACATGCTCCCATTCACTGTACCCCAGGAAGTGACACCCTTTTTAAGTTGGGCAGCTTGTAAAAAAACTGAATCTAGTAAGTGTGTGCTTGCATGACAAGCAGAGACAACACTAAAGCCTTCTGATAATCCTTTTGGACCTCATGACCCAAATCTGGACAGTTTTTGGGGGAAGAAAACAATTGTTCCAAAACACAAGAAACAACCATGTCCTTGTCGCAGCAAACGTACTAGGGATACAAATACAAATACTGTCAGGCAGAAAGACAAAATCAGGAGGCCTGTGCAAAGTGGCTAGTATTTCCTTTGGATTTGGATCCAACCAATTATGGGGACATTGATTCAGTTTGGTAATTTGAATTACTGTCCCGATTCAATTTGTCTGAATCTGATTTGAAGATTTGGCTGCTTCCCCCTTTTCCCTGCTGCCCCGCACGGCCCCAAGCTGTTTGGGGGGGGCTCTGCATAAGCCCTCTGCTCCCCTAACCCCCACACAGGTGCCTGGGCCAGCTCTGGCCATTTAAGAAAAAAACAAAAATGAACACCCCCCCCCCCCCCCCGACTCACCGCTTCTGCCAGCGGGGATGATCCTCACTGCCCCCCGCTGCCCCAGGCCATTTGGGGGGCTCTGCATGAGCCCCCGCAGCCCTGAGGCCGGCTGCAGGAGTGAAGATTCCTGTGACTTTTCTCAGCTTTTTTTTCTCAAAGGGCCACAGCTGGCCTGGGCAGGGCACCCATGACAGGGATGGGGGAGCCAGGGGTGTTGGGGGACTCATGACAGAGCACCCAATTGCTCCCCACCCGCCCGGCAGCACTCGGTGAGCACTGGGGCTTTTCTTTAAAGTACTGGGAGATGGGTTGGGCAGGGACAGCCTTGAGGGGTTGGAGGTGTGGGGGAGCTGGCAGGGCTCCCCCTCATGGTCACCTCCCCCCTCCCACAGCCCCCCCTCTCCCACCCCTAGTACTCATCAGCTTGGAGTCTGGCTGCAGCTCCCTGAACACAAATATATCTACATTCGGAAGAAAAATTAGCTGCCACAAACAAATCAGAAACTGGATTGGATACTTCATCGGGCTGGAAAGGAAGTGAAACTTCCTGAAAAACCCAGAGACTTATTAAGTGAGCTGCAGAAAAGGGGGAATAGAAAAGTGAGTGGTAAAGATTCTTGTCCTTGTGAGAAGTTGATTTATGTTTTAATATATTTATAATAAAAAGATGGGTGTTAGTGGAATTTAGAGTTATTTTTATAGCTATTGTTGAGAAAAATGGTATTGAGAGGCACAGTTGGAGGCAGCCCCTTACTTTAGAAGACTACAGATGGTGGAAATTGGTAGATGATCCCTCTGGGCAGCTAGGAACAGACAATGTCTACAGAGGTTGCCTACTGCATAGAGTGCATTTGTCACAGGGAACAGACAGGATCCTCTTCACTGGACTCTAGGCTGGGCCCAGAATATCCCAGGACTGTGCAGGTTTGCAGACTGGCTCATGATACCTCCACTTTGGGGTTTCTAAGCAGCTGTGGTATTCAAATTAGTAAGAGCTGTGCAGATAGAAGGGTTGTATTCTATGGTGTAACTAAAAAGGGGAGGAAAGAAAGATGAATAAGTTGGGGGGAGTCAACATTTTCAGATTTCATTTTTAAAATTGACATTTTTTAAGTTGTTTGGAAAATTTTCTAAAAGCCCAACAATTTCACCTTTTCCCTAGGAAACAGACTTACCTCTAAGTGTTAGGTGAGGTCACACCCACTTGACATTTTGGTCTTTACACAAGGACAGCCGGCTCAGAAAAGCCAGCTCAAAGGCCAGTAACCTGAACATAACGAGGGCCCCTCCGATTCGTACAAGTTCTAAACGGGGACCTGTGATCTTCAGAACTGTAGCAGTTCAGCTCTTAACATGCTATTTTCTCCAAATGTAAGAAACAGATGGTCTTCTGCTAGTTTTAGTTCCTACTATTTTAATAGGCTTGTTTGTTTTTTTAGCATCTTTTTCTTAAAGTATAGAAATTGTTTCCTGGTTTCTATTTTTCCCTGATGCTATGAACTTGAGACAGTATAGCGTGCTTATAATTGGTCTAACAAATGAAACAACTCAGACTTGTCAATTAACTATGGCTAGAGGTCCTCTTGTATCAGGGCAGTTTCCGTTGTACAGAAATCAAGTATGGTGAGGCAGGTAGAAAGCTGTAATCATATCTATTGACTAGCTACGAATTGCACATATGCTGTTGTGTTCACTTGTTACCTTCTCTTCAATCCCTAAACATGCTATTTTCTTACTGTTCACTACTATTTAAAGTCTGTGGTGGATACAAAAGAGTTAATAATAGGTAAAATAAAATTCTAGGTAGGATTATTCTTTTCAGTTCAGCATCCCTTCAAACAAGATACTATAGAATTATAGATTTAATCAGATTATTTCAAATATTTTCAGATTGTTATTTTTACTCAGAAAAAACCCCCATAGAAATTATAGCAGTATAGACATCTTACAAAAAAAATTGGATAAAAAATTCTCCTGGCCTAAACAGATAGTTTAGGGTAAGTTTCCTAGAACTATCTTTTGCAAGAAGAAAACTTTACCTTTTTTATAGTTGCCTTTATCTTATTATTTTAAAGACAAAATTATTCTAACATTGTTTTTAATTAGGTTTTCTTACAATTTGATTGCCCAGCAATTTAATTTCTTTCTCTTTTTTATCTTACTTTTTGAGTTTTCAGTCAGGTCAGATAGTTGGAATAATTCTTTCATTTGTAAGATTCCATTGGCTTTGTAATACTAGGAGAATTACAGTTTTCCTGCTGTCGTATCTTCACTTTAGATTCAGAATACATTATTGCGACTGAAATATTTGTTTTCCTCACAAATTGCTTATTTCATCTCACAGTTTCTGTGCATTGATTCAATGAAGCAAAAACAAGTGATTTTTTTATCTAACAAAAGCACTTTGGAAGAAAGTTCAATCTTGACAAGGTAAGTAGGGGATTCATACTAGCTTGTAGACAAGCAACTTGATATCTTTCATCTACTGCCAGCTGTTATAAAGACAGAACTGTAGATTTTTGCATCAGGGTGAAATAAATGATATCATTTTTTCCCCTGAAAACTTGGATGGAATGGGCAGTTGAGAATTTTATGTGACAGTTATCTGATTCTATAAAGGAAGTTTGGGATTTCTGAAATTCACCATTTCTGAGGTATCTTTGGGGCAGAGGTGCATGAGGATGCAGTTGGCGTGCACACAGATGCTGGTGTATCTGCAATCCTGATTCAGGTAGAAAGCAATTTGTATTCAGGATAGAATTTTCACTTGCCCTACATAATGAACTTCACTGAGTGACACACTGCTTGTTGAGCTTGGAGGTTGAGCTTTTAGCTTGAATTTTGCAAAGTGTTCAATTCACCAGGCCCTCAAGATTCTTATTTGAGGTTTGAGGGACTTAAAAACTCAACATTGGAACCCTTTTTTGCTACCAAAACAGCCCTAGGAATTGAAATCTCTTGCTTTTTTTAAAAAAGCAACACATGACAGGCCACTTCCTTATTTAGAGCCAAGAGCTTTCTCCTCATCCATTGGACCTTTGAAACTAAGGAGGACCTGCTGCCTGCCTCATTTCAGAAGGGTTTGTTTGATGGCACTCTATTATATTTTATCTTTTGGTAGAAAAGGAGAGAGGAATGAAGTATCTGTGATGACTCTGTTCACATTTTTGGCTTTTCTCTCTCTGTTCGGTGGTGCTTTGCAATTGCTGGGTAAGTTCTTGTTTATCACTGGTAAAAATTGGTATGAAAGTGCTTTGCTTCTCATGCTTTTCCTTAAGCATTCTGAGTCTCTGCTGAAGTGCCCATGTATTTATTATTAGTCATTAACTTTTGGATAGATTACAGATGTGAAAGGGATAATACCAGGGCTGACAGGAGAGCAGAAGCAGAAAGGGATGTGGGATGGGAATTTTAATTCTGCATTTCCTGACTGGCAAACATTTATGACAATAATTGACCCCTATATCTCAAGCTAAATAACCTGGGATTTGTTTAAATAATACATTCTTGGATTCTTGTCCTTTGCCTTTTATTATTGAACCTTTAGGATGCACTGAAAATACATTTTCAATAATTTATTCTTAGCCATAATGGACTAGGAACTTTCTGTTTCTGAAAGAGAACTGAGATTTTCAAATAACTATCTTACAGGAAACAATAAATAGAACCAAATAGCTAGTAGTGTGTACAAGACAAGTTAGTTGCATATGGCAGGTCTTCTGTAGATATGTAAAGAAGATTCAGGAAGCCTTCTCCCGCTTCTGTTGTCTCTTATATCCCTTGTACAATGACCAGCCACTATATAGCTGCATTCTCCAAATTTTTAATGCTACTGCTATCAGGAATGCTAAGCTTTGCAAGCAAAAAGGGTACTTAAAACATTTCAAGGACCAAATATGTTCTGAACACTATTGGGCAGTGCCCAATAGTCAGATTCCAAATTTTGACTGAGCAGAGCTCAGTCATTCAAGTCTCTGTGTGTGGCTCTAACACAAAGCAAGTGTCCTTGTCTCATACATCATTCTTGGGCTTTGAGTGCTCCCCAAATCCATGATGGGCATCCTATGTGCAAGCCCCAAGCCCACTTTGGTGATCACAAGGAATTGCTTCCCCATGCAAACGGACCAACTCAGAAAAGAGACCCTGGTCCCTTGTACATAAATAGACCTATAACATGAAATAGCTTTATAGATGGCTGGACTATAAAGATATCAAATGTGTTTATACATAAAGATATTTAGGAGGACAGTGAACCTTATTTTTCAAAAGTGATTAATATTTTCATGTGCTTTGATTTTTTTTTTTTTTTGACTGTCCAGCTTGAAACACTTTATATAAAACATGGATGGGCAATTATTTGGTCTGGAGGGCCACTTAAGGAGTTTTGGTGAGCTGTTGTGGAATAAGGGGTACAGTTGATCCTATCCAGCTAATGCCAGGAGCCTGAGGAGACAGAGCTGAGCCCTGCACTGCTCCAATCTGCTGTGGCCAGAGTTGGGCTGGGCATGAAGTGTGCAGATTCCTCCACCTCCCCACATCTACCAACCCTGCCCAGCTCCCTGTTGGTGCTACCCACTTCTAGCACCCCAGCAGCTGGGCCCCCATGTGATGGGGCACAATGCAACATACAGAGTAGCCACCTTGCCTGTCTGCCATGATGAACTGCAGCTGTCACGCCACAGCAGGAAAGGTGGGGGTGGCTGCCCTAGGCTGAGTCTTTGTGGCTGGCACAGACTAGAGGCGTCATGGCGGCAGCAGCTCATCACAGAGGCAAGTGGGCAGGATGGCTAATCAGGGTGCTGCAGCATGTCCTGTCCCATGTGGGTCTGGCTGCGTGTGACTTCAGTGCCAGGATTGTGCAGCTGCTGTGCTAACAATAAGCTGGGTGGAGGGCAGGGATGGATGTGGTGGGGGGCAGAGGAGTCAATGCTGCATGACTGAGCCCAGCCCTAGCTGCGGCACAGTGGAGGGGGCAGCCCTCTCTCCTTATGCTTCTGGTGGTGGCCAGTGGGCTGGATAGGATCAACTGGTGGGCCAGATATGACCTAGAGGCTGTATTGTGCCCATTCCTGTTATAAATTGTACCTTACAAATTTTCACTTCTGAAAATTTAAATTACATATACGGTATATATATGTGTCCAATGTAACACTTCAGTCAGTGTTGGGAGCATTTATCAAGCAATGTGTGTTGGGGGTTATTTTGGAGAAAGGACTTTTTTTCATTCTTTGAGAAGTTCATGGTCTGTTACAGTGTGCCTGAAAGCCTTAATCTTGCAAAGTTATGCATGTGCTTAACTGTGGGCATCAGTATGAACAGACCCACTGTAATCAATGGGACTAGGCGCTGAATAAATGTAAACTGGAGTATAACTTAAATAAACCTGAACAAGTGTGGGAAAAGACACACTACTATTACTGTGAATATAGTATTCCTAGCCTTTGTCCTCTCTTTTTAAAGGGTTTTAAGAAATCTCTGCTGTAGAACATACTATTTGGAGGAGACTTTACTTTTGCATGTTGTGTTACTGCTACCACTTGTGAATAGGACATTGTTATCATATCACCCCTGACTCTTTTTCATAAAAGTGCTTTTATTTAATAAGGAGGCTTCCAGATGCACGCGCTATTTGTGGATTCATACATCTTTGGTGTTCTATCAAGGTCTTTATGAAGGATAGGAAAGATAGTTTTTAGTATATTATTTCAATATTCAGAATTCCTGAAGTCTGTTTCTTTCTGTGGATGTTAAGAAGGGCATATTTTACCTAATTGTAGGATTAAGAGAAAATGTATTGTTGGATAGAAGCTATATTGGTGAATAAGGCTGCCACAAAGCTTGGGGAATTTTTTTTCCTTTCTCATGGGATCACTGCAAGATCATGTTATGGGGGGCTTAGTGACCTATCTGTCCTGGTCCATACTTTTATACACATGCCTTTCACAAAAGTATCATAGATTTTAATAGCAGAAGGGGCCTTCATGATCATCCAGTTTGACTTCCTTCATGACACAGGACAGGTTATTGACATCTTCCTAAGACTCCTGTGTAAATGTGATGAAACATTATAAGGGTGGTCAAGGATGGTTACAGAAGCTATGAGTTCCGTTATTTTAAATTCAAGTGGGACTGGGTCAATAATTGTATGGAGAAAGGCCGGTGCTGCATTGGTATAATTAATTAGTTTCTGTGGAAATATTCCTAATTTAAGTGAAGGAAAGAGAAAGTAAAATAATCTCTCTCAATTCCACTCTACCTACATCACATACTTTTTTATTATTTTTTTTTGTTTTACAGACAATGGGATATTTTTAATTTATAACGAAGACCACAAGCATTGTATACAAGTCTACAGTTCAAGGTCAGTAAGAACTGCCTCTTGTCATAAGGACAATGAATTCCAAAAATTCAGGTGGGTCTCTGAACATCAGCTTATGAGTATAGCTTTCAGCATGTGCTTGGGAGTGCCTTCAAAGGAAGATCAGGTTTCCATTACTCTCTATCCTTGTAACAAAACAAGTGAACTTCAGCTGTGGGAATGCAGAAATGAGGGACTTTTTGGACTGAGAGGAGAAGATCTATTTTTTAACTCTGACATCACAGAAGAAGAAAATATTATGCTGTACGATGGATCAAACATTAAGAGCAAGTGGAAGATCTATGGAACCACAGATGATTTATGCTCTCGGAGCTATGAAGGTAAACTTCTGAAAATTAATCCTTTTATTGTCTGTGCTAATTTTCTTGTGAGTATGAAGGCATAGGCATTTGGTCTCTGATACATTCAGTACTGTGATCTGTTGCTCAATCATTAAAGATTTTGAAAATGGAAATACTGCAGGCCTTAGCCTTGAATGTTCTCCTAAGTTTGTGGCTAACTTGAAAAGGTGATCCTAGCAAATGATGTCGTTAAGGATGCAAGTGTTAACCTATAAATCCGATTCCAGGAAGACACTATAAAATTACAGTGTAAATTTGGTATATAATAATGAAAACCTTGTTTGCACATCAAATAGGCAGTTAAGTTAGACCTGATATAGCAAGCAATAGAAGGAAGTGGGGAGGAAAAACAGCAGCCTCCTCACCCTCCCTTTCTCACCCCCATTGCCTCTGTTGCCATCTGATGAGCTGCCAAATGAACATGGCCCTTAGTGCCACTGCTTTGCTGGAGCTGGCTCAGGGGTTAAGAGCATCAGCTGCCCAGCACCTTCTGGGCAGAGCTGCAGCCTGGGTCTTCATCCCTGCCCAGGAGCCAGGCCCCACCTCCCCTGCCAGCTGAGGTGGGGGTGTTGGGGGGGAATGGCCACCCAGCATGGGCCCAGTGGAGAGGGGAAGCTGGGAGTGGGGACTTTACTCCCTGCCCCAGCTGGGACCTGGATTGATTCCCTGGCTGAGAAAAGGATGAGATGGGGAAATCCACCCTGCTCCTGGCTGCTGGGGATGGAGAAGTCCCAGCTGGCAGCTGAGGGTGGGGCCAGTCCTCCTCCACTGGAGCAGAGAGCACAGCCAGGGCTGCAGAGCATGCTGGAATGCCGGGGGACTGTGATTTAACTTAAACCAGAAAGGGATCTGGGCCAGAAGGTCCAAAACCTGGTTTGACCCAAATCAGTTAATCTGTTACAGATTTAAACCAGTTTAAACCTGTAACCCGGGTGGTACTCCAAGAGGTGCCCCCTCTCCAATTGAAGGGATCAAAGCAGGTGCACAAGCGCTGTGGGAGACGTAGGGACTCTCCTCCCCTTATCAAGCAGAGCAAGACCACGACTGGGGTCTTAACCATAGGCCTTTAAATGAGAGGACATTACTGGGAACATAATCAATATAAACCAGGGGGTATAGGGGACACTACAATGCCCCGAGGGGGCAGGATTCAACAAAGGTTAGACACTTAACCCTGTCTGTTGTCAATGATTGTAACAAAATATAAAACACAAACAGCAGAACAAACAATGCTAAAATATAAACGGCACAAAATTCAACATGTCAAATAACAAGCAATAAAGGGCCTAGGTACCTGGAGGAAGGGAAAGAGGGAAAACACAATGGCCCCTTTCCAATGCAACAAGAATTTTTCCCTGTTACTTCACTCATCCCACCTGGGACTTGAACTCATATCTCCCACACGGTAAGGAGAAACCCTACCACATAGTCACCAGCGCTAGTGCTGCTCCAGGTCTTGACTTTCCAGGAGCCCTGGCCTCATGTCGAGCTGCCTGGCCTCTGATTGGACGAGCTGGAAGCAGAGTTGGGAACCTCTCAGGTCACTGCTCAGATCCTTGCTGGAGCTGGGGAGCCTCTTCTGCTGGCCACAGCCTCCTGTAGGGGGATCCTGGAGCCCAACAGGGAGCTTCTCCTGCCGGCCGCACACCGCGCGGCTGGGGTCCCACTCATGCAGGTGCTTCTGAGGCAACTGCTCCTGCCCCACTGGCCCAGCTCCTTGAAGCTCCTTCCTTGTGGTCCCTCACTGGTCTCCCCTGAGTTCACCATGCTGCCCCTTTTACCCCCCTCCTGGTGACCCCAGGGGGCCAATCAGGGGACCATTACCAGATTGATGAGCAAAGGGAATCCCAAGCCCTCCAATCATCTTTTGCCCTGTCAAAGCCCCTGGGCCAAATCATTACCAGATTGGTGAGGAAAGGGAATTCAAAGTCCTCCAATCATCTTTTGCCCTGTCAAAACCCCTGGGCTAAGTCACTGCCAGCTAGCCCGTTATGTGGTATGTGTTACTTCTGTGTAACTTCTACCCCTAGGTGAGGTATTTACTGTGGAGTAGGCTAATTAGCTTCATAGTAAATGTCTCATGCCTACATGTGCAGCCCTATTTGGCTTCAAGAAACTAACTCCATAGCAGGGTCGTACTTGTAAATACAAGCACAATCCTGTTATGGAGTGTAGATGCTGATGTGGCTGGCTGGGGCATGAAGATGCTTCAGTGCAGGGGCTGCCTGCCAACTAGCCCCACACTGGAGCACATTTGTGTCCCAGGCAGTACCTCTGCACCATGTTGAGCCAGGTCAGAGCAGCCCTGGGTTGGCAGGCCTACCCTCTGTGCCCTTTGCCAATGTGGGATGTTTTGATTCTGCTCAGCATGCTCCAGTCCTGGGTGCACATTCAAATGCTCAAGACAGCCAAGTCCATGCGGTGGTCATTCAGTAGTCTGAAGAAGAGCCATTTTCCCAAAACTGAGAAGCAGGTGTTGAATTATGTTCAGAGACAGAGTAGCAAGGGTGTGTGCATCTCCTGTGAAACACTGCAGCTCCAGGCATTAGAAATAGCAAAGGAATTAAATGTCCCACAACATGATTTCAAGCCAAGCAATGGGTGGTGCATCTGTCTGATGCGACACAGAGGCTTAGCCCTGCGATAGAGAACACCGCTGGCCCAGCAGCTACCATCAGTCTGCAGCGAGAAACTTTAACTCCACCAGTACAGTTTTGGGCTGCACAAGACTCATAATTACTGGCTGGGCACAATGGTTGATGCTGATGAGACTCTGGTCTATTTTGATATGCTGTGCATCATCAGCGCCAATGAGAGAGGAGGAAATTCCCTTGTTTTGAGATGCATAGGAAACATGAATTCACAAATGACAGTGATGTCAATGGAATTGGTGGATTGGCAGATAATTGCCACCCCATTTTTTTTTTTGAAAGGAGGGGAAAAACTGTGCCCAATAGGGCCTGCCAAACTCAGAGTACTTCTCCAGGGAGACTGGAAGATCTTGGCTTCACCCGGTTGAACCCATTGTCAGTTGTCTTTCTTGACTAGAAGCTGAAGCATTGAGCATCATCTACTTACTGCTGCCCTTTCAGCCTGTTGTTTTCTCACTGTTGCAGTCAGATATATTTTTTCTCACAGTATTTATGTCTGAAACAATATTGAGGTTTTCCATCCTTGCCCCATTTTAAAGAGCATCTTGTTACAAAAATGTTGTTATGGGGGGTCAGATTCCCACCCCTGGGGCCCAAGCAGCTGTGAGCAGGGCCCTACAGCTGCTCCCCCCATGGGCAGAGGTGTAACAGCTGGGACTTCTGCAGGGTCCTATTCTAACAGGGGAAGGGGCTCTGGATACTATCGCCAACTGAGAGGAGGGAAATGAAAGGATAAGGACTTGCTTTTTGCTGAAAACGCAATATAAATTTATCTGACTTGCATCCATCGATGCTTCTCAAGCAAATCCCAGGATGTCATCCTCCTGCTGTACTCAGCCTTGGTGAGACCACAGCTGAACTACTGCATTCGATTCTGGGCCCCACAATTTAAAAAGGATGTGGAAAAGCTTGAGAGAGTGCAGAGGAGAGCCACACACATGGTCGGAGGTCAGGAAAACAGGCCTTATGATGTGAGGCTGAGAGCCATGGGACTCTTCAGCCTGGAAAAGCACAAGCTTATCTGGCAACTGGTGGCTGCTTATAAGTATATAAGGGGTATGCATCAGGGTTTGAGGTAATGTCTTTTCACCAGAGCGCCCAAGGAATGGCAAGGTCAAACGGTCACAAACTCCTCCAAGACCATTTCAGGCTGGACATAAGGAAGAACTTTACTGTCTGAGCCCCCATGGCCTGAAACAGACTGCCGCCAGAGGTGGTGCAAGCACCTACTCTGGGCTCTAAGAGACATTTGGACATTTATCTTGCTGGGATCCTGTGACCTCAGCTGACTTTCTGCCCCTGGGGAAGGGGGCTGGACCTGATGATCTTCTGAGGTCCCTGTCCACCCTAATGTCTATGAAATCTACGAAAGTCCCTCTACATCTGAAGCTACCAGTGGTATGACATTATAAAAACTGCACTGTTTTGCCTCAAAACATATGATTTTCCATCCAGGGAATTTGCAGTTCTGTGTTTCCAAATTTCCTGTACAACTTCTTGGATAGAGACTTACTGGGCGCATCTACACGAGACATGTTACTGTGCTGTTGCCTAGTTTACTGTGCAGTAAGCATGCATGTCTACATGTGTACATGCTTACTGAGCAGTAAAAATCCCTAATCACAATTAGATTTGTTACCTGCAAGTGCAGGTAGCAAATTGAAACATGATTAGTAACTGCTCAGTAACGCATGCATAGTTGCAACCTAGCTGCTGGGTCTGCCATCCTACTTGTGGGTCAGCCTGAGGCCAGCCCAGGGCTGCAGCCCAGGAGCTTCTCCTGCTCCAGGACTAGGCTGCCCCTGTGGCAATCCCTGAATTCAGACTATAAGAATCTGCAGCCATTTTGTGCCCTGGGCCACACATCACATCACCCTGAGGGCAATATAGGTCCTGTGTGCCTGCCTGTCTCAAGCTACGCACAGTTGCTTGGCCCTGTACTGCCTTGCGGCCATCAAGGCACTGCTATCAGGTCCGGTGGGTGCAGGAAAGTTGCTGCAGCCCCTGACCAGTCTATCGGCACCCCAGGTCTGCTTGCAGGCTGTTTCTGGCAGGAGGGCCAGGGCTACTTGCGTGCTGCAGACCCCCAGGGACTGCCCTGTCCCTGCAGCTGCTTCAGAACATAGCCTGTTCCGCACAGCTGTTAGACCCATGCTGTGCCCCTGCACTGGCCACTGCTGGCAGATGCCCAGGGTTGACAACAGTGGGACAGCCACACAGAGGCCCAGAGAGCCAGTGTGGAACCCACAATGGTTTTGTTGTCCCCATCCAGCCTGGCACCTCTCATGTGTGTACAAATGTGCCCTCTACCTGGGGCCCCAACTGGAGCCAGGAGGATGTTGGTGTTCTGGGGTGACGCAGAGGTGCAGCGCCAATTTGAGTGGGGCAGGCATTTGAACTTCTGCATTTATGAGGCCTTGTCAGGTGGGATGCAGGAGTATGGGCACTCCCAGTTGGTGCAGCAGAGCCACATAAAGGTCAAGGCCTTAAGGGCACAGTGAGTAGCTGTGACTGATCACAATCATCAGACTGGCCATGCCTTTATGTGGCGCCTGACCCACATTATGGTGCCCCAGGGCCTAGGCTGCAACCATGCAGTTTTTACCAGCACAGGTGGGCTGCCCAAGCCCCTGCTTCACCCTGACCCATCCGGTGATGTATCACCAGAGGAGGGCTCCTTGGGCATTCAGCATCCCATTCTGCCCAACTCCCTAGCTGCACAGTCTACCAGTGGCTTGGGGAGCCCTGACCAGCACCTGCCTCAGAAGCTGCATAGTCCCGGTCCCCACCATGAGGTATGGTTGGCCATTTCACTGCTGGCTGTCAGCAGCACCAGCTCCTCCATGGAGGTAGGCCCCAGTTTGGCAACTGTACACCATATACCATGGGAATAGGACATAAGCCACAATCAGATGCCATTGTTGATGGAGAGGACTGTACCGAGCCCCCAGCCACGTCTGAGCACCAGCCCTGGACACATGGTAAGACCCACACTGGGCGGATGGTCCCAGTCCCTGCCCCTTACCCCATTCATCCTCCCGGCCTGGCTCACCCATCCTCTCCTGGCCACAGGTCACCTCACCATCAGCATGCAGAGATGTGGGACACAGTGCAAAACTTTGAGCAGCCTTTGCCCCTGCAGCTAGGCATGCATGAGCTTCTTACACTGAGGAATGCACTGATGGCAGCAGCAATGTCCTCATCAGCAGGGGACAAGGACATGTAGTACTGCCACAGGTAGTCCTCCAAGCAGTGGCAGAGCTTGT